>CAUDMG010001683.1:1610000-2222500 GCA_958450375.1 Homarus gammarus
GCGGCTGTAGCTACTTCAGGTGTAACTCTTAATTAAACTTTCTCCAGGTGTTTTTGTATTATTGTTATTATTATTTCAAGTGTTTTTAAGAGATAATTAATATGATAAACATTAATGGATGTCATTATATTAGTGACTATCAACGATACAACCTGGATTAATCACAATAATCACAAACACTGATTTAACAACACGACAAATTATCCTATAACCTGGTTTAATTATATATACCTACAAGGGGATAAATATGAAGTAACATAAACAAACTAGCAATAGTAGAAGATGTACTAGCAACACCAAACAGTAACGCTATTTGGGGTAGACAACATCATTATTTTGTTCCTCAATCTTCATCCACACTTGTCACACACCTCAAGAGTCACTGTGTATTGGGCATGGGTCAGTTTAGGCCGACCAGCAACACCTAGGAAGAACGACACCTCTCAGTGAACCAGTGAGGAAGGAAAGGTATTTAGATAGCTGGTAGAGGGAAGGTGAGGTGTGAGGGGAGGTGGGGTGTGAGGGAAGGTGGGGTGTGAGGGAAGGTGAGGTGTGAGGGAAGGTGAGGTGTGAGGGAAGGTGGGGTGTGAGGGAAGGTGAGGTGTGAGGGAAGGTGAGGTGTGAGGGAAGGTGGGGTGTGAGGGAAGGTGGGGTGTG
Organism: Homarus gammarus; assembly: GCA_958450375.1. Taxonomy (NCBI): domain Eukaryota; kingdom Metazoa; phylum Arthropoda; class Malacostraca; order Decapoda; family Nephropidae; genus Homarus; species Homarus gammarus. Next base: position 1,610,658 of record CAUDMG010001683.1, read on the forward strand.
AGGGAAGGTGGGGTGTGAGGGAAGGTGAGGTGTGAGGGAAGGTGAGGTGTGAGGGAAGGTGAGGTGTGAGGGAAGGTGAGGTGTGAGGGAAGGTGAGGTGTGAGGGAAGGTGAGGTGTGAGGGAAGGTGAGGTGTGAGGGAAGGTGAAGTGTGAGGGAAGGTGGGGTGTGAGGGAAGGTGAGGTGTGAGGGAAGGTGGGGTGTGAGGGAAGGTGGGGTGTGAGGGAAGGTGGGGTGTGAGGGAAGGTGAGGTGTGAGGGAAGGTGAGGTGTGAGGGAAGGTGGGGTGTGAGGGAAGGTGGGGTGTGAGGGAAGGTGAGGTGTGAGGGAAGGTGAGGTGTGAGGGAAGGTGGGGTGTGAGGGAAGGTGAGGTGTGAGGGAAGGTGGGGTGTGAGGGAAGGTGAGGTGTGAGGGAAGGTGGGGTGTGAGGGAAGGTGAGGTGTGAGGGAAGGTGAAGTGTGAGGGAAGGTGGGGTGTGAGGGAAGGTGAGGTGTGAGGGAAGGTGGGGTGTGAGGGAAGGTAAGGTGTGAGGGAAGGTGAGGTGTGAGGGAAGGTGAGGTATGAGAATCACCAGTACAGGTCGTGGGACACTGGAACTCCAACACAGGTAGTAGAACATAGGGGTGGGACACCAACACATGGAGTGGGACATCAACACAAGGGGTGGAACAGAAACAAAAGGGGTGGGACATCAATACAGGTTGTGGGACACAAGAGGCGGAACACCAACATAGGTAGTAGAACACAAGGGGTGGGACACCAACGAAAGGGGTGGGACATTAACAAAAGGGGTGGGACATCAACACAGGTAGCGGGACATAATGGGTAGGATACCAACACAGGTAGTAGGACACAAGGGGTGGGACACCAACACAGGTAGTGGGACATAAGGGGCGGGACACCAACACAGGTAGTGGGACATAAGGGGCGGGACACCAACACAGGTAGTGGGACATAAGAGGCGGGACACCAACACAGGTAGTGGGACATAAGGGGCGGGACACCAACACAGGTAGCAGGACATAAGAGGCGTTTCACCAACACAGGAAGTGGGACATAAGAGGCGGGACACCAACACAGGTAGTGGGACATAAGGGGCGGGACACCAACACAGGTAGTGGGACATAAGAGGCGGGACACCAACACAGGTAGTGGGACATAAGGGGCGGGACACCAACACAGGTAGCAGGACATAAGAGGCGTTTCACCAACACAGGAAGTGGGACATAATAGGCGGGACACCAAAACAGGTAGTGGGACATAAGGGGCGGGACACCAACACAGGTAGTGGGACATAAGAGGCGGGACACCAAAACAGGTAGTGGGACATAAGAGGCGGGACACCAACGCGGGTAGTGGGACATAAGAGGCGGGACACCAACACAGGTAGTGGGACATAAGGGGCGGGACACCAACACAGGTAGCAGGACATAAGAGGCGGGACACCAACACAGGTAGTGGGACATAAGGGGCGGGACACCAACACAGGTAGTGGGACATAAGAGGCGGGACACCAACACAGGTAGTGGGACATAAGGGGCGGGACACCAACACAGGTAGCAGGACATAAGAGGCGTTTCACCAACACAGGAAGTGGGACATAATAGGCGGGACACCAAAACAGGTAGTGGGACATAAGGGGCGGGACACCAACACAGGTAGTGGGACATAAGAGGCGGGACACCAAAACAGGTAGTGGGACATAAGAGGCGGGACACCAACGCGGGTAGTGGGACATAAGAGGCGGGACACCAACACAGGTAGTGGGACATAAGGGGCGGGACACCAACACAGGTAGCAGGACATAAGAGGCGGGACACCAAAACAGGTAGTGGGACATAAGGGGCGGGACACCAACACAGGTAGTGGGACATAAGAGGCGGGACACCAACACAGGTAGCAGGACATAAGAGGCGGGACACCAAAACAGGTAGTGGGACATAAGGGGCGGGACACCAACACAGGTAGTGGGACATAAGGGGCGGGACACCAACACAGGTAGCAGGACATAAGAGGCGGTTCACCAACACAGGTAGTGGGACGCTGCAGTTACCAATCAGAGTTGCCAACGATTCCGAGCGAACAGCCTTTGTAACGCTGAGTACAGAAATGAGTCAACCACTGCCGCCGCGCCACACCCCAGTCTGTGTCACACCTGCCGCACCCCAGTCTGTGTCACACCTGCCGCTCCCCAGTCTGTGTCACACCTGTCACACCCCGGTCTGTTTCATACCTACCTCACCTCGGTCTATGTCACACCTGCCGCACCCCGGTCTGTGTCACACCTGCCGCACCCCAGTCTGTGTCACACCTGCCGCACCCCGGTCTGTGTCACACCTGCCGCACCCCAGTCTGTGTCACACCTGCCTCACCTCGGTCTACGTTACACCTGCCTTACCCCGGTCTGTGTCACACCTGCCGCAACCCAATCTGTGTCACACCTGCCTCACCTCGGTCTACGTCACACCTGCCTTACCCCGGTCTGTGTCACACCTGCCGCACCCCGGTCTGTGTCACACCTGCCGCAACCCAATCTGTGTCACACCTGCCGCAACCCAATGTGTGTCACACCTGCCTCACCCCGGTCTATGTCACACCTGCCGAACCCCGGTCTGTGTCACACCTGCCTCACCTAAGTCTGTGTCACACCTGCCTCACCCCGGTCTGTGTCACACCTGCCTCACCCCGGTCTGTGTCACACCTGCCGAACCCCGGTCTGTGTCACACCTGCCTCACCTCGGTCTGTCACACCTGCCTTTCCCCGGTCTGTGTCACACCTGCCTCACCCCGGTCTGTGTCACACCTGCCTCACCTCGGTCTGTCACACCTGCCTCAACCCGGTCTGTGTCACACCTGCCTCACCCCGGTCTGTGTCACACCTGCCTCTTCCCGGTCTGTGTCACACCTGCCTCACCTTGGTCTGTCTCACACCTGTCTCACCTCGGTCTGTCACACCTGTCTAACCTCGGTCTGCGGCACACCTGCCTCGCCTTGGCCTGTGTCACACCTGCCTCACCCCGGTCTGTTGAGGAAATGACTGGTTAATTAGGCCCCATTTAAACTTAATACCTAACCTAACCTAACCTAACCTCACTTAACCAATAACCAAACTTAATCTAACTTAAGCAAACAACCTAATTTAATCTATTTTAACCAAATTACCAAAAGTAACTTAATCTACCAACCTAACTTACTCCAACTTAATCTAACCTAACATGCTCTAACTTAATCTAACCTAATTTAACCTTACTTGATCTAAATTAACCTTGCTTAACCTAACCTAACCCAACCCAACTTAATCTGAACTGATCTGGGCCTTACTCTTAATGGGTTAAGTGAGACCAAAGGGTTGGGTTAGGTTAGGTTAAGTTAAATATCCATTTTTAACGTAGAGTGTCCCTTGCAATTTGCTTTCGGCGGGTCTCCATAACACACGGAAGACTCGGGTTTCTAAGCATTCGACCGTAGATTTTTTTTGTTAATTCCGCGTTAATCCACAAATCTCGACCCAGCTGCCCAAACCTTGATGGTGTGACACGAACAAGTATGCTCCTCAACATCCTTCTCACTCAAAGCCTTTAAGAGTATTGTGTGGATGACCAATTCACCCGTTGGCCACACTAGTCACTTATAACTCAATATATATTAGTTATTTTCCTTTACATCCAAAGAAATTTTAATTATTCTTTGTAGATTTTGCGTGGATGTAAATTTCTGCGTGTCTATCTAGGCCAGAATAGGCAATGTAACCGACTAAGTAAACATAAACCAGCTAACATACACCTGTTGTGGTGTTCGTCAGGAGTGGTTGATGACTCATTAATTATCCCGTCTACTTAATGTCTTCGTCTTTTAAATTCATTTGATCCAACAATTATTGTAAAAGAAAAGAATACAATTACGTTTTTAATTAATTTCCTTCATCTAAATTAAAATAATAAATAATTGAGAACAATTTATAATGTTAAAACACAAAATCATCCATCAAATATTGTCAATACACAGAGGATGTACTAAGAGACTGATCAAAAGAGAACATTTTACCATTCAGTGTTGACATAGAGGACAACAGTTCAGTCTCTTATCATGGACACGATTACTGTCCAGCGAAAGTAAAATCGGTAAACTCCCTCCCCTTAAGCGAGTGTCCCTACCAGCTAGACGTAAGAGCCGATATATTTGGTCAAGTCTACAAGCCGACTACCGTGCCTCCTCCTAGAGATAATGGAGCCATAGTTCTGTTGTGATACCGTGATTTTTGCTGATATTTTTTGCCATTCAGGATTGAGCGCCACTCCGTAATCTCCACACACAAAAAGTTTCGGGGGTTCGAGACTACGGTTTTAGACTTGACCAAGAAGTTAAACTCTGGCTTATAACCAGTAATCGCAGCGATGACCCAACGACTTTTAATACCTCTTATGATTTCTTAACTGGAGTTGCCTGTAGACGTGTATGTAATATTCTCGAGGTTACTGCCCTTTATTACTTAACGTGGTATATGTTCTTATTAGCAGCATATGATACACTGGAGCATTGGTACAAGATAACCGTAAACTAAATTATAATGAAATCGCTGAGACGTATTTTACAGAAACGCTTACCCAGTGGTCGGTGGGTCTTAGAATGCACAGTAGATCACATGTTTACATTTTTTTTCCCTCTAGTATTTTTTTTTTTTTGATATTTGTAGTGGCAAGGTTATCTAATTGTAGTAGATCCCATAAATACTTCTCACTGGTTCATGATATTGGAATTATTGTACTTAAGAACTATTAACTAACTTGACACAATCATTGAGTGAAGATAATGTAGGGGTATGCCTCAGACATCAAGACATGGGGTCATTGATAAAGATGTCCAACCATGTCCTTACTTTGTTCTGAACGTTATTGGTCACTCTACGTGCATTTGTTTTTGTTTTTTTTTGTAACCTAACCTAACTCTAAATTATACCAGGACATTGTGGTTTATCCTTCCAGAGTTTTGCTGGATGTTAATCTTTCGACTTTATACTGTAGTGTGTTTTTAAACCAACTTGGTGAATTCTGGGAGAGTCATGATATCTATCCCTAAGGGCTCTTGTTTCTTAAGCCCTAGCATGGTATTTTTCAGGGATATTTATTTTTTTTGTAATCTCTTGCGAAATGGTCGCTCACTTTCCATGTATAGGTACACTGTTAGACACTAGAGTGAACACCTTCCAAGATTGACGAAAGAAAGTCATTTTACTCTAGAAAAGCCAAAATTGTATAGATATGCATAGATATATTATATATTTACATATTTAACTCTACAAAGACTAGCAAATCATGTTTCCTTGTTAAGCTAATGAATAATTCTTTATTTGTATTTGTTTTAACCATCATGAATTAATTTCTCAGTAACCAAAGAAAGATTTTAGATTAAAACACAAGAATTATAAAACATTGTCGAGAAATTCAGACCATTACGAGTCAATATCCTCACATCTGTATTCCCAAGTTAACGGCCCCTCTGTTTACAATTCGCCTCTCACTGGAACTTCCGTTTGGACAGTGCCCCTTGGAGGTAAGAGCTTTTATGCCAATGTCATTCTGCGTTTACATGAGATACATATAACATAGTTCATCTTGTTTACATTTTGTTACTGCTTCACTTGAACGTCCATTGAGAGGTTTTTAGAAGCATAGGCTAAAGTATTTTTTTTTCTGTGCATTCTTAAATAAAACTCCATCAAGACATCTGAATATTTCTTTATGATCGTAACTGCAGCGCCCCCTTTATATTGCACTGTTTTTTGAGAAAGACACCTCAGCTGGCAAAAATGGCATAGCAGCCTTCTGTATCACTTTGTACCCTCTCTGTATCCTCCCTTGAAGGACCTCTCAGCAAGCACTCGTCACTCGTAGTTAGAGATTTTCCTCAGTGACCTTCTTGTCTTTGGGCAGCTGTCAATATTGCCATTTGAGACTTGCACATCAGGTAGTGGCGTAGAGTTGGTCGAGAGTCACAGCGTCGTGTGGTGATTTTATGCCGAGGTGCACTTAGTGAAAAATTCCAAGGATATTCTTGTTTATTTCATGGAATCCTGTATAATCAATTCAAAATCGTTTAACAAATCTATTTCTGACTAATATAAAAGATCAGTGTTAGTGTTTGTACAATATTTGATCACGAAGAGTAAGATACATTAGACCTTTTCTTGTTGAGTCACAAATATAATATCATCATGTGTTGCCTCAGTTAGGACCACGCTGTTGTTCTTCACACCAGGGTTGACCAGACCGAGGCAGTATACCAGGCATCAGAACACCACCACCGACCTGCAAACAATAACAAAAGTGAGCTTTGTGTCTCACGTGGAGAAATATTTGCATCATCAACTGAACTTCCGAAGGTGTTGACCAGAATGCCACTTTTACTGAAACACAAAGCTAATGAATCGATTCGAATGATGTATCGACGAATAAGGTTTCAGTGTGTCTTTGTTTTTATTGACTCGTTTTAAGTTTATTTCAAGTTATGCGATTAATAACTTACGAGTATATACTGAAGATGATTATAAACTTAATATTATAACGAGATTATACAAATGATATATAATTTTAACCAATTCTTCCTGTTGACAATAGATCAAGATCATCTCGAGTACTGAACAGACACAAAAACAATCATAGAAAAAATACACAGAAGCACAAATTCATATAATGGTGAAAAACATAGACAAAATTGCCATAGAAATTAACACACGAATGATCACCCAAGACTAACACACGAACTTTCACCTCCCCCCAACACTATCCATCAACTGTTTTAAAAAAGAAAGTGGTATTCTTGACTCAACCTGAACTGCTGCTCAGTATATTAAATAACACATACTCAGGCTAGACGCAAAGCTCATGTTTGTTGTTAACCATAAATGCATCTTCGGCCCAAATTCACAAGTTGATTAAATACATAGTTAATGAACGAGTATAAATCGTATGCCACTTGGCTGACATGAGATGGACTGGCAACACCGGCCTACTGTAGTATTGGTGCTCGTCACACCAATGGCTGCGGATATAGTCTCTTAAAAACTTATTCCGAGTTGGGGGTCAGCTCTACATGATTCACTTATAATTTATATCATTTGTCTTTATTTTTTATTTTTATTATCATGATCCGTTAAATATGTTATTATTACTATTATTATTATTATTATTATTATTATTATTATTATTATTTTTATTATTATTATTATTATTATCGTTATTATTATTATTGTTGTTATTATTATTATTGTTGTTATTATTATTATTATTGTTGTTATTATTATTATTATTATTATTATTATTATTATTACTATCATTATCATTTTTAATTTCATTAGTAATAGTAGTAGTAGTAGAAATAGTAATAGAAATATTATATTAATAGTAATTATTATCATTCTTATTACTACTAGCAGTAGTAGCTGTAGAAGTTGTAGCAATATTAAAATTATTACAATTATTTTTTAATATTATTATTTTTATTGTGATGAATGTTATTATTGCCAAAATTATTAGTCGTACTTTTAGTAAGTAGTAGTAGTAACAGTAGCAGTATTGTAAAGATGTACTGCAGTAGTACTAACCTGTTTTGTTATTATATTATTATTATTATTATTATTATTATTATTATTTGTTTTATTATTATTATTATTATTATTATTATTATTATTATTAGCACATTCATAAAATTATATTTAATTCTATTCATGAAGTAATTGATTTAGTAATTGGTATAATGACTTTCTTTCACGTAGTATCTTTTAAAAGAGATAAATTATTTACTCTAATTTCATCACAATATATATATATATATATATATATATATATATATATATATATATATATATATATATATATATATATATATATATATATATAATTTCTTGCTGGTGTTATGTTCATGAATGCTAAATTATTCGCTTTATATTTAATGTATCATCACATATAGTTATTACAGTTCATTAGTAATCTTTATTTGGCTTTAATTCAGAACTTCTCAAACATATTAACTGTTATTGTTTTTGTTAACACTTGCTATACACACATCTACCGGAGCTTATCACCTCTGTGTTTATTTGTCACTCATTTCTAGTACGTTACTTGTGTAGACTTGTTTATTTCCTAGTGCTTTGGTTGACATGTAGTGAACATAGGTTCTTGGTAAAGTTGTGTGTGACGCAGTGCTGTACTGTAGGTGGTGAGTGAGGTGGTTAGTGGTGGTGAAGAGCCGGTAAGTACTGTACTGTAGCAGGGCGAGGCTAGACTACCTCTCTTTACTTCTTCACTACTGCTACTACTACTATTACTGCTATTACTACTATTACTACTACTACTATTAGTGTTAGAGCGGAAGATGATGTTGTTGTTAGTGGTGTTTGTAGTGAGTCTAGCTGCATGTTACTCTATCATCTCTTTGTTAATGATTCTCCATTAAATTTTCTTAGTATTCGACCCTTTTTATTTGTAAGTAGTATATATATATATATATATATATATATATATATATATATATATATATATATATATATATATATATATATATACTACAATGTGGTATCCACTTGCCACTGGATAAATTATGGTCGAAGGTGAAGTATAAAGTTTCGTTACACAAAAGGAAGAATTCTTGATTATTACATAAAAATCAGTTTTAAGTCATTTATGTCGTTGTATAAAGAGTCAACAAGAGTCACTCCAGTTATCAAGAATCCTCCTCTTGTTTTGTACTGTACACAAGTAAAGTCTTCAATGTTTGCCACTCTTTGGTCCATCACTTAAGAGAAGCTTGAATTTCTCAGGAGTTATTAAGAGAATAACGAATTCACTAATCTGGTTTAAACAATGAGCGGGGTGATGGCCGCCCCTGGATCTGTTAAGTCTCCGTCATAAACCTTTCTTGATGACATCCTCAATTATTCTCCTTAACATAGCTTCAGTAACTCTGTGTTGCGTCTTACTCCGGCGTTTGACACACGCACCTGTGAACGCCTCTCACCTGCTGAAACACATCAATTATACCTAATCTTTTACAGTAATAGATTTCATATTAAACATCATAAACAACATAATTTTTTTCCTACAATTAACATCCATAATATTTGAATTGTTATAGAAATTAAAAGATAATGATAACAATGACTAAACAATGTAACTATTATTTTTACCTTCATCATAATGTACATAAAATAATTATTAATATACACAACAACTAAAGGTTTATGACTGTACAATATCCTTTCATATAAATTCTCATAATATTAAAAGATCCTAAAATTTCAAAAATTACCACCGCAAAAAAAAATAAAAAATAAAAAATAAAACCAAAAAAACCATTGAAATAAAATGTAAAAAAAAACCCACTATACATGAGAACAAACCACTCAGACCAAACGATCAGTGAGACATCAATATAAAACTCACCAACATTGATTTATCAGGTCACCTACCCTTAACCAATACCCACTGAGAGCTTCTGTCTCTTTTTTCCAGGAGAGATCGTCTAAATCGCTTTTGGCCAATGTGCTGGACATCGATGACGACTTCCGTGCCCATACTCTGCCTCACACCCACACCACCAATACCAACAACACGGCTGGGTACATCAGAGTGCCTCACGGTGGGCATTCGGTGGATGACTCTCACCTGGTACACACCTGTATGTCCTCGTGTACCAGGGAGCTTAACTTAATCCTTAAAGAGATCCGTGTTATTACTGACAAGATGAGGAAAGACGACGAGGATGGGGAGGTGAGTCATTGTCTTGGGTAAGGAGTGGGGAGGTGAGTCATTGTCTTGGGTAAGGAGTGGGGAGGTGAGTCATTGTCTTGGGTAAGGAGTGGTGAGGTGAGATGAGGAGAAGGTGTGTGTGTGTGTGTGTGTGTGTGTGTGTAGTAGTCAGAAATATAGACTATCCATGATATTGTGTGTGGATAGTGTGTGGATAGTCAGGGGGTGTGTTGATATTCAGAGTGTGTGGATAGTCAGAGAGTGTGTGTATAGTCAGGGGGTGTGTGGATATTCAGGGGGTGTGTGGATAGTGAGGTGTGTGGATAGTGAAGGAGTGCGTGGATAGTGAGAGAGTGTGTGGATAGTCAAAGAGTGTGTGGATAGTCAGAGAGTGTATGGATAGTCAAAGAGTGTGTGGATATTCAGGGGGTGTGTGGATATTCGGAGTGTGTGGATAGTCAGAGTGTGTGGATTCAGGAGGAGACTTAAGACACAAGGGAAAGAAGGGGAAGGAGATGTGAAAATGTAAACTGTAAATAAATAGAGATAGAAACGCGAATGAGAGGAAAATTGTAAATATAAATGAAGTGTAAATAAATCAACGACTTATGTATGTGAAATAAGGAAAGAAAATAAGAAGAAATCAATAGGTATAAGTAACAGATAGATAGAGGTAAGGATAACTGGGTATCTATGGGGTGTTGTAGATCAGTCAGCACTCAGCATCATGCCTCAATCTCGGTCGACAATGTACGGCCGCCCGAGTGTATCCTTATTCTATTTTATTCATGTAACTTGTATGACAAATGATTGAGTAAAGAAATACTTTTTAATTGTTTACATTTTGTGTGCGTGTGTGTGTGTGTGTGTGTGTGTGTGAGTGACCCTTCCTCATTAACCTGGCCTTTCTCACTTCAGGTGGCGAACGACTGGAAGTTCGCGGCGATGGTGGTTGACCGTCTGTGTCTGATCATCTTCACATTCTTCACCATCACTGCCACCGTCGCTGTGCTCTTATCGGCTCCGCACATTATAGTTCCCTAATAATTAGCCAGCCGGATGAAGGATAAGTTGGATACGGTGGCGCGTGTGGTACGCCTTTCCTTGAGGTGTACCTTAAGCGCTGCTATTCCAACTGGGCTGTGTGGAGTAACGTCTCCATACAGTTCCATCATCTGGCTCTCGGTGTCTCTGTCTACAGTGCTTCAGCGCCTGTGGGTTGGTCTCTGTAAAGAGGTCAGCTCCAGGAAGCGAGGCGTGGACATCCCCTTCCTCGTTCTAGTCACGATGCTTCCATAAGTGCCAAAGGGGCCGGCACGTTCCCTGGCTCACGGCGACAGTGTGTCACACCTTCGCTCAAGCCCACGCCCTCGTGAGACTGCCATGGTCCTCCCACACGCCCACACCGGCCTCACATGGCACTAAACGCTCGCCTTAGCATCCACCCTCCCCCTCTCGCTGGCACACACTCACGCCCTGCCCTGCCTTCCCCTATGATCTTGCTGGGGGTGTAGCTAGGACTACCATGACCCACCGGCGGGACTGTGAAGCTTGGGCAACCAGCAGCTAAAGGGGCGCCGGCACGAAGATAGAAAAAAAGTGGAAGTGTGTGTGGAGAGGGAGCGGGAAGTGAGGTGGGCGGCAGGAGGCAGTGTGTGGAGGGTCGCGGTGGTACAACAGTGTATGTAGGGTCGGCGGCAGTGCAGGGTTCTCTCCAGCCATCGCCGTCTCCCGGAAAAGGGCTCCTCAGTGTACTACTTTCGCCACATGAATTATACGCCAAAAAAAAATGTGCGCAGAACTGTACGCCGAGTACACACGTTTGCTCCCTTGCTCATGCGTCAGTATTATGTGATTCTGAGATTATTGTAAGCATCAAATAATTAATTACATACTTCTTTAAAATAACGTTTAAGCGTTATCTTCCTTTCTCTTAAGCTGTTGAAGCAAGTTGAGTCTCCATGCAATAATCTATACTTGCCTGGGAGCTGGCAGCGCGGCCCGGTCCCTCCCTCACCCCCAACCCCTCCAGCCTCACCACTACCCAGCCCTCACACCGTCACAGCCCTTTTTCCCAGGCTTTTCCACAGATCTCTCTCACAGCTCTGGCCTCCAGTCTTCCTCCTCACTGCCAATCCCTTCCTACTCTCAGACCTATCCTAAATCCTAGTCACCACTATCCTCTTCCTTCTCCTCCTCACCTTACAAGTCTTCATTCCATCCTTAACCCAATCCTCACCCCCTCAACCTCTCCACCCAGCCTCAACCCTCACCCCCCCCCCCCCCCCCCACGCGTCACGCTACAAGCTCCTCGGCAAACACTTTCTGTTTCAAAGGCAGAATGTAGGTTTGTTCTCCCATTCTCGTGTTGATGTACATAAGCGTCTTTTTTGTATTATTTATCGACCTTAGGATGGTTAACCGAGTGGCTCATTTTATCTCCATTTACGAAAGAACAAATGACTCGCCATACATATATATATACATATATTAAATAAACTCTGACGAACTTAAGCAGCAAAACCAAAAATAAGGATTAGAGACTCATAACAAAGCTAGAGGATTAATATTTAACCAGAGTGTTTTAAGAAGCTGTTATTAAACCTGAAAACGAAACAAATGTGGATGTCATATCATATCATATTTTTTTGTTTACCCATTTTCTATGACCACCTAGTGACAATAAACTTAACTAATCCTCCCTCCCTCCCCATACCAAAGACAATAATACTATTAATAATAATAATCTATAAAAAAAAAATATTAATCATATAAACAGCGCATCCAAAGTAAAAAATATCTAGAGTGGACTCGTATACTACTGAAAACCTCTGCGCAATACATAGTTTAAAAAAATTCTCTTCACAATCATAGGTTTACAAATGGTTGAGAAATTCTTGGTGATCCCCCCCCCCCCCCCCACCCCCCAACTCCTTCAGGCTCAGTGACGAAAAACACAACAGAGAGAAAGAATCGAATTAAAAATGGACACTTTCACGCCCAAATTACCTCCATGAAAATCATCTTTCCGCTTGAGAGAAGAGAAGGAGTTGAGGGCCACTGTAGTGATCAATTTCCTAGCAGTTACGACCCACCGGCTGCCTATCTCCGCCCGGAGGCCTTCGTGAGGTACGGTGCCGAGGAACTAACCATCCCCACCAGCAGAAGTAGAAGAAGAAGGAGGTGAGCCACAGTGATGCCCCCTCCCCAACTGTGTGTGTTCTATGATAAACATTCTTTCCGTGTGAGGATTACTGTCCTATGGTGAAGTCCTCAATGTACAGCCTCGAGTAGACAAGGTGAAGGGGCTTGACCTTAGCATCATCAAAAATATCAAAGGTTTTTCACAGAATCTTTTATCATGTGTGTGTGTTAACGAGTTAGTGTGCGTGTGTGTGTGTGTGTGTGTAGACTGTGTGTGTGTGTGTGTGTCGGTGGTGGTGGTGGTGGCGACAACGGCAGCGCTGGTAAGCGAGTTTCAAATAGGAATCGTCAAATTTTATAATGTTTCCCGTATGTTTGTTTTGTTTTTTGCTCTTCTACGCCCCTAGACGATTTGTTAAAGAGTGTGTTTGTGCGTTTGTGTATGTCTGTGTATATCTGCTAGTTAAAAATTGTTGTAATTTTAGTACTAGTTTAAAAGACGGGGGAGAAAAATAACAAACACTATTAAATAATGAAAAAGACATCATTCATTCTCTTTCCAATTTATTTTTTTTTCCTTCGGTGGATTTTGAGAACTACTCCCGGGCGGAGTTTTGGAAAGGTTTCGAGAGGACGGCGGTGGAGATTCACAAGGGCTGGGGTAATGCAACTAAACGTACTAGCTTAGACTCCTTATTAAATGCCTTGTTTGGTCACCACGCGCATCAAAATATATTATTATTTATTTATGAATTCAACGTAGAAGACTTTTGGACGCCCCACCTCTCCCCCCCCCCCCCCAATTCCGCCAATTTGCGTCTATAAATATATATATTAATTTTGAACTACCAATTATGAGTTTGTGAACCTTAGTGCGAAATTATTATCATGGGTTTAAAAAAGTAATCATGGGTTTAATGTGAGATCAAGGGTTTTATGTGTGATCATGGGTTTAATGTGTGGTCATGGGTTTAATGTGTGATCATGGGATTAATGTGTGGTCATGGGTTTAATGTGAGATCATGGGCTTAAAATGAGTTCATGGATATAATCTGTGATCATGGGTCTAATGTCTGAGCATGGGTTTAAAATGTGGTCATGGGTTTAATCTGTGATCATGGGTTTAATGTGTGAGCATGGGTTTATTGTGTGATCATCGGTTTAATGTGGGATCATGGGTTTAATGTGTGATCATGGGTTTAATGTGTGATCATGGGTTTAACGTTTGATAATGGATTTAATGTGTGATCAGGGGTTTAAAGTTTGATCATGGGTTTATTGTGTGATCAGTAGTTTTAAATTGTGCGCATGGGTTTTAATTCTTGGTCATACGGCTCTCTACCTCTTGTTCACACGGCTCTTTAACTCTTCATCACGACTCTCTAACTCTTGATCACACGGCTTTTTAACTCATGATCACACGGCTCTTTAACTCTTGATCACACGGCTTTTTAATTCATGATCACACGGCTCTTTAACTCTTGATCACACGGCTTTTTAATTCATGATCACACGGCTCTTTAACTCTTGTACACGATTCTAACTTTCATTACACGGCTCTTTGACTATTGATCACAAGGCTCTTTAACGCTTGATCACACGGCTCTTTAACTCTTGATCACGCGGCTCTTTAACTCTTGATCACACGGCTCTCTAACTCTTGATCACACAGCTATTTAACTCTTGATCACACGGCTCTTTAACTCTTGATCACGCGGCTCTTTAACTCTTGATCACACGGCTCTCTAACTCTTGATCACACGGCTCTTTAACTCTTGATCACACGGCTCTTTAACTCTTGATCACGCGGCTCTTTAACATGCCTCCCGTATCTTTATTTGTGTAACTCTCTGCTTGTGTTAAACATCGCTGTACATACGGGTATTTCGCTTCCTTAATAATTATCGGTTTCTCCTACACTTGCAGTATATTAAGGAATATCTCTTGTTGATAGTTTAGTAGACACGTAAAAGTTGTTGTTAGGCATTTGAACTTTTGATTTTATACCTATCACATATATATATATAAATATATCATATACATATACATATATGAACTCGCTTTCATTACAAAGAAGATTATCAAGCAAGCTCAATTGCTTTACTGGGAAGAGGAGACTGCTAGCCTGCTGTTCTCCTCTACTCACTTCTCCTGACCTGTTATGAATTGTGCCGACCGCTGGTATCAGTTGTTGAGTTGTTTGTTTGTCATTATTATTATTATTATTATTATTGAACTACTAAACTGATCTGTAAATATGACCCCCTACCATGCCACAGTCTCGCTCTCACTCATTTGTAAATTTTTGATAATCAGTTATTTTTACCCTCAAGGAATAAGTGGGAAGTTATACACCCATTAATTCTTGCTCACTCGGGTGGTGGCGGGAGGTGACCTGTTTTGGATGGGGGTCATATACTTACCAAGTGCGGTGTTTATGTGTATTTGGACAAGAAGGTCTTTCACTTATTTTGTGTACTACATTCTCCGTACATGATTACTGTTGAACTTAAGACATGTACTCCTGTTTGGTCAGTGCGGCGCTGTGCTCACATTACCTGTATATTCTTTATTTACTCTTAAGTCGTTCCTGGAAAACCTTGTGTTGGTATTTGTAAATCTCAATGTTTCTCTATTAAGACCCTATTGTCTCTTTTTCTGTAGTTCTCAGCCATCCCCGGAGAAACAAAACAACATATATTACTGCCAGTTGTATTATCCACGATGAAACGACTCTTGTGACAACATAAGTAACGGCAGGAGGTGTGTGGAACCTACAGCCGGAGTGAGCGTTTTTTGGTTGTTAATAACTATAAGCACAGGACGGTAGAATACAGTAAAGCAATTTTGACTTCTTGACAGACTGTACCATTAAAAAAAAACGGATGGTTGCCTTATGTGCATGTATAGAGTGGTACCCGGGTAATGAACGTTCATCAGACACGAAATAATTGAAGCCACAGCCACGACCCAGAAACAGTGACCTCTGGTGTACGCGAGGCTGTAGACGCAGGCCGATATATCTGCTGTAGACACATGAATCATTGGACTCTTAGATGAAATTAGTCAACTCTAAATCCAAAACCAAACACTGCTGAGTGAAACTACACGAGTGAGAAAAATGGTAGAAATTTTTGTTCATACCGGTGATAACATAACGAAAACTAGTACTAGTACCCCCATGAACATGAGTGAGTGGCCTCCCTCGGCGGGTACACTTGCTGCCAAACAAGAGGCATCTATGGCACCATAACTGTGATAGTGACATTCGACTGTCAGCTGACGTGTGGAGAGGCACAATTTCTTCTTCTTCATGTTTTCTCTTGTTAGAAAAACAATGGGCCCGCCACCTTTAACAGACCAGACCGTAAATCTGAAAAAAAAAATGGAGAAGAAAATTGGTTCTGTCGATGATTTTTCTCAACCTTGTGATTGTATAACGACACTCTGTAAAGGCTGGGTCCCAGTTAGTTGTATATGTAATATTTCTTCTACCTTATAATTTGTCGTCATAACGATATAATGGTAAAGAATGCTTTACAAGACTCGGGCATGGCAGTTCCTGGACCCAGCGCGCAGCCGCCTCGACCCCTCGAGACGCGCGCTGCGCTGCTGGGGTTCAACAAGGGGACGCCTAAGCCACCTTGACAATCCTGTATGTAAAGGGTTAGGATATAATTGCTACTGTTACTTAGTATTAGTTATTTAATGAAAACTAGTTACACGAGCTCACGAACCTATCATACTAACATTAATTAAACAATTGTTATTACATTTGTTTTTGCTTTTGGAACGGGTGCTTTCTATAAGGTAGTTTTCTAGTTATCGCGACTCATCCAGTGGCAGGAAACACTATATACTCAGTCTGCGACCGCTCTTTGAACCCCTTACTTCGTTGTCCCTCTTCCTGGTTGGGGAAGACCCATGTGTATACCTTGAAAGTCGCAGCAGCAGCTGCAGCAGCTGCGTACAGCAGAGGTGGAACAACTGTAGCAGCGGTTGCGGCTGACGGGCGACTCTCATAAAGATTTGCTGTTTGTCAAAGCTCTTGTCATATTACCTGAGTAAGGCAGGACTGCAGTATTACTGATTTCTCTTGCCGGGTCTGCTTCCTGGTGCTTGCAGCGCGATCGAAACACTAGTTTGTTCCGGAGACCAAATATCTTACCACCACCAAGACTCCTTAACGTTAAGCTGCCTCGTCGTGGCACAACTCATCACACATTGATTATTATAGTCATAAATTTTTTGATATTGCTAAACAGATTACATCCAGGTTGTGTTATTGTTATATAATAAAACTGAACATGAGCTACGCATGAGCCTCGTCTCCTGATGTATGTCATACATCAAACAGTTTTTCATAACAGAACATCCAAGCGTTAGCCAATGGTTACTGAGAGCCCCGGGTGACGCGCCGTAGGAGGAGGAGAGCTACTCCTCATCCCCTGCGGTGCTTCACCCGGGGGTCTTCTCCTCCTTGTTCATTATGAGTAAGCTAGACGTGTTCTTCTGTTATTATTATTATTCACTGTGAATAAACCACTTGCGCCAGGACATCCACCTATACATAATTAGATCCAAGTCTGCACCCTCTCGCGACGATACCTCAACCAAATCTGTTCCATTCCATCATTTTCAAGAGTTTATCAATGTACATCATGATGTAACATAAGTCTCGACCTGTTAATTCCCTCAAAACTACAAAATCTAGAAAGTGATTCTCCTGAAATATGCTTAAAATATGTAAATATATAAATATATACATTATTAGTCCTTTTAAATAAACCAAGGTCTTGCGGTCATCTCCGTGTGCCACATAGTAGTTGAGAAGACGAATCTATTTCACCCTTATGCTCAAGGACGTCAGAGGTCAAGTTAAGGCATACTTGTGGCTACTTCTTCTCGGGAACGATTCTTGTCTTGAGAGAATGA
Organism: Homarus gammarus; assembly: GCA_958450375.1. Lineage (NCBI taxonomy): Eukaryota > Metazoa > Arthropoda > Malacostraca > Decapoda > Nephropidae > Homarus > Homarus gammarus. The sequence goes on from CAUDMG010001683.1 coordinate 1,628,478, forward strand.
TCGTCTTCCAGGAGGGCATGAAGGCCGACAAGCTAAGCCTCCAGACACTCTTCGTCAAAAAATACAGGGTGGAACCGTGGCTGTATCCGGTTTCTTTTGTCAGTCTGTGTGTCGTGTTTTAGAACTGTATAGGGATGGAATACTGAAGTTGTTTATGGAAACTAATAATGGATGTTGTTGTTGGAGATACAGTGGAGGTTGGTGGAGATACAGTGGAGGTTGGTGGAGATACAGTGGAGGTTGGTGGAGATACAGTGGAGGTTGGTGGAGATACTGTGGAGGTTGGTGGAGATACAATGGAGGTTGGTGGAGATACTGTGGAGGTTGGTGGAGATGCAATGGATGTTGTTGGAGATACAGTGGATGTTGGTGGTGGAGATACAGTGGATGTTGGTGGAGATACAGCTGTTGTTGGTGGTGGAGATACAACAGATATTGGTGGAGATAAAATGAGTGTTGGAGTACTGTAGGTGTTAGCGGAGAGACAGAGAAGGGGAGAGAAAGAGAGAGAAAGAGAGAGAGAGAGAGAGAGATGAAAAAAATGAGAGACCCCACGAGACTATGTACCGGAAGAGGAGAAGGAGGGGGAGGAGGTGGAGGGGAAGAAGGAAGAGTAGTAATAGGAGGAGGAGGAGGAAGGACTCAAAGGAGGGGGTGAAGGAGCAGAAGAAGGATGAGGAGGAGGAGAAGAGTGACAAGGGAAGGAAAGTGTGTTGGTTAGTTGGTTGGGTTGGTTGGTTGTGATGATGGACCTGGCACTTGACGAGAGCAAGACCTTGTGTTTGTGGTAGAAGCTACGTGTGTATCTTGCTTTGATTAACACCATTGCTAATATGCGTTGTCGAAAAAAAAAATAACTTTGGTTCCACATGTGCAGAGAAGTTGCTATTGTTTGATTTGTATCTGTAATTTAGATTTTCAATAAAGATTGCCGACTTCTGATTAAACTCTGGTGTTTTCTTATCACTTTCTATTCCATGTTGATGTTGACTTTTGTGTGTTGAAGAGAGAAATTACCTGTTGTATATATATATAGATGTTTATTATTTAATTGCTCCAGGCTGGACTATACATATATATATTATATAAAGTATTATGTATAATTGGTTAATAATACTCTATTGTATCTTAATAAATTTTAACACTAAACAAAAAACAGTTTGTTTATTATTATTATTATTATTTTTATTATTATTATTATTATTATTTTCAACGCTGTCATTATTATCATATTAATCATAATATTATCAAAAATTTTATTATTATTATTATTATTATTATTATTATTATTATTATTATTATGCAAAAGTCCAGCACGAATAGTTCAAGAAATAAAGAACTGGCTCACATAACAGATGGAAAAAGTAATGATACAATAAAAATATATTACAAAAATTATGACATAGAATGGCTCATACAACACAATGATGGCTTTTATGGTAAAATTAATGGCTCATGCAACACAATGATGGCTCTTATGGTAAAATTAATGACTCCCGCAACACACTGAAGGCTCTGTGATAACCTAAATGGCCCATGTAACACAAAAATGGTTCCTGCAACACCTAAGAACTGTCGAACACAACACATCAAAAAGTCAGTGTAGAGAGAGAGAAAGAGAGAGAGAGAGAGACAGAGAGAGAGAGAGAGGCTGATATAGAGAGAGAAGAAAATAAACCTTCAGTCATGGAGTAATCTCTCTCTCTCTCTCTCTCTCTCTCTACACTCTACACATATTAAACCTACAACACAATTAAAGCAGCCAATTTAACACATACATAATACAATTCTAATCACTTAATATCATCGAAACTCCTTAATTACGCTGGCTATGGTAATTAGTCATAGTACAGAAAACTGACCCTAATGAACCACTGAAGGAAAATGATAAATAATTATAATGTCTTTTTTCTAATATAGTAAAGACCTTTTAGAAATTATACATCAATACTACATTAGTATGATAATATTTCAATGTAATATCTTAAGAAACCAATGAAAAATAATTAAACACAAATAATCCAAGAAGGTGAAAAGAAAAGAAAAATACAGAAAATAGCATTATTAACTGACGTATAAAACTCAAAAGTGGAAAAAACAAACAGACACACAGAGAGATATAATCGTTTGTGTAATAGAAGGTTGATATATAATTAGGAATTATTCATAGACCTATATAATTAATTATTAACTTCATTACACATTCTTAAAGACCATAATTATATTGAAGGATATTTAAAAACAGCATAACACCCAGGTAAGGTAGCCAAGGACATACATACAAACACGTCAATCTCATCAAACAAACACACATGCAAAAAAAAAAACACACAAACATACACCAATACCGTTTGTTTTTGTATTCGTCTCACACGTTTTCTCTCACTGTAGTACAAAGACTCTTCCTTCATTACCTGTCATTACCTGTCATTACCTGTCATTTCAGTCATTCAGGTTACAGGCTTTTAGAGAACTGGTCCAGGAGGAGATTCAATGGGATATACTTCAACCTAAGGAACGACCCGACAGGTAAGGTGATTAACAGGTGTACAGATGACTCAGACGAGGTAAAGGTAAATGATGATGATGATGATGATTGAATAAATATATGGCTGAGTAGAGAGGGAGAGAGAGAGAGAAAGAGAGAGAGAGAGAGAGAGAGAGAGAAAGAGAGAGAGAGAGAGAGAGAGAGAGAGAAACATTGCTATCCATTCTCTTGTAATATTTACTTTTTTTCTTCTTTTTCTTCTTCTGTGTCAACACTACGCACTACAAACTCAAACCTTTTAATGTCTTTGCTTTCATTCCCTCGTTATCTGAATTTACAATCTACTACTTTTATTATTATTGTCCTCCTTCTTCTTCTTCTCTCCTTCTTCCCATTTAGTACGATCATAAATAAACAACGTAAATGTCTCATAAGATTTTTCTGGGTTGAGGGGGGGGGGGGGGTCTGTTGTAGCGGTCAGTAACAACGATCGTTAGCTGAGAATGTGAATCACCTTGCTTGTGACCATATAAAGAGGGTTAGGTTGGCCAAAATGGATTAGTCTTGAACACAGTGTGGTGGCGGGTACACGTCTATTGGTCGGCTGCCAGGGTAGAACACGGTGTAGGGCAGCTTGACAACACAAATAGTGGTCCCCATTGTCTCTTGAAAACTAAGGTTAGTTTGTATTAAAGGCACTGTATGTATGTATGTATGTATGTATGTGGGTGGGTGGGTGTGGATGGGTGTGGTTGGTTAATGATGTGGGTGGATGTGTAAGTAAGGGTAGGTGTGTGTGGGTAAGGGTGGGTGGATGTAGGTGTGGTTGTGTGGGTGTGGTTGGGTGGTCCTAGGTAAGGGTGTGTGTGTGGGTGTGGGTGTGTGTGTGTGTCATGATAAATAAGGATAACGACCCAATGTTAAACCTTACAACACAACTATTTGTTAATATGGTCATAACTTGAGGAGAAATAAGGTCATATATGCAAATCTTTGTTCTCTTTTATTTAAGACGTCGTTTATCAGTATAACACACACTCACACACACACACACACACGTACACACACACATCTCGTGACCTCTCGTGACCTCGCCCTACTGTCCAGCACCACAGACTCTGGAGGCCAAGTTTCAAGACTGGCTGAGGAGGTTCTTGGCTTGATCCTAGCTAGCACCTGGTCACTGACTAGGCTCAACTGTGCCTAGGAAGTTACTGGGATATGTTGACTCGGGATGTGTTGTGATGTGTAGGTGGGTGGCGTATAGCTTGTGAAGGGTGTGTTAGGTGGGTGGCGTATCACTTGTAGGTGTGGTCGGTGGGCGGCGTATCACTTGTAGGAGTGGTCGGTGGGCGGCGTATCACTTGTAGGTGTGGTCGGTGGGCGGCGTATCACTTGGACAGGGTAGGTGTGGTAGGTGGGCGGCGTATCACTTGTAGGCGTGGTCGGTGGGCGGCGTATCACTTGGACAGGGTAGGTGTGGTAGGTGGGCGGCGTATCACTTGTAGGCGTGGTCGGTGGGCGGCGTATCACTTGGACAGGGTAGGTGTGGTAGGTGGGCGGTTAGGTTGGTGGGTATATAAGAACAAGGGTGGAGGGGAGGTGGTGGCCAGGGGTGGAGGGGAGGTGGTGGCCAGGGGTGGAGGGGAGGGTTGTGGCCAGGGGTGGAGGGGAGGTGGTGGCCAGGGGTGGAGGGGAGGTGATGGCCAGGGGTGGAGGGGAGGGTAGTGGCCAGGGGTGGAGGAGAGGGTAGTGGCCAGGGGTAGAGGGGAGGGTGGTGGCCAGGGGTGGAGGGGAAGTGGTGGCCAGGGGTGGAGGGGAGGTGGTGGCCAGGGGTGGAGGGGAGGTGGTGACCACGGGTGGAGGGGAGGTGGTGGCCAGGGGTGGAGGGGAGGTAGTGGCCAGGTGTGGAGGGGAGGTAGTGGCCAGGGGTGGAGGGGAGGTGGTGGCCAGGGGTGGAGGGGAGGGTAGTGGCCAGGGGTGGAGGGGAGGTAGTGGCCAGGGGTGGAGGGGAGGTGGTGACCAGGGGTGGAGGGGAGGGTAGTGGCCAGGGGTGGAGGGGAGGGTAGTGGCCAGGGGTGGAGGGGAGGGTAGTGACCAGGGGTGGAGGGGAGGGTAGTGACCAGGGGTGGAGGGGAGGGTAGTGGCCAGGGGTGGAGGGGAGGTGGTGGCCAGGGGTGGAGGGGAGGTGGTGACCAGGGGTGGAGGGGAGGGTAGTGGCCAGGGGTGGAGGGGAGGGTAGTGGCCAGGGGTGGAGGGGAGGGTAGTGGCCAGGGGTGGAGGGGAGGTGGTGGCCAGGGGTGGAGGGGAGGGTAGTGGCCAGGGGTGGAGGGGAGGTGGTGGCCAGGGGTGGAGGGGAGGGTAGTGGCCAGGGGTGGAGGGGAGGTGGTGGCCAGGGGTGGAGGGAAGGGTAGTGGCCAGGGGTGGAGGGGAGGTGGTGGCCAGGGGTGGAGGGGAGGTGGTGGGCAGGGGTGGAGGGGAGGGTAGTGGCCAGGGGTGGAGGGGAGGTGGTGGCCAGGGGTGGAGGGGAGGGTAGTGGCCAGGGGTGGAGGGGAGGGTAGTGGCCAGGGGTGGAGGGGAGGTGGTGGCCTGGGGTGGAGGGGAGGGTAGTGGCCAGGGGTGGAGGGGAGGGTAGTGGCCAGGGGTGGAGGGGAGGTGGTGGCCAGGGGTGGAGGGAAGGGTAGTGGCCAGGGGTGGAGGGGAGGTGGTAGCCAGGGGTGGAGGGGAGGTGGTGGCCAGGGGTGGAGGGGAGGGTAGTGGCCAGGGGTGGAGGGGAGGTGGTGGCCAGGGGTGGAGGGGAGGGTAGTGGCCAGGGGTGGAGGGGAGGTGGTGGCCTGGGGTGGAGGGGAGGGTAGTGGCCAGGGGTGGAGGGGAGGGTAGTGGCCAGGGGTGGAGGGGAGGTGGTGGCCAGGGGTGGAGGGGAGGTAGTGGCCAGGGGTGGAGGGGAGGGTAGTGGCCAGGGGTGGAGGGGAGGGTAGTGGCCAGGGGTGGAGGGGAGGGTAGTGGCCAGGGGTGGAGGGGAGGGTAGTGGCCAAGGGTGGAGGGGAGGGTTGTGGCCAGGGGTGGAGGGGAGGGTAGTGGCCAGGGGTGGAGGGGAGGTGGTGGCCAGGGGTGGAGGGGAGGGTAGTGGCCAGGGGTGGAGGGGAGGTGGTGGCCAGGGGTGGAGGGGAGGGTAGTGGCCAGGGGTGGAGGGGAGGTGATGTTGACCAGAGAGAGGGTAGTGGCCCGGGGGTGTCTGGCCAAAGGGGTAGTGACAAAGTAGATGACAATAAACGGAAGTAGGATAGTTCCTAATCGGAAGGGGAGAGGAAGTAGTTAGAGGAAAGTGTCGAAGTACTGCATTGGTCAGAGGAAAAGGGAGGGAAGTGGTTAGGAGGGGAGGGGAGATCGGGGAGTTGGGAGGTAATGACCAAGGGGGGTGATTGTTACCAGGCTGGGGCTGATGGCCAGGGGTAGGGTGGCCAAGCAGAGGGTGATGGCCATGGGTAGGGTGGCCAAGGGTGGCCAAGCAGGGGGTGACAAGAGGGGTAATAGTCTCCATGGTTTTATCGGTATGGGGGGTAGTGGTGTGGGTAAGTGGTAGGAGTGTGGGTGTAATGGTGGGCGTGTTGGTGCAATAATCCTCATGTAGTGGGCGGTTGGGCACAATAATTCACGCAGTGCGGGCATGGTCACCCAGGTGTGAATATGTGAGCGTGGTAATATTTGCGGTGTGGGCATGCTGGCGTGTGGTGATGCCCGCGGTGTGGGCATGCTGGCGTGTGGTGATGCCCGCGGTGTGGGCATGCTGGCGTGTGGTGATGCCCGCGGTGTGGGCATGCTGGCGTGTGGTGATGCTTGCGGTGTGGGCATGCTGGCGTGTGGTGATGCTCGCGGTTTGGGCATGCTGGCGTGTGGTGATGCTCGCGGTGTGGGCATGCTGGCGTGTGGTGATGCTCGCGGTGTGGGCATGCTGGCGTGTGGTAATATTGGTGGTGTGGACATGCGGGCGTGTGGTGATGCTCACAGTGTGGGCATGCGGGCTTGTAGTGATGCTCGTGATGTGGGCATGCGGGCGTGTGGTGATGCTCGCGGTGTGGGCGTGCGGGCGTGTGTGGCGCGGGTGCAGGCGGGGGGCCGGGGTAGAGTATCGACGTGCCGGCGTCAATACATGGTGCGTGTGTGCTGGTGCGCGTCGCGGGAGGCTGGGTGCGCGGCGCTCAGTGTGTCGCCGCCGCCCGCTCTGTGTCAAGCTCCGCGACCCCCAGCCGCCCTGCATGACCTGTGCTGCCCAGCACACACACAGCCAGCGTATGGCGGGGGTGGGGCGCGCTGCCCCCGAGTGCTAGTGGGTGTAAGTGTCGGCTGATGACTGCCCATGAGGCTGTAGTCAAGCGTAGCCTCGAGTGACGCCAGAGAGCTGCAGGACGCAGGCTGGGCCCTCAAGATGGCGGCCAGGGGCGCTACTACCGTGGCCCCGTTATGGCCCCCTCTGCTGTCTCCTGTCCTAATCTTCCTGCTCCTCACAGCCAGTCTACACACAGGTAACGTGTTCCTTCTGTATCACCCCAATCTCCCTCCCCCACAACCTCCCCCTATAACCCACAACCTTCCCTGAGAACCTACAACCTCCTCTCCCCCATAATCTCCCCTCCCCACAACCTATACAACCTCACATTCCCATTCCACTACCCCTCCAACCCCACCTACCCACCCCATCACCCCTATCACCTCAACAGCACACCCCAACCCCCCATCCTAATTCACCCACCCTACCGTCCCTCCAACCTCAACACATCCACCTCCTCGCCCCACCAACCCTAACTATCCACCCCTCAACCCCAATAACATTAATTACACTCGTTGCGCCCTCCACCACACACACACACCTGTCCCTCCTCCTCTCCCCATACACATACAAATCTACACACCCCAGACACACATACACCCACCCTCCACCACACACACCTCTCCCTCCTCCTCCCCCCATACACATACAAATCTATACACCCCAGACACACATACACACCCCCCCCCAACACACACACCTCTACACTATTAATTAATACTTAAGACTCACTGTATAGTAACGCCATCTGGGTCCCTTCACAGCCTCTGGGTTACACATCACCTGTTTTGTTTTGGGTAAATGTCATTGTGTTTTTGGTCGTCAGTTGATGTTTACTTCACCTGAGAGTTAAGGAGGGTAATGAGTAACCATTCAAGGTGTTATTTCTTATATCTGAGGGTTGGTGACGACGGCCCTCCACTCTTTTGTTGTAGTTTTTTTCATAAGGGAGTGGAGGGCCGTGATTGACGATCCTCAGAGGTGATACTGTTTACCTTTATGGATGGATTGATTGAAGCTTAAAATCTGTGACTCTCTGGTTAAGTTTGACAGCTTGTAAGCTTTAACTGAGACACATAATAAAACACATAAGCATTAAAATGTTTGTTTATTTGGTACATAGTATGGATCACATGAGGATTAGGCACCCCGGTTTATTTCACCTAATGATTAAATAACCTAACCTAACCTTACCTTACCTTACCTTACCTTACCCTAATCTTACCTTACCTTACCTTACCTTGCCTTACCTTACCTTACCCTAATCTTACCTTACCTTACCTTACCTAAACCTGACCAAACCTTACCTTAACCTTACCCTACCCTACCCTACCCTCCCCTCCCCTCCCCCCCCCCCCCCAAGGTAACATTAGAGTCGCAAACAAGCAGGTGAAATAATCTAGGGTGCCCAATCTTCACGTAGTCCCACCGCACATATACGGCGCAACGAAAATACATACTGGATAAGCTGGCTGCATCCGTCTATTTGTCACGGGTCTCATGGTGAGTCTCTGAACAGCTGGGACGAGTCTCTCAACAGCTGGAACGAGTCTCAACGGCTGGAACGAGTCTCTGAACAACTGGGACGAGTCTCTAAACAGTTGGAACGAGTCTCAGAACACCTGAGCGAGTCTCTCAACAGCTAGGACTCACTGAACAGCTGGAACGAGTCTCCATACTGTTGAAGCCAGGCTGTAGTACCTCAAGTTGGTTTAAACTACAGGTTGGGAATATAATATAAATAAATAACCATTACTGCTCCGTCATGAGGAAATACCCATTGACTGTGCCCCTCCAACAACCCTTTCTCTACCTCCCAGAGCCTCCAAACTTTTCCTCACGTACCAACAACAACAACAACAAAAAAGGTGAAGAAAAAAAGGTGTCAATTTTTTACAGTGAATTATATGTTGGAACTTCCCCCAAACCCACCCCTGACTCCCCCCTCCACCCCCTCACCCCCCTCCCCCCTTCCCCGACTCTACCCTCCCCTCCCCCCCCCCTTCCGACTCTACACTCCCTTTTCCCCCGCCTCCCCTTCCGCTCTCCTCTTTCCCCCTCCTCTTAAAGTAGATGGGGCAGGTAGATTCACAAGTCGATTGGTAGATGATGAAGAGTCTTTGGGACGCCCCGAGTGTTCCTTCGTCGGCATATGTTGCAGGTGTTCCCTTTAGAGACGAAGAGAGAGGGAGTGAGAGAAGGAGAGGGAGTGAGAGAGAAGGAGAGGGAGTGAGAGAGAAGGAGAGGGAGTGGGAGAGAAGGAGAGGGAGTGGGAGAGAAGGAGAGGGAGTGGGAGAGAAGGAGAGGGAGTGAGAGAGAAGGAGAGGGAGTGGGAGAGAAGGAGAGGGAGTGGGAGAGAAGGAGAGGGAGTGAGAAAGAAGGAGAGAGAAGGAGAGGGAGTGGGAGAGAAGGAGAGGGAGTGGGAGAGAAGGAGAGGGAGTGGGAGAGAAGGAGAGGGAGTGGGAGAGAAAAAGAGAGAGAGGGATAGAAAAAGAGAGTGGGAGAGAGAGAGAGAGAGAGAGAGAGAGAGAGAGAGAGAGAGAGAGAGTGTGGACCGGAGGACAGGAGGCCGTTCATACGTACAGCCAACCCTAACGTTCTCACCAATTAATAGGAACGGACCCGACCATAACACAATATGGTACGGACACACACACATACATACATACATACACACACCTCTTTCTTTCATCTCCTTCGTTCATCTTTCCTTCTCCTCCTTCCTAACCCTTCCTTCCTTCCTTCTCTTTCCTCCTTCTTATTTCTTCTTCCCTCTCCATCTTTTACATCCTTTCTACCTCCTCCTCCTCCTTCTTCCTTCTCCTACTACTCCTCCCTACCTCCTCCTCTTCCTTCCCTACCTCCTCCTCCTTCTTCCTTCTCCTCTTCCTTCCCTACCTCCTCCTCTCTACTCCAGTAATCATCACACGCAACTAACAGTGTTTACGGATACCTTAAACATTATATACATCCCACAAATGTTTATATTGTTTATAAAACCAAAATAAAGGTGTTTACAATCACTTATGTTTATAGACTCGAAATACAAATGTTTACACCACGATAATAAAAGTGGTCTTGGAGATATGTTAACTGTTTACTTATTTCTTAAGAATGAGATGGTGGAATTATTTGTTATTGGGTCCCGGTTATTATGATTCGTGTGTGTGTGTGTGTGTGTGTGTGTGTGTGTGTGTGTGTGTGTGTTTCGACATGATCTGCATACGTTAATTAATCACCATTTTGTTTATCAGAAAGTCGGATGTTGTTTGAAATAGTTTGTTGTTTGTAGGGGAGGTAGTAATGTTTGTTGTTTATAGAGGTAGTAATGTTTGTTGTTTGTAGAGGAGGTAGTAATGTTTGTTGTTTATAGAGGAGGTAGTAATGTTTGTTGTTTATAGAGGTAGTAATGTTTGTTGTTTATAGAGGAGGTAGTAATGTTTGTTGTTTGTAGAGGAGGTAGTAATGTTTGTTGTTTATAGAGGTAGTAATGTTTGTTGTTTGTAGAGGAGGTAGTAATGTTTGTTGTTTATAGAGGAGGTAGTAATGTTTGTTGTTTGTAGTGGAGGTAGTAATGTTTGTTGTTTATAGAGGTAGTAATGTTTGTTGTTTGTAGAGGAGGTAGTAATGTTTGTTGTTTATAGAGGAGGTAGTAATGTTTGTTGTTTGTAGAGGAGGTAGTAATGTTTGTTGTTTATAGAGGTAGTAATGTTTGTTGTTTGTAGAGGAGGTAGTAATGTTTGTTGTTTATAGAGGAGGTAGTAATGTTTGTTGTTTGTAGAGGAGGTAGTAATGTTTGTTGTTTATAGAGGTAGTAATGTTTGTTGTTTATAGAGGAGGTAGTAATGTTTGTTGTTTATAGAGGAGGTAGTAATGTTTGTTGTTTATAGAGGAGGTAGTAATGTTTGTTGTTTATAGAGGAGGTAGTAATGTTTGTTGTTTATAGAGGAGGTAGTAATGTTTGTTGTTTGTAGAGGAGGTAGTAATGTTTGTTGTTTATAGAGGAGGTAGTAATGTTTGTTGTTTATAGAGGAGGTAGTAATGTTTGTTGTTTATAGAGGTAGTAATGTTTGTTGTTTATAGAGGTAGTAATGTTTGTTGTTTGTAGAGGAGGTAGTAATGTTTGTTGTTTGTAGAGGAAGTAGTAATGTTTGTTGTTTATAGAGGAGGTAGTAATGTTTGTTGTTTATAGAGGAGGTAGTAATGTTTGTTGTTTATAGAGGTAGTAATGTTTGTTGTTTATAGAGGTAGTAATGTTTGTTGTTTGTAGAGGAGGTAGTAATGTTTGTTGTTTGTAGTGGAGGTAGTAATGTTTGTTGTTTATAGTGGAGGTAGTAATGTTTGTTGTTTATAGAGGTAGTAATGTTTGTTGTTTATAGAGGTAGTAATGTTTGTTGTTTATAGAGGAGGTAGTAATGTTTGTTGTTTATAGAGGAGGTAGTAATGTTTGTTGTTTATAGAGGTAGTAATGTTTGTTGTTTATAGTGGAGGTAGTAATGTTTGTTGTTTATAGAGGTAGTAATGTTTGTTGTGACTCATTCGTGACTCCTTAAGTAGAATGAGTATACAATGTCTCCTTGTAGTGCATACCTGTAGAGAAGGTTAATTAGATAGACCAGGTATTGTAGTGTTTAAAGCAATCTGTGTCGCTAACGCCGGCTTGAGTTCCAGAGACTGACGTTCAAGTTACTGTGTCTATATCCAGGTTTTGTTTTCGTGAGTGTGTTGAGGATTTGTGTTTTGTTTTCGTGAGTGTGTTGAGATTTGTGTTTGTTTGGGTGGTGGGGGGGTGGTAGAAGATTGTGGTAATGATGGTAATAGCTAATGGCGGGGTGGTGGTGGGGGGTGGGGTGGTGTAATGGGGGTGGTGGGGTGGTAGTGGGTGGGGTGGGGGGGTGTTATAGGGGGTGGGGGGTGTAATGGGTGGGGTAGTAGTGGGTGGGGGGTGGTGTTATAGGGGGTGGGGGGGTAATTATCGTTTATTTACAGGTGTATTAAATGCGATTATACAAGTACAAGATATTTTTTTTACTGAATAACGCATTACCAATGATATTAACTCAGTTGTATGTATGTACAGGTATGTACAGGTATGTATGTATGTATGTATGTATTGTTTTTTATTAGTTGCATAGTTATATGAATGAGTGTGTGTGGGTGTGTGTGTGTTGTAGACTAAGCAACATCACACACACAATGTCACCTCCTACCTTCCTTCCTCTTCCTTCCTTCCTCCTTCCTCTTCCTTCCTTCCTCCTCCCTCTTCCTTCCTTCCTTCCTCCTCCTCCCTCTTCCTTCCCTCCTCCTCCTTCCTAACTCTTTAAAAACCAACTGTATTACTTTAAGTCAAATACCCCCTCAAAAGTAAATACATAACAGCATCATTTTCGACTGAAGTATAACATTTAAGTAAAGAATTATAAGTGATAAATCATTAACAACTCGTAAAGAAATCACAACCCAATTTGCCACAACCAATAAGTGAAATCTTGTGATAGGTTAGGTTAGGTTAGGTTTGGTTTGGTATCCTCAAATGCGTTATGGCGATAAGGTTGATAACACCATTAACTAACAAGGGAATTTCGTCTCTCACTTCAAGTTGGTCGTAAACAGTGGGGTATATATATATATATATATATATATATATATATATATATATATATATATATATATATATATATATATATATATATCTGTTATCCGCTATCTAAACTTTTATTATTATTATTATTATTATTATTATTATTATCATCATCATCACGTACCAAAATTATCTCTCTCTCTCTCTCTCTCTCTCTCTCTCTCTCCGGGAATTATTATCATCATTATTTGTCGCCTCAGTCATAGCTATCATCAGTGGTAATAACTATGGTATAATTGGTAGGACTTTCCCTTATCTCTCAAGTTATTATCTCTCTCTCTAAGATATAATTATGATAAACGAATCATCAAAGAACGTATTTTATCTAATTTACTGAATAAAATCATAAAGTTATTTATTTAAGTAGATAAACCTCCATAGACATCATCCATAATCGTGTAATAAAGTTAAGTTACGAAAAACACACGAATTATTATGACACATTCCCTCACGTCTGCTGGTAAACTACTACTGAAGTGTTGAGGTCCAGTCCAAGGAAGGACACTCAACTGAGTAGTGCCCCCTGAGATGCTTATACACCTCAACTAGGTCCCCACTTGCTGTCAGTGATAAAGTCTTTAAGTGTGCAAAAATGTTAGTAATTATACTAGTCCATGAGCACTTAAAGGATATAACTCATTGTATCAAATGTGTCGAAAAAAATTCGCTGGGAAAGTGTTATATTATATCATTCCGTCACAAGAGGGCGCTGACGATCTCATTCGTCGCCTTGTGAAGTGCATTAGCGCCATCTGTCGGTAAATTTATAAACTGTGCAGTCAGTAGGGCTAGTAAATAAAAGCTCAGGAACATTCAGCCCATAAAGGAACAATTCAAGCACGTGTTTAGAAGCTTAGTAACAAGTACGGCAAACCATCTACTTACCCGAGATTCCGCCCAATGAAGACGTGGCCAGAGAAAAAACTTTCATAGAAGTTGCTACAAGAAGCTCTGTTCGCATTGGCTTAAAGGCAGTCGGTTGCTAATTTCAATCAACAGATGGCGTAGTTTTGACGTCTTCCAGATTTACTCCACAAGTTATATTTCTTCTATACAAAAAAATACCGTAGTCCCTGTATACCGTGTTCTCCTATTGGTTGAATGTTACTGACTTGTGATCTTATTGGCCGATGATAAAACCTGTATTAGATGTAAACAACAAGTCGTTATCTAGCATTGTGGACGATGATGTCAGTGGATGTGTATATAGGTGAAGGAATTGTATATTTACTCTTAAATGCCGGGACAAATATGTGATTTATCAACATTTAAGAGGAAATATGTATAAAAGACATTTGAGGACCCATGAAAGATTTACTATGCGTCAGTTATTTTACGACGTGGTTATCCGTGATAGTCAAACGTAAATCGTGTTAACTGTGTCTTACTAACTGTGAACACTGCATAAACCCGTGACTGTAACCTGAGATAACAGTGATTTAGCGAGTTATCAACATATATGGAACTTTATCACAATTTTCGGGGAGAGGATCGTCTTGACCCATGGTGAGTACATATTATTTTATCGTATGTTATAATCAAGTAATGCTGTGAGTCAAAGTGCGCTATATGGAGGCCAGTCAGAGGTAGTGCGCTATATAGGAAGCCAGTCGGAGGCAGTCACTAATAGGGTAAACTGAATTAACTGTGAAATCGGATTATGTTGCATTTGCGTTTCTAATTATGTGAGAGATACGTCCCCCCTGCACACACACACACACATGTACAGTCACCCACCAAAGGTTCTGTCGCTTCGCCTGCTGCTTCACGAACCTCGAGATTCAGACTCAGGAACCCGAATCATTTATAGACAGAAAATGCATCATTGTCTACTGCTTCGGGTTCACAAGTCGGGGTTCGTGGATCAGCAGGAGAGGCAACAGAACCTGTGTGGGGTGACTGTACAGTAACCCCCAAATAATTATCTTTAGATTTTCCGTCGATACAATTTGAAACACTCGACGAAATGTTTTGAAATGATCCCGAGTTCATCATCATAAGTTGGTACGCCTGCTCACCATAAGTTGGTACGCCTGCTCACCATAAGTTTGTACGCCTGCTCACCATAAGTTGGTACACCTGTTCACCATAAGTTGGTACGCCTGCTCACCATATCAACAACAGCTAGAGATGGGGGTAGGATTGGGGGAGCGGGTCGTCCTTGTATGCCTTAGTAAATACTTCAATATAACAAGAAATTCATTAAGCTATATTAATATATGTATCGTATAAAACGAATATAATCATTCATGCTCAAAGGTCGCCGATGTAGAACTACCAACCGTTCAGAAACAGGTTCGAGTCATGTTGCTCGGAAAGCCTCGAATCACACACAAACATATGCACACCAGCCCCCGCACACACACACACAGTACTCATAAACAAGCATGTGTATGTGTGTGTGTGTGAGTTTATGTATCGCTTTGTTATGAATTACAACCTACACTCAAGTTCGATATGAAGAGTTATGACGTCAGCTGTTGTTATGTAGTGTCATGTATTGATTGAACAAGAATTACAAGTAGAAGGGGGGGGGGGGCAGTGGCCGAGTAAATACCACACTTGACTCCAGTCCTAAAGGTTGCTGGTTCGTTCCCAAGTGACCCAGATTTCCTTAGCAACATAGAAGTACCTATTAGCCTAACCTAACCTAACCTAACCAAACCTAACCAAACCTAGCTTAACCTAACTTTACCATTTGGGTAGTGAAGGGAGTCGAGTACAGTGTCAATCATTAATGAGATGTTTAATTATACTGAATTGAATACTGTAAAGTTGGAATCACCTGAAAATTAGACACCCCAGTTTATTTTACCTGCAGATTAGACACCCTAGCATATTTCATCTGTGGATTAAACTCGTTAACAGTACCTGGGTGGGTTAGGTTGATTAGTTTAGGGTAGATTAGGTTTGGTTAGGATAGGTTAGGTTAACTTACGTGGAGAGAATGAGGCGGATAATTTTTTTTTCTAGATTGGAACTTTGAAAAGCAGTTTGGTTTTATTGTATATCAATTTCATGGGTCCAGCAACACACACACACACACACCACAAAGTTAACTCCTTGACGATGATAGTTTAACCTCTAAACAGTTTAAACCATCGTCCGTAAAGGGTTATAACTTAAACCATCGTCCTCAAAGGGTAATAACTTAAACCATCGTCCTCAAAGGGTAATAACTTAAACCATCGTCCTCAAAGGGTAATAACTTAAACCATCGTCCTCAAAGGGTAATAACTTAAACCATCGTCCTCAAAGGGTTATAACTTAAACCATCGTCCTCAAAGGGTAATAACTTAAACCATCGTCCTCAAAGGGTAATAACTTAAACCATCGTCCTCAAAGGGTAATAACTTAAACCATCATCCTCAAAGGGTAATAACTTAAACCATCGTCCTTAAAGGGTTATTACTTAAACCATCATCCTCAAAGGACGTTGGTTTAAGTTATAAAACTTAAACCAACGTCCTTAAAGGGTTTAATAGTTTTACACTTGCTTAACACATTTTTAGGAAGGTATAGAAATGATTTTTTTTTTAAGAAATACATTTTAAATAGTTCCAATCTCATCAACGTGACAACACACTATGTAAAACACCTTCACCTAATTACCATGAACGGATGAGCACCTGATGAACACACATACACCATCACCTGAGTTGCTTTTTCATCCCTTGACCCCCCCAAAAAATTGACTCACCTCAACCAATCTCTCTCACCTGTGAATAGAGATTAATAACGATGATTACTATGGTTGATTACTATGGTTGATTACTATGGTTGATTAATGGATATAGTGATGGTCTGTGGCGGCCCCAACTCATGAGAAATGAAAGAGAGGAATTTTTTTTTAGTATATTGCCCCGTTTCTCTAGCAATTAATTCTACTCTCTCTCTCTCTCTCTCTCTCTCTCTCTCTCTCTCTCTCTCTCTCTCTCTCTCTCTCTCTCTCTCTCCCCGAGAAAATACGTGCAATTTAGTTAAGAATTTTTAAAGCAGTGAGTGCCTCTGTCACTAACTCCCACAGCAGAGATATTCCCCTAATTCTCGGGTTTGGGTCCTGATTCTCGGGTTTAGGTCCTAATTCTCGGGTTTATGTCCTAATTCTCGGGTTTAGGTCTTAATTCTCGGGTTTATGTCCTAATTCTCGGGTTTAGGTCTTAATTCTCGGGTTTATGTCCTAATTCTCAGGTTTACGTCTTATTTGGGGGTTTATCTTTTATTTCCGGGGTTTACGTCTTACTTCTGGTGGTGTGAGTCTTATATGTGGAGGTTTAAGTCTTAATTGTTGGGCTTAGGTCTTATTTCTGGGGTCTTGGGTTTATAGGTTTGGCTGGTCTTAGATATGGATGCGTGTAGTTTTAAAAGAGAGAGAGAGAGAGAGAGAGAGAGAGAGAGAGTTGTATTTACCTCGCCTCAGTTAGGGGAGAGAATCCATTAACAAGAAGGTCTACCGTTCTCCCCAGATACAAAATTAAACTTTATTTCCCGGTGTTTTTGTTGACTCTTTTTACAAGGCACTTAGCCACGACACAACCCGGGTATATATATATATATATATATATATATATATATATATTATATATATATATATATATATATATATATATATATATATATATCGCTGCTATATCCGGGACATGCAGTTGTTAAAAGTTCTTAGTTTGTTTAGCGATATTATGATGTATTTCTTTTGTTTTTCTTTTGGTCTAAGTTAAGTGTTATTGATGACTAAGAGAGAAGCAATGGCAGACTGGATACAGTACTCGCTTCCCTTTCTAAGAGTCGTTGGTTCGTATACTCTTAGGTCCTCCTGCCTTAACCAAAGTAGCTGTGGACTTAAACATTAAAATCACATTAACTTAAGACTATACGAAAACTTTAACGTGTGTTGTGGTGAGATAAACTGTATCTGTCAACCCACACACCTGAATTTTTGTACAAGGTTAAGCTGAGGGCCTGAGGGTGAATATAAACAAGATATTTTTTAGAGCAGTGGACTGATTAGAAACGGTGGATGATATTCGTCCTTGACACCTGTAATCCACTCACCTGTTACCTGGATTTAATTACTTGGGGGGGGGGGGATGATGTTAGTTGAGTATAGTATCTCCTTATAAACGGGTTACGTAATAGACATAATTAAAGTTGATCAAGGTTTTAGTTACTAGTGTTAGAGCGAGGTTTGGTAACGCGATGCAGGTCATGGAGGAAAATTTAATTCCTCGTATGGAAAAGTTAATTCAAGGATTCAGTCAGGAAGGTCTCTCTCTCTCTCTCTCTCTCTCTCTCTCTCTCTCTCTCTCTCTCTCTCTCTCTCTCTCTCTCTCTCTCTCTCTCGTTTCTTTCTGTGGTCCTCAACATGAATTTTCCATGAGCGCTCACAGCGACAGAATAAACCTTAAATTTTCTCAGAATAGCCGCCTCTGCCCTGAGACTCTCTGTGGCTTCACCTGCCCTGAGACCCTCTTTGGCTTCACCTACCCTGAGACCCTCTGTGGCTTCACCTGCCCTGAGACTCTCTGTGGCTTCACCTGCCCTGAGACCCTCTGTGGCTTCACCTGCCCTGAGACCCTCTGTGGCCTCACCTGCCCTGAGACCCTCTGTGGCCTCACCTGCCCTGAGACCCTCTGTGGCATCACCTGCCCTGGGACCCTCTGTGGCTTCACCTGCCCTGTGACCCTCTGTGGCATCACCTGCCCTGAGACCCTCTGTGGCTTCACCTACCCTGAGACCCTCTGTGGCTTCACCTGCCCTGAGACCCTCTGTGGCTTCACCTGCCCTGTGACCCTCTGTGGCTTCACCTGCCCTGAGACCCTCTGTGGCTTCACCTACCCAGAGACCCTCTGTGGCTTCACCTGCCCTGAGACCCCTGTCATGTAAATATAGTAATGTGGGAGAGTATGAGACAGTTACTGGGAGGTGTAAGTCTCTCTCTCTCTCTCTCTCTCTCTCTCTCTCTCTCTCTCTCTCTCTCTCTCTCTCTCTCTCTCTCTCTCTCTCTCTCTCTCGTGTGTAGTTCCGGTTCACTTCATGTTGATCATTCATCAAACTGGCACTGACTCTGGCACCGCCCCCTCCCTCCCTCCCTCCCTGGCTAATGTGGCACCCTGTCCTGGCTCTGATGTCTCCATCTCGAACTTTCCACTCTCTCATCTCTCAATGCTCTCTCCCTCTTCTCTGTCTCGTTTCTCCCAATTCCCATCTCCCTCTATTTTCTCTCTTTCCTTTCCTATTTCCTCTTTCTCTTTTTCTACTACACTGCCATTCTCTCTGTTTGTGTCTGTCTCTCTCTCTCTCTCCCCATGTTTTTCCCAGCGGAGGAAGGGAGGGAGAGAGGGAGAGGAACAAGAGAGAAATTGGAGATGGGAGAGAGAGGAGAAATAAAGGGGGAGATGGAAGAGATGGGGAAAGGACGGGGAGGGGAAGTAGAACTGAAAGGAGAAATGTAGAAACTGAGAAATAATAAAGAATGAAACAAAAGAGAGAGATGATAGAATGACGACTATACTACTACTACTACCCACACCCACCACCACACCCTCACCACACCATCACCTTACCACCTTCCCACCCACCCACCGACACCCTCCCACCCACTCTCCCTAACCACTATTAAGGTCCAGCTGGCTTGTGAAGTTAAGTAAACATGAAACAGTAATCCCTCCTGGCAGAAGTCCTCCGACACAACTCATGAATATTGTTCGTGTTGTCTGGTCATGAGTTTCCTCTTACGCTATCAAACGACACACTCAGGTCAACACTAAGTTTGGTTAGGTTTACGTTAGGTTAGGTTTGTAATGAGGGGGGGGGGGTTAAGATAGTAGGAGGTATAGAGATAATATTAGTAGGAGAAGGAATGTAAAGAGAGGAAAGTTTGGTAGCGTGGCTGGTTAGTTATTTACACTGCGTCAATGCGCTTATCTTATCTCATAAGTCAATACACATATATCACGATCTTAGGGACAACTTCTCAAACACCACTTCGATACAACTATTTATTAATTCACTCAATGACATGGACACAATATCAATATTATATCGGAGTTCCTAGCACATTAGTTTTACGTTACTCGCCACTGACTCGGACACAAACATGAAAGGAATACACTTCCCACAGTAGGTAACTCACCCTAGGGATCGCTCTGACAATGACTCACGTGAAACCTAACATAGGCCCAGTGGGTGCTGGCTGGGCTGCCTCTTGTGGGAGACTCTGCTTAGCTAGTGAGGCTGGGGTCTGGTCGGGAAGTCCCCCTCCTGACCTGGGGGGAAGACGAGCGTGACTCTGTGCGAATGAACAGAAAGACGACCCGGACGGGAGAGAGGTGACAGTAACCAGACTGAGAATCAAAATAGTCCCGTGGACGGGACTGTAGGGCCTTTATATGGGGGAGCAACAGCCGGCGTTTGACCTCTGTCAATTAACACTAAACTGGTTAGATCTGGACAGCTGTGTTCAGGTGTGGTCATGCCCAGGTGTGTCTTGGAGGTGTGGTTGTAGGTCAAGTCCCCTGCTAGTTCAAGTAATTATCGGACGAGGTCAGGTCCCTTGGGTCCTGACCCAAGGTGTGTCTACCTGGTATGCAGGGGTACCACGAGGTCTACACACTCACTGTTATATGTGTTTGTAATTCTCTGGGCTGTAAGCTATGGTCTGATATCATTCATTATAGGTTTACGTTAGGTTAGGTGTGGGAAGGATCGTTTTACTTTGAGAACTAATATGTAGAAAAGTAGCATATTTCTTGTATATGTGGAAGGGAAGATGAATGACTTTGAAGACGATTAATATGTACTCAATATTTACACATAGATGATGCATATTTTATTATGTGATTTATGTACAGGCTGGAAAGAGTATGTGTGTATAAAAACTTACACACACACACATATATATATATATATATATATATGGATGTACACTTAAGATATATCTACCTGCACACACACACACACACACACATTTTACACATATTTCTTGGTGGAATGGAGAGAGAGAGAGAGAGAGAGAGAGAGAGAGAGAGAGAGAGAGAGCAACATACGTACGTGCGTGTGTCGGACTGTATGTGTGTATATTTGTAGACGACAGGTGGCACTTATCGCCCCACCCCCAGTGTTTTGGTTGGACGGTGCTTACTCGTGTGTGTGTGTGTGTGTGTGTGTGTTATAAGGACCTGTTATTGGCTCCACCCTGTCTGTTCTTTTTTTGTGTTTTTGTTTCTTATCTCTCGCTTAATTGACTCTTGTATACCTCATCGTCAATATTCGGCACGGTGTTTCTTTTTTATATGACTCACCCTGTTGGTTTTGTTAATGTACTTGTGCGTGGTGTTTTTTTTTTGGTGGTGGTGGTGGAGGGAGGGAGGTGGGGGGGGGGGGGGTAAAGTGATGGATGGGTGTTTTATTTTCGGTGTTTTTATTAAGTTTTACGTCAATCATTGGTGTAGGTAGTCGTCGACTTACGACCTATGCGACTTACGTCTGTTCGACTTTACGACCGGCGGTACGACAGTTTTGGCCCCAGCCCCAGTGTAAATAATAAACCAATTGTACTGTAGTATGCAGTGATTTACTTAAACCTGACGACCGTAACAATAATGAACAAAGAAAATGTTGATAAAATATGACTTAAAGATGATTATATTATCATTACACATTACAGTATAATATACGTAAGGTAATTATAACATAGGCCGACTTACGACCAGATCAACTTACGACCGGTCGGCCGTAACCAATCTAGGTCGTAAATAGTTTAACACACACACCTCTCTCTCTCTCGGACACACACACACACACACACACAAACACAAACACTCATTTTTCACCTTAACTCTACATTGTCTGTCTGTCTGTCTGTCTGTCTGTTCTTCCTCACACTAAAAGGACCTCATTAAGTAAGATTTAAGGGATTTATAACCTGGATTAAAGCGGATTATTTGTGGATTAATGATCGAGTTTATTTATCACACGTTTAAATAGATCCAGCTTTACTTTGAGTCCTTGAACGATGCTCCAGTGATCACTATACCACAACACCATCACCACTACATTACTACACCATCACCGCTACTACAGCCATCACCACTACTACACCATCACCACTATACCACTACACCATCTCCACTACTACACCATCACCACTATACCACTACACCATCTCCACTACTACACCACAACACCATCACCACTACACCACAACACCATCACCACTACTACTACACCATCTCCACTACTACACCATCACCACTATACCACTACACCATCTCCACTACTACACCATCACCACTATACCACTACACCATCACCACTACATTACTACACCATCACCGCTACTACAGCCATCACCACTACTACACCATCACCACTATACCACTACACCATCTCCACTACTACACCATCACCACTATACCACTACACCATCTCCACTACACCACAACACCATCACCACTACACCACAACACCATCACCACTACTACTACACCATCACCACTACTACACCATCACCACTATACCACTACACCATCTCCACTACACCACAACACCATCACCACTACACCACAACACCATCACCACTACTACTACACCATCACCACTACTACACCATCACCACTATACCACTACACCATCTCCACTACACCACTACACCATCACCACTACACCACAACACCATCACTACTACACCATCACTACACCATCACTACACCATCACCACTATACAACTACACTGCTACACCATCACCACTATACAACTACATTACTACACCATCACTACACCATCATCACCACCACAACACCACCACTACTACACCCAGACAACCAAACATTGATAACACACACACACACACACAACAGGTAATTAAACAGGTGAGCTCGACAAGGGCAGGTGTAGCACATTACCTGGCTGCCTCGTCACACGCTCGCCTGCCATACCATTATTGATTAATTGTTGAATTTCGCCTCTTGGCACCGGGAAGGACGTCACTAGGCTTAGCTCTCTCTCTCTCTCTCTCTCTCTCACAGCTCCTAGCCCTTAAGAACATCCTGCGCCTTCTCTCTCAGCTTGAGTACGGTGTTAACCCCTTGAGTACGGTGTTAACCCTTTAAGTATGGTGTTAACCCCTTGAGTACGGTCTTAGCCCCTTGAGTATGGTGTTAACCCCTTGAGTATGGTGTTAACCCCTTGAGTATGGTGTTAACCCCCTTGAGTACGGTGTTAACCACTTGAGTACGGTGTTAACCCCTTGAGTATGGTGTTAACCCCTTGAGTATGGTGTTAACCCCCTTGAGTACGGTGTTAACCCCTTGAGTACGGTGTTAACCCCTTGAGTACGGTGTTAACCCCTTGAGTACGGTGTTAACCACTTGAGTACGGTGTTAACCCCTTGAGTACGGTGTTAACCCCTTGAGTACGGTGTTAACCCCTTGAGTACGGTGTTAACCACTTGAGTACGGTGTTAGCCCCTTGATTGTGGTGTTAACCCCTTGAGTACGGTGTTAACCCCCTGAGTACGGTGTTAACCCCTTGAGTACGGTGTTAACCCCTTGAGTACGGTGTTGTTAATCCTTTGGGTACGATGAATTAGACCCCCCACCCCCCGTCCCCTCCCTCCCCTGTGCAAGATGGTTGAACCATTTTTGAGTACGAACATATTATCTCCTGAGGACTAAACCTTAGAGTACAATGACCTACTATTTCCTCTCTCCCTCCTTGCTTCCCTCCTTGCTTCCCTCCTTGCTTCCCTCCCTCCCTGCATCACTCCCAACCCCTCCCTCACATCCCTCCCTCTCCCTCCACCTCTCACTACACACACACCCCGACACCGACGGAGAATCGAGGCCTGTCAGAACGATTTCCAGTGTAGTCTGTGAAGAAGGAATTGGATCCTTTTGAGGAGGTTCCGCTCATGTCGGGAAGGGATCACCATCAGGATGTTTGGGGAGGAGGAAGAGGACGAGGAGAGAGGGGGAAGGAGGAGAGAGAGAGGGGGAAAGAGGAGAGAGAGAGAGAGAGGGGGAAGAGGAGAGAGAGAGAGGGGGGGGGAAGGAGGCTGTGTTTACGTGGAGGAGTTGAGGTGAGTGAGAGATGAGCGGAAATAAATGCAAGTGCTGGATGAACTCTCTCTCTCTCTCTCTCTCTCTCTCTCTCTCTCTCTCTCTCTCTCTCTCTCTCTTTCTCTCTCTCTCTCTCTCTCTCTCTCTCTCTCTCTCTCTCTCCCTCCACTTAGTTGCTCCTCCTCCCCCCCCCACCCCTTCCCCTTCCCCCCACCTCCCCCACATGTAAGAGCGTTTACATAAATTCTTATTATAATGTAGTGTACTTTAGATCCATGGCATCCCTCCCACCACTCACCACCCCTGCCGCCCACAACCCACCACCCCTGCCGCCCACCACCCACCACCCACCACCACCCCCCCACCGCCCACCACCACCCACACTACCACCCACCACCACCCACACTACCACCCACCACCACCCACACCACCACCTCCCACACCACCACCATCCCCCCAACGCCCACCATCCCCCCAACGCCCACCGCCGCCCACCCACCTCTTTCCTCTACAGTCACCTCTACGTAATCTTTTGTACTCTGTCTAATTCGAAACCTGTTGCACCGAGGCTGAGTACGTGGTGGTCATAGGCGGCTTGGGGAGGAGGTGTAGGTAGATGGGTGGGGAGGAAGTGTAGGTAGATGGGTGGGGAGGAGCTGTAGGTAGATGGGTGGGGAGGAGGTATAGGTAGATGAGTTGGGAGGAGGTGTAGGTAGATGGGTGAGGAGGAGGTGTAGGTAGATGGGTGGAGAGGAGGTGTAGGTAGATGGGTGGGGAGGAGGTGTAGGTAGATAGTTTGGTTAAGGCAGTTTAGGTAGACGATTGGAGAAAAAGGTACACGCCGCCTTACACGGAACTGCCTCAACCACTGGACTTGAAAGACAATGTGAACAGATCTAACATCACAACACAACATGAAGTAGACACACAACCCCCCCACCCTGTCCCTCTCCTCTCCTCCTCGCCTCCCTCTCCCTCTCCTCACTCCCCCTCTCCTCACTCCCTTCCCTCTCATCGTTTGGTGCTGGACGATCCAACTCTCTCAGCTACGGGTGTCATAGTAACCCACATCAGAGTTTTCCCTTACCCACACATAATGTCTTATTCATCTTATAAATTAAGTTTTCTTTTTTTTTAGTTTTTTCTCTGTTTTTATGGTGTGTGTGTGTGTGTGTGTGTGAATCATCTATATATGCCGCTCGTTGTTTTCATTTTGTGGGTAAATCTTTTTGGTCTTGTGGTCGGGATCAGAGGAGGCGACGCGACGGTCCAGCCAAGCTATTCAGGGCAATCCTCCGTTATCGCCTGAAATACGCGCCTAACACGCTTGACCTAAATGCGCAGAGGGAGTGCGCACTAACATCTCAAGCATACTCTTGTGACAGTTTAGCGGATATTTTAGTCATTTTATTTACGTCTTGTGTTCTTTTCACTTTACTCTAACTTGTCACACAATGGCCAAAATAAACATGTTGTGAAGAAATATTTAGTCATGTTATATTGTCTTGGTCTACAACAACCTAGTTTAGAATTATTGTATATAAAGGTCGTAGACATAATTCTTAATGAGTTTAAAGATTGTATACGGTACTGTGTGTGTGTGTGTGTGTCTTGCTGCTTCAAATTCTTCAACTTAGTCAGTGGGAAAGGGGACTGGTAGGTGAGCGGGGAGACTGGTTGTGTCAAGCCGGGGAGCGTCTGGCATTATAGTTGCAACATAGTTGTTTTAGAGTGCTCAGCTGCGTCACCATTAGTGAGATGGCTAAGGAAGGGGAGGGGGTGTGTCTTATTGTTTAGTCCACAGAGTTCTTTAAGCTTTCCATACCACTGACTGATGTTGGTCTGCTTCAAGTGTTGCAACTCGGTTGGGTAGTGGGACTTCTTTACAGTGCGTATTTTACGGATGACTTGGTTGTGAAGGGACCTGTAGCGGTTGTGGTCATTGAGATAAAAGGCGTTGTCTCTGCTGCATAAGTCTTTTGATCCGAGGTGTGATCCAGGGCAAGTCAGCTGGGCGAGAGCTGACGGACTTCTCGGGGAAGAAGTGGTGGTGAGCTTCCGTGGTGGTGTTGGTATAATTTATCCATTTGGTGTCCACGTCATCCACACTAAGTACTTCAGTCCAGGGATGGTGAACTATCCACTGCCCGAAGAGACGCACTGCAGTCAGTAATCGGCCTGTAGGTCTTGATGTAGGGTCTCTGTTCTTGAGTGGGAGTGGCAGCTGGGGACCAGAGCACTGATAAGTGTGTGCTACACCCGATAGGAAGCATTGGTTGAGGTGGTTGGTACTGGTCCGTTAAGTCAGTTAAGATAAGGTCAAGGGTATTTTGACCGTGTGTGGGGAAGGTCACAACGTGTGATAGTGACAGCTGGTCCTAGATATCAGTGGTGTCAATTTCGTTAAAATCCCCGTATTATCCCCTACAGCCCACAGGATAATTATGGGGTGCACATTAAACTAGTCGCTATAAGTGGCAAAATTACAAAATTAACGGTGTGTGTGTGTGTGTGTGTGTGTGTGTGTGTGTGTGTGTGTGTGTGTGTGTGTGTGTTTATCAATTTCAGTACAAGCTTATACTCACTTCTGAGAGTGATCCTTAAGGCGGTGTTGCAACGACGACCTTCCCGTAGTAATAAGAGACCAGACCAGCCCGAGCCAACAAGATATTGACTATTAGCACTCTCTCTCTCTCTCTCTCTCTCTCTCTCTCTCTCTCTCTCTCTCTCTCTCTCTCTCTCTCTCTCTCTCTGGCCACGAACTGTATCCCGCCTGGAAACAAAATATACCCGAGTCATCTTTCATATATAGGGTTCCCTCCTCCCTCCCTTCCTTCCCTCCCTTCACTCCCTCCCTCCCTACTTCCCAACCCACCCACTACCATCACCTGCCGCGCCACCCTGGGTTCCCCTTTAACCGATTGGGGAAGAGGCAGAGTTAGTAGCACCCTATAGTGCCAAGATGATGACAGTTCCCTCGCCTCCCTCTCTTCTTTCTTACTTCTTGCCTCCTCCTTACCTCCTGCCTCCTCCTCTTCTTCATCCTTACCTCCTGCCTCCTCCTCTTCTTCATCCTTACCTCCTTTCTCCTCCCAACCTCCTGTCTCCTCCTCCTCCTCCCTTAGGTGTCAGATCTCACGCCTACCTCCCTACTTCAGTCTCTTCCTTCCTCCTCCTCCTCCACCTCCTCCTCCTCCTACAGATGAACTGAGTCCTTGGCCTGGATTCCTTCCTTCCGCACCTCACCGTCACTAGTGTTCCCGCTGTTGCTGTTGTTGATCACTGTTGCTATTGTTGATCACTGTTGCCGTTGTTGATCACTGTTGCCGTTGTTGATCACTGTTGCCGTTGTTGATCACTGTTGCTATTGTTGATCACTGTTGCCGTTGTTGATTAACTGTTGCCGTTGTTGATCACTGTTGCCGTTGTTGATCGCTGTTGCCGTTGTTGATCACTGTTGCCGTTGTTGATTACATATACGTGACCCAGGATGAATCAGTGACGTCATCGTATCCTCGACCCTCAGAGGACCACATGACGTCATCCTGTCGGTCAGCTCCTCGTGACCACCAGGGACCCGATCACCTGAAGATTAATCACCCTCACGCTAACCTAACCTAACCTAATCTGTCTTTTCCCATTAGATTATGTATACTAATGCCAAGTACCGAGTAATTAAGCTACTCTTCTTCCTCTTTCTTCCTCCTCCTCTTCCTCGTCTTCGTCTTTCTTTTCCTCCTCTTTTTCTTTCTTCTCGTTTTTCTCCTCTTCCTCTTCCTCCTCCTTCCTCCTTATCCCCGTTCCCCTCCTCCTCCTCCGCCCTACATCGATCACTACCTGTAAAAGACCATCACCCACTGTACTCAACGCTAAGAAAATCTCCCCGGCACTCAGCAACCGAGATTGAGTACCATTTGTCACTCAAGGCGTATGATGTTGTCTCTTCTTCCTTCTCCTCCTCCTCCTTCTTTACCTCCTTCTCTTCCTCCTCTACTTCCTCCTCCTTCTTCGCCTCCTTCACCTCCTTCTCCCCTGTACTTCCCCCTTCACTGTACTTACCCTCCCCCTCCACCTCCTCCTCCCCCTCCACCTCCCCCCACCTCCTCCCCTACCCCCCACCTCCTCCCCTACCCCCACCTCCTCCCCTGCCCCCCCCCTCCCCCACCTATACCCCGACGTCTTGCTACTGCAGAAGGTAATGTCGCCCCCCGTCACCGTCCACCTCAACTCTGTCACCAACAGTACATACAGCACTGCCGCTCTCCCCCACACACTGCCGCTCTCCCCCACACACTGCCGCTCTCCCCCACACACTGTCGCTCTCCCCCACACACTGCCACTCTCCCCCACACACTGCCGCTCTCCCCCACACACTGCCGCTCCCCCCCACACACTGCCGCTCCCCCCACACACTGCCGCTCCCCCCCACACACTGCCGCTCCCCCCCACACACTGCCGCTCTCCCCCACACACTGTCGCTCCCCCCCCCCCTCCAACCCTACATCCTTGTGTAAGGTGAAGCGCAGAAGCGTTTACAGCGCCCAACAGGGAAGCATTCTAAGTTCATGCTTGCATTTATGTCTCAGGAGTTAAGGGCGTAGAAGCCTGAAGAGTCAATGGTTTATGTCTAAGCAAGTTATTGGAAGCTCCAACAACTTGTCCCTGAATACGAATTTGCAACTTTCGACTTACAGCAGGTACCTACTGTGCTGCTAGGTGAACAGGGACCAAGGGGGCTAGGAAGAGGGTCCAAACAACTTCCGCCTGCCCGGGAATCGAACCCGTGACATCTTGCTTGCGAGGCAAGAGCGGTACCCCATAATGTTATAAACTCCACACTGTAATATATAATAGGTAGTTAAGTTATCTTACTCTTGACTAACCAATGACCATCCAGTGTTGACGCCGCCCTAACGATATGCAGCGTTGTAAGGGTAGGCTGGAGAACGGTGTTGTTGTTGTTGTTGGTGGTGGTGTTGTTGGTGGTGGTGGTGTTGTTGTTGGTGTTGTTGTTGTTGGTGTTGTTGTTGTTAATATATGTGTACTGTATAATTTTGTGTGTGTGACAAAATACAGAGCACATCTAGTATATTATGGCCTCTCTCTCTCTCTCTCTCTCTCTCTCTCTCTCTCTCTCTCTCTCTCTCTCTCTCTCTCTCTCTCTCTCTCTCTCTCTCTCTCTCTCTCAATACCCCTATATACAGTACAAGCCAGTGTTCATTTTCAATTATTTAAAGACCTACATTTTGTTTACCACTAAGTCTTTTACACTCCTCGTCAGCCAAATATCCACAACACCTTCAAGTCCATTATAATTTCCGACCTCATAGATATTTTACACATATTTATCATGGGATTTTAAGCCTCATTTTCCCTTTCCCCCTTATTGCAATTCTCACAGTTATAATTTAGGCATTAAACTCTGACACGATAAGCATTGCATTACAGATAGTGAAGCATCATGTGAGAGCCAGAGGAGGCGCATCATGTGAGAGCCAGAAGAGGCGCCCCCTAATGTAATAATTCATCATTGTTGGGAGCATAATTGCCACATTTCTGGGCCCCAGTTTTAGCAGTGTAGGTATTTAAGTAGTGTAGGGGGGGGGGGGGGGGCCGCTCGCTACAACTTGCCTCCCATCCCCCCTCTCTCTCTCTCCTACTTTTCCTCCCTCCCTCCCTCCTACCATCCCTCCCACCCTCCTACCATCCCTCCCACCCTCCTACCTTCCCTCCCACCCTCCCTCCTATCTTCAGCATCAAGGATTTTCATTTTTTCTTTCTTTTTCATTCATAATGTTGGCTTTCCTAGAAAACATTGACAGATAGGAATTTATTATACAACTACACAAATCCATTCGCCTCTCTCCCCTGAACCCCGAACCCTCATATTCAGACTCATGAATCCAAAGCATTTATGGACAGA
This sequence comes from Homarus gammarus, assembly GCA_958450375.1. Classification (NCBI taxonomy): domain Eukaryota; kingdom Metazoa; phylum Arthropoda; class Malacostraca; order Decapoda; family Nephropidae; genus Homarus; species Homarus gammarus. The sequence goes on from CAUDMG010001683.1 coordinate 1,657,915, forward strand.
ATAATGTTAACAGTTTACTGCTTCGGATTCACGAGTTCTGAATCTCTGGGTTCTTGGTTCAGGTTGGAGAGGCGAAAGTACTTTTAAGTAGTTTAACTGTACTTAGTGATGGTGGAAATCTACTTGCTTTATACTAGTGTTCCAAACTGTACCAAACCACCATATAAGATAGAACAGCGTCATCTATAGGTAAAGACAAGTTGTTCAGATATTCGTACCAGATGTTCAGAGATTCGTTCCAACAGTTCGAGGTCTCAAACTTTCAAAAGCCATGTGAAAATGTTGGCTTTTTGGTGGCTTTATGAGGGCGTGACATAAACAATCCAGATCAGTTGTTATAAGAGAAGACTCGGATAATAAACACTAATGAGAACTGACACACCTGCATCTACCTTTTTAGTGCTCAGATATTTCTTGTCTCGTTGTTCTTAGTATTTTTTTTCTCTTTAAGGATCACCTGAAGAGTTTTAGCTCACAGAACTATTTCACTTTTAAGATTTACCACCCAAATCTAACCTGACTTGACCTGACCTGACCTGACCTAACCTAAACACTACCTGGGGTTAGGCTAGGTAAAGTTACCATTAGGATGATAAATCGTTAAGTTAAGAAAGCTAATGGTTAAAAATATCTTCAGATGATTATACTTACATTATTTACTCATCACTTTACTAACACAAAAACTTACACTCCTTCATTATCCCTTATTATCTTGCCTTCACATTTACCTATTAATATCTTCTTCATTGTACCATATGTCACTTCATTAATCATTTACTCTAAGCATATATCTCTATCATTCACTTTCTATTTCCATTCATTTTTGGTAGTTCATATTTTCCTTTAATTATCTCTACTATCCTCTAACTAAATCTTGTATATGAATCCCGTCAATGGTCTTCCCGCAACCAGTCTCCCCATCCACCTCACGTCTCTCAATATTAGGTACTCATTATAACCTCCCCGTCTTTATTTACTTTTACTTTGATATATAATAATCTAAAAATGACTCTTGTGTAGTCTGTCATATAATTCGTGATATCATCGTGTGAGTTGTTAGTCGAAAAAGGTCGTAGTTCAATAATCCTAGAAGGCGTGGTTACTAACTTTGATCTGTCATTGTTACATAGTTGATTTTACCAATGGAACCAAACCATTTTTTTAGGAATGGGGGTGGTCCAGGTTCCGGCATTGTGTGTGTGTGCGTGTGCGTGCGTGAGTGTGCGTGTGTGTGTGAGTGAGTATTTATATCATAAAACGAGAGAGAGGAACCAAAACATGCAGACAAACACAAGAGAGAGGACCTCTCCCGTGGCCGTGAACACCACCATTGCAGGTCGCCACTTGACCTGGTTGCTAATTCCTTGGCGGGTTTTCAGCGGCGGAGCCAAAGAGAGCGTCCACTTGGGCACGTCAGTCCTACTTACTTGCTACTTGCATGGAATCGAACCCCACTTGATCACGCAGGGCAGTAAACTGTCGTATAAGGCAGGGATACTCTCTCTCTCTCTCTCTCTCTCTCTCTCTCTCTCTCTCTCTCTCTCTCTCTCTCTCTCTCTCTCTCTTTTCCTCCACGAGATTGATTACCGCTACATGACATGATAGACGGCGTGATGGGTAAGTGACGCACGTCGAAGCGCCTCACCTCAACTCTAGGGTGCGTGTCAGCAGGTTGACGCTGGTGATGACCTTGACCGTGGTCGATCGTGTTGCTCTGTACACACGACGGTACACGACCCAGGTACACACAGATCAGTACACGGCCCAGGTACACACAGATCAGTACACGGTTCAGGTACACACAAACCAGGACCGTGAATAATCATCGTAAGTGAAGCAGCAAGAATGCACCTCACTAGATACACAGTAATAAACGATGAAAATAACTTCTCCAGAAATAGCATCAATAGCACACTTGAACTGTCTTAAGTTGTCACGCTAACTCAACACTCGACTCTATTTAGTTAGATTCATCCCTAAAATATTATCTGCCTGGGTAATGACCCCCAACTAGGGTAAAATAAAGGTATATAGTTACAAGTAGAGTCTCAAAGTAGATCTGAGGCCATATTGTAGTGCTAATTTTGTAATTTACTTTAAGGTAACCAGGGTATAGTTTTCTGTATTCATTTATGAGGAAGTTTTGACTACGTGAAGATTAAACCCTCGCTTATTTCACATTAAAATTAACCCCTTAACGCTAATCGAATCTTACTTTACCTTACCTTACCTTACCAAACCTTACCTTACCTTTACTTACCTTACCTTACCAAACCTTACCTTACCTTACCTTACCTTACCTTACCTTACCTTACCTTTACTTACCTTACCTTACCTTACCTTACCTTTACTTACCTTACCTTTACTTACCTTACCTTACCTTACCTTACCTTACCACCCCCAGGTTGCGTTAAGGTGTTTACTCATTGGGTGAAATGCAAACTTCTGTGAATCAGTCACTGGTTCACAGAAGTTTGACAATATAATCCTGACAGCACAAACGCCAGTGATCATCAAACACACACACACACACACCTCTCCATAAGTTTGGAAGCTTAAGAGAAAAACTTCACCAAAACGAGAGAAATCAATGAATCTTTATATTTTAAGGTTCAAAACATACGACCCACGAACCTTTTCATCATGAGTTACTGAGCCTTTAAGAGAAGAGTTCGAACCTTCCTACCAGAGAACCAGAGAGGTGAAGGCGTATCGGTGTCGTCATTGGTTCACTTCAACAGTACTCCCAGTTGAGATAATCCTTCCCCTTCAGGTACTTTAATTAGTCTTCTACAGGTACTCAGTCTAACCCTTCAGGTATATCGGATTACGGTGAGAGAGAGAGAGAGAGAGAGAGAGAGAGAGAGAGAGGGAGAGAGAGAGAGCAAATATTCACTTACACAAGACACTACCAATACACAAGGAAGAAGGAACGGCTGATAAATAAGGAGAGACAAAGAGACTATAAAAGACTTCCTTTCACCAGGCCAGGTAAGACCCACACCGCCTCCAGGTAAATTAACCCAGGTAAACAAACCAATTAATTCTTAGTAGAGGCTTATGGCACTTAGTAATTCTTAAAACAGGAGTGACAATGCGTTTGAAATCACCTGAAAAATAGTCCACTTCAGGTTTATTTCACTCTAAGATCAACCTAACCTAACCAACAAAGAACTGCTATCTTGCTATTTTATTAAGCAGGTGAATACGAATGTTCATTTTGCATTTAAAGAAATAAATTAGTTGGAATTCAAGTATCGGTTCATTTTCCCATGGCGGTCAAATCGTTTTCAATACATACAGTCAGTATCCGCTTAACGAAGATCTGTTTAACGTAAATGATTTCAAGAACGCAACACATACACGTTAAGCAAAACACTGACTTTATACTAACCCAACCTCTCAAAATATATGCTCTCTCTCTCTCTCTCTCTCTCTCTCTCTCTCTCTCTCATCTAAAAACAATCTTCCTTTCTCTATTCACCTTTTATCATCAAACACAACTAATCTCCTTCATTTATTACATTATTTATATCCCCCCACTACATATGTTGCCTCTGTAGCTCCTCCCAACAACTTCGTCAGGAGGTGGAGAACTAAACTGACGAAGGAGTAGGATAAACCTTTACCAACCTACTACAGGAAAATTTAGTCTCTCGTTTAAATCAAGAAAATACCGTCAGTAACTTCATGAGCCACTTGAGTCTGCGTTTGTTTCAGTGAGTCTTGAGCCTAAATCCTCAATGAGCCACAACCCTTAAGTGAAGACGTACAGGGCAGTTATTGATATACACACACACACACAGACACACACACACACGAAGGGGAGAAAGTGTAGTACCGCCTCCTCTTCACCTCCTCCTCCTCCTCCCTCCTCTTCTTGTGTATGTCGTCTCCTCCCTACAAAGGCATAACTTACCTGCATAAAAGTGGTATACTATAGACCCTCAGCCAGGTAGAAGGTAAAATGAGTCTAATGTTATCTGGTCATAGAGGCGATACTCGTGTGTTAAATGTGGGGGATAAGTACTACGTTGATGCTGGTCTCTCTAAACTGTTTACATGGGCTGAGTCGTGTGTGTGTGTGTGTGCAACTGGAGACATTCAAGTCTTAGATGATTAAAACAAATGTAAAAGAAGGCGAATAGGAAAAGTGGGAGAGAGAGAGAGAGAGAGAGAGAGAGAGAGAGAGAGAGAGAGAGAATTATCATTATCATCATCATCATATCTTTCTCATCATCGTGTTCTTATTAACTGGAATCCAAATTAGGTGATCATTTGTCTGTCTCTCTCTGTCTGTCTGTCTGTCTGTCTATAATAACACTGTGTTTATTTCTCTTCCATAGGTGAGTGTTTTAACCCAGGCAGTAAAGGAGAAGGCTCACCTGGCATCCATCTTTGAGTGAGTAAAGTAAAGATATCTCTCTCTCTCTCTCTCTCTCTCTCTCTCTCTCTCTCTCTCTCTCTCTCTCTCTCTCTCTCGTGCTGGTGTTATGGCGTCATCCAGGTAAAATAAGCCAGGTGAGCTTAGCCGTAATTAGCACCAGTCCTGATTGACCCAGGTCCTAATGGTTCCAAATGCTAATTAACACCAATCTTGATGGACCCAAATTTTAATGGTTAGGTTAAGTTTCCACCACCACCTAGCACCTCGCCACCTAGCACCTCGCCACCTAGCACCTCCCACCTAGAACCTCGCCACCTAGCACCTCCCACCTAGAACCTCCCACCTAGAACCTCCCACCTAGCATCTCCCACCTAGAACCTCCCACCTAGCACCTCCCACCTAGCACCTCCCACCTAGCACCTCCCACCTAGCACCTCCCACGTAGAACCTCCCACCTAGCACCTCCCACCTAGAACCTCCCACCTAGCACCTCCCACCTAGAACCTCCCACCTAGCACCTCCCACCTAGAACCTCCCACCTAGCACCTCCCACCTAGCACCTCCCACCTAGAACCTCCCACCTAGCACCTCCCACCTAGCACCTCCCACCTAGCACCTCCCACCTAGCACCTCCCACCACCACCTAGCACCTCCCACCCACCACCACCTAGCACCTCCCACCACCACCTAGCACCTCCCACCACCACCTAGCACCTCCCACCCACCACCACCTAGCACCTCCCACCCACCACCACCTAGTACCTCCCACCCACCACCACCTAGCACCTCCCACCACCACCTAGCACCTCCCACCACCACCACCACCACCACCTAGCACCCTCCACCACCACCTAGCACCTCCCACCCACCACCACCTAGTACCTCCCACCCACCACCTAGCACCTCCCACCACCACCACCACCTAGCACCTCCCACCCACCACCTAGCACCTCCCACCCACCACCTAGCACCTCCCACCACCACCTAGCACCTCCCACCACCACCTAGCACCTCCCACCACCACCTAGCACCACCACCACCACCACCTAGCACCACCCACCACCACCTAGCACCTCCCACCACCACCTAGCACCTCCCACCCACCACCTAGCACCTCCCACCCACCACCACCTAGCACCTCCCACCCACCACCACCACCTAGCACCTCCCACCCACCACCACCTAGCACCTCCCACCACCACCACCTAGCACCTCCCACCCACCACCTAGCACCTCCCACCCACCACCACCTAGCACCTCCCACCACCACCTAGCACCTCCCACCACCACCTAGCACCTCCCACCACCACCTAGCACCACCCACCCACCACCACCTAGCACCTCCCACCCACCACCACCTAGCACCTCCCACCTACCACCACCTAGCACCTCCCACCACCACCTCCCACCACCACCTAGCACCTCCCACCTCCCACCACCACCTAGCACCTCCCACCACCCACCACCACCTCCCACCTCCCACCACCACCTAGCACCACCCACCCACCACCACCTAGCACCTCCCACCTCCCACCACCATCTAGCACCTCCCACCACCACCACCTAGCACCTCCCACCACCACCACCTAGCACCTCCCACCACCACCACCTAGCACCTCCCACCTCCCACCACCACCTAGCACCACCCACCCACCACCACCTAGCACCTCCCACCTAGCACCTCCCACCCACCACCACCTAGCACCACCCACCACCTAGCACCTCCCACCTCCCACCACCACCTAGCACCTCCCACCCACCACCACCTAGCACCTCCCACCCACCACCACCACCTAGCACCTCCCACCACCACCATCTAGCACCTCCCACCCACCACCACCTAGCACCTCCCACCACCACCACCTAGCACCTCCCACCCACCACCACCTAGCACCTCCCACCACCCACCACCACCACCTAGCACCTCCCACCCACCACCACCCACCCACCACCACCTAGCACCTCCCACCACCACCACCTAGCACCTCCCACCACCACCACCTAGCACCTCCCACCACCACCACCTAGCACCTCCCACCCACCACCACCTAGCACCTCCCACCACCCACCACCACCACCTAGCACCTCCCACCCACCACCACCTAGCACCTCCCACCACCACCTAGCACCTCCCACCACCACCACCTAGCACCTCCCACCACCACCACCTAGCACCTCCCACCACCACCATCTAGCACCTCCCACCCACCACCACCTAGCACCTCCCACCCACCACCACCTAGCACCTCCCACCACCCACCACCACCACCTAGCACCTCCCACCCACCACCACCTAGCACCTCCCACCCACCACCACCTAGCACCTCCCACCACCACCACCTAGCACCTCCCACCACCACCACCTAGCACCTCCCACCACCCACCACCACCACCTAGCACCTCCCACCCACCACCACCTAGCACCACCCACCACCATCTAGCACCTCCCACCACCATCTAGCACCTCCCACCACCACCTAGCACCTCCCACCTAGCATCAGTATACTCCAGGTGGGTGTGCTGATGAGGGCAGCACTCAGGCGGCGGTTGCATCACTGTAGAGGCCGCTCAACCACTAACACACTCTTAAAATGATGACGAAATCCCAGAGTATAATTTTTTGTTTTCATTCTTTTGCGTCTGGGTGATAAATCTTTGACCTTTAGGAGATGAAAAAAGATAATTATTATGAGAATTAAGTCAAATGACGCTGTTCTGTGGCTCACTCTGTTCATGGAGGAGAGGGGGGTAGTGTAAGGTGTTAGTAAACTTATCCTAAGATATTCAGTGAAAGGTGTTTTATCATTTATGTTGAGTGTAAGTGTATACCAGACACCTTGTAAACTACGTAACAGGTTCAGTGGACAAACAGGAGAGAGTAACAGTCGATGGAGTGAACAATAGTATAGTGTTTGTTCACGTGAGACATCATAACAACACTGGAATAAAGCTCGGTGTATTGTGTGGTACGGTGGCCGAGTGGATACAGCACTTGTTTTGTATCTTAAGGTTCCCTGGTGCTCGCCCGAGGGACCATCAGTACAACAGGGTTTGTATAGGTACAGCAGCCTACCGTACCTGACCATACCTGGGGCAGTGAGAGTGTACCGGCCAGACTGTCTCGTGTGTACTGGAGGGTGTAGTGTACTGTATCCAGACTGCCGCCCACTTTCTCTTTTTTTGTTATATCATCCGTTTTTTAGAGAGAATATATTAAATAGAAAGTTAAAGGAATATTGTGCGTGTCTATGAGAGCGTGTGTGGGGGGGGGGGGGGTAGTATTAATAGACCAGTTATAGAGACTTGTTGTCACATTCTCAGTCTTTATATCATGTATAATTACAGTACAGTATACTGTAGTCATTATCACTATGTATTACTGTAATTTTGTCAGGATTATTCACCAATTATCCCTTTACACGCCACTGTCATTGTAGTAAATATTATCCTAACTGTGTGGGAATTACTCGAACTTTTTTTTGCTCGCCAGTTTATCACGTTTGTTTAATTAACTACCTCACCTGACTCACTACAGGTGTGTCACGACGGTGTGCTCGACTGTGTTATGACATCTGTTGAATCTGTCGGTCACCTGATCAGGCCACGCTTGTCCTGCTGACTGCCAAACATGACTCAACCGTTGTGTTTTCAGCGGATTATATCACGTGATTTTAAGCTCAAGTAAGACTCAATTCGTCTGTTCAGAAAATTATCTCGTGTGATTCTAAGCACAAGCAAATCATAGCAGCGTCGGGAGGAGAGGGCGTGTTAGCATTCACTATGCCTTCACAACGTCTCATGCATAAAAGATGCGGCCGGCGACCCCCAGGTCGTCATGTATTACGCATGACAAGCAGGAAGAGGCCGGCTTTTAGTTTTATAAAGGATAAAAGAACCGTCACCTCCCTGGTCAACACTCACATTAAAAGAAATAATAAAGACCTAACATTTGAGTTTTCATATGTGTAGTGTTAGGTATTTACCCATAACACACGGGGATATATTTACACATTCACGCCCAAGAGATAATCCTGGCGAAGGAAAAATATTATACTCGTGTGGTTTCAGAAGATGTTGGTGACGGTGGCAGAAATGAGAAATATTTTCCAAAGTAAAGAAATACGACAAAGAATAAAAGCCGAGGATTAGTCTCGGAGGCGCGAGAATTCCCAGCCTCTCACTCCAACCTCGCCGAGAATTTTCAGCGTGTGGAAGACCTGTTGGCCGGTGACCAGGAGGAGCCACCATGGTGCCCTGAGAGCCTCTCCTTCACCACCAAAAGATGACCTTCACGTCCTTCTTGCCGTCTTTCGGGGGTTATGAAGGATCCTTCTCAGGGACTCTTGATAAACTACATGACTCCCAGTTGACCACTTTAGGAAATTCCAGACGACCTTAAGTAAGATCGATGGATTCCCTCTACCTAATAAAGGCCTCCAAATTACCTTCTTCAGGTTTACAGGCGACACTCTTAAAGTCACCCAGGTAACTTCTTTAAAGGTTCCTTCTGACCTGCCGGGGATGCCTCTGTGACCTGCTATTGACCCACTACGTAATTCAAGCCCTTAAGTTGACCTGACCTCCAACACAACCAACAGGCTACCACCACCACCTCCTGTGTTATCATCTTAATTTGCACTCCCTCGAGAGACGTAGAGTGATGGGCGATAATAATCATCATATTATGATCGAGTTGTATAAATGAAAGTCAGGGCTAAACAAAGGTGATATAACAAAGGTCCTCAACTATACGACCAGGAGCGCACTCGTAGCAATGGTTTTGAAACAGACAAATTTAAATTTAGGAGCGAGTTAGGTAAACTTTGGTTTGGAAAGGGAGGAGTGGATAAGTGGAACAAGTTACCAAACATCATCATTAACTTGAATACGCTGGATAGCTTCAAACATAGGTTGGATGGATATATGAGCAATAGGGGTTGGGTGTAAACGGGACTGCCCAGTAAGGGCCAATAGGTCCGCTGCAGTTTCCTCCATTCTTATGTTCTTATCAACACCACCACCTCCTGTGTTACCACCATCAACACCACCACCTCCTGTGTTACCACCATCAACACCACCACCTCCTGTGTTACCACCATCAACACCACCACCTCCTGTGTTACCACCATCAACACCACCACCTCCTGTGTTACCACCATCAACACCACCACCTCCTGTGTTACCACCATCAACACCACCACCTCCTGTGTTACCACCATCAACACCACCACCTCCTGTGTTACCACCATCAACACCACCACCTCCTGTGTTACCACCATCAACACCACCACCTCCTGTGTTACCACCATCAACACCACCACCTCCTGTGTTACCACCATCAACACCACCACCTCCTGTGTTACCACCATCAACACCACCACCTCCTGTGTTACCACCATCAACACCACCACCTCCTGTGTTACCACCATCAACACCACCACCTCCTGTGTTACCACCATCAACACCGCCACCTCCTGTGTTACCACCATCAACACCGCCACCTCCTGTGTTACCACCATCAACACCGCCACCTCCTGTGTTACCACCATCAGCACCGCCACCTCCTGTGCTGAGACCTCCGCCGTGTTCTTGCCGCTGAAGGTGAAGTGATCGTCGCTGATATTTTAAAAGAAACTCATGAGCGGTCTATCACCTTACACCTCCGCCCACAATGACATCCTAATGATTTCCTCTACCTGTCTCATCGTCTTAATGATCCACATAACATATATCGCCAGGTGTGTATAGCCACTCAGCCTCCTGCTCACTGAGAGCCACACCTCCACCTTGCTCCATTGCACAACATTTACGAGATGCTCTCTGGATTTATGGACACAGGCGGGGTCTCTGGCTACACGTCGTGCGGATGGATACAGATGGCTGGCTATGTGGCCATAAGTTGGCGAGTTTTGCCCCTGGCCCGCGCCCTGAATTCGCCGTAGTATTCTCTGCAGCGGCGACTTGTGGTGTGTGTTTTTTTTTTTTTCGGTCGAAGGCTGTTTGACAGTTGAAACATAAATTTATTCGTTTGTGCTTTGCGGTTGTTGGGATGTTGGGATGTGAATGAATTAATTCTTGTTTCGTTTTAGATAATGAACGACTCTGTTTTACTGTAATATTTGAAATGATAAAATACTTTAAGGTTTGTCTTGTAGCGTAAGTTGATACATATTAAATTCGTGATGGGAGCCAACTGTACCTACGTGGTGGCTGGTGTCACCCTCCAGCCTCAGACATCTAACACGGGGAAGGTGTCTGCTGTACTCTGAGTGAACAATGTGGAAATGTTATAGTTTTGTAATTTTGTCAAAGACGATGTTTGAGGTAAGTTATGTTGCCTCAGAGGAGCTGCGGACCACAAGATACACCGCTCGCCTCTTGGTCGCACCCACGTCCACCCAACTGTGACTGGCTCCCTAACTTTTCAGTTGAGAAATGAACTCGGCCTAGTGGAGTGCCGGCCACACTGTCTCCTTGTATATCAAAAAGAGACTTGACCATCAGGCCTTCGAGATTCACTAGCCTCGGGCGACAATATCAACAAAACTTTATCATTACCAACAATATATATTTACCAGGTGTTATTTTTTTCTTTAATCCGAAAATTATAAACACTTTATTGGATAATGATAATAACAATACGTAATTATAACAAATATCATAATACCTAAGGAAGAATCGTTACTACAGTGTCCTATGTACATTACATCCTCCATCACTTCACACATCATCAAGGTCGGTGAGGGAAGACGTCACGGTGAACACACGTGACACCAACTCGCGTGTGACCTCTCCGTGTCTCATCATATATTACGAAAAAAAATTGGAATTGCTTAGCTGATTATATTTCAGTCTCTCTCTCTCTCTCTCTCTCTCTCTCTCTCTCTCTCTCTCTCTCTCTCTCTCTCTCTCTCTCTCTCTCTCTCTCTCTCTCCAATAGTCCCAAGTTAGTAAAGTTTGGTTTCCTTACCTCCAAGAACACCAACCAGACCCCCCCCCCCCTTCCTTCCTTCTGTTGGGGAGAGGGGGGGAGGAGGAGAGGGGAGGCTAATGAAAGAGTAAGAGGAGGAGGAGAAGGGACAAAGGAAGAGGAAAGGAGGAGAAAATGGGAGGGGGAATGGGAGGAGAAGGGTTGGAATGGACAATGAAAAAAGGAAATGGGGAGGAGGAAGTGGAAAGGGAAAGAGAGGGGGAAAGTGGAGAAAAACAGAATAGAGGAAGAGGGGGGAGGAAGGAAAATATAAGGGGAGAGGACAAATGGCCTTATCTCCCCTTCCCTCCCTCAAGATGTCACGTAGGTGTTGAGAGAGAGAGAGAGAGAGAGAGAGAGAGAGAGAGAGAAATAGATATATAGATAGATAGTGTGTGTGTGATAGCGGCTCCTCTTTAACCCAGTGGGGTATGTGTGTGTGTGTGTGTGTCTGGGGGAGGGAAGGGGGGGGGGGTGTATTCAGCTGCCAGGGTGAGAGAGGTGGGCTGGGAAATGTCATACACTCGTCTCACTACCGCCAGTTCCTCCACCCGATGTGATTAATGTGGGTATGGAGTTAGGTTAGGTTAGGTTAGGTTAGGGGCCTATAAGGACTGGGGCCCATTAGGTCATTCCCTCCAATTTTTTGAGATTCACACACACACTCTCTCTCTCTCTCTCTCTCTCTCTCTCTCTCTCTCTCTCTCTCTCTCTCTCTCTCTCTCTCTCTCTCTCTCTCTCTCTCTCTCTCTCTCTCTCTCTCTCTCTCTCTCCCCCCCCCCAACACACCCAACACACCCATCCCCCAACACACCCATCCCCCAACACACCCATCCCCCACCACACCCATTCCCCACCACCCCCAACACACCCATCCCCCAACACACCCATCCCCCAACACACCCAACACACCCATCCCCCAACACACCCATCCTCCACCACCCCCACCACCCCCACCACACCCACCACCCCCACCACACCCACCACCCCCACCACCCCCACCACCCCCACCACACCCACCACCCCAACACACCCACCACCCCAACACACCCACCACCCCAACACACCCATCCCCCAACACACCCATCCCCCAACACCTGTACACCAACACCAATAATCTACACCAGGAAGCAAATTGTCGAAAAATATCCAAACGTCAGTAAAGACCACACAAACATGGCCTCCTGCAGAAGACGATGACAACCTGAAGCAGTGTGGAGGAGAGGCAGTGGGTGGTGGTGGTGCCTCCTCTTACCCGGGGGGAGGGGGGGACCTGGCTGTGTTTACCTCCAGCGATATTGAAACGTGATTCTCTTCCTGATTCATCGTCTTCCATTTCCTCCGTTATATGTACCGTCGCGTAGCTCCGTCAGATTTCGCCTCAAGAGGAGTTAAGGGATGGTTTGGAGGGATGGGGGGAGGGGGAGCGGGTTTGTGTGTTGGAGGGAGGTGATAGGTGGGAGGGGATGCTCAGGGATAGGGGGTGGGAAAGTGATATAGGAGGGGCGTGGGAGGGAGTGTTATGGAGATTATGGGTGGGAGGTGGATGTTGTGAATATTATGGTGTTTTAAGATGAATAGTGTGGATGGCGGTGGATGATGTGGATATATTGGATGAGCTTCAGCACCGTCGTTATGAGAGTAAGAGAGGGCCCCAATAGGCCTGAAGGCCCGTTAGGGGCTGTGCGGATACAGCATACTGAATACTAAAGGCAGTGAGGCAATGAAGCCAGCACTGTATTTGACAGTATTCACTTCCTCAACCGAACCTTGGAACCGATTCACAGCTGGAGCGACTAGGGGTGCCCCGGGCTCGAACCACCGACCCTTAGAATAAGAAGGAGGTTTATATCCACTCGCCTGCTCTTATACCTTGACTCCGGGTCAGTCTCCTGCTGCTCTGGGGAATAACATGTTGTTATACTGAGGTTACAGGGGCCGCGGCCGAGTGGATACAGCGTTCGCCTCCTATCCTCAGGGTCGTTGGTTTGATCCCGGGGCACCCTTAGTCCACTTAACTGTAATAGGTCCTAACTTTACAGTTGGGGGAAGTGAAGACGGTCGAGTGTAGTGCCGACCATGCTGCCTCCTTCGCATACAGTGTGTTGTATCCACACTGCCTAGACCAAAAGGATCCATTTTTACTTCACTTTCACGCTGAGTCTGGAAACCCTGGAGTCCTTCATTGTAGAATACTCGTATGTGGGAGGATCCATTAACTCCTCTTCAGGACGCCTCACTGAGTCAGTCTTCCATCTAAGTAGACCTCCTACAAGACAACTGTTTAAACTGTATGATTTGTGTCATGACATCTCTGAAGTCATCCCAATTTGAAGGTGTGATTATCTCTGTTAGTGTAGCTGATGGTTAAGATATGGAAGCCTGTTTGTCAGCACTAGGTCAGGTTTATCTGGCAGTCAGGTACTAGGACGTGAGAACATGACCCGACAACCCCTGTACTGTGTTGTTTACTTTCAAGGCGGATACAGCCCTTCCAGCACCGTTATGACCCACACTGTGAGTCTACCTTAAGGGTCATCAATCAAATAAAAGTCTAGCTGCTACTGGTGGTTGATCCTCTCGTATCGACAGCGATGACAATGTCGCTAGCTCTTTCCTTAGATTCATTCACCTGTCTTATTTGTGTCACTTATGTTACTTGTATATTATTTGTAATTCGTAACCCATTCCCCAAATATGTAACTGTATATTTTCAGCCTTCTGGCTGCCAAGCTCTTTCAATAAACCGTTAATTATTATTATTATTATTATTATTATTACATGGTTATAATTTATGTGTGTGGGCGGGCCGCTGCTAGGCCAGGTAGGAATGTGAACTCGTCTATTACCGCGCATTAATAATATAGAGCCATGGGATACGACTACCACAAACCTTCGTAAAAAGCCTACAACGAAATAGGAAACGAATATTTGTATGTGAGACCTGATCATTTCTCACGCTAATATATTTTGGTAAACAGTCCAGTATAAGGAAAGGTAATGTGTTAAGATATCACCCAACATCTAGTGGACTCGTAAAGACAGACTAAAAAAAAAAAAAGCAATATTGAATGCCTTTAAGACACTTGTTTAACTCACACACACTAAATAGAGACGATTGGATTCTTCAGGTGGGAACAACTTTAAACGGATCTTCTATTAATTATTCGGGTAAAGTCAATATTTCATTACCTATGGAAGAGGAGACAATCATTTACCGTACTAATAACTCCTAAACAACTGCTAAATCTCTGGCTATTGTGATTGATTTCACTTCATAAGATCATCCAGGTTAAAAAAAATTGTCACTTCATGTAAACTTGTGTGATGGTTCTCTCAATACTGCATGTCACTGTAGAAATTTGCTTAGATCAATGTGGGTGGATCTCCTACACACACTCACACACACTCACACTCACTCACTCACACACACACACACACCGTCATCGTCACTATGATAAGAAACCTTAATTCAGATTCGGAAATGTGACCCATCCTCATAGTCGCCCAGATGTGACGCACCTCCGGGACCCCTGATATTTATTGCTCGTTTTCTTCTTTTTAACCTTTGCTGTGGTAGGTGCTGTAGTAGAAGCCTTGTGGCAGGTGCTGTGGTAGGTGCTGTGGTGGAAGCTTTGTGGTAGGTGCTGTGGTAGAAACCTTGTGGCAGGTTCTGTGGTGGAAGCTTTGTGGTAGGTGCTGTGGTGGAAGCCTTGTGGCAGGTGCTGTGGTGGAAGCCTTGTGTTAGGTGCTGTGGTAGGTGCTGTGGTGGAAGCCTTGTGGCAGGTGCTCTGGTAGGTGCTGTGGTGGAAGCCTTGTGTTAGGTGCTGTGGTAGAAGCCTTGTGGCAGGTGCTGTGGTGGAAGCCTTGTGGTAGGTGCTGTGGTGGAAGCCTTGTGTTAGGTGCTGTGGTAGAAGCCTTGTGGTAGGTGCTGTGGTGGAAGACTTGTGGTAGGTGCTGTGGTGGAAGCCTTGTGGTAGGTGCTGTGTTGGAAGCCTTGTGGTAGGGGCTGTGGTGGAAGGCTTGTGGTAGGTGCGGTGGGGAAAACGTTGTCGTAGGTTCTGTGGTGGAAGCCTTGTGGTAGGTGCTGTGGTGGAAGCCTTGTGGTAGGTGCTGTGGTGGAAGCCTTGTGGTAGGTGCTGTGGTGGAAGCCTTGTGGTAGGTGCTGTGGTGGAAGCCTTGTGGTAGGTGCTGTGGTGGAAGCCTTGTGGTAGGTGCTGTGGTGGAAGCCTTGTGGTAGGGGCTGTGGTGGAAGGCTTGTGGTAGGTGCGGTGGGGAAAACTTTGTCTTAGGTGCTGTGGTGGAAGCCTTGTGGTAGGTACTGTGGTGGAAGCCTTGTGGTAGGTGCTGTGGTGGAAGCCTTGTGGTAGGTGCTGTGGTGGAAGCCTTGTGGTACGTGCTGTGATGGAAGCCTTGTGGTAGATGCGGTGGGGAAAGCTTTGTGGTAGGTGCTGTGGTGGAAGCCTTGTGGTAGGTGCGGCGGGGAAAGCTTTGTGGTAGGTGCTGTGGTGGAAGCCTTGTGGTAGGTGCTGTGGTAGGCGCTGTGGTAGGCGCTGTGGTGGAAGCCTTGTGGTAGGTGCTGTGGTAGGGGCGGTGGGGAAAGCCTTGTGGTAGGTGCTGTGGTGGAAGCCTTGTGGTAGGTGCTGTGGTGGAAGCCTTAATAATAATAATAATAATAATTAACGGTTTATTGAAAGAGCTTGGCAGCCAGAAGGCTGAAAATATACAGTTACATATTTGGGGAATGGGTTACGAATTACAAATAATATACAAGTAACATAAGTGACACAAATAAGACATATAATAACTTAGATGGGGAAAAGCTCAAACTACAGTTCATTTCAACATAGTGACAGTGTTACAGTATTACAAGTTATTGATAATTTTTACAATGGTTGGGACTGGGCTGTTCTTATAGCGATCAGTTCGTGCACGTATGGGCTGGATGCGGTTGTGGTGTCGCACAGCAATTCTCGGACAAGGGATCTCAGGTGGTAGTAGGAGCCGGTGTCGGGGATGGTGTAGAAGCTTCTTACCAAATTTGCAGATGAGGTCGTGGTGATGGTCAGTGAGAGTCGAAAGGGTCAGTGTGTTGAGCGCTTCTTGATATGTGGAGTAGGAGGGGGAGAGAATAATCTTGCATGCCCTCTTTTGCACTTGTGGTAGGGGCGGTGGGGAAAGGCTTGTGGAAGGTGCTGTGGTGGAAGCTTTGTGGTAGTTGCGGTGGGGAAAGGCTTGTGGTAGGTGCTGTGGTAGGTGCTGTGGTGGAAGCCTTGTTGTAGGTGCTGTGGTAGGTGCGGTGGGGAAAGGCTTGTGGTAGGTGCTGTGGTGGAAGCCTTGTGGTAGGTGCTGTGGTAGGCGCTGTGGTGGAAGCCTTGTGGTAGGTGCGGTGGGGAAAACTTTGTGGTAGGTACGGTGGGGAAAGCTTTGTGGTAGGTGCTGTGGTGGAAGCTTTGTGGTAGGTGCGGTGGGGAAAGGCTTGTGGTAGGTGCTGTGGTAGGTGCTGTGGTGGAAGCTTTGTGGTAGGTGCTGTGGTGGAAGCTTTGTGGTAGGTGCGGTGGGGAAAGGCTTGTGGTAGGTGCTGTGGTGGAAGCCTTGTGGTAGGTGCGGTGGGGAAAGACTTGTGGTAGGTGCTGTGGTGGAAGCCTTGTGGTAGGTGCTGTGGTAGGCGCTGTGCTGGAAGCCTTGTGGTAGGTGCGGTGGGGAAAACTTTGTGGTAGGTAGCTGTTGTAAATCAATTAACTCGGAGACAAGGCACTGGAAGCCACCATGCGCCTGCCGCTTCCTCTCTCGACCTCTCTACCTCCCTCAATCTCTACCTCCCTCAATCTCTCTACCTCCCTCAATCTCTCTACCTCCCTCAATCTCTACCTCCCTCAATCTCTACCCCCCTCAATCTCTCTACCTCCCCCAATCTCTCTACCTCCCCCAATCTCTCTACCTCCCCCAATCTCTCTACCTCCCTCAATCTCTCTACCTCCCTCAATCTCTCTACCTCCCCCAATCTCTCTACCTCCCCCAATCTCTCTACCTCCCTCAATCTCTCTACCTCCCTCAATCTCTCTACCTCCCCCAATCTCTCTACCTCCCCCAATCTCTCTACCTCCCTCAATCTCTCTACCTCCCTCAGTCTCTCTACCTCCCTCAGTCTCTCTACCTCCCTCAGTCTCTCTACCTCCCCCAATCTCTCTACCTCCCTCAATCTCTCTACCTCCCCCAATCTCTCTACCTCCCCCAATCTCTCTACCTCCCCCAATCTCTCTACCTCCCCCAATCTCTCTACCTCCCCCAATCTCTCTACCTCCCCCAATCTTTCTACCTCCCTCAATCTCTCTACCTCCCCCAATCTCTCTACCTCCCCCAATCTCTCTACCCTCTTCATAGATTCCGAGGTAAATAATTTATTTTAGCTGGTTTTTAGTTTGGTCTCGTGTGGGTTTCAATATGGTTCTCTTCGTAAGTTTGTTCTCTATAGCCTTAAGCCCCGATTTCTACACCAACACTCGGCCCATCTTCACCAACACTCGGCCCATCTTCACCAACACTCGGCCCTTCTTCACCAACACTCGGCCCTTCTTCACCAACACTCGGCCCGTCTTCACCAACACTCGGCCCTTCTTCACCAACACTCGGCCCGTCTTCACCAACACTCGGCCCACCTTCACCAACATTCGGCCCATCAGTGGTCGAGGGAGAGCTCGGCCGGCCAGCGAGGTGGAGTGAGGTATTGATGCTCACACCCGGCCAGGCCGAGTCTTGTAACCATGGGAACGTTCCCGGCCCTCCTCCCCTTCCTCCTCTTCCCCTTCCTCCTCTTCCCCTTCTTCCTCCTCCTCCTCCTCCTCCTCCTCCTCCTCTACTGTTACTCCCAAACATACGAGTATACACCATCACCTCCATCACTACCACCATCCTACTATATCTAC
Source organism: Homarus gammarus (assembly GCA_958450375.1). Taxonomy (NCBI): domain Eukaryota; kingdom Metazoa; phylum Arthropoda; class Malacostraca; order Decapoda; family Nephropidae; genus Homarus; species Homarus gammarus. Next base: position 1,676,198 of record CAUDMG010001683.1, read on the forward strand.
TACCACCACCACAATTACCACCATCGTCGTATACTTTCACTACCACTACTACCACCATTTGTCTCGTCATTCCCAGTGTACAAGTTTATTAACAACTTTCGAAAATTAGTAGTAATAGTAGTAGTAGTAGTTGTTGTTGTTGTTGTTATATAGAGATAATGTGGCTCCTTAAAATTAATGAAAGAAAAAATTAAAGACGGAAGGAAGGAAGAAGAAGACTTGATAAAGAGTTAAACAAAAAATAATGAAACAATAATTACTACAAACAAGTACAACTGCGTAAGTGAATGAGGCGGTGGTGGTAGTAATGGTGGTGGTAGTAATGGTGATGATGGTGTTGGTATTGATGACGATGGTGGTAGTAGTGGTAGTGACGACACCTGTACGACTCCCGAAAACAATATTCAACCACATCCCCCAAACACGACACTCCCACGACCCCCCCTCCCTCCCACCCCTACGACCCCCCCCTCCCTCCCACCCGTACGACCCCCCCTCCCTCCCACCCCTACGACCCCCCCCTCCCTCCCACCCCTACGACCCCCCCCCCCCCCGGACCCCCGACGACCCCCCGGACCCCCGACGACCCCCCGATTTCAACCTGACATTTAGGGAGGTACCGACTCTTAAAGAATAAAGCCCCCCACCCCCCTCTCCCTCCCTCCCTCACCCCCCCTCCACCCACCCCCTCCCCTCTACCCACCCCCCTTCACCCACCCCCCCCTCCACCCACCCCCCTTCACCCTCTCTCTCCTCTCTTCCCGGAACTAATAATCGACCGGCTCAGATTTAATCAAAGTTCCGGCTCTATAACTGCAGTTCCGGTGTTATCGGTGCCTGCCTCATCCTCTTGGGGGTGGAGGCTCTTAAGTTAAAAGTCCGTATGCTAATAAGAGAGATCCGGCGCTCACCCTGAAGTTTGTGAGTTTATGGTGCTCTTGTGGTGTAAGTGTGTTTAGTTTGAGCACCGTTACTGTACGAAGGTGTCCTTAATTAAAACTCTGGTGTTCTGTAGAGGTGTAGGTGTGTGTTCACTAAAGAGATCCGGCGCTCAGTTTAGTGTTCCAGTAGTCGTATGTTGATTTTAGAGTGTTCATTTTACGATGCTCAATGGGTGTGTGTGTTCATTAAAGTTCTGGCGCTCAATCTTACATTTCAACATAACATATACAGAATATGTGCTGTGTGTATAAAAGTCCCAGCAGTCACACACCTAATATATATGTGAGCCCCGTTTTTATACAGTAGTTCAGAGCTCCATCGTCATATATAGTGTGTGTGTGTGTCCGTCCGTCCGTCCGTTCGTGCGTGTGTGTCCGTCCGTCCGTCCGTCCGTCCGTGCGTGTGTGTCCGTCCGTCGGTGTGTGTGAGTGTGTGTGTCCGTCCGTGTGTGCGTGTTGACAGCTACCAGGGGGCGAACTTTAACCTTCCGATGAATGGAGGTTGGCAGCTCTGTCTGCCCTCGGGGTCCCACACCAGTTTGCCGCCCTGACAAACACCTGTTCGGATGGGCTTATCAAATTGTTACATCTATATACCTGTGCTATATTGCGTCTGTTATATGTATGTATGTATGTATGAATATATGTATGTATATATGTATGTTTGTATGCATATTTTTTTAAGGTGAGTCAGAGAGAAAGGTTTACAGGATTGTATTATGATATACATATACAGTATGTAGGTGATATAAGATTTTGTCTCGAGTGATACTGAATATTGGATGCTCTCTCTCTCTCTCTCTCTCTCTCTCTCTCTCTCTCTCCACAAGCACTCTACCTCCCCACACTCTACCTCCCCACACACTACCTCCCCACACACTACCTTCCCACACTCTACCTCCCCACACACTACCTCCCCACACTCTACCTCCCCACACACTACCTTCCCACACTCTACCTCCCCACACACTACCTCCCCACACACTACCTCCCCACACTCTACCTCCCCACACACTACCTCCCACACTCTACCTCCTCACACTCTACCTCCTCACACTCTACCTCCTCACACTCTACCTCCCCACACTCCACCTCCCCACACTCCACCTCCCCACACTCTACCTCCCCACACTCTACCTCCCCACACTCCACCTCCCCACACTCCACCTCCCCACACTCTACCTCCCCACACTCCACCTCCCCACACTCCACCTCCCCACACTCCACCTCCCCACACTCCACCTCCCCACACTCCACCTCCCCACACTCTACCTCCCCACACTCCACCTCCCCACACTCTACCTGTTACGAGTTATCATGGCAATAAGGACCTTCGCCCATTGTTAATACCATTAGATTTTGATCCTACGCCTTGGGTCCTGTGGGGAAGCCTTGAGGAAGCCTTCATCTTGAGGCTTCCGTCAGGTGTTTGTAGGGGAGGCTTCTCTTTTCCGTATCTCGTTATCATGGTGAAGCTACGACTGGACTACCACAGTGAAGCCCTCTACCACACTTTTAACCATAATGAAGCCATATTATCAGTGTGAAGCCTCTATCCACACCTACCACCACAACCACACTACAACAATCATATCTTTACCACACCCACCACTAGCAATCAAAACTCTACCACACTACCACCACCAAACTACCACCACCACCAAACCACCACCACCACCACCACCACCAAACTACCACCACCACCAATATACCACCACCACCACCAATATACCACCACCACCACCAAACTACCACCACTACCACCACCACCACTACCACCACACAACACCACCAAACCACCACCACCACACACCACCATCACTACACCACACCACCACACACCACCATCACTACACTACCACCACACCACCACACAACACCACCACACTACCACCTCCACACCCACCACACACCACCATCACTACACTACCACCACACCACCACCACAGTACCACCACACTACCACAGCGAGTAGATGGAAGACGTTGAGGAGAGCTAATCACTTACCAACAGCCATCTCGACACAATGGTCTGTAGTCACTACGATTTTGTACATTAATTTCGTTCCTGGACAGCTAAGACTACCAGCTTTGTACACGGCTAAACCTTAATAGTTCAGTTAAGGAAGATACCCATTTATATCTAGCTTTTGACTCCATATAAAGCTAAAATATAAAGCTAGGATCCATGGCATTTTATAACCCCTAGTCCCCTCCCCTCAAGAAAGCTAAACCAACGATATGCAGCTAAAATCCCAAACACCAGGTAAATCTTCCCCTTTTCCTCCCCCCATCCCATTCCACCTCTCCCCAAGAAAGCTAAATCATTGATATTCAGCTACTATCCCCAACTATTTTATTCAGCTAAAATGAAAACAAAACAAGTTAAGCTAAGAAAGGAAATTGTTAGTATTCATTTACGATTCTACATAAAGCTGAAAGAGAAAGGAAGTGAAAGTAGGAGTGAGGTGGTGTGGAGGAGGAGTTATCGAGAAGGGGGGGGGAGGAGGAGGGGGAAGAGGAGGAGGAGGAAGAAGAGGAGGAGGAGGAAGAAGCAGAAGAGGAGGGCCACTTTGGTTGAAATTCTATTATCTAAACTCATTAAGAAGTTGTGGCATTATTTTTTTTTCTCTTTCTCTCTCTCTCTCTCGTGGCTCTAATTAAGAGTAGGAGGAGGAGGAGGAGGAGGAAGAAGAGGAAGAGGAAGGGTAGGAGGAGGAGGAGGAGGAAGGGTAGGAGGAGGAGGAGGAGGAAGGGTGGGAGGAGGAGGAGGAAGGGTGGGAGAAGGAGGAAGAAGGGCGGGAGGAGGAGGAGGAAGAGTGGGAGGAGGAGGAGGAAGAGTGGGAGGAGGAGGAGGAAGGGTGGGAGAAGAGGGGGGAAGGGTGGGAGAAGAGGAGGGGAAAGGAGTAAGAAAGGAGGAGAGGGCGTTGGAAGAAGGAGGGTAAAGAGGAAGGAGGAGGTGCATGGCAAGGAGGAAGAAGGAGCAGGAGGGGGAAGGAAGAAAAGGAGGGGGAGGTGGAAGGAGAAAGATGGCAAGGAGGAGGAGAAAGAGGATGGAGGACGTGGGAGGGAGGAGGAAGAGGAGGAAGTAAAATAACAATGAGAAGAGGAAACGACATTAATTGACGTTCCAACTGCTGCCAAGGACTTAAATTCATCTTAAGTGTTTGTACTCTTACTTAACTACTAACACTCGCACTCACCTCTTCTGTGTTGTTGTTCCTGTTTTTGTTGTTCCTGTTTTTGTTGTTGTTCCTGTTATTGTTCCTGTTTTTGTTTTTGTTCCTGTTATTGTTCCTGTTTTTGTTCCTGTTTTTGTCTAGTTGTGGTAACATGACTGACTGACGTGTCCTTGATGTTGTGGTACTTGTGTGACGTCACCAACTTCGCTCCCTTAAACTGAAACACGTACAAAAACTTTATGTACGTACAAGAACACATACATAGGTTGGACTTGATCTAAGGAGACATAGATGAGAGGGAGGAAGAGAAAGAGGTAAAGAAAGATACATAAGAGAGGGGGGAGATGAATAACAAGGACACATATATAGAGGGGGGGGATACCTGGACCTTCCTTACCCCCCCCCCCCTCCCCACCCAGCTATACTAAGGCTCAAGCAGGAGACACATTTGTCAATACTCACTTGGCGTCTTCCTCCCTCATACACGGGGAGGGAGGAGGGTGGGGGGTGGGTGGTGGGTGGAGGAGGGGGTGGTGGGTGGAGGAGGAGGGGGGGTGGGTGGAGGAGGGGGGTGGTGGGTGGTGGGTGGAGGAGAAAGAGAGAGTGGGTGTGGGGTGGTGGGTAGTAAGGGACGAAGGAGCGTGGGTGGAGAGGGTGAGGGTGTGGGTGGAGGGGGTGAGGGTGTGTGGGTGGAGGAGAACAAGGTGTAGAGTGGAGAAGGAGATGATGGAGAAGAAATAGGAGAATAGAGAGAACGCAAGAGAAAGAAATAAAAACAAAAAGTTAAGAGACAAAAATGAAACAAGAATGGGAAAGGCAATAAGAGAGAGAGAGAGAGAGAGAGAGAGAGAGAGAGAGAGAGAGAGAGAGAGGATTCAAATATGGAGTGGAAAGGAAAGGAGGAAAAGGTCAAAAGTGAGAGAGAGGTGAGGAGTAAAGGTGAGGAAAAATACAGAAGAGAAGAAATAACTGTGTCATGAGAGAGAGAGAGAGAGAGAGAGAGAGAGAGAGAGAGACGTCGCACTCTCAGTATCTCTCAGTCTCCCTCAATATCTCTGGTCTTTCTCAATCTCTCTATCTCTCTCAATAGCAAACACTACCATCTCTCACCTGCTGGTAACCTGTCAATACAAACTAGTAAATGACAGAATAGTATTGATTTTTACCTCCCGCTGTCTGTCATGTTTGGGAAGGTGCTGTTAAGAGCGGTGACCTGAGCTGCTCCGTCACACAGGTACACATATGTCTCTCATCACGTGTTCTTAGATTAGGTTATGTGACACGTATTGAGTGTTTGAGTTTCATCTAAGAAGGGGTCTCTCTCTCTCTCTCTCTCTCTCTCTCTCTCTCTCTCTCTCTCTCTCTCTCTCTCTCTCTCTCTCTCTCTCTCTCTCTCGTTCCTCGAAACATCAAAACAAAAGCCTCGATAAAGTTAAGTGTCAGGTTCCTTATACTAAACTTCCTCCATTGGCTTCACTCGCTTCTCTCATCTCTAGGATAACTTCTCCTCAGTTCGGTAGTTAGGTAGATATCCCTTAATACCTGAGGAATGTTCCCCAAAAGTCTCCCTCAAGTTTAACCTCTTCGATACTTCATTGGATATAGAGGTGACCCTTCCGTGGTTAACTCGACTCTGGGGTTATTACACACACACACACACACACACACTATGACCTCTTAAGAAATTTAGTGAAAAGGCCAAACACAACGAGAGAAATATTTAGGGAGAGGATAAAAAAAAAAGGTGATAAATGAAGGAACTAATGCAAAAAGAAAGAGAGTAACGAGAGTGAAAATTAATAAGAGGGAATTAAAACAACGTTAAGGAGATGGAGAAATGGGACTAAACATGTGGGGAGGAGAAGTAGGAGCACGAAGAGAAGGAGGAGAGAGAAGGGAAGGGAATAGAGAAATGTGAATAAAAATGTGGGTAGGAGGAAGAGGAGGAGGGGGGAATTAATGTGACAGGGGGTAGAAGAGAGAGAGAGAGAGAAATAGGAATAAAAATATGTGCAGGAGGTAGGAGGAGGAGTAGAAGGAGGAGGAGGAGTAGAAGAAGGAAGAGGAAGGAGAGGGGGGGTGATGTGTGCCAAGCTGCCACGTCTTAATGTCAAACCTTCAAATGATACAAAACGCCTAAACCCCTGGCAGCCTACACGACCCCAAGGGGAGGCGGAAGAAGGAAGGCTGGGATAGAGAGGTGAGGGGGGAAGGAGGAGGGTTGGGGGAGAGAGGTGAGGGGGGAAGGAGGAGGGTTGGGGGAGAGAGGTGAGGGGGGAAGGAGGAGGGTTGGGGGAGAGAGGTGAGGAGGGAAGGAGGAGGGTTGGGGGAGAGGTGAGGGGGGAAGGAGGAGGGTTGGGGGAGAGAGGTGAGGGGGGAAGGAGGAGGGTTGGGGGAGAGAGGTGAGGGGGGAAGGCGGAGGGTTGGGGAGAGAGGTGAGGGGGGAAGGAGAAGGGTTGGGGGAGAGAGGTGAGGGGGGAAGGAGGTGGGTTGGGGGAGAGGTGAGGGGGGAAGGAGGAGGGTTGGGGGAGAGAGGTGTGGGGGGTAGGAGGAGGGTTGGGGGAGAGAGGTGAGGGGGGAAGGAGGAGGGTTGGGGAGAGAGGTGAGGGGGGAAGGAGAAGGGTTGGGGGAGAGAGGTGAGGGGGGAAGGAGGAGGGTTGGGGGAGAGAGGTGAGGGGGGAAGGAGGAGGGTTGGGGAGAGAGGTGAGGGGGGAAGGAGGAGGGTTGGGGGAGAGAGGTGAGGGGGGAAGGAGGAGGGTTGGGGGAGAGAGGTGAGGGGGGAAGGAGGAGGGTTGGGGGAGAGAGGTGAGGGGGGAAGGAGGAGGGTTGGGGGAGAGAGGTGAGGGGGGAAGGAGGAGGGTTGGGGGAGAGAGGTGAGGGGGGAAGGAGGAGGGTTGGGGGAGAGAGGTGAGGGGGGAAGGAGGAGGGTTGGGGGAGAGAGGTGAGGGGGGAAGGAGGAGGGTTGGGGGAGAGAGGTGAGGGGGGAAGGAGGAGGGTTGGGGGAGAGAGGTGAGGGGGGAAGGAGGAGGGTTGGGGAGAGAGGTGAGGGGGGAGGAGGAGGGTTGGGGGAGAGAGGTGAGGGGGGAAGGAGGAGGGTTGGGGGAGAGAGGTGAGGGGGGAAGGAGGAGGGTTGGAAGCGTAGGAAGGAAAAGAAAAAGAAAGCAAATGGAAGAGAGAGAAGAGGCTGATAGGGCATTCACTAAACAATAGAAATATCATAAAGAAAACGAGAACTGACATCCGGGGTAACTTCGATAAAGAACTGAAACTGTAAACGACGACTAGAAAAAAGATGGACACGATACTGTTTGGGGGACCTGCGTGCGTGGTGGTAGTGACGGTGGTGAAAGTAGTGACGGTGGTTAATGGTGGTGATACTGGCGGTGGTGATAGTGACAGTGGTGGTGGTGACGGTAGTGGGGCAGTGAAAGTAATGTAAACAGCAGACAGGGATAAGAAAATCTCAATCAAACAAGGAAAACAGAACTACTACCATACAAATAATTAACCATGGTACTTGAGGGCAGTGGTAATGGTAGTAGTTATGGGAGTCATGGTGGCGGGTAAAGGGATGGGGAAGGGGGGGGGGGTAGTGGTGCAAGAGGCCAATGGCAGTGTTTTAAGTGGCAGCAGCGAGGAGAAATGGCCGGTAGTGGTCAGGAAGTGGTGACGTGTTGTGAAAAAATATACTAACTTCAATAATTATCAGAGTAACTTAACAAATTATGTTAATTATCAATAAAAGAGAGTAATTAGGATGATGATTAATAATAATAACTAATAACTACTAATAACAACAACAATAACAAGTAATAACAACATCAACAATAATAATAATAAATAAATGGCAATAAATAACAGGCAACAATAAGTAACAACAAATAACTGATAAAGAAGACGAAGGTAATTGATAAATAAGCAATAAACTAGACAAGGGAGAGGGAAAGGGGGAAAACACAAGATAGAAAGTGTAATTAGAAAAAAAAGTGAAGAAATTATTACATTATGTCGTATAACTGAACGAAGAGAGTGGAAAAGAAAACTAAATAGAAAGGAAAAATTAAAAAAAGAGACGGAGAAAGCGCACAAGAGAGAGTGTAGACAATTTTTGGGTATTTATTAACCCCTTTAAGCTTAAGTAGAGAGAAAGCTTTAAAACAGAGTGAAAGGGAGAGCTAAAAATATTCCCTTTTACTTTCACTGGCAATTTTGACTTAGCTAAGACTTTAAACTTATCATGAATCATACTAAAAAAAAGCTTAGAAGATTATGTTGACATTGACAGATAAGCTTATGACTAAAATAAATTAAGCTTTTTAGTACATTATTTTTTTTGTATTGATAATGTTACTTGAGGTTAATGTTAATGAGTCACGGTGTTTGTATTGACCTTATTAAAAGTTACTTCCTACTGTCTTACTCCTTTTCCGAGTAGGGCCTTTTCTTCCCTCTGCTTTCTTCCTCCTCCTCCTCCTCCTCTTTATTTTCTTCCTCCTCGTCCTCTTCCCCCTCCTCCTCCTCCTCCTCCTTCCTGGGATTAGCAAGAAGAAAGAAGAAACTTAAGAGTTTTGAAAGCTGTTTGTTATTTTGTTTTATGTTAAGACAATTTTCCCACTCGATATCTTAAACCTGTCTTCGTCACCACTCTCACCCACACACCCTAACCCACACCCCTTAACCCACACACCCTAACCCACACACCCTAACCCACACACCCTAACCCACACACCCTTAACCCACACACCCTAACCCACACACCCTTAACCCACACACCCTAACCCACACACCCTAACCCACACACCCTTAACCCACACACCCTTAACCCACACACCCTAACCCACACACCCTAACCCACACACCCTAACCCACACACCCTAACCCACACACCCTAACCCACACACCCTTAACCCACACACCCTTAACCCACACACCCTTAACCCACACACCCTAACCCACACACCCTAACCCACACACCCTAACCCACACACTTTTTCCTCTCCCATAATAACGTGATATTTTAATTACGATATAAGACTTTAATTATTGAAATGAGGTAATATGAACCTAACCTAGCCTAGGGCCGGCCAGCGCAGAACATAAGGGGCCATGGCCATATTTATGTGTCGGTAAAAGAGAGAGAGAGAGAGAGAGAGAGAGAGAGAGAGAGAGAGAGAGAGAGAGATCTAACAAAGGCTATCATGTCTAGGGTGTCCTTAGGTATTTGCATAGGAACGAGAAGGTCCTTCATGTAGCCTCTCCTTCGCCCTCCTTTGCTCTCTCTCTCTCCCCTCCCCCCCCTCCTTCTCTCCACAGCGAAGGAACGAAAAGGGAAATGGGAAACGAGAGAAGAAGGAAATAAATGTAGATAGAATGATAGTTGTTAGAATGAGAGAGAGAGAGATAATAAAGACGGAATAAGATAGAGAAAATATATAAAAGAGAGACAGAAAGGGAGACAAAAAACGAGACAAAAGCAGACAGAAAGAAGGACAAAGAAAGACAGAGAGAGACACAAAAATGAGAGAGAACACACACACACACACACACACACACACACACACACACACACACTCACTCACTCACTCACACACACACACACACACACACACACACTCACTCACTCACTCACTCACACACACACACACACACACACACACACACTAATTTGTCAAGCTGGCCAGACATTACTTAGTGCTGGAATGTGAGTAATGGAATCAAAAGTTGAGTCTTATGAGTGGCTACCGACGCACCCAAACTATCCCCCGATTAAGTTCACCCCCCCCCCTGATAAATTAACACCCCCGGATAAATCACCCCCTTCCCCGGATAAATCACCCCCTTCCCCGGATAAATCACCCTTCCCCCGGATAAATCACCCCCTTCCCCGGATAAATCACCCTCCCCCCGGATAAATCACCCTCCCACCGGATTAATCACCCCCCCCCCCCTCCCTACTCCAGACTCTAGGGTTAGGTGGGATTAACATACATGCTGGGGGCAGGAAGAGGAGGTGGTGGTGTGTTAGTGGGTTGCATCTCTGGGGGTGTTTCTCTGGGGGTGTATCTCTGGGGGTGTATCTCTGGGGGTGTATCTCTGGGGGTGCATCTCTGGGGGTGTCTCTCTAGGGGTGCATCTCTGGGGGTCTCTGGGATATGTTTCTGGCGTTACAGACAGTAAAACGACAGAATTAGACAGAGAGAGATAGTCAACAAAGAGGGAGACAAGAGAGAGAAGAAACTGGAAAAAGTAGACAACAAATAGAAATAAAAAGTGAATAATAAAGAGTTAAAAAAGAGAAAGAAAGAAACAGACAAACAAAGGAGAGAAAAATGAAAGATAATGAGAGGGAGAGGAAGAGTGAGAGAAGGAAAGAGAGAGGGAGAATGGAAGAAACAAAGAGGTAGACAGACAGACAGACAGACAGACAGACAGGAAAAAGGGAGGCAAAATTAAAGAGAACGAGAAGCTGAGTAGGAGTAAGTGAGAGAGAGAAAGAGAGAAAGAGACAGGGAGAGAGTAAAAGAGAGAAAGAGAGAGAGAGAAAGTTAAGAGAGTTGGTACACATTCGCAAGTGAAGAGACCGGTGGTACACAGGGTACACACAGGGTCCTTAGTAGATACGTACCCCGCCCCCTTCCCCCCCACACACCACGCCCATTCTCCCCAACACACCACGCCCACTCTCTCTCTCTCTCTCTCTTTCTTATAGCTTCTCTCTTTTTCCAGGTTGAGGTCTGTCTCTTTTTTTCCGGGTTATCCTCTTCTCTTTCTCTCTCGTTCATCCTAATTATCTCTCTGTCTTTATCTCCGTCTCTCCGTCTCACATGATGATAAATAATTCACTCACTCACTCACTCACTCACTCTACACTTGACCATCAGGTAACCTATACACCCAGTTACCAGACCGGAAGTGTGAGTCTTAATGCTCAGTGAGTCGTGAGTTAAATCCTTTCCAATACTCCCCACCCATCCCATCCCCTCCTTTCCCATCTACACTCCTTCCTTTCCATCCACATCCCTCTAAAACCGACCCCTCCCTTCCTCTACCTTCCCATCCCCTCCACTCCTTTCCCATCCACAGCCTCCCATCCCATCCCCTCCTTTCCCATCTACACTCCTTCCTTTCCATCCACATCCCTCTACTACCGACCCCTCCCTTCCTCTACCTTCCCATCCCCTCCACTCCTTTCCCATCCACAGCCTCCTATTCCATCCTCAACCCTCTACTACCCACCCCTCCCCTTCCTCCCCGTCTTCTATCCTCACCACACCACTTCCCTTCCGTACCTAGCCTTCCCCTTCCTAACTAAACCATTCACTGCAAGATGGCGTCGAAAATACACAGAAAACTTCAACTGTAATTGACATTCTTCTCTCCTTCTCCAAAAATATAAAACTCTGGGCCCTGGTTGGCTCAAAAGGAATATAACACTTCCGGGCGTCAACTAATCAAATTCTCACGTTTCGTTTTCCGGGGTTTTTCGTATAAAAGTGTAGGTTTTTCTTCTTCTTTTTTTTTTTTTTTAATCCCTACATATATTTTTATTTTATTTTCCGTATCTCTTTTTCCTGTTGTGGGGGGGATATGGTGTGTGGATATCCAGAGGCGATGTTTACTGAAGCGGTCTGTATGCTCTCACCAATCTGGATTTACCGGGGTACCATCGGGCGTTCCTCAGGGGGGAGTATTGGGTCCTTTAAAATAAGCTGAATGTCACTTGGGTTTCCTTGGTGGTGTAAACATGATGAGAGAGAGAGAGAGAGAATTGATAAGCAACACTAAAGAAAGCAAGCGAGAAGAGAGTAAGACAGAACGAGAGATAGATAGAGATGGAGAGAGAAATAGGAAGGGAGGGATATGGTAAAGGGAGGGTTTGAGAGAGGAGAGAAGGAGAAGGTTGAGGCACCCATTCTTAGAGACTTTCTTCATTTCCGTAAGGTCTTCCTGTGTGTGTGTGTGTGTGTGTGTGTGTGTGTGTGTGTGTGTGTGTGTGGTATGCTACACTCCTACCACACACATTCAAATAGAAAGGGCTCCCCAATAGAAAGGTCTCCCCAATAGAAGGGCTCCCCAATAGAAAGGGCTCCCCAATAGAAAGGGCTCCCCAATAGAAAGGGCTCCCCAATAGAAAGGTCTCCCAATAGAAAGGGCTCCCCAATAGAAAGGGCTCCCAATAGAAAGGTCTCCCAATAGAAAGGGCTCCCAATAGAAAGGGCTCCCAATAGAAAGGACTCCCAATAGAAAGGACTCCCAATAGAAAGGGCTCCCAATAGAAAGGTCTCCCAATAGAAAGGGCTCCCAATAGAAAGGGCTCCCCAATAGAAAGGGCTCCCAATAGAAAGGGCTCCCGAAAGCTACAATTTTGACAGGAAATAATGTCGATGAAATCTTCCACGGTGGAATTCCATTAGACAGACGACCTGCTACAAGGATGTTGTCATCAGCACCGCCTCCACCTCCTCCTCCGTCAGATGAAACTCACTCTCTCTCTCTCTCGCCTATCTGTCTCGTTTGGATACCATTCGTTATTTCTTATTATTTATTATTTTCAGTTCTTATTGTGTTTATTATTATTATTATTTATTATTATCATTATTGCTCTTATTATTATCGGTACAAGGAGACATCTAGGAACAGGAAGAGCAAAAGTAACACTTCCCTCCCTATTTCCCTCCCTCCTCTCCCCCTCGCCTCCCTGCCTCCCTTCTCTCTCTCTCTCTCTCTCTCTCTCTCTCTCTCTCTCTCTCTCTCTCTCTCTCTCTCTCTCTCAGCGCAGGTCACCTACCCGGATGTTGAAAGGCGGTTGGACGGCCAGCCATCACCTCCCTCTCTCTCTCTCTCTCTCTCTCTCTCTCTCTCTCTCTCTCTCTCTCTCTCTCTCTCAAAGCTAATCGATGCTGTCAAAACTCACGACCGACTCACATAAGTCGTTGTGGTTTTCAGTATTATATGAATGAATCACCTCACTCAGGCTTGGAATGAACGACTGACACAAATAAATAATAATTATACAAATGATAAGATATGAATGTTTGTTGAGACGTATATGGTATATTAACGCGTAACTAAACCACACTGGAGTTACTTTACACCTGTATTGTGGCTTAATTGATGCAGGTAAGGTGATGATTTTTTTAGTTCTTGGCTTTTAATTCATGTTAATGGTTAGAATTTTCAGAAATGTTTACAAATGTTCAAATAATGTTTAATTTGGCTTTTTTCTTTGTGACCTCTTCCTCTCCCAACTGCAGCTTACTCTTCCTACCCATCCTCCTCCTCCTCTTCTCCCACCCTTCCCCCCTCTTCTCCCTCCCTCCTCCTCCTCCTCCTCCTCCTCCCCCTCCTCCCCCTCCTCCTCCCCCCCCTCCTCCCCCTCCCCACCCCCCCCCTCCTCCCCCTCCCCACCCCCCCTCCCCCTCCAGCCATCTCAGAGTGTTGTGGTATACAGTATGGGTCTCAGTCCTAACTACATTTTAAGTGTTTTGTAATGTCGGACACGGCTCGTCATGCCCCTAATGTCCCCTCCCTATACCCTGAAATACGCTTCCATGCCCTAATTACTCCCCCTCCCCCTTCCCTATACCCTGAAATACTCCTCCATGCCCTAATTACCCCCTCCCTCTATGCCCTAATTAATTTCCACTGTTAATGTTTCTTCTTGTCTTCCCCCGTGCAGGCGTGTGCAGTGAGGACGAAGAGAGACTGGTAAGGGATTTATTCCGTGGCTACAACAAACTCATCCGCCCTGTGGAGAATATGACATACAACGTGGATGTGGCTTTTGGCTTGGCTTTCATCCAGTTGATCAATGTGGTGAGTATAGTTTGACTTCTCGTGCACACAAACACATAACAAGTGCTCTAAGATGATGGATTTGATATGTTTTGAAACCCCCAATGTACTGTAACCGTATGTATTCTGCTAGGTGCTGTAGTGATTAATATCGGTATTATAGTGGAGTTATGATGTATTATTTCGTAAGAGTTTAGGGGAAAAATTTCGTAATTGTTTAGGAAAGGAAAATACTATATCATGATTCTTTAAAAATACAAAGTTTTCTTAGTTCTAAGAATGGTAAGGTCCACAGAGTTCTGGGAAACGCTTGGTTAAAAATTCATAGTTCTTGAGGGGAAAGAATAATGGTTCTGGGAAATAGTATATATTACGTAGTTCCTTAACACCCCTCCCCCTCCCCCCCAAAAAAATAATCAGAACTCTCAAACCAAAAAAAAATAGATAAAATAAATAAAAGTCAATAATTCTTACAATATTATAAATTAAAAATAATAATAAGACAGAAAAATTATCACCACTTTCAAACAAAAAAATAATCCTACGTTCTGAGAAAAAACTAATTACATAGTTCTGAGAAATCTTATCCCAAATTTGAAAAAATTGTATATATATATATAAAATCCCATAAACCAATGACCTTTCTACACAAACCAGGACACACACACACACACACACACACACACACACACTAACTGCAATTAACTTAAAGAAACGAAAAATGAGATTAAATTTTCGATAGTTGGAGAAACAAGAGACACGCCACACCCTCAGTGCTACACCACCACTGCTCTGCTCTACCACCCTTAAGCATAGCAGAGGCAAGGGATAGTATGCAGTGGTGGGGAGGGATAGTGTGCTGTGGTGAAGAGGGATAGAGTGCTGTGGGGAGGAGGGATAGTATGCAGTGGTGGGGAGGGATAGTGTGCTGTGGTGAAGAGGGATAGAGTGGTGTGGGGAGGAGGGATAGTGTGCTGTGGTGAAGATGGATAGAGTGCTGTGGGGAGGAGGGATAGTATGCAGTGGTGGGGAGGGATAGTGTGCAGTGGTGGGGAGGGATAGTGTGCTGTGGTGAAGAGGGATAGTGTACAGTGGTGAGGAGGGATAGTGTGCTGTGGGGAGGAGGGATAGTGTGCTGTGGTGAGGAGGGATAGTGTGCTGTGGTGAGGAGGGATAGTGTGCTGTGGTGAGGAGGGATAGTGTGCTGTGGTGAGGAGGGATAGTGTGCTGTGGTGAGGAGGGATAGTGTGCTGTGGTGAGGAGGGATAGTGTGCAGCACCTCCACCTGACCTCTCCACACTTCCGCCTGTTCTCCAAACCTCCACATAGACATTCCTCCGTAATTTCACCTGGCCTCCACCCTTCACCTGGCCTCCACCCTTCACCTGGCCTCCACACCTTTACATGACTTTCAAACCTCCACCTGGCCTTCTCCAAATCTCCACCTGACCTCCAAACCTCCACCTGACCTCCAAACCTCCACCTGACCTCCAAACCCCCACCTAACCTCCAAACTTCCACCTCAGCCTCCAAACCAAATCTGAAACTGCACAAGATACTCGGATAGTAAATTTCTTGTGGAAGATTTCATTTAAAGTTGTGTGTTTCTTGGCGGTCACCTGATAAAAAAAATTATTTGTAAGAGTAAATTTGAGCAGAAAGACAGAGAGAGAGAGAGAGAGAGAGAGAGAGAGAGAGAGAGAGAGAGAGAGAGACGGAAATAATCACAGTAAAGTAGTATTAAGTTTGGGCACTGAACTCGCCCCACTACGTTGATGGAGAACTATGCAAACATCATAAAAGAATCAACCAAGTTTAGTCTTCCATTTAGGTGATCGTGTCAGAGGCATCAAATTTGGAGAATGTGTCTATCTCTCAACCTTAACTGTCTCTCTATCTCTCAACCTTAACTGTCTCTCTATCTCTCAACCTTAACTGTGTCACTATCTCTCAACCTTAACTGTGTCTCTATCTCTCAACCTTAACTGTGTCACTATCTCTCAACCTTAACTGTCTCTCTATCTCTCAACCTTAACTGTCTCTCTATCTCTCAACCTTAACTGTGTCACTATCTCTCAACCTTAACTGTGTCTCTATCTCTCAACCTTAACTGTGTCACTATCTCTCAACCTTAACTGTCTCTCTGTCTCTCAACCTTAACTGTCTCTCTATCTCTCAACCTTAACTGTCTCTCTATCTCTCAACCTTAACTGTGTCACTATCTCTCAACCTTAACTGTCTCTCTGTCTCTCAACCTTAACTGTCTCTCTATCTCTCAACCTTAACTGTCTCTCTATCTCTCAACCTGTAATAGGGTCCACTGTTACGGGAACTCTTACATCCAATATATAATATAATGATAATTTTGATAGCAGGATTGACCATGATACTATGATATATCTCTACCATGATATCTCTCTAACTACCATGATATCTCTCTACCATGATATCTCTCTACCATGATATCTCTCTAACTACCATGCTATCTCTCTACCATGATATATATTCTCTGATGGCGTCTATAAATATGATCTTATCTCTTTCAGAATGAGAAGAACCAGATTATGAAGTCTAACGTGTGGTTGAGACTGGTGAGTAGAGCTACAGTATCTCTCTCTCTCTCTCTCTCTCTCTCTCTCTCTCTCTCTCTCTCTCTCTCTCTCTCTCTTTCACGCGCACACATCTGGAGAAGCAAAATCGATTCACTCAAATGGGAAAGGAGACGACGGAAGAAGCTCGAGACAGACAGACAGATTGACAGAGAGAAACAGAGACAGGGAGACTTAGTTTTAGACAGACACGCAGACAAACACAGATAGAGATATGTAGAGAGAGAGAGAAAAACCAATAGATAGACAGAAACAAACAGAAACAAATACAGATTGAGATAGAGAATTAGACAAAGACAGACAGACAGACAGACACAGACAGATAAATTAAACAAAAACCATCCCATCATTCCCTTTAACAAACACAAAACTATTACATTCTACACCAATCTTTCATAAACTATAATCATTAACTTTTTTTTTATTATTATTTATTCATTATTTATTTTACATTTAAAGGCTGAAAAACACGTAAAGAAAAACCAAAACAAAATCCCTCACAGGAAAAGAATAATTGTATAAACATGAAAGAGATTTTAGGTCAGGATTGTAGATGTGAGAAAAGCTGTGTATGTTAGCCAGGGGTGTTAGTACAATGGGTGGACCCACCAGTTGTTGTATTGATGGAACGTCAACCGTGTATAGCTTAACCCTAGAGCTCCTCCCACTGCCCTCAACTCTGTATGTGTGTGTATATCTGCTTGAATATATATGTGTGTGTGTGTGTGTGTATGTGTGTGTGTTTATATGTATTTTTCCGAGTGTAGAATCAGGACAAACATGCAAATACTACTAATTATTTCACACCTGGTCTGACCTTGTTAAGAATGTCAAAAGGTGAAAGAAAATAAAGTCAGGTAATTGTCATGGCGAGTTATTAGGGGAAGTAATGGTAGTTTTATTTAATGGCCTTGTTTAATAGTAAGGTCACTGTATGTATGTTTGCTTTTCTTGTCTTTGTGGCGTGATGGTAGCGATCCCTGTTCACACGCACAGGTCCAGGGTTCGATTCCCGACTAGTGAGGTATTGCTTGTTTATGTATAGTATGTATATTTGTATAATTTGACGAGAAGAAATTCATGTGAGGTTAGGTTAGGTTAGGTTTGAAGACCTCAAGTAGTCATGCGTATATTAAAACATTCAACCAACAACAAACTCGTCAGATATTTTACTCAGTGTTCCGCGGGTCACGTCAATAGCAGTATGAAAGGTGACGGAAATGAGTGACAGGACACAGTAGTTCCGCCGAGTGACTGTCTTCCGTCTGCCGATAGATGACGCCCGGTGGTGAGTGAAGTTTGTTGATGAGGGCAGTGTGGGCGGGAGGTGTGGGCGGTGTGGGAGCAGATATGTCACAACTCTAGGAAGCTAAGATCAGCTTTGAGACGTAGTAAGACTTTGAATGAGTAAATTAAGGCAATGGATCTCAGTTATTTTGTAATTTGAGTCTCTCTCTCTCTCTCTCTCTCACACACACACACACACACACACACCACACGACAGATTAAATTCACGGTGAAAGAAATGTTAGGGATTTTTTTCTTTTCTTTCACACCAACTCCTTCATTCCTAAAACCCCACATCTTCCACCTCAGTTTCCCCAGATTTTCCCCAGATTTCTCCCCACATCTTCTCCACGTTTTCCCCACCAAATGTCCTCGCCTCCTCTGACGAGTATTATTATTATTATTATTATTATTATTATTATTATTATTATTATTATTATTATTTAACATTGTTGTCATTCCTCTAATTTATCAACTATTTTTTTTTATTTCCGAATCATCGTTCAATCATTCTTCCTTCCCCTGTCTATATCTTGCTGTCAGTTACTTTCCCCTCACCTTACTGTCAGCCACTCTCCCCTCGCTGTCAACCACTCTCCCCTCACTGTCAGCCGCTCTTCCCTCACTGTCAGCCGCTTTACCCTCACTCTGTCACTCTCCCCTCACCTTTCTGTTAGCCACTCTCCCCTCACCTTACTGTCAGCCACTCTCCCCTCACTGTCAGCCACTCTCCCCTCACTGTCAACCACTCTTTCCTCACTGTCAGCCGCTCTCCCCTCACTGTCAGTCACTCTCCCCTCACCTTTCTGTCAGCCACTCTCCCCTCCCCTCACCTTACTGTCAGCCACTCTCCCCTCACTGTCAGTCACTCTCCCCTTACCTTACTGTCAGACACCCTCCCCTCCCCTCACTGTCAGACACTCTCCCCTCCCCTCACTGTCAGTCACTCTCTCCTCACCTTTCTGTCAGCCACTCTCCCCTCACCTTACTGTCAGCCACTCTCCCCTCACTGTCAGCCGCTTTCCCCTCACTCTCAGTCACTCTCCCCTCACCTTTCTGTTAGCCACTCTCCCCTCACCTTACTGTCAGTCACTCTCCCCTCACCTTTCTGTCAGCCACTCTCCCCTCACCTTACTGTCAGCCACTCTCCCCTCCCCTCACTGTCAGCCACCTTTCCAATCACTGTCAGCCACTCTCTCCTCGCCTTACTGTCAGCCACTTTCCAATCACTGTCAGTCACTCTCCCCTCACCTTGCTGTCAGCCACTCTCCCCTCACTGTGAACCACTCTCCCCTCACTGTCAGCCACTCTCCCCTCACTGTCAGCCACTCTCCCCTCACTGTGAACCACTCTCCCCTCACTGTCAGCCACTCTCCCCTCACTGTGAACCACTCTCCCCTCACTGTGAACCACTCTCCCCTCACTGTGAACCAATCTCCCCTCACTGTCAGCCACTCTCCCCTCACTGTGAACCACTCTCCCCTCACTGTGAACCACTCTCCCCTCACTGTCAGCCACTCTCCCCTCACTGTCAGCCACTCTCCCCTCACTGTCAGCCACTCTCCCCTCACTGTGAACCACTCTCCCCTCACTGTGAACCACTCTCCCCTCATTGTGAACCACTCTCCCCTCACTGTGAACCACTCTCCCCTCATTGTGAACCACTCTCCCCTCACTGTCAGCCACTCTCCCCTCACTGTGAACCACTCTCCCCTCACTGTGAACCACTCTCCCCTCACTGTCAGCCACTCTCCCCTCACTGTGAACCACTCTCCCCTCACTGTCAGCCACTTTCCCCTCACTGTGACCCACTCTCCCCTCACTGTGAACCACTCTCCCCTCACTGTGAACCACTCTCCCCTCACTGTGAACCACTCTCCCCTCACTGTTAGCCACTCTCCCCTCACTGTCAGCCACTCTCCCCTCATTGTGAACCACTCTCCCCTCATTGTGAACCACTCTCCCCTCACTGTGAACCACTCTCCCCTCACTGTGAACCACTATCCCCTCACTGTGAACCACTCTCCCCTCACTGTCAGCCACTCTCCCCTCACTGTGAACCACTCTCCCCTCACTGTCAGCCACTCCCCTCACTGTCAGCCACTCCCCTCACTGTCAGCCACTCTCCCCTCACTGTGAACCACTCTCCCCTCACTGTGAACCACTCCCCTCACTGTGAACCACTCTCCCCTCACTGTGAACCACTCTCCCCTCACTGTCAGCCACTTTCCCCTCACTGTGAACCACTCTCCCCTCACTGTGAACCACTCTCCTCTCATTGTGAACCACTCTCCCCTCACTGTGAACCACTCTCCCCTCACTGTGAACCACTATCCCCTCACTGTGAACCACTCTCCCCTCACTGTCAACCACTCTCCCCTCACTGTGAACCACTCTCCCCTCACTGTCAGCCACTCCCCTCACTGTCAGCCACTATCCCCTCACTGTGAACCGCTCTCCCCTCACTGTGAACCACTCTCCCCTCACTGTGAACCACTCTCCCCTCACTGTGAACCACTCTCCCCTCACTGTCAGCCACTCTCCCCTCACTGTCAGCCACTCTCCCCTCATTGTGAACCACTCTCCCCTCACTGTGAACCACTCTCCCCTCACTGTGAACCACTCTCCCCTCATTGTGAACCACTCTCCCCTCATTGTGAACCACTCTCCCCTCACTGTGAACCACTCTCCCCTCACTGTCAGCTACTCTTACCTTTCTACCTAGAGGCTAAGTGATGTGTCATTTAAGACTGAAGTTATCGACCTTCCCCTCTTATTTCCCCTGGTGGTGGGGGTGTGAACCTCTTCACCACCACAACAACCACCAACACTACCACTACCATCGTCAGTACCACCACCACAACAACCACCAACACTACCACTACCATCGTCAGTACCACCACCACAACAACCACCAACACTACCACTACCATCGTCAGTACCACCACCACAACAACCACCAACACTACCACTACCATCGTCAGTACCACCACCACAACAATCACCAACACTACCACTACCATCGTCAGTACCACCACCACAACAACCACCAACACTACCACTACCATCGTCAGTACCACCACCACAACAACCACCAACACTACCACTACCATCGTCAGTACCACCACCACAACAATCACCAACACTACCACTACCATCGTCAGTACCACCACCACCACAACAACCACCAACACTACCACTACCATCGTCAGTACCACCACCACAACAACCACCAACACTACCACTACCATCGTCAGTACCACCACCACAACAACCACCAACACTACCACTACCATCGTCAGTACCACCACCACAACAACCACCAACACTACCACTACCATCGTCAGTACCACCACCACAACAACCACCAACACTACCACTACCATCGTCAGTACCACCACCACCACGGTTAATTTATTACTATTACACCTACTACAATACTACCACTGCTACCTACTACTACTACTACCATTACGACGACCACCACTATCACTGCTACTTTCATAGCCAGTCCTACTACTTCTATAATTAACTTCCACCATCCATTTACCCACCGTCTCTCTCTCTCTCTCTCTCTCTCTCTCTCTCTCTCTCTCTCTCTCTCTCTCTCTCTCTCTCTCTCTCTCTCTCCTCCCCCTCTCTCTTCGCTACTCTTGTTCTATAATCTTCCCTCCCTTCATCCCCCTCCCCTCTCCCTTCTTTTTCTACCCTATCCCTCTTTCTCCTCCTCTTCCTCCTCCATCCCCTCTCCTCTCCCCTCTCCCTCTTCTCTCTCCCCACTCTAGGCTTACTGGACCGTCTGGTCGGTCGCCTCGGTCGCCTGGTTGGCTCTCAGCAAGTTTCGTTTCAACAGAGGCGACCCCAAGCCCTAAGGACCTGAGAGGGGGGGGGGGGGGTATTAGCTGTGGTGGCGGTGGTGGTGTTTAGCTGTGGTAGCGGTGGTCGTATTTAGCTGTGGTGGTATGTTACCGGTGGTGGTGTCAGCTGTGGTGGTGTTAGTTGCGGTGTGTTTAACAAGAAACAAAAAAATACCACTCCCAAGTGATAACCACGAAAGAGGGCCGTACAAGAGGCGGGCAGCTCTCACAAAACACGTCAACTACGGCCTCCTAACCTGGCGTATTAACATGGCGTGGGCCGGCTGAATACATATCTTATCATTATATTAGTCGCTATATTACAAGTACTGCACTTTAACGGTAACCCCTTCACTACGAGGACGTCACTCTTAGCTGTGGGAGTGTTAGCTGTGGGGGGTATTAACTGTGAAAGGTGTTAACTGTGGGAGTGCTAGCTGTGGTAGTGTTAGCTGTGGGAGTGTTAGCTGTGGGAGTGTTAGTTGTGGGAGTCTAAGCTGTAGGGGGTGTTAGCTGTAAGGGTAGTAATCACGGAAACTTTAGCTGCCGGTGAATTATCTGTAGGTGTTAGCTGTTAGAGGGTTAGCTTTGTGAATGTTAGTTATACGGTGTTAGGGTGTGGGGGTGTTAGCTGTGGGGAATTTTTACCTCTACTGTGTTTGCTAAGGTAGTGTCAGCTTTGAGGACGTTAGCTTTAAGAATGGTCGTTATGGAAGTTTTAATTGGGGGAGAGCCTCAGGTGTGGTATTGTTAAGTGTAGCGGTGTTAGCTGTAGGAACTGAGGGAGTTCTTTGGAGTTACCAGTGGATACATTAGCTGTGGAAGAGTCACTGGTGATAAAAATAGCTGTATGGAAGTAGTATTAGCTGTGGTAGTGATAGCTGTTATATTTTTTATTTTTTTTTTTAGGAATATGAGCTGAACGAGTATTTCCTGAATAAAAGTTAACGAGTTCGGGGAGTAAAAGTTTTAGCTGTGGAAGTGGAAGCTTTGTGAGAGTTTCCTGTGATACTGTTAGCTGTGGTGCATTTATCTCTGTGCATTCTAGCTCTGGGAGTGTTAGTGGAATGATAACTGGATGGTTGTAAGCTTAATAATAAGTCAGGTTAGGTTAGCGCTGTGGCTGTGGGGGCTCTCAACCTTGGTATGGTCGGCTGTTGAAGACGAAAGCTATAAAAGACGAAGATGAACAATCAGAACGTCAAGACTGGGTCATAAGCTGCCAGAATTTTAGCTGTTGGAGTTTAAGGTGAAGGAATGTTAGCTGTGGGAGTTTAAGGTGAAGGAATGTTAGCTTTGGGAGTTTAAGGTGAAGGAATGTCATCTGTAGGGGTTTTAGGTGAAGAAATTTTAGCTGTAGGGGTTTTAGGTGGAGGAATTTTTGCTGTAGGAGTTAAGGTATAGGATTTAAGGTGAAGGAATGCTAGCTTTGGGAAGTTAAGGTGAAGGAATGTTATCTGTAGGGGTTCTAGGTGAAGAAATTTTAGCTGTAGGGGTTTTAGGTGAAGGAATTTTAGCTGTAGGAGTTTAAAGTATAGGAATGTTAGCTGTAGGAGTTTAAGGTGAAGGAATTTTAGCTGTGGGAGTTTTACGTGAAGGAATTTTAGCTGTAGGCGTTTAAGGTGAAGGAATTTTAGCTGTAGGAATTTAAGGTGAAAGCATTTTAACTGTTTGATAAATACCATTCCATTATTTAGAGAGTGACAAAGTGTTATCGTAATATTATTTCTTCTTCTTCTTTCTTTCTCTCAAACAATAAGCTATTAATCATCTTTCCTTCAGTTCTCGGTCAATTAATCTAGAACTTGACAGGCTCGTCCCTTGTATCCAATACTTCCACACACATTTTATTTGTTTTGATTTGATACTCATAGCGCCATATTTAATCCTATTCATACGTCTTTTGTTTTAATTTGATAGTTTAAATACCTTATTGATTCCTTTGTTATGTTTATTGTTTTGAGCTGATAGTCTTAGCGTCATATTAAATCCTATTCTTGCGTCTTTTGTTTTGATTTGATAGTTTCAATACCTTATTGATTCCTTTCTTACGTTTGCTGATTTGATTTGATACACAAGAACATAAGAATGGAGGAAACTGCAGCGGGCCTATTGACCCATACTGGGCAGTCCCGTTTATACCCAACCCCCATTGCTCATATAAGCATCCAACCTATGTTTGAAGCTATCCAGCGTATTCGAGTTAATGATGATATTTGGTAACATGTTCCATTCATCCACAACTCTGTTTCTAAACCAGAGTTTACCTATTTCAACCCAAAATCTAAATTTGTCTAATTTAAAACCATTGTTACGAGTTCGCTCCTGGTTGGATAGTTTCAGTACCTTTGTAATGTCCCCTTTGTTTAACCCTGACTTCCATTTATACACCTCTATCATGTCGCCTCTCACTCTACGTCTCTCGAGGGCGTGCAAATTAAGATGCTTTAACCTGTCTCTGTACTCAAGATTCCTAATGCCCGGGATTAGTCTTGTCATTCCCCTCTGAATTCTTTCCAAGGATTCTATATCCATTCTGTAATACGGTGACCAGAACTGAACTGCGTAATCCAGGTGTGGTCTCACAAGAGCAAGATACAGTTTTAGGATGACCTCGCTAGTCTTATAACTAACACTCCTTTGTATGAACTCAAGTACTTTATTAGCCTTGTTACGAGCAAAAACACATTGTTTACTTGGCTTAAGATTCCTACTTATCATTACTCCTAAATCTCTCTCGCAGTCGGATTCCACAATGGCATCGTTGTTCATCTGGTAACTGGTTTCCCTGTTTACATCTCCTATACTGAGTACTTTACATTTGTCCACGTTGAATTTCATCTGCCATCTTTCTGACCATTCGAAATTTTTTTTTAGATCTTCCTGTAGTTTTGCCGAGTCCTCGTAAGATTTAATTACACGTCCTATTTTAGTGTCATCAGCAAATTTACTTATGTTGCTGTCTATGCCGATATCTATGTCGTTTATATATTTAATAAATATAATGGTTCAAGTACTGAGCCTTGGGGAACTCCACTAGTGCCGTTGCTCCAATGCGATTTAGTGCCGTTTATGCTCACTCGCTGTTTCCTGTCCTGTATCCACGCCCTAATCCATTTAAGGATATTACCTTTGATGCCATGTGCTTCTACCTTTCTAATTAGTCTTTCGTGGGGGACTCTGTCGAAGGCTTTGCTAAACTCGAGATATACCACATCATAATTGTGTCCCTCGTCCACCGATTCGAAAACTGATGAAAAGAATGTTAATAGATTAGTTAGACATGAACGCCCGCTTGTGAAGCCATGTTGGGAATCATTGATCAACTTGTGCTTCTCCAGGTGGTTTCGAATAGAGTTTGAAATGATTGATTCTAGTAATTTGCCTACTATTGATGTTAGACTGATTGGGCGGTAGTTAGAGGATAGTGATCTATCCCCCTTCTTGAAAATTGGAATTACATTTGTTATCCTCCAGGATTCTGGTACTACACCTGTTTTTAATGACATGTTAAACAACTTTGCTAAGGGCATACTAAGCTCTTCCTTACATTCCTTTAATACTCTGGCAAATATCTCATCGGGACCAGGTGACTTATTAGGCTTTAGTTTGTCTATTTGCTTATTAACATTGTTACTAGTCACTACTATCTCGATTAATTTGTTTTCTTCACTATCTCTGAATAGAGTCGGTGCCTCGGGTATCATGTTTAAATTTTCGGTGGAGAAAACTGTTGAAAAATATTTATTCAGATTATTGCTCATTTCTCTGTCGTTATCAGTTAGCTCGCCGGTATTTGACTGTATTGGTCCAATCTTATCTCGTGTTTTAGTTTGATACATTTGGTAGAATCCTGTGGGGGTTTGTCTTCGCCTCCCTTGCTATCTTCAGTTCATTATTCCTCTTTGCTTTTCTTATCTCGGTCTTAACCCTACCGGCCAATACCTTATAATACTCCCGGAGGTAAATTTCGCCACGGTTTATCCTTCTACCTATAGCCTTCCTTTGGCCAATAATGTTCTTTAAATATTTATTTATCCATTTAGGGTTATTGTTGTCTGATCTGAGTTTTTTATATGGTATGTTCTGCCTTTGTGCATTAAGTAACTCACTATTTAAGTTGTCGTGGAACTCGACAATCTCAGATCGCGTTATCAGGTCGGTGTCATCTGTCAGGTTCACGGCCAAGCGCGACACCCCCTCTCTCAGCTGCCCCTTTAAACTATCAAAATTTGCCCTTCTGAAATCTGGGACTTTACTGGAATTTTCCTTACGGCTGACCTGAAAATCTAACTGGAATCTAATTTCTTTGTGATCGCTGTTTGCAAGTTCGTTCCCTACCTCGACATTGCTAATGAGGTTTTCACTGTTCTACAGAACTAAATCGAGTATATTATTACCCCGGGTGGGTTCGGTTATATGTTGACTTAGGAAACAGTCCTGAATCGTTTCGAGGAAATCCTCTGCTACTGAGTTACCCTTAAGGTCAGTCCAATCTATTTGGCCAAGGTTAAAATCGCCTACTAAACAGACTTTGTTGTGTATGGAAGCCCTGCGCATTTCATCCCAGATAAGTCGCTCATTAACTCTATCAAGATTGGGAGGTCTATATATTACTCCTATGATTAATTTTTCCCTACCGTCGATTAATTCTATCCAAAGTGTTTCTGTATTCCGCTCAGTTTTTATTTCTTTATATTTTTCACACTTCAGATTATCCCTGACATAGATTGCTACTCCACCTCCTTTCCTGGTTTGCCTATCGGTATGGAACAATTTGTAACCCGCAATTTGGTATTCGACCGGTAACTCACGTGAGTCTAGGTTGATCCATGTTTCAGTGAATGCTATTATATCGATTTTTTCGGTACATACCAAGGCCCTAATATCATCCATTTTGTTTCTCATACTTCTACTGTTCGCGTAGTAGACATTTAAGTTAGTCGTGTTCTGAGTCCTCTCTTTACCGCGTTTAGGTTTTAACTCCCTGTCTAATTTAGTTTTGTCATCATTCCTAATACTTTTAGCGCCATATTAAATCCCATTCTTACGTCTTTTGTTTTAATTTGATAGTTTAGATACCTAATTGAATCCCTTTCTTACGTTTATTGTTTTGGTAGTTCATTTACCTTATATACATCGTCAGTATTTAACACCATCAGTGACGACTCTGTTTATCAGCGAAGGATATGTTGTGACGTCGTGAATAAGTTTATCATATTGGAGTTTATTGTTTGAAGAAAGTTCTGTTTTGGGGCGTTTGTGACAGCCAGGACTTGTTAGTGAATGTGAGAGTTTGTTGCTTGTGAAAGTGAGAGTCCGTTGTTTGTGAAAGCGAGAGCCCGTTGTTTGTGAAAGTGAGAGTCCGTTGTTTGTGAAAGTGAGAGTCCGTTGTTTGTGAAAGCGAGAGCCCGTTGTTTGTGAAAGTGAGAGTCCGTTGTTTGTGAAAGCGAGTGCCCGTTGTTTGTGAAAGCGAGTGCCCGTTGTTTGTGAAAGTGAGAGTCCGTTGTTAGTGAAAGTCCGTTGTGAAAGTGAAAGTCCATTGTTTGTGAAAGTGAAAGTCCATTGTTTGTGAAAGTGAGAGTCAGATCGTTGAGAAATTTATACTGTTCGCTTTTAAAGGGAAAGTGCTGTTGGTCGCCTCAGTCAAAGTGAAAGTTTTATATGCCAATTTTTATGTGTGAGCGATATGTAGATTGATACACAGGTGGATAGATAAATAGATAGATAGATAGATAGATCAATGGATAGATAGATAGATAGATAGATAGATAGATAGATAGATAGATGGATGGATGGATGAATCGATGGATGGGGCGAGGGAGATTGATAGCGAGATAAACAAATTAGTACAAAGAGAGATAGATATATAAATAGAGGGATAGATAATATAGATAGATAGATAGATATGAGTGGACAGGTGGATGAATACTTAGAGAGAGAGAGAGAGAGAGAGAGAGAGAGAGAGAGAGAGAGTCGTGTGCGTGGAATCTTGAGGGTGATGGTATAGAAGGTCAATCATTAGGTAATAAGGTCAGGTTAGGTCAGGTAGCCTAAGTTCAGGTCATGCTTGGTTAGGTCACCTCATGTAACGCTAGGTCACGTTAGGTCACCTCATATGCTAGGTCACGTTAGGTCATGCTAGGTCACCTCATGTCATGCTAGGTCACCTCATGTCATGCTAGGTCATGCTAGGTCACGTTAGGTCATGCTAGGTCACGTTAGGTCATGCTAGGTCACCTCGTGTCAGGTTGTATCAGACGAAGATGCCAATCAGTATCAGATAAGAAAATATATGAAAAATATTTAGTCACATAACGAAGGAAACATGAAAATAAAGGTTGATAAAACTGAAATGAACTAAATATTACTAACGAAAGAATCAAACGAAGACGAAAAAGAATTGACGTGTATGTGATATGTAAATAATAATTCATATAATAAACTAAATAAATAGAATTAAATAGAGATAGATCATCTTTTCTCTCTTTTTTCCGCAGCCATTAATTTATATATAATGAAATAAGAAGAGGGAAAAAGATCAAAGGCGGATGAGTGTGGGAATGCATACTTGAGAGGAGAGGCGACAGTGAGAGGGGAGTGTAATGAGAATGTTAGTGAGTGAGTGGGGGAGTGAGGGAGGGGAGTGTCATAAGAATGGTAATGAGAGGAAGAATGAGAGTCAGCCAGGTATTTTGGGAGAGGGGGAAGGGGGGAGAGAGGGTGGGACAAAGAGAGAGAGAGAGAGAGAGAGAGAGAGAGAGAGAGAGAGAGAGAGAGTACGAATTATGTACATTATTGCATCACATGATATCGTACACACACACACACACGACCACTCCTATACAAGGCGGTCGGGTCCAGGAAACAGTGTCGATGTTGCACCAGAAAACACGACCACGATTTGGGAGCCTCTTAAAATGTGTTTGGATAAAGAGGAGCACTGTTTTCTCTTCCTTCCTTCCTCCTCCTCTTCTTCTCTCTTCCTCTTCTTCTTCTTCCTCTTCTACTTCTTCCTCCACCTCCTCTTCTTCCTCCACCTCCTCTTCTTCCTCTTCCCTCTATCTTCTTCCTCCTCCTCGTCATCATCGTCATCATTATCATCAATATACTCCTTCTTCCAGCTCCTCTTCCTCCTCCTCCTCCTCCTCCTCTTCCTCCTCCTCCTCTTCTTCCCCTCCTCCTCTTCCTCCTCCTCCTCCTCCTACTTTTCGTCTTCCCTGACTTTGCAGTTTTGAATAAGTTACCGAGGTAGTTGAGCATTCTTCTTCTTTCATCCATCCATCCATCTATCTATCTATCTATCTATCTATCTATCTATCTGTCTATCTATCTATCTAATGAAAAATATTAAAACCATAAGACTCATCCCAAACACGACAAGCATTCATTACCGAAAAACTCTTATAAAGTCTACCATTAGGGCAAGATAGTGGTATACTCTACAGGGAAGAGACACAGATTTCGCCCTTCTTAGTTATGGGGTAAAAAGGTTAGGTTGGGTTTGGTTAGGTTAGGTTTGGTTCTTCTTATTAATTATTCATTCTAATTGTCAATCATTCCAGTCACCTTTCATTCCAACCACCATTCATTCCAACCACCAATCATTCCAACCACCAATCATTCCAACCACCAATCATTCCAACTCTTCCAATCGTCCACTCAGAAAGCTCTCGCCTCTTGTACTGTTGTGAATATAATTGTTTCCTTCTGCTCTCACTATAATGGAAGTTGGAACCTAACACCTACAGCGTTCACTCCTCTGGCGTTTACTCTTCTGGCGTTCACTCCTCTGGCGTTTACTCTTCTGGCGTTCACTCCTCTGGCGTTCACTCCTCTGGCGTTCACTCTTCTGGCGTTCACTCCTCTGGCGTTCACTCTTCTGGCGTTCACTCTTCTGGCGTTCACTCTTCTGGCGTTTACTACTCCATCGTGAGGAGAAGGGAGGGAGGAAGTGGGGAGAAGTTAGGAAAGGAAGAGAGTGAGGAAAAGAGAGGGGAGAGAGAATGGAGAGAGTGAGGGAAAGGAGGGAGGGAGGGAGGGAGGAAGGAATGGAAGGAAGAGAGTGAGGGAAAAGAAGGAAGCAGAGAGAGAGAGAGAGGAAGGAAAGGAAGGTGTGAGTAATAGTTGTAAGTTGAAAAAGTAATGGAATTGAAGTCTTAAAATATTCCAAGTGTGTTTTAAACTATTGTAAGTATGTGAAAGTACAATAAGTGTGTTCTTAAGTATTATAAGAGTGTAGACAATATTGTCAGGGTGTACTGGATTGTTATAAAGTATGTTCTTAGTGTGAAAGTATTTTTTAGATATTGTAAGTGTGTTTTAATGTATTGCGAGTGCGTTCTTAGAGCTAATTTGATAGATTTTTGACACATTTCACCTTTACCCCTCACACACTCTGCCTCTACCCCTCACACACTCTACCTCTACCCCTCACACACTCTACCTCTACCCCTCACACACTCTCACACACTCTGCCTCTACTCCTCACACACTCTCACGCTCTATCTCTACCCCTCAAACACTCTCACACACTCTACCTCTACCCCTCACACACTCACATAGTCTCACACACTCTACCTCTACCCCTCACACACATTCACACACTCTACCTCTACCCCTCACACACTCTCTCACACTCTACCTCTACCCCTCACACACTCACATAGTCTCACACACTCTACCTCTACCCCTCACACACTCTCACACACTCTACCTCTACCCCTCACACACTCTCACACACTCTGCCTCTACCCCTCACACACTCTGCCTCTACCCCTCACACTCTCACACACTCTGCCTCTACCCCTCACACTCTCACACACTCTACCTCTACCCCTCACACACTCACATAGTCTCACACACTCTGCCTCTACCCCTCACACACTCTGCCTCTACCCCTCACACTCTCACACACTCTACCTCTACCCCTCACACACTCACATAGTCTCACACACTCTGCCTCTACCCCTCACACACTCTGCCTCTACCCCTCACACACTCACATAGTCTCACACACTCTGCCTCTACCCCTCACACACTCTGCCTCTACCCCTCACACTCTCACACACTCTACCTCTACCCCTCACACACTCACATAGTCTCACACACTCTACCTCTACCCCTCACACACTCTCACACACTCTACCTCTACCCCTCACACACTCACACACTCTGCCTTTACCCCTCACACACTCACACACTCTCTCACACTCTACCTCTACCCCTCACACACTCTCTCACACTCTACCTCTACCCCTCACACACTCTCACACACTCTGCCTTTACCCCTCACACACTCACATAGTCTCACACACTCTACCTCTACTCGTCACACACTCTCACATTCTACCTCTACCCCTCACACACTCTCACACACTCTACCTCTACCCCTCACACACTCTCACACACTCTACCTCTACCCCTCACACACTCTCACACACTCTACCTCTACCCCTCACACACTCTGCCTCTACCCCTCACACACTCTCACACACTCTACCTCTACCCCTCACACACTCTCTCACACTCTACCTCTACCCCTCACACACTCTCTCACACTCTACCTCTACCTATCACACTCTCACACACTCTACCTCTACCCCTCACACACTTTCACACACTCTACCTCTACCCCTCACACACTCTCTCACACTCAACCTCTACCCCTCACACACTCACACACACTCTCCCTCTACACCTCACACACTCACACACTCCACTGCTACTCGCACTATCTTGACGTAACGATCTAAGGTTAATGACTCTTTCCTCTCCCTACTCTCCCTCACCTCCCTACTCTCCCTCACCTCCCTACTCTCCCTCACCTCCCTACTCTCCCTCACCTCCCTTCGCTCCCTCACCTCCCTACTCTCCCTCACCTCCCTACTGTCCCTCACCTCCCTACTGTCCCTCACCTCCCTTCGCTCCCTCACCTCCCTACTCTCCCTCACCTCCCTACTCTCCCTCACCTCCCTACTCTCCCTTTTCTTCCTAGTTATCCCTTCTGTCTCTGCATTCTCATTTTCCTCTCCTTTCTACCTCTCTTCATACGCTGATTTAGTTCTTACTTTCTCACTGTTCTTTCATTCTCTCTCTTCCCCCATTCTTCCCCTCTCTCTATCCTTTTTTTTCATTTTATTCCTCTTTTCCTTTTTCTGGTCTCCCTCTCCCCTCCTCGTTTTTCCTACCAGATCTTTCTACAGACACACTAGACACTCTACAGACACACTCTACAGACACACTAGACACTCTACAGACACACTAGACACTCTACAGACACCCTCATCGCCATCGTAAGACCTGAGACACGGAGCTTAGTGGCGTGCGTCCAACATAATGGTCTTCAGCACCACTGTAAACAACACACATCCCAACATCGTCCAATCATCCTAACATCGTCCCAACATCATCCCAGCATCATCCCAGCATCAGCCCATCATCAGCCCATCATCACACGGCATCGAGACATATTTAAACACCTCTCTCTCGCCTCAAGTATTACTAAAGCAAGGTTCGTCGAGTCTCTGGTCGAACTTGTTACAGTAAAGCTTGGACTCGTGTTCAGAGCCAGACGCTACTCTACTGGTGAACAGTTGGGGTAGCCGTTTATGTAAATCGTGTTGGGCATCTGTTAGGCTGGCCGAGGTGCTGGGGTACTTTACTTCCTCGACTCGGTACAGGAGAAAGCCCATCAAAACAATCAATAATAATGACCCTGAGTGTGTTTTAGATACTTTCACAGTCAGTGTTGTGCCGAACTACACCCAATAGTACCATCAAAACACTCAAACGTGCAATCACACACTTGCCATAGGACGTCGAGGACATCTTGAATACCAAAACTTTTACTGTACTCCCCGGAATAACACAGCGTTGAACTCCTTACCACACACACACTGTCTGTCCTATGCCATACAACCTCCTACTGCTCAAAACCTCCCGCTCCAAATATCCTCATTTTTAACAAGGAGACGTCACGGTTAACAGCAACACTCTTCTCTTATATAGGGGTTGTAAAGTTAATTTGTCAATATTTAATTATGTATAGATATATATATTTAATACTATATAACTTAAGAACAGTAAACACAAAAGTCACCCCCCTCCCCTCCCGCCAACGCCCCCCCCCCCCCCCCCCCCCCGAGTTCGCCTCGGTTGGTATGTGGGAGACGCCTGCCTATCCGACACATTTCTCCCAAACTTACACGCGAGTTTGAGACGTGTTGGGAGTTTGTGACTTGGAGGTGCCGGAGAGTCCAATATTGGCACGATGATGAACCAGGTAGGAATGTGTTCCATAGCCTGGTGACTTGACGCCTCTCTTACCACACGGGGCTTCACCTTACCACACGCTAACACGGGGCTTCACCTTACCACACGCTAACACGGGGCTTCACCTTACCACACGCTAACACGGGGCTTCACCTTACCACACGCTAACACGGGGCTTCAACTTAACACACGCTAACACGGGGCTTCACCTTAACGAACACGGGGCTTCATCTTATACTCTATGGAGACTTTTGTATCGTAAGAAATGAATAACATTGTGTCATATATGTATAATAAAATTTAACATATATAAACAGTATATATGTGACTAAGTACATGTAATCTCTGTACATGTGCTCTTGGAGAAAGTTGATTAGCTTTCTAAATCGATTCCAATACCAAACAGTGATAAGACCGAAAGTAAGATTATTTTTATTAGTACAGATGATATGGGAGGGTGTGAGATGAAATACAAGAGGGAAGTGTCAAGACAGTAGTGTATAGAAAGTGGGAGGGAAGTACCAAGGTAAGAATTAGAGAAAGTATATTGAAAACTACTGAGTATTATGATTACAAGTAGGAATAAAAAGTAAGAGCTTGCCGGATAATCGTAGAAAGGAACAGGAAAGTGCCGTGACAGTAAGTAGACAGTATAGAAAATGACAGAAGAGTGCTATGACAAGTAGACACACACACCTCAGTATCCCTCTCCCTTCTCTTCAACTCGTCCCAAGCACGCCGCCTCCACCTCCATTTGTTTGCAAGACACAACATTTCTAAACACGAGTCTCTCTCTCTCTCTCTCTCTCTCTCTCTCTCTCTCTCTCTCTCTCTCTCAATGACGAATAAGGGACAAATTGATAAATAGATACAAACAAAACGAATGAATAATTCTACCTAACATACAATCAATAATAACTTTAGTTACTTTGAAATACTTACACTTTTGTTGTTGTTTTTAATATATTTTTGTTTTCTTTTTGGGGCCGTAACTATTATAAACGAGAGAGGAAGACGAGCATAGAATAATAAAGGGAAGAAAAATAAGAACGGAGATTTTTTTTTCTTCAGTTTTCCCCTCATGAAGAAAACGAGGGTCATGAGTGCAGTTCTAGGAAGGAAGGAAGGCGTCCGTGTGTGTGTAAAATAATAATAATAATAATAATAATAATAATAATAATAATAAACGGTTTATTAATAGAGTTGCATCCGGTGGCTGCAAATATACAAACTTACATGTGATTTTGACATAATGATATACGTTCAATACATTTACAGGGCTGCACAGTACATAAATCAGGAGCTGTTTATTAATTTAACAATAGATGGGATGGTGCTGTTCTTATATCTCTATCGGTGCGGCTCTTATGGGCTGAATTTTGTTGTAGTGGCGGACTGCGCAAGGTGGGCGGGGGACAGCTGGTGGCAGTCGGTGGCGATGACGAGGATGGTGCAGTAGTCCACTACCAAACCCTACTAGTGCGTGGTGGTGGAGGTCACTGAGGGATGGCATTTCCAGGGTGGAGAGAGCGTTGTTGTAGTAGTAGTCTGCGCCGAGCATGATTCTGCAGGCCCTCTTCTGTACCTTCTCTAGCTGACGTTGTTGGGTAGAGTTGAGAGAAGACGACCTGGCTGGTGACGCATACGCTAATTTGGGGAGTATAAATGCGTTGTAGATAGTCCTCAGCTCTGGCGTGGGTGCCCCAAGTGACCTGAGTCGTCGTAGCATGTAGAGTCGGTACGAGGCTGCCTTGACTGTGTTGTTTACATGGGCCTTCCAGTCCAGTTTGTGGTCTATGGTAACACCCAGGAGTTTGGCAGACTGCACTAACTGGAGAGGATGGGCACCCACTGTAACTGCTGGAGCTTGCACTGGAGTGGTGGCGGTATTGAAGTGCATGACTACGGCGTCTGTGTGAGTGTGTGTGGAGCGACGATAATATCAGGGCGGCATAAAACCAAAGGATTTTTTTTTTGTCGCTTCCATTAAAGACAGGAGGGTGATGGATAGGATGAAAGAGGTTCCCTAAGACTGCTTGGTTCGAGAGGCTGACAGGCTGACGTCTTAGGATTTCTGTAAAACGGTGAATCTGACCCAGGAGCAGAGAGGAGGAGGAAGAGGAGGAAGAGGGGGAAGAGGAGGTATTTTGGTTGTCCCTTGTAAGCCCTCTTCACTTAACTTTCGTCTGATTTATTATTGGAGAATTGTCTTGTTTTTTATCACCATTTACACATTTTTTTTTTCACTTCCTTTGCATATTTTATAATTGTTTTCTCGTCTGCTCCTTTTAATCTTTTATGACAACTTTTTATTGTTACTCGAGACGCCCATCTTCATACCAACGGCTGACTGTGTACTGTGGTGATCTGTCGGTGTAATATGATGGAAAGATCGACCTATAATGAGATGGTGTCAAAGGTCATGATGCGGTGGTATAATGCAAAATAATGTCTATATATTATGAATTTACGGGGAAGTAGAGTGTAAAAGAGGCATTAATAAGTGAATGGCATTTATTATTCATTATTCTGTGATATTTTTATATTTGTAAAATGATGTTATTACCAGGATAAGTGAGGGCATATTTTAGTGAACGCCTTACTGTATATCAAATGAACGCCTTATACCAAGTGAATGCCATATATTAAGTGAGCGCCTTATATCAAGTGAACGCCTTATACCAAGTGAATGCCATATATTAAGTGAGCGCCTTATATCAAGTGAACGCCTTATACCAAGTGAACGCCTTATATCAAGTGAACTTGTGTTACCAGTGAACTTAAACCAAGTGAACGCCTTATACCAAGTGAACGCCTTATATCAAGTGAACGCCTTATATCAAGTGAGCTTATGTTACCAAGTGAACGCCTTATACCAAGTGAACCCCTTACACCAAGTGAACGCCTTATATCAAGTGAACTTATGTTACCAGTGAATTTAAACCAAGTGAACGCCTTATACCAAGTGAACGCCTTATACCAAGTGAACTTATGTTACCAGTGAACTTAAACCAAGTGAACGCTTATACCAAGTGAACGCCTTATATCAAGTGAACGCCTTATATCAAGTGAACTTAAACCAAGTGAACGCCTAATACCAAGTGAACGCCTTATACCAAGTGAACGCTTTATATCAAGTGAACGCCTTATATCAAGTGAACGCCTTATACCAAGTGAACGCCTTATACCAAGTGAACGCCTTATACCAAGTGAACTTATGTTACCAGTGAACTTAAACCAAGTGAACACCTTATACCAAGTGAACGCCTTATACCAAGCGAACGTCTTATGTGAAGTGAACACCTTATACCAAGTGAACACCTTATACAAAGTGAACGCCTTATACCAAGTGAACGTCTTATATCAAGTGAACGTCTTATGTGAAGTGAACACCTTATACCAAGTGAACGCCTTATACCAAATGAACGTCTTATATCAAGTGAACGTCTTGTATGAAGTGAACACCTTATACCAAGTGAACGCCTTAAACCAAGTGAACGCCTTATACCAAGTGAACGCCTTATACCAAGTGAATACCTTATACCAAGTGAACACCTTATACCAAGTGAACGCCTTATACCAAGTGAACGCCTTAAACCAAGTGAACGCCTTATACCAAGTGAACGCCTTATACCAAGTGAATACCTTATACCAAGTGAACACCTTATACCAAGTGAACGCCTTATACCAAGTGAACGCCTTAAACCAAGTGAACGCCTTATACCAAGTGAACGCCTTATACAAAGTGAATACCTTATACCAAGTGAACACCTTATACCAAGTGAATACCTTATACAAAGTGAACGCCTTAAACCAAGTGAACGCCTTATCTACAATAAACAAGACAATCGTTTCTTTACCAAAACGTTGTACAGTACAATGATAAGATCTACTATGTACTGTAATAACCTGTACTGTTTCTCTGTGTACATGGTAGTTATCATACAGTCAAGCACACTAATCCTTCGGCCGTGTTTATGTACTGTAATTACTTGGAATTTACCGTCTTAGTGCTGTGTGTGTGTGTGTGTGTGTGTGTGTGTGTGTGTGTGTTCTATTTCTGTAAACTAGAAAAATAAATCGTTGAGAGGGAGAGAAGGAAAGGAAGGGAGAGAGGGAAAGAGGATGGGTAGAGAGAGGAAAGGGAGGGACAGAGAAGAGAGGAGTAGAAAGAGAAAGGGAAAGGGGGAGGTGAGGGAATGAGAGAGGGATAAAGAGAGGGAGGGAAGGAAGGAAGGAAGGAAGGAAGTTAAGTAAAGGAAGGACATAGAGAGGAAAATGTGGGTACAGAGAGAGAGAGAGAGAGAGAGAGAGAGAGAGAGAGGAAATGATAGAATAGAGAGGACGTAGAGAGAGAGAAAAGAGGAATAGAGAGAAGGAAGATATAAATGATTAAGAGAATCACGATAAACAAGAAGAAGAGATCGGAAAATCACCCCCCCCCCCCCCCAAAAAAAAACACGAAAAAAATTAAATGCTGAAGTTTTAATTAGTGTGGTAAGGAAGAACTTCACAGCCACTCGAAACTTTGCCGCCCTCTCTTTAGTTTATTTCCCCTTTAAACACCTTGAGCAGTTTAACACCTCTGGCCAAACTTTTTTTTTCTCCTCTGGCTTATATTTCTGCTTTATTGTATATCTTTATTATCGCTTATTCCTCGATCAAGTCTCTCTCTCTCTCTCTCTCTCAAATGTCGTTTTTTACTATTTTTTGGGGTGTAATAATTTCTCACTTTGGAACGCAATGTTTTTGTCCCTCTGAGCGATATTTTTTTTTCTGGTGTGATATTTTTTCATTCATGTTATATATTTTCACATGTTGGGTATTTTTTTTCGGGGGGGAGGAGGAGGGGGATATATCTATCACATGTGAAGTATATTTTTGAGTAATATATTTCAATAGGGTGATATGCTTACATAAATGTGGATAAGAATTACAAAGCTAACCGAGTGTAATAAAATAATTCAAAATGGTCAATTAGTAGTGATAATTACTTGTATTGAAATTAAAAATCATTACAATTTGGTTAAGTAAAACAAATGGGGGGGGGGGGATTTTTTAAACACTTGGGTTTTATATTTAATAGTCTTCTTCACAGCCTCAACTAATCCAGGCGTGACAAAGATTCATGAATTATTATCCTCGTGAAAGAACACCAGAGTTAATTACTAATTGTTGTCTAGTGTAAGCAGTGACTTGATATATGTGCTGGTAGATCGTAAATTAATTAAGCAAAGAAATTCAACCAGGAAACAGCACTCCTCTAAAGATCTCGTCCGATATAAGATAACAGAAGTGTCATGCACATCCACTTAGTTTGTGGGGTTATGAGATATTGGTTCACACTCAGGATGGGATGGAGAAAGGAAACTCGCATTGTGCTCTCTGTATACATATTGTATTGGATGTACAACGCAGCTTGATACTGGGTAAGCAGCATGGTTATAAGCGTTGAGTAGAGAGAGCTGGTTGGTGAGGGTGCCCAAAGGAGGGCACGTGGCTTGTGGGCCGCCAAGGTCGCCGGCGGGAGCGGGAGCCGCCAGGCTGGAGCGGAGGAGGAGGTGTTGCTTGCTGGTGGCAGTAGTTAGAAAGAGGGTGGTCACAGTGGGGTGAGGTCTTATAAGGCGGGGGTAGGCGTGGGTTGACAGTTGACCCCCACTCCGTCAGGCAGCGCTGGAGGCGTAGGCTGGGGAATTCGAAAAGGGTCGGCTACTCAGCGACAAACAGTGCTTGTAAGGGAGGAATCCACTACAAGTTCGTCGTATTAAGTTTCCCATTTTCTCTCTTTTGTGTATCAATAGAAAACGGGGGGCAAACTTTAGTAATAAGAGCGGCTGTATTTTAAGTGGGAGTCCTAGCTGGTGTTGATGTCCTTCCAGTGAGACCTTATTACTGTAGTGTCCCAGGAACCACAACCAAGGATCGCCCCTCCCCCCTCCGCCATCTACCTCCTGCCGCTGCTGGGTGAAGGATCCTTCTTGGAACCTGCAGAGTCCTTATACCATTCTTACTCGCTGAAAGATCTTTTTTTTGTGACCAGAGTGTCCTTGGCCTAGTCCTACTGGAGGAGAGACCCTTCTTTTGGGGTCCAGGAAACCATCGTTCTGTTCCCGTCGGGATTATGAATTTCTTTTAATGTTTAAGAGGGACTTTTTTTATTATCCCTCGACAGAGACTTTTAACCCGAAGGAAGATGGAGTAAATCTGTTTGTCTGTCCTTCCGTCAGTCCTTCCATCCATTCTTCCCTCGTATATATGTCCGTGCGTGCGTTCAGAAATTTTCAAAATATCTTCAATATAAAACAAAATGCCCCTCCCCCCCCCCCTCCTATATAGAGAAACATACGAATTGCTTTTTTTGTGTTGTTTTCTGTGTTGTGTTTGTGTTACATACTAGAGGAAAAACTTGTTAAAAATGAATGAATAGTGAATAATCTGGACTATGTTCAATTCACGAGTAAATCTATCTATCTATCTATCTATCTATCTATCTATCTCACCATGTTACTCCTACTGTTAAGAATAGCGTTGGGTTAAGGCGGTGTAGGATACTCAGAAGAGGTCCTGTGTCAGTCCTCAGCCCCAGGACCCGGTCACCTACCCTGGGAGTCCTGCCAACTGTTGTATGAGCTGACGACACAACACCTTGTGGGCACGTGAATATGGTTCCCTTGTCTGTCGTATATTCACGATACAAACCTGAAATATTATAGAATTATTGAATGGTTTTATATATATATTGATTTATGTGACACTCATTGATCCTTTATGGAAGTTAATGATCAGCTTTAAAAGTATTATTTTCTATATGTCCAACGACCACTATCATTGTTCCTCTCCGCCATTGTTGTCACTCAATAGCGAGTCCTAATTGTTGGCTTCATGACCCAACTATTAAAATTGGGTAAAACTCACCTTTTTCTGACGTTACTAATTATCATTGCGAAAAGCTGACCCTTGTCAATTTGCGATTTTTTTCCCAACGTCTTGCAAACTGTTGCAGAGAAAATAAATCATGAATGAGGTAAAAATTCCTGATGCAAGTGTTTTATTTGCTGCTTTTCTCTCTCTCTCATTCATGAATAATTATAACCAGACTACAATTTCCAGTAATACAGATTTGAAATTTATTGGGAACTGGAGAAGATTTTTGTCCTTACGATCGATTTTCCGTCTTATTTAACTTGTCCATTAAGGTACAGTTGTCGCCTCCTGTCTTAAGTGTCGTTGCTTCCCGCCCGTGGCACCTCCAGTTCACCCAGCTGTGAATTGGTCATTTTACAGTTGGGAAAAATGAAGGCTGAAAATTGCCGTACCGGTCCTCAGTGTTTACTTCTGCACCGAGGTTTAGTATTCAGTGTCTTACAGCCTATGAGACATTTCTACTTTAAAAAAAAATCACCAACTTTTTTTTATTTTATTCCCAAACAAATTATTTTTCATTTTCTTTCACCAATGTTTTCAAAACGTCACTATTCTGCTTAACTAACCAACACCTTCAGGGCGTCGCATAATGTCTGCCACTTACTTATACGAAATATGTGTAAAGGTGTTAAAAATTTAGCTCAGGACAATCCGAAAACTTTTGGAGTGGAGGGCCGGGCCGGGGTCGCCAACCTGCAGACACGAGGGTAATACTTGGGTTAATGTGCTTGTGTTTATGTTAGGTTAAGGTAGTTCAGGTTAGGTTAGGTTCGGTTATATTAGTTTTAGGTAAAGTTGGACTAGGTTTGGTTAGGTACTTGGAGTAGATTAAGTTACATGAGGTTAAGTTATATAAGACTATGTTAAGTTAGGTTACATGATGTTAGTTTAGTTTAGATTAGATTAGGTTAGGTTAGGTTAGGTTAGGTTAGGAGAGGTTTGATTCGGTTAAATAAGATCAATTTAGATTACATAATGTTGGGTGAGGCAAAGTTAGCATAAGTTAGCTTCGGTCACAAGAAGCACCTGGTGACCTAAATCAACTACCTAATTAATGCTTGTACCTCTTGCCCTTACCTGTATTCACCTGTGTGAGTCCAGCTTTTCTGAATAACACTGTCTTCCTCCTTACAGGTATGGAAAGACTACCAGCTTAGATGGGACGCAGCCGACTATGGTGGCATCAAAGTGCTTCGCCTTCCGCCCGATAAAGTATGGAAGCCGGACATCGTACTGTTTAACAAGTGAGTTTCGACCTTATGACCCTCTGTTTGTGGGGAGGGTAGAAGATAATGCGACACGAATCTATCCCAATGCTACCAAAACAAAAAATCCCTAGACACTTGTTATATCTGACATGGTAGGGAAAAAAGGATAAAAAGATGGAGAAGAAGAATAAATATAGTGAAAAATGAGTCAGAAGATTGTATAAAATTAAGAGATGAATAAAAGGAAGAAGAGGGAGAAACCAAGAATGGAAGGAATAAGCATAACGGCGCCTCAGATAATGGTGAGGGTGGTGGACAGCCAGGAAGCAACAGTGTGCGTGAAGGAGTGGATAGCATGGAGTCGGGTGGTGTTATGGGGGAGACGATTAATTATGTGAACCCCTCCCCTCACCCCCTCTCCCTCTTCCTCTCCCCCTCTCCCTCCTCCTCCCCTTCCCCCTCTCCCTCCTCCTCCCCTTCCCCCTCTCCCCCTCCCTCCTTCCCCTCTCCCTCCTTCCCCTCTCCCTCCTACCCCTCTCCCTCCTTCCCTTCTCCGTCCTTCCCCTCTCCCTCCTTCCCTTCTCCCTCCTTCCCTTCTCCCTCCTTCCCCCCCCAAAAAAATCTCCTGAACAACGAAAATGATAACACAGGAAAACGAGAAAGAGATAGAAATAAAATACAATAAAGAATATGACAAAAACACAAAGAAGAGAGAGAGAGAGAGAGAGAGAGAGAGAGAGAGAGAGAGAGCAATAAACGCGTTCAAACAGCTCACTCCCATCGGAAAAAAATATTCAAAATATTACTTTCCGAGCGCAATAATATTAAAAGATAAAAGTTAGAGAGAAAGTATAAAAGTTTGACATATATATTCCTATAGTATAAGAGCTCTTGTTGTTAATACGGACATAGGTTACAGTTTGAGTTTTTGGACAAGAGCAATATTGTACACCAAATATATATGTGTGTGTGTGTCCCTTCAGTGCTAAATAGGCCCCTTCCACCCAGTACACACACCCAGTACACACACACACCCAGTGCACACACACAGGCTCACCAAACAAATCATTTCTTTTACTATAATGTTGAGTTTTAGAGTGACATAACCGGCAGCTGTGAGTGACAAGACCTTGACACTTATTGATTTATGACCCACCACCTGACACACTGTGACTGAGCGTATAGCGATATATATATGTCAAACACTAGAGGTTATATATTTAACCTTTGACCTTTAATTGTCCTCTTGACCTCTTACATGAACACCTGAATTTGTTCTTACTTGTGGCAGAGTTAAGGTGGGGGTCATCCTATGGGTCAAAGGTCAAACGGTACTTGACCCGGGTTGTTTTGTGGTAAATTATTAGAGTTTTAATATTTATCTTAATATAGCGTTAGTTTATATAAAGACGTTACTCACTTACCACAACATAACATTAAGAGTACACATTATATATTTATTTTATGTGTACAGTAAACGTTGGTTGTTGGAGACAGAGCAGTATATTGTGGGCAAGACTCAACACACCTGACTACACAACACACCTGGCTACACGACACACTTGGCTACACGACACACCTGGCTACACGACACACTTGGCTACACGACACACCTGGCTACACGACACACCTGGCTACACAACACAGTGGGTGGGTGACACAGAGACGCGCGTGCCAGTTCACCTCTCGCGGCCTGACCAAGGTTATGTTCCCTAAGAAACTAAATTTAGTCACGAACCAAGATAAGACACCATCATGTAAACTTGAAGCTGACCTGAAACTTGGTGTCAGGTGCAAAGGGTAGTAGGTATAAGGTATCAGGATAGTAGGTGTCAGGTGTCAGGGGGTCAGGAAAACACAAGTCAGTAAATAAAAGGTTATTAAAATAATCCATACTGGAGTCCTTGTCGAGTGAACATGATCGCAACATTAATACAACTGGTTATATTGTGATGTGAATTCTTGTTCATCTATGTAAGGAAGTATTTTACCTTACCTTACCTATTTACCTAATGATCCTTCCACTAGAGGTGTTCAGGCCGAGGGAAGAAGGCCAGTAGCGTGTGTAGGATTAAATTTTGTCGAGGGATATTTTGAAGCCTAATACTGTTCTCGATTCCACAGCTTGAAGAAAAAAAAGATAATTCACTCCAGACTTTCATTTGTAAAGACTGAGTTATGGCGTCTCCCTGGGGGTGGTGAGGGGGGGGGGAGGAGTCGTGTAAGTAATAGGGTTGTGATTTTATTGTCTATTTCCTCATATTTTTCTTTGTCTCAGTGATTTTGTGGTTGATATCGTCCACCAAACTATCAACCAGATGGTGCCAATGGATTGTCTGGGCCGCAGCTGTACTAGTGAATGGCGATCGTTGTTCTGATCAACCGTGGAGTCATTTCTGTAATTTCCAGAGATTCAGAGTTTAGGAGGTCAAGCCTCAGAGGTAGAGAGAGCTCAGTGGCCTCAAATTAGTGTCAGTGGGAGGTAGAGCCAAGACATACGTGGTCCCGGATGGTCGATAGAGGAAGTCTAGGGACGCTCACATGTGGGGGGGGGGGGGGCTGTGTGTGTGGTGTAGTGTGTCAGGTGTATGTCAGATGTATGTTGCTGTTTCAGGTGTGTGTTGCTGTGTGTGTCAGATGTGTGTTGCTGTTTCAGGTGTCTGTTACTGTGTGTCTTAGGTGTGTGTTGCTGTGTGTGTCAGGTGTGTGTTGCTGTGTGTGTCATGTGTGTTGCTGTTTCAGGTGTGTGTTACTGTGTGTTGCTGTGTGTTTCAGGTGTGTGTTGCTGTGTGTGTTAGGTGTGTGTTGCTGTGTGTGTGTTAGGTGTGTGTTGCTCTGTGTGTGTCAGGTGTATGTTACTGTGTGTGTCAGGTGTGTGTTGCTGTGTGTGTGTGTCAGGTGTGTGTTGCTTTGTGTGTGTGTCAGGTGTATGTTGCTTTGTGTGTGTCAGGTGTGTGTTGCTGTGTGTCAGGTGTGTGCTAGTGTTTATTGTTCTTACAGTATGAAAAGTGGGCGTTATAACGGAAGGTTAGGTTAGGTTAGCATAGCATCAGGGTAATTAAT
Organism: Homarus gammarus; assembly: GCA_958450375.1. NCBI lineage: Eukaryota > Metazoa > Arthropoda > Malacostraca > Decapoda > Nephropidae > Homarus > Homarus gammarus. The sequence continues at coordinate 1,720,337 of CAUDMG010001683.1, forward strand.
TATGCGTTTATCGTGAGGACTCCCCCGTTAGTCACCTTTTCTCAAGATCCCAGCAATGGCATGGGTTCCTAGGACACACCCAGCAATGGCATGGGTTCCTAGGACACACCCAGCAATGGCCTTGGTTCCTAGGACACACCCAGCAATGTCATGGGTTCCTAGGACACACCCAGCAATGGCCTTGGTTCCTAGGACACACCCAGCAATGTCATGGGTTCCTAGGACACACCCAGCAATGTCATGGGTTCCTAGGACACACCCAGCAATGTCATGGGTTCCTAGGACACACCCAGCAATGTCATGGGTTCCTAGGACACACCCAGCAATGTCATGGGTTCCTAGGACACACCCAGCAATGTCATGGGTTCCTAGGACACACCCAACAATTTCATGGGTTCCTAGGACACACCCAGCAATGTCATGGGTTCCTAGGACACACCCAGCAATGTCATGGGTTCCTAGGACACACCCAGCAATGTCATGGGTTCCTAGGACACACCCAGGAATGTCATGGGTTCCTAGGACACACCCAGCAATGTCATGGGTTCCTAGGACACACCCAGCAATTTCATGGGTTCCTAGGACACACCCAGCAATGTCATGGGTTCCTAAGACATACCCAACTACGTCATGGGTTAATGCGTATCTTTTGTCCACAGCGCCGACGGGAACTACGAGGTTCGGTACAAGAGCAACGTACTTATCTACCCTCACGGCGAGGTCCTCTGGGTGCCTCCTGCCATCTACCAGGTCAGTCATCTAACCGTCTACTGGGGGCTATTTTATCTACTCTTCTACTCTGTTAAGTAAATCATCTACTTAAAAACTTATCTAATGGGGGTAAAAGTTACTTATCAACTTATATACTGCTTTAAAAGTAACTTAGCAACCATCTACTGAGGTAAAAGTCACTTATTTTCTTATCTAATCCTAAAAATAATTAATCTTAATTTATCTATGTATCTTGTTTCTAGCTTAACCTAACTTAATTTAACTTGGTCCTAACCTAATCCCTTCCTAACTTAATCTAATTTAATCCTAACCTCACCTCACCTCACCTCACCTCACCTATCCCTTGTCGTTCTACTAGATTCATTCTGCCTATCCACCCATCCAGCCATCTATTAAGTTATCAATCTTGCCACCTTGCTACCCAATTATTCATGTCAATCTATCTTTCTATTCACCCATTATTCAATTTACCCACCTATCCATTAATCCACCCTACCTACCCATCCATCCATCCATCCATCCATCCCTCACGCGCCGTAATGCCGACGTCGTCAGGAGCCCAGTACCCACACAAGACGCTCTCCGCTCCATCTCAACCCGGAGTTAATTTGAAAAGTTTCTGGTGTGAGCAAAGTTCACTTCCAGCTGAGATTAATTGTATTAGACTCTTCTTCTCATCTCTGAGATGAGGAGGAGCGAGTAGCCACAACTTGCGGTGAGACCCAAGAGTTCGTTCAGCTCCGTGGCTCTATAAGGCGGTCTTAAGTCCACCTCTTGACTTCTTTGACAAAGCCGTTATATTAACCTCGCTGAGAGACCGAGGAGGGTTCAGCTCACTGAGTGGTTGAGGAGGGTTCAGCTCACTGAGTGGTCGAGGAGGGTTCAGCTCACTGAGAGACCGAGGAGGGTTCAGCTCACTGAGAGACCGAGGAGGGTTCAGCTCACTGAGTGGTCGAGGAGGGTTCAGCTCACTGAGTGGTCGAGGAGGGTTCAGCTCACTGAGTGGTCGAGGAGGGTTCAGCTCACTGAGAGGTCGAGGAGGGTTCAGCTCACTGAGTGGTCGAGGAGGGTTCAGCTCACTGAGTGGTCGAGGAGGGTTCAGCTCACTGAGTGGTCGAGGAGGGTTCAGCTCACTGAGAGACCGAGGAGGGTTCAGCTCACTGAGTGGTCGAGGAGGGTTCAGCTCACTGAGTGGTCGAGGAGGGTTCAGCTCACTGAGTGGTCGAGGAGGGTTCAGCTCACTGAGAGGTCGAGGAGGGTTCAGCTCACTGAGAGGTCGAGGAGGGTTCAGCTCACTGAGTGGTCGAGGAGGGTTCAGCTCACTGAGTGGTCGAGGAGGGTTCAGCTCACTGAGAGGTCGAGGAGGGTTCAGCTCACTGAGAGGTCGAGGAGGGTTCAGCTCACTGAGAGGTCGAGGAGGGTTCAGCTCACTGAGAGGTCGAGGAGGGTTCAGCTCACTGAGTGGTCGAGGAGGGTTCGGCTCACTGAGTGGCCCGGGCTGGTTGAGTTCGCTCGGGACAAGGACAGGCTCAGGCTTGATCTCACTAGCTGGTTACATCTATTAACCTTTTTAATGTGGCTGTAACTATTAAGCTCGGTGACTAGCCTCAGTTAGCTACGACCGTTGAGTGACTAAATGTGTATGAAAGGCTCAGTGAGTGGCCAGTGGATATGGAAAACTGTATGAGTGACCAAGGGAGGTCTATATAGGTTCGATGAGTGACCAGGGGGAGAACGAGGGCTTATAAAATCCTTGATGAGTAGCCAGAGAATGACCAGTGAAGGAGGATGGGTGTTTATAAAATGCTCGGTAGGTGGCCTGGGAGGGAGGATTGTTTATCAATGCTCGGTGAGTGGCCGCCCTAAATCCCTGGTAGCAGGACATGTTCCCATTCTTCATTACCTTCAGGGGTAAATGATTAATGGATCCCTTGTTTTGACTCCGTTTTGGCCCGCCCATTGATTTTTATTTATTAATATATCAGTGCCAGACCATCATGACTCTACTGTGAGGGCGACCGAAGGAAGAATTTAGTGAAGTAGGTCGTCTTTAGGGCGTCCACCAAAGGAAGAATTTAGTGAAGTAGGTCGTCTTTAGGGCTTCCACCGAAGGAAGAATTAATCCTGTAGGCTCTCATCTCCCGTCCATTATTCCCTCCCTTTGATCTCGTGGGCTCTGATCCGCTTGAAACGTACAGTCAGGTTTGTTGATATTCTCTGGGTGTTTTTTGTTGGTTGTTGTTGTCTTTAAGCTTCCGTTTCACGCCTGAGTTGAAGTGTGGTAGTGGTGGTAATTATGACAACCTCCCGTCCCCTGCCCACCCTTACCCACAGCATCACTAACTCCTTCGTCTCCTCCACAGAGCTCCTGCACCATCGACGTCACCTACTTCCCCTTCGATCAACAGACCTGCCTCATGAAGTTCGGCTCGTGGACGTTCAACGGGGATCAAGTGTCCCTCTCTCTCTACAACGCCAAGAACTTCGTCGACCTTTCCGACTACTGGAAGTCCGGCACCTGGGATATTGTAGAGGTACGAGAGAGAGAGAGAGAGAGAGAGAGAGAGAGAGAGAGAGAGAGAGATTCTATTTCATGTACGTAACCAAACAACCAAAACAACAATGACTGTAACACAAACAACTAACTCTCTACTTTATGTTGCAGGTGCCGGCATTCCTGAACGTAATTAACAACACGCCTCACCCCACGGAGACAGATATCACTTTCTACATCACCATCAGGAGGAAGACCCTCTTCTACACCGTCAACTTGATCCTGCCTACTGTGCTTATCTCCTTCCTCTGTATCCTCGTCTTCTACCTCCCTGCTGAGGCTGGTGAGAAGGTGAGGCAAGGAGGGTGAGGTGAGGGAGAGAAGGAGTGTGAGGTAAGGTAAGGGATAGGGGGAGGTGAAGTGAGGGGGAGAAAGGGTAAGGAGTGGTGAGATGAGGGAGAGAAGTTGAGTTGAAGGAGAGAAATGGTGAGGAGTGGTGATGTGAGGTGAGGAAGAGTTAAGTTTTAGTTTAACAAATTTATTGACAAAGCTTGGAGTACAGTTTGCCTATTGTGAGTAATTCAGTCAGTTGGTGTCACTTCTCACTGCCACACAGGACAGAGGTTCATACACAAAGAAATACATCATATTTATTGACAGTACATATAGGTCAGATTCATGTGGGTAATGTCACTGTTCACTGCCATGCAAGACAGTGGTTCATATACATTGGTCGTCATATTCTAATTAAAGACTAATCAGTGTGGCCTAGCAAATTTGGGATAAACAGCAAGAATGGCCCCAAGAACCCCCGATTCAACATAGGCGAGGGAGAGTGAGAGGGAAATAAGGTGAAAGTGATTAGGAAAACAGTGGTACAGGAGAAGAGATGCGGGAAGAACGAGGGAGAAAAGGGGAGGTGAGGGAGAGGAGAAACACAGAAACAGGAGGGAGAGAGGAGAAAGGCAGAACGAAGAAGAAAGAGTGGGAGAGGATGAAAACTAATGAAAGAAATGTGAAGGGAAGGGAAGGAGGGAGAGACAAGAGAGGGAAAAGGGAACCAAGAAACATGGAAGAGGGGGAAGAGGAGGAGAGAGTGTAAAGATGATAAAAAGAGAAATATGGTCAGAGAGAAAGGAAGAACCGTGAAGTAAAGAGGGAGAAAGAGACACTAGAAATAGGAGAAAGGAAGAGAGGGAAAAGACGATGAGAAAAGTTGGAGAGAGAGAGAGGGAGGGAAAAGTCAGATAGTGAATAGAAGGAATGGGCAGAAAGAAAGATGAAAGAACAGATTAAGAATAATATGATAATAAATAAGGAATAAAGAGAGAAAGGAAAGAGACGGAGAGGGAGAAGGAAATAGGCAAACGAGAAAGAATACAGAAGGGGGTGAATAATTATAGGAAGATTAAGAAAAGAAGAATACCTCCAGAGAAAAGGGGCGAGAGAGAGAGAGAGCCAGTGTACCGCACCACAGAGAAGTAATCTAAAGAGGACATCATTAAAGATAATTGTCCTCCAGACTAAGATGGAACACAGGGAGGAAGGAGGGGGTCACCACTATGGCTCACAGGAAGGAGGGAGTCACCACTATAACTCGCAGGAAGGAGGGAGTCACCACTATGGCTCACAGGAAGGAGGGAGTCACCACTATGGTTCACAGGAAGGAGGGAGTCACCACTATGGCTCACAGGAAGGACGGAGTCACCACTATCAAACATTATTTATGGAAGACTCGCATAATATTTATCTCAGCCACAGTCCATCACCTCAGAACAGTATTACCGCTGTGGGCTTAACCCCTTGAGTACGATTTCTTAACCCTCTGAGTATGATATCTTAACCCCTTGAGTACGAAATCTTAACCCCTTGAATACGATATCCTAACCTTCCGGGTACAATGATCAGTGCATGAGTACGATATATTAACCCTTTGAGTACAATAACTTAATCCCTTAAATATGATATATCAAGGGATTAAGTTATTAAAACCTCTTAATTACGATAACTTAATCAATAGAGTAGGATGACTTAACCTTTGAGTACAATAACTTAATCCCTTGAGTACGTTGTCTTAATTCCTTAAATATAATGACCCAATCCGTCTGGTAATGTGGGAAGGTACTCAAAAGGATTAACAGGGGTTTCCGTACAGAAATCAAATCTTAATAGTTTTCAATAATTCCGATTTTACATTTACATGTAGATGAGTGCACCTTTAAATTAAGAAAGACAGAAACTATAATTCGTTAATCCAAAGATACAAATTATGAAGCATGTAAAATTATCTCTTTTTTTTTTTTATGGTGGACATCTGTTGTTTAATTTGTGGGAAGGAAGTTGAAACTGACAGATACTGGTGGATGTCAATATATCTTCTTGTATATAGATGCCTTTTTGTTTTTGTTCGTGTCTCATAAACTCACAACCCTCTTAAGTACTTGTTTCATCTCGCTGCCAGATACACTAAATTTTCGAGACCTTCACCTTTCCCCTTCAACACCTCTAACAGGACCAAATTATACCCACAGGTGACGCTGGGTATCTCCATTTTGCTCTCCCTGGTTGTGTTCCTGTTGCTGGTATCGAAGATCCTGCCCCCCACATCGCTGGTGCTTCCCTTGATCGCCAAGTATCTCCTCTTCACCTTCGTCATGAACACCGTCTCCATCCTCGTCACTGTCGTCATCATCAACTGGAATTTCAGGTGAGTAGACGAGGGCTTCTTCAGGTGGGTTACGGTGCATGGGAGAGAGGGAGTGAAGTAGGGAGGAAGGAAAGGAAATGGACAAAGGTTGCTTCAGATGGGTTACGGTTACGGAAGGGATAGAGAGAGGGGAGGAAAGAAAGGATAAAGGGAGGAAGAATTGAAGAAACAATATTGATTGTGAGGGACAGAGAAGTCTACAGATTATTAGTTCTCATTAATATTGTATCATTTGTCTGAGAATGTACCGTACAGATGAGAATAGCAAATTAATTATCATTCCTGTCGTTCTAATCCACACATTCTCCCTACAGAGGTCCAAGGACTCATCGAATGCCCAACTGGATCAGGGTAATGTTTCTCAAGTACCTTCCCATCATGTTGTTTATGAAGCGACCCAAGAAGACTCGCCTACACTGGATGAATGAGATGACCGGTCAGTAATCTCACAACATCAAGCACACGAGTTTAGCATCATACACAGGTTCAGAATCATGTGTAAGATAGAATTATGCACAAGTTAGAATCATCATATACTCGTTAGAATCATGCACGAGTTAGAATCATCATATACTCGTTAGAATCATGCACGAGTTAGAATCATCATATACTCGTTAGAATCATCATATACTCGTTAGAATCATGCACGAGTTAGATTCTCAGCATCATAGAGCAACTCAACTATTACCTTTTTGTCATTCTATTATGCCAGTTTTAGCGGCTTTGTCTAGTGGATGAAACGTGAACTAGGCGGCTGGTGGTATGGAACCCCCGTGACAACTTTACAAAGGGGTAAAAAAAAATCAAATTTTCTACTGCTTGACAGCCTCTATGAAGAAAAAAAAGTAGGCATAAAAGGAGTTATTTTTATTTTTATTTTTTTTTAGATGGTGGAATATACTTTAGAAAATACAGCTATGGTGAGACTCTTATATCACTCAGCTTCATTTAACAGTACCTACATCACCTGAAGACTAGACACACCAGCTTATTTCATCTAATGATTAAATAATAAACAACCTAAAGCCACTTGGGATGGAGGGTTAGGTTTAGGTTAGGTTAGGTTAGGTTAAGTTAAGTTAAGTTAAGTTAGCTTAGGTTAGGTTAGGTTAGCGTTGGGGTGTTCACTCATCAGTTAAAATATGGTGAAATAGGTTAGGATATCTAATCTTCAGGTGATCCCAATATCTTGCTGTTTTTAGAAGTATCGTTAGTCAGGTAAAAGTCTCTGATCACTACTGCCGTAAGGAGCTTATTGATAAGGTTCATTACAGCTAATCACATGTAATGAGCGACAATAATTGATATATCGATGGTATAGTATCTCAGAAAAGTAACTGTTCACACTGTGTAAAACATTGAGTCCACAGATGATAGATATTGAGACAAGCATTTACTTTGGTATCATGAACACAACTGTTTATAATGTTAAAAACAGAGGCTCTCACGTTGACCATCAATAAAACACTTATACGCCTTTATTGAATACATAAATGATGCAACCGATTCCAGTTTCCGAAAATGTTGGTGTTGTTGTTTTGGAAGGTGGACAATTAATAGCAGAACATTTTTTAAACGTCCCGTAGAATTATAAGATACTATTAAATGTGAACATCCTTCCGTCACGGCAGGAGTTCCCCCACATCACCATTACGGCTCCCCAGAGGTCGACAAAGGCACCAGTAAGATCGAACAGATGGAGCTCTCCAATCTCCACCACCCTAACTGCAAGATCAACAGAGAGGTGAGCAGTGATCATAACGCCACGCTTAGGTGTAAATTTTTACTATTTGTTGAATCGTTACATTTAATAAAGAAATAAACCTTAATTGCTATTTAATTCAAAATGTAAATTAGAAGAATTGAGAGAATTGGCTTGACAATGTTTCGACACTGACTTACATACAGAAGCTATAACACTTAACAAGCTGTAGGATAGTTGAGGAGAGGGGGAAGGAGGGGGGTGTGGGCATGGTCCTACAGGTTCGGGTAAGATATTGGTCCTAATCGAGTAGTCTCCACTGTTGCAGATGCCGCGTCGCGAGTCTGAGAGTTCAGACTCGCTGTTCATTACTCCTGAGGCGTACAAAGCGACAGAGGCGGTGGAGTTCATAGCTGAGCACCTGAGAAATGAAGACGAGTACATCCAGGTGAGTGGTAGGTGGTGGAGGTATGAGTACATCTAGGTGAGTGTCAGGTGCTGGAGGTAAGAATACATCCAGGTGAGTGGTAGGTGGTGGAAGTATGAGTACATCCAGGTGAGTGTCAGGTGCTGGAGGTAAGAATACATCCAGGTGAGTGGTAGGTGGTGGAGGTATGAGTACATCTAGGTGAGTGTCAGGTGCTGGAGGTAAGAATACATCCAGGTGAGTGGTAGGTGGTGGAGGTATGAGTACATCCAGGTGAGTGGTAGGTGGTGGAGGTATGAGTACATCTAGGTGAGTGTCAGGTGCTGGAGGTAAGAATACATCCAGGTGAGTGTCAGGTGCTGGAGGTAAGAATACATCCAGGTGAGTGGTAGGTGGTGGAGGTATGAGTACATCTAGGTGAGTGTCAGGTGGTAAGTTCTGGAGGTTAAGTTAGGTTAGGTTAAGTTAAGTTAGCATTATAGTTGTTAATCTCCAGGGAAATAAGCTGGGTACTTAATCTAAGGGTGTAATAAGCTGGGGTGTCAAATCTTCGGTGAAATAAGCTGGGGTGTCTAATCTTCAAGTGATGAGATATTGTCTGATGGTGGGGTGTAGTGAGGGTCATCAATACTACTGTGTGTAAATCATTCAAGTCATGTGATCCCTGATAAAAGATGTGTATATGAACGCCACTCAACGTAACATTTGAGGTTACAGAGTCTAGAAGAAAATAGTATCCGATTTTTTTTGGTCACTGTTGATGTTTATCGCAGTATTTTCTTCATTTGTGTATAATTTCCATCTTTTCTTCTCTCTTTATCTTTGTCTTTCAGATACGAGAAGACTGGAAATACGTCGCCATGGTGATTGATCGTCTCCAATTGTATATCTTCTTCGCCGTGACCACCGCCGGGACGATTGGTATACTAATGGATGCTCCTCATATATTTGAATACGTTGACCAGGATAAGATTATTGACACATATAGAGGGAAGTGAAGAGAGAAAACTTTTATCGTGTTGGAGTTCAACGTGTATAATGTAAAATGCAAAAAAAAAAAATACTGATAAAAAGGAAAATGTTTTTACACTGGAGTGGAGGTGTGTAGGTGGCAAAGAGGTAACGAGGGAGATTGAAGTCCCAGGATGCTGAAGGATGTAAACCCTTGTGTATATATCTCTCACTTGCTCTCTCTCACTCTCCCTCTCATTTCCTCTCTATGGAAGAAGCATGAGAAAAAGAACAATTGCTCTCGTGCTTTAGAAGAGATGAAGAAATAAAGAAAATGAAGGAAAGAAATAAAGAAATGTGATATCTCGTGTGCAATGGTCGCTGACACAACACCAAATATGTGAAGAGAATATATATATATATATATATATATATATATATATATATATATATATATATATATATATATATATATATATATATATATATATATAAGGTTCAAAGTACTCTTTTATCATGGTGCCAATTCTGTATTTGTGCTTTTGGTTGTGTTAAATCAGTATTATGGGTGGTGAGGCAACGAGTCCTCACACACACACACACACACACACACACACTGTTAAGACTCTGGAGTCCTCTGAGGGTTCTTTTGAGGGTCTTCTTGGAGTCTTGGAGCCTTCGGGGTTCCTCTGATTGTCCTCCGGGGGCTTTCCAAGATTCCTTGCAGTTCAGCTTGTGGGTCCTCGAGGTCCTTCTAGGGTCCTCAGGGTCCATTTGGGGTCCCAGCCGCCTCCTGGTTCGTCGTGATGACCGCCAGGTGTCTGTGAGAGTTTACCTGTAATACCCTTAACCCATATTTTCCACATGATGGACAACTTGAAGATGCTCACCCTGTTGTGTAAGCTTCTCAAATGTATTATTCTCCCCCTTCAAAAAAAAAAATATACACATACAGTATATATATATATATATATCACATTTATAACAACGGTAAAATACAAAGATGTCATGAGGTATACCCAGTACACAGAGGGTGTACAGTATATCCTTGTTTTTAATATTCGTTATACCAAAAATGAATAAGTATTTCTAACCTTCAACTCTTCTGGCATCACTGCTCAAGACAGACAGCAGAGCCAGCGATGGTTTACATGTGCCTCCGTGGGTGTGAGAAATTTTGGTGGCAAGAACGAGTGTCCGTGGATTCGTGAGTGTTATATATATGTATCAGTGTATACATGTGTGAGTGTCTGTGTCACAGATAATCGTGGAAGTGGAGCACGTATTGCCAGAAAATTAATATTAACATTTTTGTTGTTTCTTTGTTGTGGTGAGCGTGGCTGAGCTCGCTCCAGACGCAGGCCACCGCGATCATGTGTATGTCAGGCCAGAACAATCAGGATAATGATTAGATATTTGTAGTTTTCATAGGTGCGAACTTTAGCGACATGTTTCATATGTTTACATATATAAATAGGTATTAAGTAAATTTGTATGTAAATTATTACATGGTTTGGAGTTCATGCTCAAGGTCATACTTGATGGCACTCCTCGGGTGAGGCGAGAGGAGCGTCCCCCCCCCCCCCCACGGTACGCAAGAGGCTTGCTCGGGTAGACGCCTGGTGGAATGCAGTGCTTGTCTTTTCATTATTAGCATGGACAATAGAACATTATTTTAAATGAAGAGAAAGAGATATAGAAGAACTCTATTGTCTTGCTCACAAGTATTAGTGCATTTCATTTGGTCTTGGATAGTTATTATGCTTTAACGAGTGTAAGTTACCTAGCATTTCCTGCTCCGAGGAGCTTGCTTCATGCTTCTGTCTTCAGGTGCCTCCGAAAGCTGAATTCTTTATCAACATGATCGTTCCTTGATCAGTCAGAGAACTCCCAGCGTGTGCCACTAGCTTCTGACAGCCCTCCGATAGGTCAGCGAATCGTTCGCTTGATCAGGGATTCTTTTTCGAATGCGCCTAATTCCTGATGGAATTAAAAGTATTTTTAAAGAGAAGAGACTATACGAAGCATTGTATCATTGCGAAGATATCTTTATATGGTGTGATTAATCTCGGTTACATAATCATTAGCTCTTCAGTTTTCTCTAACAGTGTTATATAACCCTTGGGGGTCTTTGACTGTTTTAGACTTGGTTGAGGCAGTATATTGCGTGAGCCTTGATAAAGTTTCGCGGCTAGTTTTAAGTGGTACTCAAGAGGTTACGGGTACTGGATTTTCCTATCAATGCCATGGTACCTTTAACTGCTAAGAAACACAAGCGCTGATGGTTCTTGTCAAGTCTAAGTTTTCATAACTCATTTTTTCGCGGGTGTGTTATCTGTTATCACCGTTTAGATAGACACGTAATGTTGATTTCAAGTCACTGGTTAAGTTTTGATCATTAAAAACTTGAGTGTGACATCCTGATTCAGAAAACACAGCTAACTAAATAATTGTAATATTTCCATCTCAAGAGGCGAGTGCTTGGATCATAAACTCCCCGCCCCGTTACCCGCTATGTCTGTACTGTTAGTGGAATCAAAATAACAAACCTCTCCTCTCAATCCATTTATACGTGTCTGTTGCGAAAGATTTTATTTGCCACGATGATGCTTAAATGAGCTGAATATATCGTAAGCTCTTTCTTCGTTGTGTGTTGTATTCGTTTGTTTGTTTGTGATAAGATGTTTGCCTAATCCAGCAGCTGAATCTTGCAATTTTTAAGTGACTGGCCAAATTGGCTCATGTTATCAGTGTTTTTATAGAGTGAAGTGTAGGATGAAACATGGATCCAATACAGGAGCTGTTACTATGTTTTACTGAATGAAAACTATACAGTACAGAACTGATACAAGATAACAAACAAATGTGGGCATCATCCATTTAGAAAGACATGCGTCATTCATCCATTACATAATATATATATATATATATATATATATATATATATATATATATATATATATATATATATATACGTATATATATATATATATATATATATATATATTGCCCTATTTATCTTGAAGAATAGGAAGTTCCTTTGCTTTTTATTTATTCAGAATTTCCACATAGCAAAGAATACGGATACTATTGAGAAATTTGTAGTGCGCAAGTGTGTGTGTGATTTTCAGAACATGAATATTTTGATACTGTAGATGAGATAACCAAATATTTGCTTCAAATGATAAGGCTAAACGGAAAGAAAGGTCGCTATAGAGGCTCTCGCAAGTTATAGAAAATTCTTGAAACGGGAAATCAGTGGAGGCTACGACCCTATGATGAGAGGGAATGTGCCCTAAGGCCAGACGTGTATTGTGTCTATAAGTTCATCTATTATTGTTTTATATTTTCACTATAGAAAACTTCTTCTAACTGTCTCAAAGTTCCGTCACACCACCAGCGGAGTGTGTCACTGAAGCTCCTCCAACACACCGCTTGGGAGAGACCCCCGCACGCTGGGCTGACAGTGACTCGGGTCAATAGACTAAGTTAGATCTGGGTTTCTATAATAATATCTCATATACTTCCCGCCGCGTACGCTGTAAATGCTAAAAGGCTTTCTAATTTAGGAATAGATTTATTATCTAGTGTTTGTTTGTTAGAACTACCTATCTGAAAAAAAAAAATAACTTTAGAGGACATAGACGAATCTAACAGTATCAGTTCCCCCTTCTTGATTTACAAAGCATCACAGTTTTAGGTATAATTTCCAACATCATTACATTATCGCTTGAGTAAGTCGTTCAAGGTTGTTCGGTACTCACAACATTTCAACACTTCCTGTTTTAAGTATTTTTGTAAATGTGTTACAACACATTTTTGGGACTGATAATGAAATCGAGTAAAGATGAGTGTGAAATCCCTTCAGGGTCTAGAAAAATAACCAATCTCACACTGGTGTCAACAGTCGGTCAAGTCCGTAGTCTACTCTGATGACTTATGCAATGTAGTCCTGTTTCCCGCTCGTCGGGGACCAGCTCACCCGCCCACACGGCTCCGTTCCCTCCACCACACTCACCAGCCAACCGCCATAATTTCTTTACTGTTTTTATTGCCTACTATGGTGTTGTGACTCCGCGACTGTGTGCATCTTAGTGAAAGTTTATAGAGATTTGTTATAGCGGATGACCTGAGCAGTCGTGTGGTGATGAGTGGCGGCGGTGATTTGTATGGAGTAACACGAACAAGGCCATCCACCCAAGTCCTTGTGGGCGCGTCAACACCTCACCCACAATCCGAGTTTACAATTTGATATGGATGTTTCAGTTAATTGCTAAATACAAAATATCCAACAATATTGCCCCCCTTTTGCCGGTATCTTCATTAGTTGTGGGTGGCAAAAGATTTAATGCATTATTTTGTATTAATTTTTGTATTGCTTTGTTTTTGTTTTTAGCCGCAATATAATTTAATAAGAGACAAAGAAGCTGTTACGGGTTGTTTTCTTGTTACATTCAATGGTTCCTGTCCACACTTCTGGGTTTCTGTGTCATACATTGTGCTCAATACTCTTCTGTGTGCACCACTGTTTGGTATACATTCATCCGTACACACACAACCACTTCGCATACATGGCTTTTACTTTCATGACTATTTCCTGTACGTTAACTTGTATACGCCCATGACTTATGAGTCTATGTAGCATTTTATACTCCCCACACACACATATACACACACACACACACACACACACGCACTGGCGACTGTACAGGCTACTTATTTCAGTTCTTAAGTAATCATTACGAAAGTGACAATCATGCTACAATATTCTGCCTCCCTCAACAACCATCTGTTTACTGTGGCGGGAAGGAAGGTCTCACAAGACGCCACACTTCTTCCAACTCTCTCTTCGCTGGCAGCTTATTCAATACTGAGACATCGAGTATTCAGCTTCAACTTAATAATCCGATCCCATGCGTGAATAGGAGCTTCTTCTATGTACAACTTTTAAAGGAAAATTTATTTGTATTTAAACTGAGTACGAGCTTGCTTATAGTGAGGACCTGTGTCATTTTAGTTTCCTTCCTGAATAACTATTGTGAACTGTGTGGAAGTAGATAATAGCCTATGTTCTTTAAGAACACTTTATTTAAATGTAAGTAATCACTTCTTTTAAATTAACTATTCAGTAGCATATAAAAAGGGTTTATTTGGAGTCATCAGTAGTTATGTTAGACGTAAGTAACAGCAACAAACCCAAGAGTTTTATCTCATAATTTTTAATTGTTGTTGGACTGGTGTTAATTACTAACCTTGTTACCTAGTTGTTGGAGCGCAGTAATAACATTATAACAACAAGCAGCTACGAATATTGATTCAAGTAATGGATTACTTCGATTAAGTACAGTATTCAGTAACAGTAACACTGTATATTTTGACTGTAACCTATAGTCTTCTTCAGCGGAAGAGGACCGTAGGTTACAGTCAAGATACATTGTTTTCTCTGTATTATCTTCTCTTGCAGTGGGATTTTCAGTATTATAATTTATGTGGTACTACATAATATATAAAACCCAGTCTCTGTTGCTCTTAGGTTTGGTCTATTGCTTCCACCCGAGTCATTTTACTTTTCAGAAAAAACAATCTTCAGTATTAGCTGCGTCAGACTGCTGGTTAAGTGAGATGAAGTATATCCGAGTTGAGCCCTTCATAACGGGTCATGTCTCCCTCAACCACCACCTGCAGTGTTCACTTTAATACAGCACCTCGACCTTCATGTTAGTCATAACTGTCAAAACACTTCATCGGAAAATCTCTTATTTTAATTTAACTGATCATTTTAATTGACTTGGTAATATTTAGTGTCAGGGTGTACTTTAGGTAGTCTGTCTGTCGGTTTACTCTTGCGAACTATATAATTGTCTCGTTATGTATAAGACAGCGGATTTTTTTTTATTTTGTTTACTACTGTCGATTTATAGTTAGTAAGATTTCAAGACTGATACTGAATCTTAAGTGTGGAATTTCCCTTCTCTCTGGGTCTGTTGTGTTAATTCACCCTCACCAAGTTTTTAGTTAGCTTTTTGTTCACGTCGACTGCATCAAGAGGTTCTCCCTGGAACAAATTTTACGCTCGAAATTTCCAATATTTTCGATTTTCTTATGAGGCTCCATTGGTTCCTTCTCTTTTGTCTACCTCAAGTGGAAGCTCCGATCTGAGACTCAACCTGAGGCTTCTCATTTTGGGAAGCCTCGCCGCGTGAGACACCAACAAAGGTTGATACTTCTTGTCTTTCTCCCAGTCGTTGGGACAGACACAGCCACAAACTACCAAGCATCGCTGTTATCTTTTAGTATAATTTACCGCTCTGGAGTGCTCATAGAGAACTAGACTACCAGCTCTCAATTTCAAGCGATATTAACCCCTTTTACACGGACATCCATGTCATTATTTTTTTATTGTCTTGAATTTTGAGTGAACAGTATTTAAGTTGTTTCTTATTAATGTAGAGCGCATGAAAAAAAATAGTGGGCTTTGATATATATTACATGGAATATGATAAGAAAAACTAAAAAACGGCTAACTCTGTTCATCAAGTATGCTACGTGATGGAACTCACTGCTCAATGATTTCCTATTTCTCCCCCAAACCAGTGTTGGAGCTGGTCCAACCTGGCTCCCCGCGCCAGACACATCCACCCAAACAAAGCCCGACCCAAATGTAGCAATTGGGTCATTATGGCTTTAATTGGGTGTGATTTTTCTTTGTTATTTTTCTTATTTTTGTCTTATTATTATCTGGCCGGGGAAGCCAGATTTCTATGGGACGGGCGCCTTTGTTCTGCCGAATGGAGGAAGGTACCCCGTGCCGCCCTCCTCCCTCCCCTGCCCTGACGCCTCCAGGGTAAGGCACGTCCCCAAGCGTTACCCTGAGGGCGCAACGGCCATCCCTCCCCAACCCCCAGACCATTCCCCTCCCTCCCTCGGCTTGTGCTACCGTCACGAGGCTTACTTGCCCTCCCCCCTCCCCACCCCCCTGCTAGGCACTCTATAGGGACGTAGGAGATCAAGAATTTTGTATAGTGTATATAACTACGTTGTTTTAAGCAATAAAAGCTGTTTAAGAGATGATGATTTTTTCTCGTGTTCCTCAATCTTTATAATTTACCACAAATATCTATCACTTGTTGAAACTTGACTACAACAAACGTCTCTGTGGCGAAAGCTGACATCACCCTACA
Organism: Homarus gammarus; assembly: GCA_958450375.1. NCBI lineage: Eukaryota > Metazoa > Arthropoda > Malacostraca > Decapoda > Nephropidae > Homarus > Homarus gammarus. Next base: position 1,736,531 of record CAUDMG010001683.1, read on the forward strand.
GGTAGTGTCATATTCGGAGTTTGTTGCACTTGTTCTACATCATTGTAAATATGTAAATTGTGTTCATCCAGTTGTGGTTTCAAACACTACAGAAGAGTTTTAAGGTAAAGAAACCCAACAAACATCTACTGTGCAGTGTTAGTTGCCTCCATTAATAACGGGTACAGTGGCTGGCGTGTTTTGTGGGTGTGGCACCACTGTTTGTTTACATCACAGTAAAACTACCAAAATGGGCAGAACTACCCACACTATAGTAACCAGACCAAGGATGGTAAATAAACAGCCCCCACACCACCCCACTATCTGTCAAGGCGCGCATATCCTGTGTGGTTATTGTCTTGTGGCGTAACGTCAGGAATAAGGTACCATCTCTTAGTCGTGTTCCTTCACTACCACACAACCATCTGTCTACTATAAACAATGTTCATAGATTACCACAGCTCACAATACACGACAGCCACTGTACCAGTTATAAATGAAGGCAACAGTACCCAACCGAGGTCTAAAATCCATGAACTTTCCTCGCTGAAGCCATTACTGTAGAATGACGCACAAAAGATGGCGCCTGAACTTGTTGCCTAGCCAGAAGAGATACTCGGATCATTCTGCATTACGGTTCATTCCTCATATTCATTCTCTTCCATTTATGAATTCTTTAATTTCACGTAGTTTACTTCCCATGCCTTACTGCCCTCAGTGCATTTTAGACAGAAATGGTAACAGGAAGGGCCAACGCGCCGGAGGTCTCAGCCGACCGAGGTCAAATCATAGTAATGTGGGAGTCCAGTAGAACTGTCTTGGAAATTGTCACCGTTACTGTTTATGTAAAAACATGTCAGATACTGGAACGACCAGCAAGTACACTGTTTTACCCCAGCCAAGAAGAGTATGCTTACTGCTGCACATAAGGAGAATCAGTTGGTTAATATTACTGGGCGTTTCACCACTACGTCAACATCCTGGAGGAAATGTTATTACTTAGAGGCCGTCCCATGGCCATCCCTGCACCTGATATAGTGATCTTTGTTCAGGATAGAAGTTCAATCCATACCTCCAGGGTAGTTTTGCTTGGCTTCGTCAACACCCTGAAATAGAGGTACTAATATCTACACCCTATTGAGAACCTGTGGTCCATAATGTGTCAACGAGTGGATAGTTGACGGTGCAAATCGGGAGTTATCGAGGTGACAGAACATAGGGTGTGAAAAGTCATCCACGGTCCACCATTGCCCCAATATTTGCATGAACCTTGTCAACTCAATGCCTAGGAAGCTGCAGAAGGTCAGTGATGCACAAGGTGGGTGGACCTCATATTAGTGTATACATTGTGTATAAACGTGTATTTAGGTCCTTTACATACTAAATCAATTTCATCCTGTTTTAGAGGATATAATGTTAAGTGATATCAAGTATAGGTATCATCAATGAACTCATTAAATTTCACAATACTGTAAATTAACATAACAGTTTGTCTCCTTCAGTATATTCCCGTCACTGGAGGTCGACCATAAGGTAGCAGGAGAAAATGGCCCAAACCAGAACGGCCCCATCCTGTGCACCTAAAACCAAAGGATGAAATAATTAATTACACAAGGAAAACTAACATGATGTCACCATGTTATGTGTACTGAAGTCTGTTCTGTCAGTCAGTTCTTAAGAATATGGTTGGTAAACACTTCACTTATTTTTTCAATAACAAAAACACATAGAATAAGTGTACCATGGCCTTGATATAACTTATTCTTCTAAATCTTAAAGAATTTCATCACAGAAAGACATCAAAGGTATAACAGCTACAGAACTACATGTAAACTGAACTTGAAACATGAAGGCGTAGTGTACAGTATATGATCCTCTTGTGATGAACTGATCCTCTTGTGATGAACTGATCAACTTGGCTACACCCACATCATGGCTCATGTGTAACTTAATTGATACCCACATAATAGCCGATGTGTTTGATGCCTATAATGACGATCTATGTACAGTATACTTAGCACTAATTGACAGTCAAGAGCCAACCTCTCTCCTTCTACCCCATCCCCCTCTCTATCCACCCCTCTTCTCCCCTCTCATTCCTCCCACTCCCCCTCTCCATCGACCCCCCTCTCCCTCTCCTTCCACCCCTCCCCTCTCCTTCAACCCACTCCCCCTTTCCTTCCACCCGCTCTCCTTCCTCCCCCCCACTCCTTCTACCCCCTTCCCTCTCCTTCCACCCTCTCCCCCTCTCCTTCACCCCCTTCCCCCTCTCCTCCCTCCTCCCCCCTCTCCTTCCATCCTCCTCCTCCTCCTCTCTTTCCATCCCCTAGGAACCACGCCACTAGCAACCACGCCACTAGCAACTACGCGTGCATTATCATTTTATATTTAGCCTTTCATCCAGAGGTTTGCCACTGAGGGAATTAGTTTGACTGAACATTCATTGATAGTAAATGAGGAACTCTGAGGTAGGTTATTATTGCACGGGGACGAAGCCATAATGTGGGGTGAAATGAAACCTAACCTAACCCCTGTACATCAAACCAAGTGTGTCTGTAGTGATGATGAATTGTCTTATAATAACTGGGGATCATTCAGCAGCATCAATCATCATCATTATTCACCATCACCATCATTATCGTCATCATTCATTATTTATCATCATTCATCATCATCGTCGTCATCACATATACGCCATCATTATCATCATCACACACACCACGCATTACCACCCCTGAGCCCTCTCCCCCGCCCGCCTTGACTACCAGTAGTGTCAGTTGGTACAAATTAGTGGTTATTTCGGTTCGTTTACGCCATTTTGTAGATTTTCTCATAAAAATAAATATATCGTAATATACCAAATAAAAATCTTTGTTTGGCATATGCAATAAATTCTGATTCTCTACATGACATTACGTGTAATTTATTCAGAATGTGTTCATCATGCAGAACCTCTACCTATGGGAATATGTCAACCAGACGTTTGTATCATGAGTTCTGAGTGGCTGGTCACCACAAAGGAAGCGCTGAATCTGTATCGAGAGTTCTGAGTGGCTGGGCACCACAAACGAAGCGCTGAATCAGGAGTCGAGCTTGGAGCCACATTTCTCTGAACCATCTGTGATTTTTGTTGATCAGCTGAATAAAAAACGTTTCCCGTTATTTCCTGCAGAAGCAACTCAGTTTTTCTGTTAGTAAGCATTTACATGTAATATCCGGTCCTTATCATTACAAGAGCGTCGGTTAGTTAAAAGTTTCATAGGGTGGTTCAGTGTCTGGGGAGTCGAGCTCTCAGTTGTCTCTTTGGAAGGTATCAGGACTTTCTTGTGGTGTCAAATTAAGCAAAACAAAGATGGCCACGCCAGCCATCCGATTAAGTGTTATTACTAAAGTTCGCAAGTGACGCTTTATATCATGTGCTTCAACACCACAAGAGCGTATGTTCGTACTGGAGATGGTTCAGTGTGTGGTGGAGATGTGGATGAATTTTAGACCAGGGACAGCCAAACATGGAGGGAGGGAGCCGGCCAGTAGTGAGACGGTCGAGGCGATTAGTGGATGTGTGACGGAAGTGAACGTTTACAAAATGCTCCTAAATTAATGCATCCAGTGTCAAGGATTATAAAATACAGACGCCATCATGTGTGTGTTGAAAAATATAAGGTATGTCGCTGTGTATATTTCCCTTACAACTTGTTTCTCTCTCCAATCTACGTCAATTCGATAGCCCATTAATTGTATAGAAATGTTGATGACTGGGACTTAATTATTCTGAATGATCTTGACAACTTCACTGGGGTAGAAATCCATTTCAACTTGATTTGGTTGTAGGAGTTTAAGGTTAGGTACCAGAACAAGGCGACCACCCACGCTGATCAACCCTACCTTCTCCCCTAGACCGTTATCCGGTTTAGCATTTATACGGAGTCTTTTAACACGGCTTTAGAGGTTTATGAACATTAGATTAACACCTAATCGTGTCCATGATCAAACCTTATAAGTGGTTGTTCCCAGTCGACGTAATAGAGATGTCTCAACTGTGTACATTATGCCTTCAGTCTTCATTGGTGTATTCATGAAGTGTTCTAAGTGGTCTATGATTGTCGGGAACAAAATGTAAACAGCATTCTTAGGCTAAAACGTATGTAACAATATAAGCAACTAACCACTCAGAACAGCCAAACTCAGCTCGACATTAGCCACCACGTGAAGATTAGGCACCCAATCAGATTTTACTTGTTATACACAGAAGTGCCACTTTTGGTGGGGGGGGGTGTTAGGGTAGTTAATCTTCAGGTGATATAAGATGGGCTGCTGCCATATCTTCGTGATTTCATAATTTTATCTTGTTTAAACCAAACACGATTTCTATGAGCGTTTTAAATCCCAGTGTAAGAGGCGGTGTTACCTTGTTCAACTGACAGTCAAATATTGTAGCCAGGAACAATCAGATCCATCTTGAGTACATCAGTTGGTCACTGTGGAGGAATGGTGGTGGTGGGGAAGTGTCTGTGGTGGTTGCGGTGGGGAAGTGTTTATAGTGGTGGGGAAGTGTCTGTGGTGGTTGCGGTGGGGAACTGTCTGTGGTGGTGGTGCGGATGTGGTGGCGGTGGGGAACTGTCTGTGGTGGCGGTGGGGAAGTGTCTGTGGTGGTGGTAGGTAACTCACTTGCCAACCTCCAATCACCAGTGTAAAGGTGATATTTTCGACAAGTAGAATAATTTACTTTTGTTCTATAAATTATTACATAGTCAAGTGAAGTATAATGGTCAAATAAATAGTTTACTCTCCATTATCACCGTATTTACTGTGTTGGGAAAAAATATTTGTTACCTTCGCAAGATATTCATTGATATTTAGGGAAATGAAGAAGAGAAATTAAAGATGTTCTTAAGGACATTCTTAAGACGATAAATAAATTAAAGAAGACAAAATCCCCAGGGCCGGATGAAATTTTCCCTCGAGTTTTGAAAGAGTGTAAGGAACAGATTAGCGGACCCCTCGTAAATTTATTTATAAAAATCATTAGACACGGGAGTTGTGCCAGACTTATGGAAACAGGCAAATGTAGTGCCCATATTTAAAAAAGGTGACAGAAAATCAGCGTCAAATTACCGGCCGATTAGTTTGACGTCAGTTGTGGGGAAATTTCATGAATCAATTATAGCAAATAACATCCGATCGCATTTAGAGAAGAACAAATTAATATACGATTCTCAACAAGGGTTTACAAAGGGAAAATCTTGTCTAAAAATCAGCTGACTTTTTTTTTTTAGGAAAGTCTTCGAGGTAGTAGATAATGACGAAAATTATGATGTTATTTACTTAGACTTTAGCAAAGCGTTTGACAGAGTACCGCATCAGAGGCTTCTCAGAAAAGTTAAGGCTTATGGCATCGAGGGGAAAGTTTTAAATTGGATAAAATCATGGCTTACCGATAGAACACAGAGGGTCAGCGTAGATGGTGTTAAATCTGAGTGGGGCTGTGTAAGCAGTGGGGTACCCCAGGGGTCAGTACTGGGCTCACTCTTGTTCATAATCTACATAAACGATCTAGATACTGGGATCAGCAGTGACATATGTAAGTTTGCGGATGACACCAAAATAGGGCGGCAAATTAATTCAGGGAAGGATGCAAATGCACTACAGGTGTATTTAAATAAACTGCAGGAGTGGTCAGAAAAATGGCAAATGAAATTCAACACCAGCAAGTGCCGCGTACTTAATATTGGAAGAACAAATACTGTCAATATATACAGCCTTAACAACATCAACCTAGAGGAGTCGACTTGTGAAAGAGACTTAGGGGTACTTGTAAGCTCGGGCCTACGGCCTAAAAAACAGTGCGTTAATGTTCGAAATAAGGCAAACAAAGTATTAGGTTTTATATCAAGAAGTGTAAGTTATAAGAGTGCAGAGGTCTTATTGCAACTATATCTTGCGCTAGTCAGGCCGCACCTCGATTATGCGGTTCAGTTCTGGTGCCCTCATTATAGAATGGATATCAATTCACTGAAGTCGGTGCAGCGAAGAATGAGGAAAACGATTCCGGGACTTAGAAACCTTCCATATCAAGATAGGTTAAATAAACTAAACTTGCATTCCCTAGAAAGTCGAAGAGTGCGGGGAGATATGATAGAAGTATTTAAGTGGGTGAAATGAATCAATAAAGGAGATATAGATAAAGTTTTTATAGTATCCGAGCAGGATACGACTCGTAGCAACGGATTTAAGCTGGATAAGTTTAGGTTTAGGAGGGAGATAGGAAGAAACTGGTTCACAAATAGGGTGGTGGACGAGTGGAACAAGCTTAGCAACTTTGTAGTAAGTGCTGGAATGCTGGAAAGTTTTGAAAGGAGGCTGGATAGATTCATGGATGATAGAGAGTGGTAGTAACTCTCGACAGGAGCTGCCATACACAGTATTAATAGTATGGGTAGATCTACGTAGCATTAGTTAAGGGCTGCAAATTGGTGCCATCTTTTACTGTAATAATGCAAGACTAATACCATATGTTGGAGTTTGATAAACTTTACATAGGAGCAACTTTTCTAGTCTATTACAAATTCCAAATTGCAATTTAAAATATGTATGCCCTTTTTGACCCGATCTAATGTTGACACTGGTGTATATACTATTCAACACAGTATGGTGGCTCACTGGCAAGGTACCTGTTGTGGATGATGGAGGCCTCGGGTTCGACTGCCAGATGGACTGAAGTCGTGTTGAACTGGACGAGGCAGAGACAGGATTTTGAATGGTTCGTAAGTAAAATTTATGTTTTACCAGTGATGTTGGGGCTGGTGCAATGGAATTACTCTACTATAGAGTAAAATGCTTTGGCTCTGCTTATGGCACTGGAAAAGTTTAACATATATCTTGGCAACACCTACCAGAGAATTGTAGATTACAGTGACCATAATTTATTACAGTTCAGAAGTAGAATGAAAAACAAGAATCAGAGACTTAATAGATGGTGATTAACTCTGCAGAGAAGGACTTGGTATGTTGTGTAGGAGTGAGGGATGGACTTGGAATGTTGTGTAGGAGTGAGGGATGGTCTAGATATGTTGTGTGGGAGTGAAGGATGAACTTGTAGTATTGTGCAGGAGTGAGGGAAGGACTTTTAGTGTTGCGTAGGAGTGAGGGAAGGACATTCAGCATTGTGTAGGTGTGAGGGAAGGACTTGTAGTACTGTGTAGGAGTGAGGGGAGGACTTGGTATGTTGTGTAGGAGTGAGAGGAGGACTTGTAGTATTGTGTAGGATTTAGGGATGGACTTGTAGTATTGTGTAGGAGTTAGGGATGGACTTGGTATGTTGTGTGGGAGTGAGGGAAGGACTTGCAATGTTGTGTAGGAGTGAAAGGAGGATTTGTAGTATTGTGTGGGAGTGTGGGAAGGACTAGCAGTATTGAGTAGGGGTGAGGGAAGGACTTTTAGTATTGTGTAGGAGTGAGGGAAGTACTTGCAAAGTTGTGTAGAAATGAGGGAAGGACTTCTAGTATTGTGTAGGAGTGAGGGAAAGACTTGCAATGTATAGGAGTGAGGAAAGGACTTGCAGGGTTGAGTAGGAGTGAGGGAAGGACTTGTAGTATTGTGTAGGAGTGAGGAGAGGACTTGTAGTATTGTGTAGGAGTGAGGAGAGGACTTGCAATGTTGTGTAGGAGTGAGAGAAGGACTTGCTCTGTTGTGTAGGAGTGAGGGAAGGACTTGCACTGTTGTGTAGGAGTGAGGGAAACTCTTGCAGGGTTGTGAAGGAGTGAGAGAAGGACTTATAGTATTGTGTAGGAGTGAAAGAAGGACTTGTAGTGTTGTGTATCAGTGAAAGAAGGACTTGTAGTATTGTGTAGGAGTGAGGGAAGGACTTGCACTGTTGTGTAGGAGTGAGGGAAACTCTTGCAGGGTTGTGAAGGAGTGAGAGAAGGACTTGTAGTATTGTGTAGGAGGGAAGAGCTTGCACGGTTGTGTATGAGTAAGGGAAGGACTTACAGGGTTGTGAAGGAGTGAGAGAAGGACTTGCAGGGCTCTGTAGGAGAGAGAGAAATACTTGTAGTGTGGTGTAGGAGAGAGGGAAGGACTTGTAGTGTGGTGTAGGTGTGAGGGATTGACTTGAAGTTTTGCGTAGGAGTGAGGGAAGGACTTGTAGTTTTGTGTAGGAGTGATGGAAGGACTTGTAGTATTGTGTAGGAATGAGGGAAGGACTTGAAGTGTGGTGTAGGAGTAAGGGAAGGACTTGCACTGCTGTGTAGGAGTGAAAGAAGGACTTGTAGTGTGGTGTAGGAGTGAGGGAAGGATTTGTAGTGTTGTGTAGGAGTAAGAGAAGGACTTGCGGGGTTGTGTAGGAGTGAAGGAAGGACTAGCAGGTTTGTGTAGGAGTGAGGGAAGGACTTGCAGGGTTGAATAGGAGTGAAGGAAGGACTAGCATGTTTGTGTAGGAGTGAGGGAAGGACTTGCAGGGTTGAGTAGGAGTGAGGGAAGGACTTGTTATGTTGTATAGGAGTGAAAGGAGGATTTGTAGTATTGTGTAGGAGTGTGGGAATGACTTGCAGTATTGTGTAGAAGTGAGGAAAGGACTTGTAGTATTGTGTAGGAGTGAGGGAAGTACTTGCAAAGTTATGTAGAAATGAGAGAAGGACTTTTAGTATTGTGTAGGAGTGAGGAGAGGACTTGCAATGTTGTGTAGGAGTGAGAGAAGGACTTGCTCTGTTGTGTAGGAGTGAGGGAACGGCTTACAGAGTAGTGAAGGAGTGAGGGAAACTCTTGCAGGGTTGTGTAGGAGTGAGAGAAGGACTTGTAGTGTGGTGTATGAGTGAGGGAAAAACTTGTAGTATTGTGTAGGAGTGAGGGAAGTACTTGCAAAGTTGTGTAGAAATGAGGGAAGGACTTGTAGTATTGTGTAGGAGTGAGGGAAAGACTTTTAGTATTGTGTAGGAGTGAGGAGAGGACTTGCAATGTTGTGTAGGAGTGAGAGAAGGACTTGCTCTGTTGTGTAGGAGTGAGGGAAGGACTTGCACTGTTGTGTAGGAGTGAGGGAAGGACTTGCTCTGTTGTGTAGGAGTGAGGGAAGGACTTGCACTGTTGTGTAGGAGTGAAAGAAAGACTTGTAGTGTGGTGTAGGAGTGAGGGAAGGATTTGTAGTGTTGTGTATGTGTGAGGGACGGATTTGTAGTGTGGTGTAGGAGTGAGGGAAGGATTTGTAGTGTTGTGTATGAGTGAGGGAAGGACTTGTAGTGTTGTGTAGAAATGAGAGTGGACTTCTAGTATTGTGTAGCAGTGAGGGAAGGTTTTGTAGTATTGTGTAAGAGTGAGGGAAGGGCTTCTAGTTTTGGGTAGGAATGAGGGAAGGACTTGCAGTTTTGTGTAGGAGTGAAAGAAGGACTTGCAGGATTATGTAGGAGTAAGGGAAAGATTTGCAGGGTTGTGTAAGAGTCAGGGAAGTACTTGTAGTAATGTGTAGGACTGAGGGAAGGATTTGTAGTGTTGTGTATGAGTGAGGGAAGGACTTGTAGTGTGGTGTATGAGTGAGGGAAAAACTTGTAGTATTGTGTAGGAGTGAGGGAAGGACTTGCAGGGTTGTGTAGGAGTAAGGGAACGGCTTACACAGTTGTGAAGGAGTGAGGGAAACTCTTGCAGGGTTGTGTAGGAGTGAGAGAAGGACTTGTAGTGTGGTGTAGAAGTGAGGGAAGGTCTTGCAATATTGTGTAGGAGTGATGGAAGGACTTGTAGTATTGTGTAGGAATGAGGGAAGGACTTGCAGTGTGTTATAGGAGTAAGGGAAGGTCTTGTAATATTGTGTAGGAGTGAGAGAAGGACTTGCAGTGTTGTGTATAAGTGAGGGAAGGACTTCTAGTATTGTGTAGGAGTGAGGGAAGGACTTGCAGTGTTGTGTGGAAATGAGGGAAGGACTTCTAGTATTGTGTAGGAGTGAGGGAAGGACTTGCAGTGTTGTGTGGAAATGAGGGAATGACTTCTAGTATTGTGTAGGAGTGAGGGAAGGGCTTGCAGTGTTGTGTATAATTGAGGGAATGACTTCTAGTATTGTGTAGGAGTGAGGGAAGGACTTGCAGTGTTGTGTGGAAATGAGGGAATGACTTCTAGTATTGTGTAGGAGTGAGGGAAGGGCTTGCAGTGTTGTGTATAAGTGAGGGAAGGACTTCTAGTATTGTGTAGGAGTGAGGGAAGGACTTGCAGTGTTGTGTGGAAATGAGGGAAGGACTTCTAGTATTGGGTAGGAGTGAGGGAAGGGCTTGCAGTGTTGTGTATAAGTGAGGGAAGGACTTCTAGTATTGTGTAGGAGTGAGGGAAGGACTTGCGGTGTTGTGTAGAAATGAGGGAAGGAGTTCTAGTATTGTGTAGGAGTGACGGAAGGACTTCTAGTATTGTGTAGGAGTGACGGAAGGACTTGCAGTGTTGTGTAGAAATGAGGGAAGGACTTCTAGTATTGTGTAGGAGTGACGGAAGGACTTCTAGTATTGTGTAGGAGTGACGGAAGGACTTGCAGTGTTGTGTAGAAATGAGGGAAGGACTTCTAGTATTTTGTAGGAGTGACGAAAGGACCTCTAGTATTGTGTAGGAGTGAGGGAAGGACTTGCAGTGTTGTGTAGAAATGAGAGAAGGACTTCTAGTATTTTGTAGGAGTGACGAAAGGACCTCTAGTATTGTGTAGGAGTGACGGAAGGACTTGCAGTGTTGTGTAGAAATGAGGGAAGGACTTCTAGTATTTTGTAGGAGTGACGAAAGGACCTCTAGTATTGTGTAGGAGTGAGGGAAGGACTTGCAGTGTTGTGTAGAAATGAGGGAAGGACTTCTAGTATTTTGTAGGAGTGACGAAAGGACCTCTAGTATTGTGTAGGAGTGACGGAAGGACTTGCAGTGTTGTGTAGAAATGAGGGAAGGACTTCTAGTATTTTGTAGGAGTGATGAAAGGACCTCTAGTATTGTGTAGGAGTGAGGGAAGGACTTGCAGTGTTGTGTAGAAATGAGGGAAGGACTTCTAGTATTTTGTAGGAGTGACGAAAGGACCTCTAGTATTGTGTAGGAGTGACGGAAGGACTTGCAGTGTTGTGTAGAAATAAGGGGGGAACATCTAGTATTGTGTAGGAGTGAGGGAAGCACTTACAGGGTTGTGAAAGAGTGAGAGAAGGACTTGCAGGGCTGTGTAGGAGTGAGAGAATGACTTGTAGTGTGGTGTAGGAGAGAGGGAAGGACTTGTAGTGTGGTGTAGGTGTGAGGGAAGGACTTGAAGTTTTGCGTAGGAGTGAGGGAAAGACTTGTACTTTTGTGTAGGAGTGAGGGAAGGACTTGTAGTTTTGAGTTGGAGTGAGGAATAGACTTGTAGTTTTGTGTAGGAGTGAGGGAAGGACTTGCAGGGTTGTGTATGAGTAAGGGAAGGACTTGCGAGGTTGTGTAGGAGTGAGGGAAGGACTTGCAGGGTTGTGTAGGAGTGAGGGAAGGACTTGCAGTGTGGTATAGGAGTAAGGGAAGGACTTGCGGGGTTGTGTAGGAGTGAGAGAAGGACTTGCAGGGTTGTGTAGGAGTGAGGGAAGGACTTGCAGTGTGGTATAGGAGTAAGGGAAGGACTTGATAGTATTGTGTAGGGCTGGAGGAAAGACTTGCATTATTGTGTAGGAGTGAGGGAAGGACTTGTAGTATTGTGTAGGGGTGAGGGAATGACTTGCAGGGTTGTGTAGGAGTAAGGGAAGGACTTGCGGGGTTGTGTAGGAGTGAGAGAAGGACTTGCAGTGTGGTATAGGAGTAAGGGAAGGACTTGCGGGGTTGTGTAGGAGTGAGAGAAGGACTTGCAGGGTTGTGTAGGAGTGAGGGAAGGACTTGCAGTGTGGTATAGGAGTAAGGGAAGGACTTGATTGTATTGTGTAGGGCTGGAGGAAAGACTTGCATTATTGTGTAGGAGTGAGGGAAGGACTTGTAGTATTGTGTAGGGGTGAGGGAATGACTTGCAGGGTTGTGTAGAAGTAAGGGAAGGACTTGCGGGGTTGTGTAGGAGTGAGAGAAGGACTTGCAGGGTTGTGTAGGAGTGAGGGAAGGACTTGCAGGGTTGTGTAGGAGTGAAGGAAGGACTTGCAATATTGTGTAGAAGTGAGGAAAGGACTTCTAGTATTGTGTAGGAGTGAGAGAAGGATTTGCATTGTATAGGAGTGAGGAAAGGACTTGCAGGGTTGTGTAGGAGTGATGGAAGGACTTGCTCTGTTTTGTAGGAGTAAGGGAAGGACCTGCACTGTTTTGTAGGAGTGAAAGAAGGACTTGCAGGGTTGTTTAGTTGTTCAGGAAGGATATGCAGGGTTCTGTAGGAGTTAAGGAAGGACATGCAGGGTTGTGTAGGTGTGCGGAAAGGACTTGTAGTGTTGTGTGAGAGTAAGGGAAGGACTTGTAGTGTGGTGCAGGAGTGAGGGAAGGACTTGTAGTGTGGTGCAGGAGTGATGGAAGGACTTGTAGTGTTGTGAATTAGTGAAGGAAGCACTTGTAGTGTGGTGTAGGAGAGAGTGAAGGACTTGAAGTGCGGTGTAGGAGTGAGGGAAGGAATTGTAGTGTTGTGTAGGAGTGAGGGAAGGACTTGTAGTGTTGTGTATTACTGAGGGAAGGACGTGTGGTGTAGGAATGAGGGAAGGACTTGTAATGTGGTGTAGGAGTGAGGGAAGAACTTGTAGTATTGTGTATGAGTGAGGGAAGGACTTGTAGTGTTGTGTATCAGTGAAAGAAGGACTTGTAGTATTGTGTAGGAGTGAGGGAAGAACTTGTAGTATTGTGTACGAGTGAGGGAAGGACTTGTAGTGTGGTGTAGGAGTGAGGGAAGAACTTGTAGTATTGTGTACGAGTGAGGGAAGGACTTGTAGTGTTGTGTATCAGTGAAAGAAGGACTTGTAGTATTGTGTAGGAGTGAGGGAAGAACTTGCAGGGTTGTCTATGAGTAAGGGAAGGACTTGTAGTTTTGTGTTGGAGTGAGGAAAGGACTTGTAGTATTGTGTTGGAGTGAGGAAAGGACTTGTAGTTTTGTGTTAGAGTGAGGGAAGGACTTGCAGTATTGTGTAGGAGTTGAGGGAAGGACTTGTAGTATTGTGTAGGAGTGAGAGAAGGTCTTGTAATATTGTGTAGGAGTGAGGGAAGGACTTGTATTATTGTGTAGGAGTGAGGGATGGATTTGTAGTATTGTGTAGGAATGAGGGAAGGACTTGCAGTCTGGTATAGGAGTGAGGGAAGGACTTGTATTATTGTGTAGGAGTGAAGGAAGGACTTGCAGTATTGTGTAGAAGTTGAGGGAAGGACTTGTAGTATTGTGTAGGAGTGAGAGAAGGTCTTGTAATATTGTGTAGGAGTGAGGGAAGGACTTGTAGTATTGTGTAGGCGTGAGGGATGGACTTGGTATGTTGTGTACCAATGAAGGAAGGACTTGTAGTATTGTGTAGGGGTGAGGGAAGGACTTGAAGTATTGTGTAGGAGTGAGGGAAGGACTTGTAGTATTGTGTAGGAGTGAGGGAAGGACTTGTATTATTGTGTAGGAGTGAGGGATGGATTTGTAGTATTGCGTAGGAGTGAAGGAAGGACTTGGTATGTTGTGTAGGAGTGGGGGAATTTCGTAGGAAATGCTCTATCTCATTCACCAAACTGAAAATAAAACACAAGTGTCTTATGTTTGGGGAGGGAGTTTTATAAGGCACTGAATATATTTGATTGAGAGGTAATTACACTGCTTCTTCAGTACGTAGGGCTATATTTTGTATATTTTCCTGTAGGTAAACATAGTCTTGTGTTATATATATATATATTAATTTATAATAAGTATGTAATAAGTAAATCAGCTTAACGTTGTTCATTTGTTAGGTAAAATAGTATGGTAATTGGCGGCATGGTATCCACATTGTGTGGGTCACGGCAAGTGCAGCAGGGAGGTAGATGAGCCTGGCTGGTGATAGTGTGTGGTGCAAGTATTGTACAATTGGTCTGGACTCAGGATATATTTATGTGGAGATAAGTGGTGTATACTTTTGTACTTTTCTAGTGTATGGTGAGGCTGAGGTTCGGGTTTGGGTTAATTTAGGCTGTGGTCATCTGTACAGTACTTAAATTGTTCCTTTACTTGACCTTTGTTTGTGGTCTCTTAACTTTATAATGCTAAGTTATGCATTTCAAGTTTCATCTTCAACATGATACCTATATTTTGAGCTAATCTGAGGGTTATTATTGAGAACTTGGTGGAGATAATATAAGTCATTATAGTGTTTACCCTGCTTGTTGTTGTGACCACTCGTGTGACTTGACCAGTGGTAAATTCTCGATAAAAAGGAGTGCTGGCATAACAGTATGAAGAAAGAGTTATTTTACTTCTTGTCACCCTGCAATATACAAAAAAAACTATTTTTGGTTAATAAAGTTTAATTTTACAGGTATTAACAGAAAATACTACTCCAGGGAGGATGAGGACCATACCTTGGTGAACAGATGACGAGGCAACATCAAGATGAACAAGAGAAACGATCAAGAGTACAGTGAAGGATGAACATTCTCTAAATAACTCAGTCTACCAAACATGACAGGAAGTTGAATTGTATATATGTAGGTGTTGGTTAAATACGTCCACATAAATATTAAAACAGATTATAACAGTGTGTTGAAATCTTATCTACTGACTATTGTAGTGATACTGTAGCACTGTAGGAGTGAGGAAAGAACAAGCAATATTATGTAGGAGTGAGGGAAGGACATGCGGTGATGTGGAGGAGTGAGGAAAGGTTCTGCAGTGTTGTGTAGGAGTGAGGGAAGGACTTGCAGGGTTGTGTAGACGAGGGAAGGACTTCTTGTATTATGTAGGATTGAGGGATGGACTTGCAGTGTTGTGTAGAAGTGAGGGAAGGACTTGTAGTATTGTGTAGGAGTGAGGGAAGGACTTTTATGGTTGTGTAAAAATGAGGGAAGGACATGCAGGATTGTGTAAGAGTGAGGGAAGGACTTGCAGGGTTGTGTAGGAGTGAGGGAAGGACTTTTATTATTGTATAGGAGTGAAACAAGGGAAATGCTTCTAGTATTGTGTAGGAGTGAGGGAAGGACTTGCAATATTGTGTTGGAGTGAGGGAAGGGCTTCTAGTATTGTGTAGGAGTGATGGAAGGACTTGCAGTGTTGTGTAGGAGTGAGGGAAGGACTTGTAGTAATGTGTAGGACTGAGGAAAGGACTTGTGCGGTTGTGTAGGAGTGAAGGAAAGACTTGCTGGGTTGTGTAGGAGTGAAGGAATGACTAGCAGGTTTGTGTAGGTGTTAGGGAAGGATTTGCAGGATTGTGTAGGAGTGATGGAAGGAATTGCAGTGTTGTGTAGGAGTGAAAAAAGGACTTGAAGTATTGTGTAGGAGTGAGGGAAGGACTTGCAGTATTGTGTAGAAGTGAGGGAAGGACTTCTATTATCGTGTAGGAGTGAGGGAAGGACTAGCAGATTTGTGTAGGAATGAGGGAAGGACTTGCAGGGTTGTGTAGGAGTGAGGGAAGGTCTTGCAGGGTTTTGTAGGAGTGAAGGAAGGACTAGCAGGTTTGTGTAAGAGTGAGGAAAGGACTTGCAGGGTTGTGTAGGAGTGAGGGAAGGACTTGCAATGTATAGGAGTGAGGAAAGGACTTGTAGTGTGGTGTAGGAGTAAGGGAAGGGCTTGTAGTGTGGTGTATGAGTGAGGGATGGACTTGCAGGGCTGTGTAGGAGAGAGAGAGAGAGAGGCACTTGTAGTGTGGTGTAGGGGTAAGGGAAGGACTTGTCACCATATAGACTGGTGGTGTTGCGAAACTTATGACTTCTAATACACTGTTGTAATCTTTTGTGTGGATTTGTAACTAGACAGTCAGGAAGTATTTTGTTCGACTTAATTATTTTGGACTTTAGTTTCATCTTAATTTGCAAAACAAAATATTTTATTCTTCCTAGCAGAGAAATACAAGATGTTAGTTTAAGATTTTACTGTAAAATTAAGTAATTATTACAGCTTTACAACTTACTTGTAACCAATGAGCATTTCCTGTGGGCAAACTTTTGAAATTGTAAAAGAAAAAAAAGATTGTATTTGTTGTAAATGTTTTGAGGCAGTATGTCAGTCCTAGGGGCTATGTGAGGCCCAGGGCATATATGCCGCCGCCATGGACTGTTTGACTAATTCGGGCTGTGTGATGATCCTCGGTCGTTGTGTAGAGGATTTAAGGACTATGAAAGGTTTTCAGGGGTAGTTCTGATCCAACCAGAGGCTGTTTGTGGCTATATTGTGAATATCAACTTGGAGATGTGTGAGGCTCTTAGAGAGCTACTGTATTTGTGACTGAGGGGGTTAATTGATGCTCCTAATGTCTGTGTACAGAAAAAGATCATTATATCCTAAATAAGTCAGTCTACCCGACATGACAGGAAGCTGTATTGTGTATAATATTTACTGTTGGTTCGACAAGTCTTTATAAATGCTAATATAGATTTTAACGGTGTATTGAAAGTTTATCTACTAAATACTGTAGGACTGAGGGACGGACATGCAGCATTGTGCAGTTTTGAGGGAAGGACTTCAGTATTGTGTAGGAATGAGGGAAGGACTAGTAGTGTTGTGTAGGAACTAGGGAAGGGCATGTAGTGATGTTCGTAAATGAGGGAAGAACTTGCTGACCTCCTAATGAATGAGAGGACGACTTACTGACCTGCTAATTAGTGAGAGGAGGACTTACTTACCTGCTATTTAGTGACAGGAGGATTTATTGACCTGCTAATTAGGAAGAGGAGGACTTACTGACCTGCTAATTTTTGAGAGGAGGATTTACTGACCTACTAAGAAGTGAGAGGGATTTGCAGTTTTATATAGGAGTGAGGGAAGGACATGCAATGTTGTGTAGGATAAGGGAAGGACTTGCTGTGTGTGGGAGTGAGGGTAGGATGCAATGTGTTGTGTATGATTGAGGGAATGACTTACTGTGTTTTGTAGGAGTGAAGGAAAGACATGCAGCCTTCTGTAGTATGAGGGAAGGACTCATTGTGATGTGTAGGAGATTGAGAAGGACTCACTGTGATTTGTAGGACTGTGGGAAGGAGTTACGTTGATGCTTAAGAGTGAGGGAAGGACTCACTGAGAGGTGTAGGAGTGAGTGAAGGACTCTCTGTGAGGTGTAGGGGTGAGGGAAGGACTCGCTGTGAGGTGTAGGAGTGAGGGAAGGACTCCCTGCGATGTGTAAAGTGAAGGGCTTCTGTCTCACCAATGAGGCAGACTACTGGTGATGACGTCATTGCTCTTGTGGTCTGTTCCACCATTGACGTAGACTACTAGTGGTGACGTCACTGCTGTGGTCCACCAACGGAATGCCTAAAGTGACTTCAGCTCACTTAAAATGCAGAGAACTTGTGACATAATGTTACAAGCAAGTTGTAATGATTTAATAAGAACTGAAAATTACAGTAAATTCTTGAAGTAGCATCTTTTAATCCAGTGCCAGCAAGAGTAAAATAGTTCGTTTTACAAGTGGAAATAAAACTGAAGTACAAAATAAATCAACAATGTTATAACATTGTTGAAGTTACGATATTTTGTACAGTAGTTTCATCTTCATTTGTACAACACAATGTTTTACTCTAGCTGGCACAGCACTGAAATAAAAAATGCCAGTTTAAGAATTTACCTTAATCATCAGTTATTTATTTATTACGTGTTCACACCTTACTTTGTAACCAATGAATTTTTCCTCTGGACAAACTTTTGTAATTGTAATTTGTTTATGTTTTTCAAATGTTACACATATTCAAAATTAATTACAAGGCAGTGTATCTTCAAGGGGATAAGTGATGTTTGTGACAACTTGGGGATGTGTGAGGCTCTTAAGAGCTATCTGTGTCTCTGGGGAGGCTGATTGATTCTCCCCTAAGATCTACATGATGCTTCTAGGGGGCTTATAAGTAGCTACTTGTGTACAGCTAGTAAGGGCTATGTGATGACACTAAAGGCTGTCTGTCACTGCTAGGGACAGTGATGCTGCCAAGGGCTGGGTGCCAAGAATTGTCTGAGCCCCCTACTATAGAGATAGGCGACACACGTCGACCAAGGTACACTGGTAGCCTTGCATGAATGATCCAGGTTGGGTCGACTTTATGGGACCCTGTGTACACAGGATATAGCACCACAAGGGCAACCTAACCTAGCAGTAACCTGGTGTCAATTATTACAATAAATATTTGTATAGTAACTTAATATATCGTATAAATGAAAAAATAATACTTCTTTTTCTTTGTTTATAATAATCCTAATAAAAGAGTTGAAAACAAAAGGGTTCCAAAGGCAAAAATGAAAAGAGCCAATTATTATACTTTCCCATAAAGTAGAAAATTTACGTCACCAAAAAGTAGATACTAATGATCCTTTGAGAATCCGAATTTACGATCTTTTTAATTGTCGTAAGTATCTACTTTTCGGGAAGAAGATTATCGACTTTTGGAGAAATATTACCTAACTTTCTGAAGTAGATTATCAAAGAAAACGGGAAATTTGTATCATAGAAAATGGGAAATATCTTCTTTCCGGGAAAGTTGGTTATCTACTTTCCCGAAAAGTAGATTTTTTTCTACATTTCGGGAAAGTAGATTATCGACTTTCTGGGAAGTAAATTATCGACTTTTGGGGAAATATTACCTAATTTTGCGAAGTAGATTATCATAGAAAACGGGAAATTTGTATCATAGAAAATGGGAAATATCTACTTTCCGGGAAAGTTGGTTATCTACTTTCCCGAAAAGTAGATTTTTTTTCTACTTTTCGGGAAAGTAGATTTTCGAGTTTTTGAGCAAGTAGATTATCGTCTTTTTGGGAAATATTACCTAATTTTCTGAAGTAGATTATCATAGAAAACGGGAAATTTGTATCATAGAAAATGGGAAATATCTACTTTCCGGGAAAGTTGGTTATCTACTTTCCCGAAAAGTAGATTTTTTTTCTACTTTTCGGGAAAGTAGATTTTCGAGTTTTTGAGCAAGTAGATTATCGTCTTTTTGGGAAATATTACCTAATTTTCTGAAGTAGATTATCATTGAAAACGGGAAATTTGTATCATAGAAAATGGGAAATATCTACTTTCCGGGAAAGTTGGTTATCTACTTTCCCGAAAAGTAGATTTTTTTTCTACTTTTCGGGAAAGTAGATTTTCGAGTTTTTGAGCAAGTAGATTATCGTCTTTTTGGGAAATATTACCTAATTTTCTGAAGTAGATTATCATTGAAAACGGGAAATTTGTATCATAGAAAATGGGAAATATCTACTTTCCGGGAAAGTTGGTTATCTACTTTCCCGAAAAGTAGATTTTTTTTCTACTTTTCGGGAAAGTAGATTTTTCGAGTTTTTGAGCAAGTAGATTATCGTCTTTTTGGGAAATATTACCTAATTTTCTGAAGTAGATTATCATTGAAAACGGGAAATTTGTATCATAGAAAATGGGAAATATCTACTTTCCGGGAAAGTTGGTTATCTACTTTCCCGAAAAGTAGATTTTTTTTCTACTTTTCGGGAAAGTAGATTATCGACTTTCTGGGAAGTAAATTATCGACTTTTGGGGAAATATTACCTAATTTTGCGAAGTAGATTATCATAGAAAACGGGAAATTTGTATCATAGAAAATGGGAAATATCTACTTTCCGGGAAAGTTGGTTATCTACTTTCCCGAAAAGTAGATTTTTTTTCTACTTTTCGGGAAAGTAGATTTTCGAGTTTTTGAGCAAGTAGATTATCGTCTTTTTGGGAAATATTACCTAATTTTCTGAAGTAGATTATCATAGAAAACGGGAAATTTGTATCATAGAAAATGGGAAATATCTACTTTCCGGGAAAGTTGGTTATCTACTTTCCCGAAAAGTAGATTTTTTTTCTACTTTTCGGGAAAGTAGATTTTCGAGTTTTTGAGCAAGTAGATTATCGTCTTTTTGGGAAATATTACCTAATTTTCTGAAGTAGATTATCATTGAAAACGGGAAATTTGTATCATAGAAAATGGGAAATATCTACTTTCCGGGAAAGTTGGTTATCTACTTTCCCGAAAAGTAGATTTTTTTTCTACTTTTCGGGAAAGTAGATTATCGACTTTCTGGGAAGTAAATTATCGACTTTTGGGGAAATATTACCTAATTTTGCGAAGTAGATTATCATAGAAAACGGGAAATTTGTATCATAGAAAATGGGAAATATCTACTTTCCGGGAAAGTTGGTTATCTACTTTCCCGAAAAGTAGATTTTTTTTCTACTTTTCGGGAAAGTAGATTTTCGAGTTTTTGAGCAAGTAGATTATCGTCTTTTTGGGAAATATTACCTAATTTTCTGAAGTAGATTATCATTGAAAACGGGAAATTTGTATCATAGAAAATGGGAAATATCTACTTTCCGGGAAAGTTGGTTATCTACTTTCCCGAAAAGTAGATTTTTTTTCTACTTTTCGGGAAAGTAGATTATCGACTTTCTGGGAAGTAAATTATCGACTTTTGGGGAAATATTACCTAATTTTGCGAAGTAGATTATCATAGAAAACGGGAAATTTGTATCATAGAAAATGGGAAATATCTACTTTCCGGGAAAGTTGGTTATCTACTTTCCCGAAAAGTAGATTTTTTTTCTACTTTTCGGGAAAGTAGATTTTCGAGTTTTTGAGCAAGTAGATTATCGTCTTTTTGGGAAATATTACCTAATTTTCTGAAGTAGATTATCATTGAAAACGGGAAATTTGTATCATAGAAAATGGGAAATATCTACTTTCCGGGAAAGTTGGTTATCTACTTTCCCGAAAAGTAGATTTTTTTTCTACTTTTCGGGAAAGTAGATTTTTCGAGTTTTTGAGCAAGTAGATTATCGTCTTTTTGGGAAATATTACCTAATTTTCTGAAGTAGATTATCATTGAAAACGGGAAATTTGTATCATAGAAAATGGGAAATATCTACTTTCCGGGAAAGTTGGTTATCTACTTTCCCGAAAAGTAGATTTTTTTTCTACTTTTCGGGAAAGTAGATTATCGACTTTCTGGGAAGTAAATCATCGACTTTTGGGGAAATATTACCTAATTTTGCGAAGTAGATTATCATAGAAAACGGGAAATTTGTATCATAGAAAATGGGAAATATCTACTTTCCGGGAAAGTTGGTTATCTACTTTCCCGAAAAGTAGATTTTTTTTCTACTTTTCGGGAAAGTAGATTTTCGAGTTTTTGAGCAAGTAGATTATCGTCTTTTTGGGAAATATTACCTAATTTTCTGAAGTAGATTATCATTAAAAACGGGAAATTTGTATCATAGAAAATGGGAAATATCTACTTTCCGGGAAAGTTGGTTATCTACTTTCCCGAAAAGTAGATTTTTTTTCTACTTTTCGGGAAAGTAGATTTTCGAGTTTTTGAGCAAGTAGATTATCGTCTTTTTGGGAAATATTACCTAATTTTCTGAAGTAGATTATCATCGAAAACGGGAAATTTGTATCATAGAAAATGGGAAATATCTACTTTCCGGGAAAGTTGGTTATCTACTTTCCCGAAAAGTAGATTTTTTTTCTACTTTTCGGGAAAGTAGATTTTCGAGTTTTTGAGCAAGTAGATTATCGTCTTTTTGGGAAATATTACCTAATTTTCTGAAGTAGATTATCATTGAAAACGGGAAATTTGTATCATAGAAAATGGGAAATATCTACTTTCCGGGAAAGTTGGTTATCTACTTTCCCGAAAAGTAGATTTTTTTCTACTTTTCGGGAAAGTAGATTATCGACTATCTGGGAAGTAAATTATTGACTTAAGGGGAAATATTACCTAATTTTCTGAAGTAGATTATCATTGAAAACGGGAAATTTGTATCATAGAAAATGGGAAATATCTACTTTCCGGGAAAGTTGGTTATCTACTTTCCCGAAAAGTAGATTTTTTTTCTACTTTTCGGGAAAGTAGATTATCGACTTTTCTGGGAAGTAAATTATCGACTATTGGGGAAATTGTACCTAATTTTGCGAAGTAGATTATCATAGAAAACGGGAAATTTGTATAATAGAAAATGGGAAATATCTACTTCCGAGAAAGTTGGTTTTCTACTTTCCCGAAAAGTAGATTTTTTTTCTACTTTTCGGGAAAGTAGATTTTCGAGTTTTTGAGCAAGTAGATTATCGTCTTTTTGGGAAATATTACCTAATTTTCTGAAGTAGATTATCATTGAAAACGGGAAATTTGTATCATAGAAAATGGGAAATATCTACTTTCCGGGAAAGTTGGTTATCTACTTTCCCGAAAAGTAGATTTTTTTTCTACTTTTCGGGAAAGTAGATTATCGACTTTCTGGGAAGTAAATTATCGACTTTTGGGGAAATATTACCTAATTTTGCGAAGTAGATTATCATAGAAAACGGGAAATTTGTATCATAGAAAATGGGAAATATCTACTTTCCGGGAAAGTTGGTTATCTACTTTCCCGAAAAGTAGATTTTTTTTCTACTTTTCGGGAAAGTAGATTTTCGAGTTTTTGAGCAAGTAGATTATCGTCTTTTTGGGAAATATTACCTAATTTTCTGAAGTAGATTATCATAGAAAACGGGAAATTTGTATCATAGAAAATGGGAAATATCTACTTTCCGGGAAAGTTGGTTATCTACTTTCCCGAAAAGTAGATTTTTTTTCTACTTTTCGGGAAAGTAGATTTTCGAGTTTTTGAGCAAGTAGATTATCGTCTTTTTGGGAAATATTACCTAATTTTCTGAAGTAGATTATCATTGAAAACGGGAAATTTGTATCATAGAAAATGGGAAATATCTACTTTCCGGGAAAGTTGGTTATCTACTTTCCCGAAAAGTAGATTTTTTTTCTACTTTTCGGGAAAGTAGATTATCGACTTTCTGGGAAGTAAATTATCGACTTTTGGGGAAATATTACCTAATTTTGCGAAGTAGATTATCATAGAAAATGGGAAATTTGTATCATAGAAAATGGGAAATATCTACTTTCCGGGAAAGTTGGTTATCTACTTTCCCGAAAAGTAGATTTTTTTTCTACTTTTCGGGAAAGTAGATTTTCGAGTTTTTGAGCAAGTAGATTATCGTCTTTTTGGGAAATATTACCTAATTTTCTGAAGTAGATTATCATTGAAAACGGGAAATTTGTATCATAGAAAATGGGAAATATCTACTTTCCGGGAAAGTTGGTTATCTACTTTCCCGAAAAGTAGATTTTTTTTCTACTTTTCGGGAAAGTAGATTTTTCGAGTTTTTGAGCAAGTAGATTATCGTCTTTTTGGGAAATATTACCTAATTTTCTGAAGTAGATTATCATTGAAAACGGGAAATTTGTATCATAGAAAATGGGAAATATCTACTTTCCGGGAAAGTTGGTCATCTACTTTCCCGAAAAGTAGATTTTTTTTCTACTTTTCGGGAAAGTAGATTATCGACTTTCTGGGAAGTAAATCATCGACTTTTGGGGAAATATTACCTAATTTTGCGAAGTAGATTATCATAGAAAACGGGAAATTTGTATCATAGAAAATGGGAAATATCTACTTTCCGGGAAAGTTGGTTATCTACTTTCCCGAAAAGTAGATTTTTTTTCTACTTTTCGGGAAAGTAGATTTTCGAGTTTTTGAGCAAGTAGATTATCGTCTTTTTGGGAAATATTACCTAATTTTCTGAAGTAGATTATCATTGAAAACGGGAAATTTGTATCATAGAAAATGGGAAATATCTACTTTCCGGGAAAGTTGGTTATCTACTTTCCCGAAAAGTAGATTTTTTTTCTACTTTTCGGGAAAGTAGATTTTCGAGTTTTTGAGCAAGTAGATTATCGTCTTTTTGGGAAATATTACCTAATTTTCTGAAGTAGATTATCATTGAAAACGGGAAATTTGTATCATAGAAAATGGGAAATATCTACTTTCCGGGAAAGTTGGTTATCTACTTTCCCGAAAAGTAGATTTTTTTTCTACTTTTCGGGAAAGTAGATTTTCGAGTTTTTGAGCAAGTAGATTATCGTCTTTTTGGGAAATATTACCTAATTTTCTGAAGTAGATTATCATTGAAAACGGGAAATTTGTATCATAGAAAATGGGAAATATCTACTTTCCGGGAAAGTTGGTTATCTACTTTCCCGAAAAGTAGATTTTTTTCTACTTTTCGGGAAAGTAGATTATCGACTATCTGGGAAGTAAATTATTGACTTAAGGGGAAATATTACCTAATTTTCTGAAGTAGATTATCATTGAAAACGGGAAATTTGTATCATAGAAAATGGGAAATATCTACTTTCCGGGAAAGTTGGTTATCTACTTTCCCGAAAAGTAGATTTTTTTTCTACTTTTCGGGAAAGTAGATTATCGACTTTTCTGGGAAGTAAATTATCGACTATTGGGGAAATTGTACCTAATTTTGCGAAGTAGATTATCATAGAAAACGGGAAATTTGTATAATAGAAAATGGGAAATATCTACTTCCGAGAAAGTTGGTTTTCTACTTTCCCGAAAAGTAGATTTTTTTTCTACTTTTCGGGAAAGTAGATTATCAACTTTTCTGGGAAGTAAATTATCGACTTTAGGGGAAATATTACCTAATTTTGCGAATTAGATTATCATAGAAAACGGGAAATTTGTATCATAGAAAATGGGAAATATCTACTTTCCGGGAAAGTTGGTTATCTACTTTCCCGAAAAGTAGATTTTTTTCTACTTTTCGGGAAAGTAGATTTTCGAGTTTTTGAGCAAGTAGATTATCGTCTTTTTGGGAAATATTACCTAATTTTCTGAAGTAGATTATCACTGAAAACGGGAAATTTGTATCATAGAAAATGGGAAATATCTACTTTCCGGGAAAGTTGGTTATCTACTTTCCCGAAAAGTAGATTTTTTTCTACTTTTCGGGAAAGTAGATTATCGACTTTTGGGGAGTAAATTATTGACTTTAGGGGAAATATTACCTAATTTTCTGAAGTAGATTATCATTGAAAACGGGAAATTTGTATCATAGAAAATGGGAAATATCTACTTTCCGGGAAAGTTGGTGATCTACTTTCCCGAAAAGTAGATTTTTTTTCTACTTTTCGGGAAAGCAGATTATCGACTTTCTGGAAAGTAAATTATCGATTTTGGGGAAAATATTACCTAATTTTCTGAAGTAGATTATCATAGAAAACGGGAAATTTGTATCATAGAAAATGGGAAATATCTACTTTCCGGGAAAGTTGGTTATCTACTTTCCCGAAAAGTAGATTTTTTTTCTACTTTTCGAGAAAGTAGATTATCGACTTTTCTGGGAAGTAAATTATCGACTTTTGGGGAAATATTACCTAATTTTGCGAAGTAGATTATCATAGAAAACGGGAAATTTGTATCATAGAAAATGGGAAATATCTACTTTCCGGGAAAGTTGGTTATCTACTTTCCCGAAAAGTAGATTTTTTTCTACTTTTCGGGAAAGTAGATTATCGACTTTTGGGGAAATATTACCAAATTTTGCGAAGTAGATTATCATAGAAAACGGGAAATTTGTATCATAGAAAATGGTAAATATCTATTTTCCGTGAAAGTTGGTTATCTACTTTCCCGAAAAGTAGATTTTTATTCTACTTTTCGGGAAAGTAGATTATCGACTTTTCTGGGAAGTAAATTATCGACTTTTGGGGAAATATTACCAAATTTTCTATGATAATCTACTTCGCAAAATTAGGTAATATTTCCCCAAAAGTCGATAATTTACTTCCCAGAAAAGTCGATAATCTACTTTCCCGAAAAGTAGAAAAAAAATCTACTTTTCGGGAAAGTAGATAACCAACTTTCACGGAAAATAGATATTTACCATTTTCTATGATACAAATTTCCCGTTTTCTATGATAATCTACATCGCAAAATTTGGTAAATTTCCCCAAAAGTCAATAATTTACTTCCCAGAAAAGTCGATAATCTACTTTCCCGAAAAGTAGAAAAAAATCTACTTTTCGGGAAAGTAGATAACCAACTTTCCCGGAAAGTAGATATTTCCCATTTTCTATGATACAAATTTCCCGTTTTCAATGATAATCTACTTCAGAAAATTAGGTAATATTTCCCAAAAAGACGATAATCTACTTGCTCAAAAACTCGAAAATCTACTTTCCCGAAAAGTAGAAAAAAAATCTACTTTTCGGGAAAGTAGATAACCAACTTTCCCGGAAAGTAGATATTTCCCATTTTCTATGATACAAATTTCCCGTTTTCTATGATAATCTACTTCGCAAAATTAGGCAATATTTCCCCAAAAGTCGATAATTTACTTCCCAGAAAGTCGGTAATCTACATTCCCGAAAAGTAGAAAAAACATCTACTTTTCGGGAAAGTAGATAACCAACTTTCCCGGAAAGTAGATATTTCCCATTTTCTATGATACAAATTTCCCGTTTTCAATGAAAATCTACTTCAGAAAATTAGGTAATATTTACCCAAAAGTCGATAATTTACTTCCCAGAAAGTCGATAATCTACTTTCCCGAAAAGTAGAAAAAAAATCTACTTTTCGGGAAAGTAGATTACCAACTTTCCCGGAAAGTAGATATTTCCCATTTTCTATGATACAAATTTCCCGTTTTCAATGATAATCTACTTCAGAAAATTAGGTAATATTTCCCAAAAAGACGATAATCTACTTGCTCAAAAACTCGAAAATCTACTTTCCCGAAAAGTAGAACAAAATCTACTTTTCGGGAAAGTAGATAACCAACTTTCCCGGAAAGTAGATATTTCCCATTTTCTATGATGCAAATTTCCTGTTTTCTATGATAATCTACTTCAGAAAATTAGGTAATATTTCCCAAAAAGACGATAATCTACTTGCTCAAAAACTCGAAAATCTACTTTCCCGAAAAGTAGAACAAAATCTACTTTTCGGGAAAGTAGATAACCAACTTTCACGGAAAGTAGATATTTCCCATTTTCTATGATAAAAATTTCCCGTTTTCTATGATAAGAAAATAACAAACTTTCCCGGAAAGTAGATATTTCCCATTTTCTATGATACAAATTTCCCGTTTTCTATGATAATCTACTTCGCAAAATTAGGTAATATTTCCCCAAAAGTCGATAATTTACTTCCCAGAAAAGTCGATAATCTACTTTCCCGAAAAGTAGAAAAAAAATCTACTTTTCGGGAAAGTAGATAACCAACTTTCCCGGAAAGTAGATATTTCCCATTTTCTATGATACAAATTTCCCGTTTTCTATGATAATCTACTTCGCAAAATTAGGTAATATTTCCCCAAAAGTCGATAATTTACTTCCCAGAAAAGTCGATAATCTACTTTCCCGAAAAGTAGAAAAAAAATCTACTTTTCGGGAAAGTAGATAACCAACTTTCCCGGAAAGTAGATATTTCCCATTTTCTATGATACAAATTTCCCGTTTTCTATGATAATCTACTTCGCAAAATTAGGTAATATTTCCCCAAAAGTCGATAATTTACTTCCCAGAAAAGTCGATAATCTACTTTCCCGAAAAGTAGAAAAAAAATCTACTTTTCGGGAAAGTAGATAACCAACTTTCCCGGAAAGTAGATATTTCCCATTTTCTATGATACAAATTTCCCGTTTTCTATGATAATCTACTTCGCAAAATTAGGTAATATTTCCCCAAAAGTCGATAATTTACTTCCCAGAAAAGTCGATAATCTACTTTCCCGAAAAGTAGAAAAAAAATCTACTTTTCGGGAAAGTAGATAACCAACTTTCCCGGAAAGTAGATATTTCCCATTTTCTATGATACAAATTTCCCGTTTTCTATGATAATCTACTTCGCAAAATTAGGTAATATTTCCCCAAAAGTCGATAATTTACTTCCCAGAAAAGTCGATAATCTACTTTCCCGAAAAGTAGAAAAAAAATCTACTTTTCGGGAAAGTAGATAACCAACTTTCCCGGAAAGTAGATATTTCCCATTTTCTATGATACAAATTTCCCGTTTTCTATGATAATCTACTTCGCAAAATTAGGTAATATTTCCCCAAAAGTCGATAATTTACTTCCCAGAAAAGTCGATAATCTACTTTCCCGAAAAGTAGAAAAAAAATCTACTTTTCGGGAAAGTAGATAACCAACTTTCCCGGAAAGTAGATATTTCCCATTTTCTATGATACAAATTTCCCGTTTTCTATGATAATCTACTTCGCAAAATTAGGTAATATTTCCCCAAAAGTCGATAATTTACTTCCCAGAAAAGTCGATAATCTACTTTCCCGAAAAGTAGAAAAAAAATCTACTTTTCGGGAAAGTAGATAACCAACTTTCCCGGAAAGTAGATATTTCCCATTTTCTATGATACAAATTTCCCGTTTTCTTTGATAATCTACTTCAGAAAGTTAGGTAATATTTCTCCAAAAGTCGATAATCTACTTCCCGAAAAGTAGATACTTACGACAATTAAAGAGATCGTAAATTCGGATTCTCAAAGGATCATGAGTATCTACTTTTTGGTGACGTAAATTTTCTACTTATGGGAAAGTATAATAATTGGCTCTTTTCATTTTTGCCTTTGGAACCCTTTTGTTTTCAACTTTTTTATTAGGATTATTATAAACAAAGAAAAAGAAGTATTATTTTTTCATTTATACGATATATTTAGTTACTATACAAATATTTATTGTAATAATTGACACCAGGTTACTGCTAGGTTAGGTTGCCCTTATGGTGCTATATCCTGTGTACACAGGGTCCCATAAAGTCGACCCAACCTGGATTATTCAAGCAAGGCTACCAGTGTACCTTGGGCGACGTGTGTCGCCTATCTCTATAGTAGGGGGCTCAGACAAGTCTTGGCACCCAGCCCTTGGCAGCATCACTGTCCCTAGCAGTGACAGACAGCCTTTAGTGTCATCACATAGCCCTTTCTAGCTGTACACAAATAGCTACTTATAAGCCCCCTAGCAACATCATGTAGATCTTAGGGGAGAATCAATCAGCCTCCCCAGAGACACAGATAGCTCTTAAGAGCCTCACACATCCCCAAGTTGTCACAAACATCACTTATCCCCTTGAAGACACACTGCCTTGCAATTAATTTTGAATATGTGTAACATTTGAAAAACATAAACAAATTACAATTACAAAAGTTTGTCCAGAGGAAAAATTCATTGGTTACAAAGTAAGGTGTGAACACGTAATAAATAAATAACTGATAATTAAGGTAAATTCTTAAACTGGCATTTTTTACTTCAGTGCTGTGCCAGCTAGAGTAAAACATTGTGTTGTACAAATGAAGATGAAACTACTGTACAAAATATCGTAACTTCAACAATGTTATGACATTGTTGATTTATTTTGTACTTCAATTATATTTCCACTTATAAAACGAACTATTTTACTCTTGCTGGCACTGGATTAAAAGATGCTACTTCAAGAATTTACTGTAATTTTCAGTTCTTATTAAATCATTACAACTTGCTTGTAACATTATGTCACAAGTTCTCTGCATTTTAAGTGAGCTGAAGTCACTTTAGGCATTCCGTAGGTGGACCACAGCAGTGACGTCACCACTGTAGTCTACGTCAATTGTGGAACAGACCACAAGAGCAATGACGTCATCACCAGTAGTCTGCCTCATTGGTGAGACAGAAGCCCTTCACTTTACACATCGCAGGGAGTCCTTCCCTCATTCCTACACCTCACAGCGAGTCCTTCCCTTGCCCCTACACCTCACAGAGAGTCCTTCACTCACTCCTACACCTCTCAGTGAGTCCTTCCCTCACTCCTATGCATCAACGTAACTCCTTCCCACAGTCCTACAAATCACAGTGAGTCCTTCTCAATCTCCTACACATCACAATGAGTCCTTCCCTCATACTACACAAGGCTGCATGTCTTTCCTTCACTCCTACAAAACAC
Source organism: Homarus gammarus (assembly GCA_958450375.1). Lineage (NCBI taxonomy): Eukaryota > Metazoa > Arthropoda > Malacostraca > Decapoda > Nephropidae > Homarus > Homarus gammarus. The sequence goes on from CAUDMG010001683.1 coordinate 1,766,351, forward strand.
AGTAAGTCATTCCCTCAATCCTACACAACACATTCCATCCTACCCTCACTGCCACACACAGCAAGTCCTTCCCTTATCCTACACAACATTGCATGTCCTTCCCTCACTCCTATATAAAACTGCAAATCCCTCTCACTTCTTAGTAGGTCAGTAAATCCTCCTCTCCCTAAATAGCAGGTCAGTAAGTCCTCCTCTCATTCATTAGGAGGTCAGCAAGTCCTTCCCTCATTTACGAACATCACTACATGTCCTTCCCTCATTCCTACACAACACTGAAGTCCTTCCCTAAATACTACCCATCACAGTGAGTCCTTCCCTCACTCATACACATCACAGCGAGACCTTCCCTCACTCCTACACATCACAGTGAGTCCTTCCCTCACCCCTACACATCACAGTGAGTCCTTCCCTCATACTACACAACATTGCATGTCCTTCCCTCACTCCTATAAAACACTGCAAATCCTCCTCGCACTCCTTAGGTCAGTAAGTCCTCCTCTCACTCCTCAGTAGGTCCGTAAATCCTCCTCTCACTCCTTAGGTCAGTAAATCCTCCTGTCACTAATTAGCAGGTAAGTAAGTCCTCCTCTCACTAATTAGCAGGTCAGTAAGTCGTCCTCTCATTCATTAGGAGGTCAGCAATTTCTTCCCTCATTTACGAACATCACTACAAGTCCTTCCCTCATTCCTACACAATACTGAAGTCCTTCCCTCAATACTGCACAATGCTGCATGTCCGTCCCTCAGTCCTACAGTATTCAGTAGATAAACTTTCAATACACCGTTATAATCTATATTAGCATTTATAAAGACTTGTCGAACCAACAGTAAATATTATACACAATACAACTTCCTGTCATGTTGGGTAGACCGACTTATTTAGGATATATTGATCTTTTTCTGTACACAGACATTAGGAGCATCAATTAACCCCCTCAGCCACAAATACAGTAGCTCTCTAAGAGCCTCACACATCTCCAAGTTGATATTCACAATATAGCCACAAACAGCCTCTGGTTGGATCAGAACTACCCCTGACAACCTTTCATAGTCCTTAAATCCTTTGCATAACGACCGATGATCATCACACAGCCTGAATTAGTCAAACAGTCCATGGCGGCGGCATATATGCCCTGGGGGCCTCACATAGCCCCTAGGACTGACATACTGCCTCAGAACATTTACAACAAATACAATCTTTTTTTTTTTTTACAATTTCAAAAGTTTGCCCACAGGAAATGCTCATTGGTTACAAGTAAGTTGTAAAGCTGTAATAATTACTTAATTTTACAGTAAAATTTTAAACTAACATCTTGAATATCTCTGCCAGGAAGAATAAAATATTTTGTTTTGCAAATGAAGATGAAACTAAAGTCCAAAATAATTAAGTCGAACAAAATACTTCCTGACTGTCTAGTTACAAATCCACACAAAAGATTACAACAGTGTATTAGAAGTCATGAGCTTCGCAACACCACCAGTCTATATGGTGACAAGTCCTTCCCTCACCCCTACACCACACTACAAGTCCTTCTCTCTCTCTCCTACACAGCCCTGCAAGTCCATCCCTCACTCATACACTACACTACAAGTCATTCCCTTACTCCTACACCACACTACAATTCCTTTCCGCACTCCTATACATTGCAAGTCTTTCCCTCACTCCTACACAATACTAGAAGTCCTTCCCTCATTTATACACAACACTGCAAGTCCTTCCCTCACTCCTACACAACCCTGCAAGTCCTTCCCTCATTTCTACACAACACTGCATGTACTTCCCTCACTCCTACACAATACTAGAAGACCTTCCTTCACTCCTACACAACCCTGCAGGTCCTTCCCTCACTCCTACACAAATCTGCTAGTCCTTTCCTCACACCTACACGATACTAGAAGTCCTTCCATCACTTCTACACAATACTGCAAGTCCTTCCCTCACTCCTACACAATACTACAAGTCCTTCTTTCACTCCTACACAACACTGCAATCCTTCCATCTCTCCTATACAACCCTGCAAGTCCTTCCCTAACTCCTACACAAACCTGCTAGTGATTCCTTCACTCCTACACAACCCAGCAAGTCCTTCCTTCACTCCTGCACAACCCTGCAAGTCCTTCCCTCACTCCTACACAACGCTGCATGTCCTTCCTTCACTCCTACACAACCCAGCAAGTCTTTCCTTCACTCCTACACAACCCTGCAAGTCCTTCCCTAACTCCTATGCAAACCTGCTAGTGATTCCTTCACTCCTACACAACCCAGCAAGTCCTTCCCTCACTCTTACACAACCCGGCAAGTCCTTCCCTCACTCCTACACAACACTGCAAGACCTTCCGTCACTCCTACACCACACTACATGTCCATCCCTCACTCATACACCACACTACAAATCCTTCCCTCACTCCTACACCGCACTTCAAGTCCTTCCCTTATTCCTACACCACACTACAAGTCCTTTCCTCACTCATACACCACACTACAAGTCCTTCTCTCTCTCCTACACAGCTCTGTAAGTCCTTCTCTCACTCCTACACAACACCACAAGTCATTCCTACAACCCTGCAAGTCCATCCCTCACTCCTACACAACGCTGCATGTCCTTCTTTCACTCCTACACAACCCAGCAAGTCTTTCCTTCACTCCTACACAGCCCTGCAACTCCTTCCCTCAGTCCTACACATTACTACAAGTACTTCCCTCACTCTTACACAACCCGGCAAGTCCTTCCCTCACTCCTACACAAAACTGCAAGTCCTTCCATCACTCCTACACAATACTAGAAGCTCTTCCCTCACTCCAACACAATATTGCAAGTCCTTCCCTCACTCCTACACAATACTAGAAGCACTTCCCTCACTCTTACGCAATACTACAAAGCCTTGTTTCACTCCTACACAATACTAAAAGTCCTTCCTCATTTCTACACAACACTGCAAGTCCTTCCCTCACTCATAAACAATACTAGAAGTGCTTCTCTCACTTATACACAACACTGCAAGTCCTTCCATCACTCCTACACAACCCTGCATGTCCTTCCTTAACTCCTACACAACCCTGCAAATCTTTCCTTCACTCCTACACAACCATGCAAGTCCTTCCCTCAGTCCGACACATTACTACAAGAACTTCCCTCACTCTTACACAACCCGGCAAGTCCTTCCCTCACTCCTACACACTCCTGCAAGTCCTTCTTTCACTCCTACACAACACTGCAAGACCTTCCGTCACTCCTACACAATCCTAGAAGTCCTTCCCTCATTTCTACACAACACTGCAAGTCCTTCCCTCACTTCTACACAATACTAGAAGTCCTTCCCTCACTTATACACAACACTGCAAGTCCTTCCGTCACTCCTACACAATAATAGAAGTCCTTCCCTCATTTCTACACAACACTGCAAGTCCTTCCCTCACTCCTACACTCACTGCATGTCCTTCCCTCACTAATACACAACACTACAAGTCCTTCCACCACTCATACACCACACTACAAGTCCTTCCCTCATTCCTACGCAGCACTGCAAGTCCTTCTCTCACTACTTCACAACCCTGTAAGTCCTATCCTTACTCCTACACCACAAGTCCTTCTCTCACCCCTACACAACTCTGCAAGTCCTTCCCTCACTCCTTCACAACCCTGTAAGTCCTTCCCTTACTCCTACACAATCCTGCAAGTCCTCCTTTCACTCCTACACAACACTGCAAGTCCTTCCCTCACTCCTACACAATACTAGAAGCCCTTCCCTCACTTCTACACAATTTTGCAAGTCCTTCCCTCACTCCTACACAATACTAGAAGCACTTCCCTCACTCTTACACAATACTACAAAACCTTGTTTCACTCCTACACAATACAAGAAGACCTTCCCTCGTCTACACAACCCTGCATAACCTTTCCTCACTCCTACACAACACTGCAAGTCTTTCCGTCACTCCTACACAATACTAGAAGTCCTTGCCTCGTCTACACAACCCTGCAAGTTCTTCCCTCACTCCTACACAACACTGCATAACCTTTCCTCACTCCTCCACATCACTGCATGTCCATCCCTCACTCCTACATAATATTGCTTGTTCTTTCCTCTCTCCTACAGTGCTACAGTATCTCTACAGTAGTCAGTAGATAAGATTTCAACACACTGTTATCATCTGTTTTAGTGTTTATGTGGACGTATTTAACCAACACCTACATATATACAATGCAACTTCCTGTCATGTTTGGTAGACTGAGTTATTTAGAGAATGTTCATCCTTTACTGTACTCTTGATCGCTTCTCTTCTTCATCTTGATGTTGCCTCGTCATCTGTTCACCAAGATATGGTCCTCATCCTCCCTGGAGTAGTATTTTCTGTTAATACCTGTGAAATTAAAACTTTATTAACCAAAAATAGTTTTTTTTTTTTGTATATATTGCAGGGCGACAAGAAGTAAAATAACTCTTTCTTCATACTATTATGCCAGCACTCCTCTTTATCGAGAATTTTCCACTGGTCAAGTCACACGAGTGGTCACAACAACAAGCAGGGTAAACACTATAATGACTTATATTATCTCCACCAAGTTCTCAATAATAACCCTCAGATTAGCTCAAAATATAGGTATCATGTTGAAGATGAATCATGAAATGCATAACTTAGTATTATAAAGTTAAGAGACCACAAACAAAGGTCAAGTAAAGGAACAATTTAAGCACAGTACAGATGACCACAGCCTAAATTAACCCAAACCCGAACCTCAGCCTCACCATACACTAGAAAAGTACAAAAGTATACACCACTTGTCTCCACATAAATATATTCTGAGTCCAGACCAATTGTACCACACTTGCACCACACACTATCACCAGCCAGGCTCATCTACCTCCCTGCTGCACTTGCCGTGACCCACACAATGTGGATACCATGCCACCAATTACCATACTATTTTACCTAACAAATGAACAACGTTAAGCTAATTTACTTATTACATACTTATTATAAATTAATATATATATATAACACACAAGACTATGTTTACATACAGGAACATATACAAAATATAGTCCTACGTACTGAAGAAGAAGTGTAATTACCTCTCAATCAAATATATTCAGTGCCTTATAAAACTCCCTCCCCAAACATAAGACACTTGTGTTTTATTTTCAGTTTGGTGAATGAGACAAAGCATTTGCTACGAAATTCTCTCACTCTTACACAACATACCAAGTCCATCCCTCACTCCTACACAATACTACAAGTTCATCCCTCACTCCTACACAATAGTACAAGTCCTTCTCTCACTCCTACACAACATACCAAGTTCATCAATCACTCCCACACAGCATACCAAGTCCATCCCTCACTCCTACACAATAGTACAAGACCTTTTCTCACTCCTACACAACACACCAAGTTCATCAATCACTCCTACACAATAGTACAAGTCCTTCTCTCACTCCTACACAACACACCAAGTCCATCAATCACTCCTACACAACAGTACAAGTCCTTCTCTCACTCCTACACAACACACCAAGTCCATCAATCACTCCCACACAACATACCAAGACCTTCCCTCACTCCTAAACAATACTACAAGTCCCTCCCTCACTCCTACACAATACTACAAGTCCTTCCCTCACTCCTACACAATACTACAAGTCCCTCCCTCACTCCTACACAATACTACAAGTCCTTCCCTCACTCCTACACAATACAACAAGTCTTTCCCTCACTTCTATACAACACTGCACGTCCTTCCCTCACTCCTACACAATACTAGAAGTCCTTCCCTCACTCCTACACAATACTAGAAGTCCTTCCCTCACTTCTACACAATACTTCAAGTCCTTCCCTCACTCCTACACAATACTTCAAGTCATCCCTCACTCCTACACAACATACCAAGTCCTTCCCTCACTACTACACAATACTTCTAGTCCTTCCCTCACTACTACACAATACTTCAAGTCCTTCCCTCACTACTACACAATACTTCAAGTCCTTCCCTCACTCCTACACAGTACAACAAGTCCATCCCTCACTCCTTAACAACATACCAAGTCCTTCCCTCACTCCTACACAACATACCAAGTCCATCCCTCACTTCTACACAACATACCAAGTCCATCCCTCACTCCTACACAATACTACAAGTCCATCCCTCACTCCTACACAACATACCAAGTCCTTCCCTCACTCCTACACAACATACCAAGTCCATCCCTCACTCCTACACAATACTACAAATCCATCCCTCACTCCTACACAACATACCAAGTCCTTCCCTCACTTCTACACAATACTACAAGTCCATCCCTCACTCCTACACAACATACCAAGTCCATCCCTCACTCCTACACAATACTACAAGTCCATCCCTCACTCCTACACAACATATCAAGTCTTTCCCTTACTCCTACACAATACTGCAAGGCCATCCCTCACTCCTACACAACATACCAAGTCCATCCCTCACTCCTAAACAATATACCAATTCCTTCCCTCACTCCTACACAACATACCCAGTCCATCCCTTACTCCTACACAACATACCAAGTCCATCCCTTACTCCTACACAACATACCAAGTCCATCCCTCACTCCTACACAACATACCAAGTCCATCCCTCACTCCTAAACAGTATACCAAGTCCTTCCCTCACTCCTACACAACATACCAAATCCTTCCCTCACTCCTACACAACATACCAAGTCCTTCCCTGCAGAGTTAATCACCATCTATTAAGTCTCTCATTCTTGTTTTTCATTCTACTTCTGAACTGTAATAAATTATGGTCACTGTACACTACAATTCTCTGGTAGGTGTTGCCATGATATATGTTGAACTTTTCCAGTGCCATAAGCAGAGCCATAGCTTCTTTCTCTATAGTAGAGTAATTCCATTGCACCAGCCCCAACATCACTGGTAAAACATAAATTTTACTTACGAACCATTCAAAATCCTGTCTCTGCCTCGTCCAGTTCAACACGACTTCAGTCCATCTGGCAGTCGAACCCGAGGCCTCCATCAACCACAACAGGTACCTTGCCAGTGAGCCACCATACTGTGTTGAATAGTATATACACCAGTGTCAACATTAGATCGGGTCAAAAAGGGCATACATATTTTAAATTGCAATTTAGAATTTATAAGAGACTAGAAAAGTTGCTCCTATGTAAAGTTTATCAAACTCCAACATATGGTATTAGTCTTGTATTATTACAGTAAAAGATGGCACCAATTAGCAGCCCTTAACTAATACTACGTAGATCTATCCATACTATTAATACTGAAATGTGCTCCTCGATTTGGATTACTTGATCAACAAACACCTTTCCCTCAATACGAATATTTTGTTCTTGTTTCCATCAGTATATAATACAGTTATCTCTTATTTTTCCTCTTCTGTGTACAACAGTTTACATTACCCATCATCATCTCTGACGTTTGCCTCGGGCTGCTGGAGGCTGCCCAACATCCGTGCCTCCACACTCGCCTATTTTATTTTTCTAAGTCGCGCATTTTCACCTATATGAAGGCGCCAATTCATGATATAAGTGTTAACAAATTATGTTTGATGAATATTGTTCACTTCTTTGATAACTGCCCTGTTCACACGGCACAAGTGATGAAGCGCTGGTCAGAGGAAAGGTCGAATGAAATTGACCTTTTGGACTGGCCATCTAAATCTCCAGGTCCATATTCAATAAGTTTCTTTCAGTTAAACAATACAACTTTTCCTTTACCCAATAGAATAATAATGTTGCGTTTTTATTGAAACATTTAGTATCACAAATGTAATATTGTATAGGGCCATTGCTTGTGTTAAGAGATTACTATGACTGTTTGTGAGTGCTACCCAGACCTCAACCCTATAGAGACCATTTGGACCCAGATAGTGAACGCGTGGGAACCTGAAGACAAGCTAAACACTGGTCCCGAGTCCTCTTACACACCCAGGACGAGTATGAGCAGTTTGTGAGGAACCAACCACCTATATAACCTTGTGTCTCAGTCCCAAGAAGGCTCCAAGGGGCTATATAAAAGGGAGGCCATTGGAAAGGCTAGTGATATTCTGTATGACCTGTGTTGGTAAATGTTAAAAGTAAATATGATTTCCACCCTCGTATTTTTCAATATTTATCCTCATATCTACGTTATTATAAATATCTAATTACTGGTGATTAAAACCAAAACAACAACTTAAAAAAAAATTAAATATAGAAATGGATGGTACATTATAATAATGTATTAGCCCGTCAGACAGACCGTAGTACTTATATTATTGCGGGCTACAAACATTATGTTTATATAATTGCATCACCCACGGTAACTAGCCTATGAGCCGCGGTTAAGATATTAAACTCCTGGGCAATATTTCTATAATGTGGGTTAGTTTTTATAAGACACAACTGAAGTGATTGTGACTGTGGTGATAGTGTAGACTGTAGTGATTTTGGTGATGATGAAGATTGTGGTGATGGTGAAATGATTGTGGTGATGGTGGTGAAGCGGTTGTGGCGAAGTGATTGTGGTGATGAAGTGATTGTGGCAAAATGATTATGGTGAAGTGATTGTGGTGAAGTTGTAGTGGATACCTCCCCGACAAACGCTTGTCGCTGAGTAGCCGACCCAGCGAATTCCCCAGTGTATGCCTCGTGGTCTACGTCAACCAGCGCCGCCTTACATGACGGAGGTCAACTATTAAGCCACGCCTACCTCCGCTATATAAGACCTGACCTCGTGGTGACCTACTGTCATGATCGTGATGACGGCTAACCAGAAAACCTTAAGGATTCATATTAGGCTCAAACGTCCACAAAACCTTCCGAGTCCCCCAGTGTAAACGTCCCCCGTTTTCTGTTTCCTTGATGACGTCAACGATAGGCCGTCTTTGTCTAAATGGAACTTTGAATATAATCCACGGATTTCGTAGCAAGACGCTGTATGTTGGGACCTGTTGCCATCCAACCCTTTGTAATCAATTTAAATTTGCTTTTGATAGCTCAGTCAGAGCATTGTTAGTGAGGATAATAGTAGGGAATGAAACGGAGTTCATAGTCTCAGTTTCAACGTCAGAGTGTACAGTAAATCAATTCATCGAAATAGAAGTAGGTGGACTCCCTGACCTATTTTGAGTGAGGGCGCCGCGGGCATTTCAACTGTTAGTAAGTGCACGCCCCTTCACCCATACAGGTAGGCCATTCCACTCTGTGTTGTAATTCGCCCTTCTTTAAGTGATTTGACCCAATTAATAGTTGATTGTGCAAGTGTTACAGTAACGTAGTTGATATGCTCTGAGTGAAGTAATATTTACGTCTTTAAAGTCCCCTGAAACGTGATGTCGTTGTCACCGTTAGTAAGTGCTCGCCCCTTCACCCATACAGGTCCCTAACACAGCCTAGGCCGTGTCTGTAGCGTGGATGTTGTATCCACTATGTCTGGGGAGATGTCCGAGGTCCAGTAGGATCAGTTACCTTCGTGAGACCCGACCGTCAGACACTTCAGACTACCTATGGCCCCCATAGCTGGCTCGTCTGGCCCTAACGCTCGGCCTGCGAGGTGACCCCGGATCACCAAGCCACACACCACAACCAGCCCCCATCATTGGTGTATGAGTGTCTAACTCTGTAGGGCTATTTGTGTGGCGGGGTTAATCCACTGGGATCTTCAGAGTTCGTCGGAAAGTACCCCATGGTGGCAGGACCCCATGGCGGTTGCTTGAGTATCACTCCTGACGACTGAGTGTTGTAGTGGCAGTTGCCCCTGGTCTTTAAGGTGCTAAGTGACTATAAGAGTTAGGTGTTATTGAGTATGCCCACCCAGTCGTGGTGTGAGTGATATCGAGTATGTCCACCCAGTAGTGGTGTGAGTATGTCGAGCCTGAGGGCATAGTACCAGATTTCGTCTGTTGGTACATATATATTCTTTCTCCTACCTCCATATTAATGTTTAAATAAATTTTGTATTTGTATATTGTGTCTATTATTTACCTACAGTATCTACCGTTATTTCTTCCCTATTACTTGATACTCTCATTACATATACCCACGAACCTCCTCTCGTCACGCTACCAATGGTTATAAGTATTAGAGTAAAAAGAATTATTACTGACACACAGTCCCTTATACTACCTCTCGCTTTCTACCTACACCAACCAGCAAGCAACACCACCTCCTCCGCTCCTGCCTGGCGGCCCTCGCTCCCGCCGGCGATCATGGCGACCCACAAGCTGGTCCTCCTCTGAGCACCCTCACCAACCAGCTCTCTCTACTCAACGCTTGTAGCCATGCTGCCTTCCCAGCACCAAGCTGCATTGTACATCCAATACAACATGTATACAGAGAGCACATTGTGAGTTTCCTTTCTCCATCCCATCCTGAGTGTGAACCAAATTTCCCGTACCCCACAAAGTATTTAAGTATTTAAGTGGGTGAAAAGAATCAATAGAGGAGATATAGATAAAGTTCTTAAAATATCCGAGCAGGATAGGACTCGTAGCAACGGATTTAAATTGGATAAGTTTAGGTTAAGGAGGGAGATAGGAAGGAACACGTTCACAAACAGGGTGGTGGACGATTGGAACAAGCTTAGCAACTTTGTAGTAAGTGCTGGAACGCTGGAAAGTTTTAAAAGAAGGCTTGATCGATTCATGGATGATAGAGAGTGGTAGTAACTCGACAGGAGCTGCCATGAGCAGGTCAACCGGCCTATTGCAGACTCCTTATGTTCTTATGGTGGTGAAGTGATTGTGGTGATGGTAGTGAAGTGATTCTGGTGATGGGGTGAACTGGTTCTGGTGATATTGGTGAGTGTTTTTTGGTGAAGTGATTCTGGTGGAGGTGGTGAAGCAGTTGTGGTGGAAGTGGTGAAGCAGTTGTGGTGGAAGTGGTGAAGCAGTTGTGGTGAAGTTATAGTGGTGAATTGATAGTGGTAGAGTGATTGTGGTTAAGTGATTGTGGTGGTGAAATGATTGTGGCGGTGGTGATGAGAAAGTTGTAACAGCACCTTTTGCATTAAATAGTCACCCAAATGAATAACTTGGTAATTATTCACGTTATACGCGGCTCAAACTCTCTCAGAAGTCGAACGAGGTCACCTGACTAATCAAAACACAGCTTGACGCCCGCTTCTCTGCTCACACGCTCGGAAGAGAGGGGCCAGAGTCTTACCAATAGTTAAGGTGTGAACATGTAACTTAAGTGTTCATTATATAAGTGTACTCAAAACATTTCCCTGGAGATAATTCATAATACATTCTCTCCCAAATTAAGTACTGTGTATATAATTACTTCAACAATAAAGAAAAGAACCCAAAAGAAGTGTTTACCTCAGCCCTGCCACTTAAGAGTTCCAAAACTTATTTAAAACAATTAATGTGATACACAACATGTATTACAGAGTGATAAGAAAATAAGGAGTCTGCAATAGGCCGGTTGGCCTGTGCATGGCAGCTCCTGTCGAGAGTTACTACCACTCTCTATCATCCATGAATCTATCTCGCCTCCTTTTAAGACTTTCCAGCGTTCCAGCACTTACTACAAAGTTGCTAAGCTTGTTCCACTCGTCAACCACCCTATTTGTGAACCAGTTCCTTCCTATCTCCCTCCTAAACCTAAACTTATCCAACTTAAATCCGTTGCTACAAGTCCTATCTTGCTCGGATACTATAAGAACTTTATCTATATCTCCTTTATTGATTCCTTTCACCCACTTAAATACTTCTATCTTATCTCCCTGCACTCTTCTTCTTTCTAGGGAATGCAAGTTTAGTTTATTTAACCTATCTTGATATGGAAGGATTCTAAGACCAGGAATCATTTTCGGCATTCTTCGCTGCACCGACTTCAGTGAATTGATATCCATTCTATAATAAGGGCACTAGAAATGAACCGCATAATGGAGGTGCGGCCTGACTAGCGCAAGATATAGTTGCAATAAGACCTCTGCACTCTTATTACTTACACTTCTAGATATAAAACCTAATACTCTGTTTGCCTTTTTTCGAACATTAACGCACTGTTTTCTAAACCGTAGGTCCGGGCTTACAAGTACCCCTAAGTCCTTTCACAAGTCGACTTCTCTAGACTGATGTTGTTAAGGTTGTATTTCTTGACAGTATTGTTAAGTATGCTGCACTTGCTGGTGTTGAATTTCATTTGCCATTTTACTGGCCACTCCTGCAGTTTATTTAAATCCTCCTGTAGTGCATTTGCATCCTTCCCTGAATTAATCTGCCGCCCTATTTGGATGTCATCCGCAAACTTAATTATGTCACTGCTGATCCCAGTATCTTGATCGTTTATGTAGATTATGAACAAGAGTGGGCCTAGTACTGACCCCTGGGGAACCCGACTGGTTACATTTAACACCATCTACGCTGACCCTCTGTGTTCTATAGGTAAGCCATGATTTTATCAAATTTAAAACTTTCCCCTCGATACCATGAGCCTTAACTTTTCTCAGAAGCCTCTGATGTGGTACTCTGTCAAACGTTTTGCTAAAGTCTAAGTAAATAACATCGTAATTTTTGTCATTATCTACTACCTCGAAGACTTCCTAAAAAAATCGTCAGCTGTTTTAAACGAGATTTTCCCTTCGTAAACCCTTGTTGAGAATCGTAGATTAATTTGTTTTTCTCTAAATGCGATCGGATGTTATTTGCTATAATTGATTCAAGAAATTTCCCCACTACTGACGTAAAAACTAATCGGCCGGTAATTTGACGCTGATGTTCTGTCACCCTTTTTAAATATGGGTACTACATTTGCCTGTTTCCATAACTCTGGCACAACTCCCGTGTCTAATGATTTTTATAAATAAATTTACGAGGGGTCCGCTAATCTGTTCCTTACACTCTTTCAAAACTCGAGGGAAAATTTCATCCGGCCCTGGGGATTTTGTCTTCTTTAATTTATTTATCTTCTTAAGAACGTCCTTAAGAACATCTTTAATTTCTCTTCTTCACTTCCCTAAATATCAGTGAATATTTTGCGAAGGTAACAAATATTTTTTCCCAACACAGTAAATACGGTGATAATGGAGAGTAAACTATTTATTTGACCATTATACTTCACTTGACTATGTAATAATTTATAGCACAAAAGTAAATTATTCTACTTGTCGAAAATATCACCTTTACACTGGTGATTGGAGGTTGGCAAGTGAGTTACCTACCACCACCACAGACACTTCCCCACCATCACCACTATAAACACTCCCCACCGCCACCACCACAGACACTTCCCCACCACCACAGTGACCAACTGATGTACTCAAGATGGATCTGATTGTTCCTGGCTACAATATTTGACTGTCAGGTGAACAAGGTAACACCGCCTCTTACACTGGGATTTAAAACGCTCATAGAAGTCGTGTTTGGTTTAAACAAGATAAAATTATGAAATCACGAAGATATGGCAGCAGCCCATCTTATATCACCTGAAGATTAACTACCCTAACACCCCCCCCCCCCCCCCCCCCCACCAAAAGTGGCACTTCTGTGTATAACAAGTAAAATCTGATTTGGTGCCTAATCTTCACGTGGTGGCTAATGTCGAGCTGAGTTTGGCTGTTCTGAGTGGTTAGTTGCTTATATTGTTACATACGTTTTAGCCTAAGAGTGCTGTTTACATTTTGTTCCCGACAATCATAGACCACTTAGAACACTTCATGAATACACCAATGAAGACTGAAGGCATAATGTACACAGTTGAGACATCTCTATTACGCCGACTGAGAACAACCACTTATAAGGTTTAATCATGGACGCGATTAGGTGTTAATCTAATGTTCATAATCCTCTAAAGCCGTGCTAAAGGACTCCATATAAATGCTAAACCGGATAATGGTCTAGGGGAGAAGGTCGGGTTAATCAGCGTGGGTGGTCGCCTTGTTCTGGTACCTAACCTTAAACTCCTACAACCAAATCACGTTGAAATGGATTTCTACCCCAGTGAAGTTGTCAAGATCATTCAGAATAATTAAGTCCCAGTCATCAACATTTCTATACAATTAATGGGCTATCGAATTGACGTAGAATGGAGAGAGAAACAAGTTGTAAGGGAAATATACACAGCGACATACATTACATTTTTCAACACCAACACACACATGATGGCGTCTGTATTTTATAATCCTTGACAACTGGATGTATTAATTTAGGAGCATTTTGTAAACGTTAACTTCCGTTACACATCCACTAATCGCCTCGACCGTCTCACTACTGGCCAGCTCCCTCCCTTCATGTCTGGCTGTCCCTGGTCTAAAGTTCATCCACATCGCCACACACTGAACCATCTCCAGCGCGAACATACGCTCTTGTGGTGTTGAAGCACATGATATAAAGCGTCACTTGCGAACCTTAGTAATAACACTTAATCGGATGGCTGGCGTGGCCATATTTGTTTTGCTTAATTTGACACCACAAGAAAGTCCTGATACCTACCAAAGAGACAACTGAGAGCTCGACTCCCAGACACTGAACCATCCGATGAAACTTCTATCTAACCGACGCTCTTGTAATGATAAGGACTGGATATTACAAGTAAATGCTCACTAACAGAAAAACTGAGTTGCTTCTGCAGGAAATAATGGGAAACGTTTTTCATTCAGCTGATCAACAAAAATCACAGATGGTTCAAAGAAATGTGGCTCCAAGCTCGACTCCTGATTCAGCGCTTCGTTTGTGGTGCCCAGCCACTCAGAACTCTCGATACAGATTCAGCGCTTCCTTTGTGGTGACCAGCCACTCAGAACTCATGATACAAACGTCTGGTTGACACATTCCCATAGGTAGAGGTTCTGCATGATGAATACATTCTGAATAAATTACACGTAATGTCATGTAGATAATCAGAATTTATTGCAAATGCCAAACAAAGATTTTTATTTGGTACATTACGATATATTTATTTTCATGAGAAAATCTACAAAATGCCTTAAACGAACCGAAATAACCACTAATTTGTACCAACTGACACTGCTGGTAGTCAAGGCGGGCGGGGGAGAGGGCTCAGGGGTGGTAATGTGTGGTGTGTATGATGATAGATGATGATGAATGATGACGATAATGATGGCGTATATGTGATGACGACGATGATGATAAATAATGAATGATGACGATAATGATGGCGTATATATTATAACTACGATGATGATGATAAATAATGAATGATGATGATAATGATGGTGATGATGAAAAATGATGATGATTGATGCTGCTGAATGATCCCCAGTTATTATAAGACAATTCATCATCACTACACACACACTTGGTTTGATTTACAGGGGTGAGGTTAGGTTTCATTTCACCCCACATTATGGCTTCGTCCCCGTGCAATAATAACCTACCTCAGAGTTCCTTATTTACTATTTATGAATGTTCAGTCATACTAATTCCCTCAGTGGCAAACCTCTGGATGAAAGGCTAAATATAAAATGATAATGCACGCGTAGTTGCTAGTGGCGTGGTTGCTAGTGGTGTAGTTACTAGGGGCGTATCCAAAGGCTGAGTCTTTTTGTTTACCATTTATAAGAACACCTGATATCGGGACACAAGCCATCTGGGTGGTTAGTTTATGCAATGTTGGTGCAGGCGAAAACCGGAAATCGTGCTACGTCAGACATACATTTAAAGCAGAGGCGATTCGAACCCTGGACTGGTGGGAGAGAAATGCGCACGTTACGATATACAACCCAAGATCCAAGTGAACCCCTGCTGTTGGTTCGTCTCCTTCTCCCTGGCTGGATTTTCAACCAGAAGTGATTGCCCTCGGTGGACCGCTCCCGAAATCCCACGTGAACCCTGTTACTGTATTCTCTGCAAATACCACCTCTCCAGGATCGCCCACTGGTCCCTAGGTAGGGTCGTCCTCTACTCTGGTGGTTCTGTTGACCCCGCTACAGGTCGGGCCGGGGCTGGTGTCTACATCTCCCGTCCTGATGCCCCTGAGCCTATCAAACTGTCTCTCAGAGTTTCTGACGGGGCATTGTGAGGGGGCGGGTTCTCGAGCTGCCACCAATGTGAGGGGGCGGATTCTTGGTCTGTCACCAATGTGAGGGGGCCTGACTCCCTCTCTGTTTCTACACCACCCTCATCTTATTTACTTCTCTTAGTTCTTACTCTTACTCAGTTCCGTCACCTATTCTTGGGTAGCATGGACATTCCTTTGGTAGCCTGGGCATTCTTTTGGTAGCATGGTCATTCTTTTGGTAGCCTGGGCATTCTTTTGGTAGCATGGTCGAGTAGGGTGTGTCAATTTTGTCAACATGTTAAAAATCAAATTTGGTAGTCAAAATATTGTGCCTCTTTATGTCTAAACTTGAGATTAGCAAACAAAAATGAATTGAAATAACCCTCACCTACATCAATTATACCTTAAAGTTTCAAATATCAGTATTTCAACAAATTAATGAGACTTGATTAGAATTATTCACTTGATATTAACTAATCTCATGTAAGCATATGGATTATGGAGTATTTTATGGTTCTATAGCTTGTGTACAATATGCATGTCAGAACATGAACAGGCTCTCCGTGTGGGACAGTTTAATTCTTGTTTTGACTTGTACCAAGCGTGAGGATAAGGCGCCCGGCTCACTCTCCTTCTAGATATCATAGACGGTGGTTTGCTCTCATTGCACTTGCACCTACTCTACCAGACGAATTCTACATTTTAATTATTGTAAGTAGGGCATATTGATTGTCGCAGTTACTTATATCATTGTATAAAACATTATGTTCTAAGAAATTATTATGTTATTTCTGTTACAGCATTTTTGATAAACAAATTGATATTTTTTGAAACAACAATTGAATTATGAAACATTGAAATATTTTTCTATTTGTCAGATAGTGTGAAGATGTCAAAATTGAAGACAAGAAGTCAGTTGTCAACCCACTTGAGCCTGCTAGTTGGTAAAGGGAAGGAGCTTCCTGTATCAGAACTTCCAACAGTGAGAGACGTGCTAAGATTAGGGTTACTCCTTCGAGAAAAAAATGCAAAGGACAGAAGGAACTATACAGATAAAGAACTCATAAATGACATGATAGTCCCTCTTCTGCATCAATGGACAAAAGCTAATGCACTATTCAAACCACCTGTGATTAATCAGTGTCGAACTATTGAGCTAAAACTAACGAAATTATGGCACAAAGCAGTTGAAACATCACTTGGTAAAGGAAACTTGGCCAGGAAAAATGAATTTCTGCACACACTTGATACTCTGTTTGACATTTTGACCTGCAAGTGCTCCATACAATTATGTTCTGAATCCAACTGTTCTCACTCAGGTAAGAGAGAAAATAATTCCCACATTGATTGTGGTTGTCCTCGTGAAAAGAAGATCCCTGTTTTAGAGCTTGAATTTATAAAGGCACAGAGGACAAAGGCAGAAGGCCAAGGAAGTATGCAAATGGGTTCAATAAATTATTCAGAAACAAAGAAGCAGATTGCTAATGCCAAGAAGAGAGAACAAATCCGAGAGAGGGAACAAAAGAAGAAAATGAAGAGTGAAGAAGCCATCCAAAGAGAGGAAGAGCTGTGTCAAGATGTTTATCACTTCTTTGATAGTTCTTCTGATGAACAGGAAGCAACATCAGATGATAGTTCCAAAGAGCCATCTGAACCTTTACCAAAGAAAATGAAATACAACACAAGAAATATTTCAAACATTGCTTTAGCTAGTATTCGCCACCATGCTGGACTTCGTGAGGCTGCAGAAATTGCAACTGCCGCTTGGATAGATGCAGGCCTCATCAGCCGAGAGGATGTATCTTTGGTGATAGATCATAATAAAATTAGAAGAGCACAAGAAAAAATAATGAAGGAAATATCTGATCAGCATGAAAAAGATTTAAGCGAAGGAGGGCTCTCCTGTCTTTTGTTTGATGGAAGAATAGATGACACAAAAGTTTTGCTAGAAGTAGAGGGAGTGAACAGAAAGTTTCCAGGTCTCATCAAAGAAGAACACTACTCTGTCTGTTCTGAGCCTGGTGGTCGGTTTTTGTTTCACTTTGCTCCCGAAACTGAAGTAGAAGGGAAGAAACATGCAGAGGTCATTGCTGATCATATTTTATGTTGGGTTCAGGAGAGAGGACTTGGCAGTTCACTGCAGGCTGTTGGTGGAGATTCAACTGCAGTGAACACCGGATGGCAGGGGGGTGTAATGACGCATTTAGAGAAAAAACTAGGAAGAAGACTTGTTTGGATTGTATGTGATTTACATACAGGCGAGCTACCTCTTCGTCATCTCATCCAGGAACTTGATGGTCCTACAAAGAGCAACAACAAGTGGTCAGGTCCCCTTGGCATCATGCTGGATGAAGCAACACAACTAGAAATAAATACAACCTTTCCAAAGGTCGAAGTTGGCCCTCCCCTTCCGGCGTTGTCTGAAGGAGTCATCAAAGATCTCAGCACAGATCAATCCTATGCTTATCGTATTGCCCAAGCAATAAGATCAGGAGAAGTGCCTCAGTCATTGGCTCTCTTGGAGATTGGACCTGTCAGTCACAGCCGTTGGTTAACTACCGCTCTTCGTTTCTGCAGGATTTGGATTTCCAAACACGAATTGAAGGGCAAAGTGCTGAAGAATTTGAGGTTAATTGTTGAATTTATTATTGGAGTTTATCTTCCCCAGTGGTTTAGTGTGAAACTTAATCCTATGTGGGTGGATGGGCCCAATCACCTTTTGTTTCAATTGCAGCTAGTAAGAACACAGAGGAAGGTAGTGAGGGACATCGTGTTACCTGTGGCAAGAAGGTCCGCTAGGTATGCTCGATCAGAAGCAGTTTTGCAAGCAATGCTTTGCAGTCAATGTACCAATCTCCGAACCGAGGCTGTAGAAGTCATTCTAAAGATTAGAGGAACGCTAATAGATGACGACCAGTTGGGAGACTGTTCGTTTCATTCAAGAAAAGTTCCCCCAATAAACGTCAATGCCACCAAATTGTCAGAATTGGTTGACTTGAGTTTGGAAGTCTTAGAGCCACCATTGACAACAAGTCTAACTAGCCAAGAATTGAGAAACCTTAAAGAGACTCCAATGCAGGTGCCGAAGTGGCCTTCCCACACTCAAAGTGTGGAGAGATGTGTGAAAATGGTCACAGAAGCAGCGGGCCATGTTTACAGCCACGAGAGGCGAGAAGGTTACATCAAAGCACAAATAGCAAGCAGACTACTGATGACAAGAAACCAACGCAAAGAGAGTGTGAAGGCATTGGTTACTTTCAAATAGACTACGGATAATAAAATATAATAATTTGAAACTTGAAACAGTAACATGTGTGCAAACGCTGGTTATGTTATAAATTCACAAATATGTACATTTAAAAATCCATTTGATGTAGGTAGGACTTATTATAAAAAAAAATTTATGCCAGAATATTGTTTTGCATGCTTAAAGACTACAATAAATTGCTACCAAATTACTCGATTTTCAATTTAGCCAGTTCACCCCCTAAATTGACACACCCTAATGGTCGAGGGTCTAGGCACGTGAGTATGGTAATTTTGGTATCAGGTCACTTGGATGGAAATAAAGGTAAAATACTGTGGGAGAAATGAATACACCTAAAGTACTCTAGAAACAAATTTATTAATATGCAATCAATGGGGAAAGATTTTGTATTAATCATATGATTACCAGGTTCACCTCCTGGGCTTAGTGCAAACTCAATACCTTCTTCTTTACTCTTACTCACAACATTACTGGTGGTACATTACATGGCACTCATTGTAGATTATTCAACATATACGTAAACAATGACACTAGTATATGCAGGGGTCCACTACCCAACATGGGATAATTATTTCCAACTAATTATCCCTAACATACATGTTACAACACTCTCTGTGGACATATACTTCCAAGGAGTAACCCAGGGTAGAGCACTGGGGCTGTTGTTATTGTGGGGTAGCCAGACACATGGCAGGTCTGGGGTCTGGCCCAACGAAGCCTTGGGGCACATTAATCAGGCCGCATCGGTGCCATCTTCTCATATATGATCCCGGCTGGACATCTAATACATCCGAGGTCGTTGTTGGATGGTAGAGCGATTCAAGAATCACAATGGGATCGGGGGACAAACGGGGCAGCGTCAGGGGACATGTATGGATGAAGGGACGGGTACTCACTAACTGTGACAACAACTTGAACAACATTACGTTTCAGGGGACATTAAAGACGTAAATATGACTTCACTCAGAGCGTATCAACTACGTTACTGTAACACTTGCACAATCAACTATTAATTGGGTCAAATCACTTAAAGAAGGGCGAATTACAACACAGAGTGGAATGGCATACCTGTATGGATGAAGGGACGGGCACTCACTAACGGTAGAAATGCCCGGGGCCCTCACTCAAAACAGAACAGGGAGTCCACCTACTCCTATTCCGATGAATTAATTTACTGTACCCTCTGACGTTGAAATTGAGACTATGAACTCAGTTTCATTCTCTACTATTATCTTCACTAACAATGCTCTGACTCAGCTATCAAAAGCAAAATTAAATTGATCACAAAGGGTTGGATGGCAACAGGTCCCAGCATACAGCGTCTGCTACTAAATCCGCGGATTATCTTCACAGTTCCCTTAAGACAAAGACGGGGAAACAAGAGAAAACGGGGGACGTTTCCACTGGGGGACTCAGAAGGTTTTGTGGACGTTTGAGCGTAATATGAATCCTTAAGGTTTTCAGGTTAGCCGTCATCACGATCATTACAAAGCTTCCCCCTTCCCCAAGATTTATATTATGCGGTAACATTCGCAAAACATGTACGGTAATTACACAGATTCTTTAAACAACTGTTACCTTTCATCACGGTTTCACACTACATACACTCGTAAAACACATCAGGACTCTTACAGGTATCTGGTACAAAAGCATACAAAATACAAACAAACAATGGTTACATACATGGGATAAACAGTAGCAAAAAAAAATTAATCCATTATCATTGACAACATGGCATAGGGAAACAAAATACAAGTAATTAAACATACATAGGAAAATAATGCAACAATAAAGAAAAAACAAAAAATGGGGTTACATACATAACATAAAAAAATTTGTTACACCATACAAACTCTGAAGACACCGTTTCTCATATCATAGTTCAAAGAGGAGATTTATCAAATGCTTACTCGACACCACTGAGATTTAACTTAGACTTCTCAAGCTAGGACGTAGATGAACAGACCCCATCAAGTCGAAGGAATGACATGTTGCTCTTAATCTAAAGAGTTGTGTCGCACTCGCGAGAGGCAGCACCATTCAAGGGACTCCGAACGAGCGGGTATTCCCAAGAATTCAATGCTGACGAAACGGTCCTCATGAGAACACCACCAAACCAAAAACTGTCTGTACTTATGGCATTAGCCATGTAGTAAAATCAGCGCCATTGTCGAGGCCTGACTCCACCTGAGAGTCACGAACATTACTCCTATACACATCCACAATAAGCCTAGCTAGGGCTTTACCGGCAAAACTTGAGAACTCTCAACTGGTATCTTTACTCAACTAGTAACAGATACCCATCAGATGATTGCATAACAGCCAATCCATCTTCCAATCTCTGTGTCTCCTGCACTTGACAATCCCCATCAAAAAAAATCAAAGAAAAAAAAAATCACAAACACCTACACACTCCCAAACATTCCCAACTCACATGGCAAACAACGTACTCACTTACCAGTTGTACTTCTCAATTGCAACACATGTATGCAAAACATCACTCTTCACCATGCATGTCAACAATCAATTCCTTCCAGTCAAAGTCTACAGCCCTTTAAAGAAATCTCGGTAACACTGATGCTCGTCTCTCACATAACTAGCAAGAGAGGTATTCCACACTCTTCTTTTCTACACTTCCTTGTCCATCAGGCCATGCACCTGATGAAGCAACTGGTGGTGAAACCTGGGTGTCATTCCTGAGAATGAACATGTCTCCACCCTCATACATCTCAAGTCTACACATCAACTTACTGGACACAGGTTCTGAGCTGACTGCCCTGATTTGTTCTCTTGTGACGGCCATCATGCCTGGAGGTCACAACTACTCACTGTACTACACAACACGGGCACAGTGCACACTTTCAAAAACAAATGGATTACTGCCTAACTGTCCTTCTAATACATGAGAACACTTGAAATACTGGCTCAAAATTATTGCACAAATTTCTACTCAACTTATTACTCATTACCCGTAGTAATAATACTGAAATGTGAACTTGTACTTTGTTGTCACTTTTCAAGACAAACTTACTGTGCCCACTCAAAGGCAATGGTACTTGTTATTGTCAATCTCTGTAGGGTGCAACACTGTATTAACTCTTCCGGAATTACACCGTACTATAACAAATCAAACTTAAAAAAAAGAATCAGACATTTCCATTACTGAGTGTCACTTTCACAAAATAAAGTGGTAATACTGTAATACTTTACGAGACTGTCCCCTCAGTACTCAACAAATATTCACTGTCTTTTCAATTGCAATGATTTCAACACTTATCACTTCACAATTTACTCTGTTGTACTCACAAATGGGGGGTCCTTACATGTGCTTTCACCAATCAATTTTCAAAGATTGCGTTCTTTTACAGATGTCCATATCACCATAGAGTCCTCAACTCATCAAAGCAATTGCTGAAATTATACATGTATTAGATCTCAAATAAACATAAAACACACTTAATGACATTGCCTGTAAGTCTACACTGCTAGAAACTAATGCTCTATTCACTAAAAATCATACTAATAGAAACAATACAAAAAATACAAAATACTCGGATATCTAACACAACACAAGTTATACAAATAAATTCACTTTCCCAATTCTGACCTCAACTTATAACTAAAACACTTCCAATTAAAATTAAAACAACTACACCCATATTCTATTATCTTCACTAACAATGCTCTGACTCAGCTATCAAAAGCAAAATTAAATTGATCACAAAGGGTTGGATGGCAACAGGTCCCAGCATACAGCGTCTGCTACTAAATCCGCGGATTATCTTCACAGTTCCCTTAAGACAAAGACGGGGAAACAAGAGAAAACGGGGGACGTTTCCACTGGGGGACTCAGAAGGTTTTGTGGACGTTTGAGCGTAATATGAACCCTTAAGGTTATCAGGTTAGCCGTCATCACGATCATTACAGCATCCTCCACTCAGGCGGAACTAATAGCACTCCTTGCTGCCCTTCTCGCTGAGGAAGAAGCACATGGTTTCTGCTCCTTGCTTGTCTGTTGCGATTTCAGGTCTGCTCTCAACGGCCTCACATTTGGATCAGGGGAAAATAAGGACCTCTTCCTCCGAATACGAGGGTTAACATCCACACTTCAGGATGCAGGCCGTCCTGTGACATTCCTATGGATACCCAGTCATGTCGGTATCTTGGGGAATGAGGCAGCAGATGGCCTCACCAAGACTGGCTGCAACAAGGCCACACCTGACTACGTTGTTCCTCGAACACTTTTACAGCTTAGGACCCAAATTCGCCGCAAACAGTGAGAAGCTCGGGAAGCAGCCATCCCTCTGGACTCCCCGCCCACCTGGTACGATGTCCTCCGTAAACTTTTTTTCCTCTTGTATGTCTATGGGAAAGGGTCGCGGAAAAGGGACGTGATTGCTACCCGTATCATCATTGGGTGTGACTTTGCTTGGGAGATTGGTATCCCCGCATCCCCTGAGCAATGCTCTTGTGCATTATGCAGAAGACCCGACAGCAGCACCCTCATCCACTACCTCCTAAGATGTCCCCACACACAACGCTTCCGTGACCCCTGCTGGACCACCACTCCACGACCCCCTGACGGAGACACGATGATCCTCCCCATACTGGCCAGATATTATGTAAACAATATTGATAATGTGTTAAAGGAATATCCTTCCTTCCTTAGGCTTTAGTAAGCCCCTTTATAATATTTATACTGTATATACTTGTGACACTTGCCAGATGCTTCTGGTGTTATTGC
Source organism: Homarus gammarus (assembly GCA_958450375.1). NCBI lineage: Eukaryota > Metazoa > Arthropoda > Malacostraca > Decapoda > Nephropidae > Homarus > Homarus gammarus. The sequence continues at coordinate 1,790,323 of CAUDMG010001683.1, forward strand.
ACAGGGGTACCGAGTGACAGCACTAGGATCCCGCTTCCTATCAAGGAATAAACAATTGAAACTGAATTGAATTGATCCAAGTGACGCGCTTGACGCGCTATGTATTTACACTATCAAGGGCAAATAATTATATTGGAAATGTTGGTCAGTGATCCCATTACATAATTTACTTCAGCAACAGCAGCACATAGGCCCCGGTGACGATACCTACCACGCTTACCCTAACAAAAACTTCAACTGAACAATGTGTTTAGCATGACATAACCAGGCCGATAACTCTCATGTATGCCTTTTATGCATGCATGTATGTATGATTTTTACTCAATAAATTCCTACAAAATCAAGGTCCCAGTACAGGTGGATAAGTACCCCGCACTGCAACAACAATGTATCGATACTAATTCTAGGATTTTATTCATATATCCATATATTATCTTAGGTTAATAGCCATCCTAATAGCAGTATTATATGTCTATCCACATGATAACTTTGGTTAATAGCCATCTTAATAGCAGTATTATATATCTATCCACATGCTAACTTTGGTTAATAGCCATCTTAATAGCAGTATTATCTGTCTATACCACATGCTAACTTTGGTTAATAGCCATCTTAATCAGGGCCGGTTTTAAGCCTATTTGACCAATTTAATCAAATTGGGCCCCGCACACACGTGTGTTAGTTTTAAACTGTATACGATATTGGTAAAAAAGCTAACGTTAGACACAAAATCATTGTTATTGTCATCAAAATAATAGATCCCAGTCACGTGCGAGAATTTTCTGTTTTGTCAAAAGTCCAAGGGAATTAACTCTGGTGTTGGTCCACACGCCCTGACTTTCATAATAATTTACAGGAGCGGGAAGGGTGCGAGCCAATCAGAACACAGTTTTCACTCTCTCCCAACGCTTGGACGGTGTAAGTGTGTCGGGTCTATTTTTGGCTGTTTTCAGGGGGAAATACGAGTGATAACGTTGTGCTGTGTATATCAGCATGTCCTGTAATAACCAGTGAATCAGTGATCATCGTCAGACAGTGACAAAACTCCGGTCGTTGCCATAGACATGATTTGAGATGAGTTTTGCAGTGTTGACCTTGAAAATGAGAAGCATGGCCACTGGGTGGCGACCGAGGCGTGGTTTGTTTATAATTTTTGTGCTGGACAGTGATGATAATTGTTGATCCTGAGTACATGATTGATAGCGACAATAGCGATGATGAATCAGAAAATGACTTGTGATTCTGAGCACATGCAAGCACATATAGCTCTATGTAGGTAACCGAATCTTTGCGTACGTAGCGGTGTGCTATCCATGCCAAAGTGTTATATGTCTGGTTAAAGCTTTTTTTGTCCGGTGAAGTGGTGATAAACATTGTGTGGTTTTTATTTTATAGGATCAGTGTTTCGATTTTTTGTTTTAATTATAACATTCGTATATGCACATACTTATTTTTTAAGTGCCAGGGACTTCTCATTGTGAATAATTTTGTTCGTTTTTTCATTTCAGTTTATTATATGTCATTTCTGAAAAGATAATATAAAAAGCCCTTTCATCATGGCAAGCACAAGCAGAGATAGAGGCAGAGGGCGTAAGTATTTAAATGGCAACCAGAAGCGAGCACTGGCAAAGGCAAAGGTGGCTGAAAATGAAAAACATCGAGGTGCTATCAAAAAATTTCTTGTCACTCCACCTTTGAAACGCCCATGTATTGAAGATGAAGAAGACAAAAACGATTCAGAAAATGACAATACAGCCATTAGTCCAATTACAGTTGATGAATACAATGAAGAAATTGATATTCAGTTTGAAAAAGTTCAAGTTGACACACAGACACAGTTGAATTAAACTGAAGACGATCTTAATAGAACAGAAGACAGTGCCAAAGTGAGAAGTCCACTTATAGCTAAAGAAGAGTCAGAAGGCCAAGCCCAAATATCAAACAGTGATGGATCATCCACAAGTACAGTTGTAATTAACATTAATGATGACCCGGCGAGTTGGCCATCGAAGCCCCAAGCCCTGTTTGAATACCTGGTAGTAAACAATCAATGCACTGCATTTCCTAATGTTTTTGTTGCTTTGAGAATTTACTTAACAATGCCCGTAACAGTCGCATCGGGTGAGAGAAGTTTTTCTAAACTAAAACTGATTAAAACATACTTACGGTCAACAATTTCACAAGAAAGACTAAACAATTTGGCGATGCTATCTATAGAAAGTGACATTACCAAAACCCTTGACTTTAAAATGATTTTGAAAGATTTTGCAAATAAAAAAGCCAGAAAAGTGTGTTTCTAAAAGGTCCGTGCATAAACAGTTTGTCTGTAATTGTCTTTACTTGTAATAAAAAATCAAAACTTTTATAATGTTTTTAAACTTTTAGTATATCAAGTAATTAATGCTTTTTGGCTAAGGCGGGCATACTACACGAAATATAAAACATCAATCTTCGACTTTGTAGAGTAGAGGGCCCCACTATCAATTTTCTAATTGGGCCCCGCAATTCCTAGCACCGGCCCTGATCTTAATAGCAGTATTTTCTGTCCGAGCCACGGCATCCACAACTCCTGTACACACGGCGGAGAGCTACACTACCGCCTCCTCCTCGGTACAACAACACAACTTGTTATCACCTTACCTTCACTCAACTGCTAATAACCACAACGTAGAGTCCTGGAAGTCCCCATGACGCCACAAACACGAGGTAATCCACAAACAGCAAACGTAAAACATGGAAATAGCGATCAAATACTGTATGACCACACACACACATGTTGCCTCCACCACTGCCGTACCTCTAATGAGCACTGGCGAACCCGAGGTGCTTCGATTCATTAATTCATTGGTTCGCTTTACTGATTCACATGAAAATAATCGACTGGACGGCGGAAAGAACACCATACACGATTGGTCCGTCATCTATAATCTCATTAATTTTCTTAAATCACTTCTATCCACCATTAGCTAAAATAAAACTGATAATTATTAACGAAAGATAGTCATGAGTTTCGAAGCTTCGTCAACGATCCGCTCTTACGTCAATAAACTAGTCCACAACCAAACAAGCAGTTGGCTTCCACGGTTAGCATAAGCCTAATACTTCCATTACTATTTTTATTATTATTTCATTATTATTATTATTATTATTATTATTATTATTACTATTATTATTAATATTAATATTATTATTATTATTATTATTATTATTATTATTATTATTATTTGGGGCTTTAGGTCGTGAGACGTGAGTTAATGCTCGACTGATGACTCGCTCTTTGCTCATGAAGAATATCAAAATCATCAAATATTAAGTTATTTTTCTTTCTAGGGTGTGTAGGTGGGAGGAAGGGTGTGTGGATTGGAGGCATGTGGATGGGAGGAAGGGCATGTGGTTGGAGGTAGGGTGTGTGGATGGAAGGTAGGATGTGTGGGTGGGAGGAGGGGGTGGGTGGGTGGATGGGAGGGAAAGTGTGTGGATACGGGGAAGGATTTGTTATTTCTTTTAGATTGTTTGGCTCTCTGACGCTGGCTTGAGGTTTACGGCTGACTAGCTGAAGTGAACGACTGGCTGGCTTAGGTGAATGGCTAGCTGGCCTGAATAAGATACACTGCAACCCATGTAAGAAATGTTCCCTATCACAAAATATTTTGGAGAATGTTTTCTAAGTATTTAAGTGGAATTGCACTAGATTTTTTCAAGACCCAAATGAAATTTTCTTCAGTTGCAAAGAAAGACCACAGGTATTCCAATATCTCGAATATCTTTTGCTCTGGGTTTGTATTTTGAAGGTGCAGGAGCCTATAGGTTCCCGTCCCAGATATTTGCTCATCCTACAGTCGGAATACTATGCTATTGGCTGAAATATATTGCACTTCATGTTGGGTGGAATGAGTATGTTCAAGGCCTTAAAAAAAAAGCTTCCACTATGAGTGATAAAGATAAATTATGTGACATAATTTTTTTTACGCCATTTCACTTGGATCAAACTTAACTTCCAATATTGGAAAAGACAAAGTAGAGGGGTTTCATGATCTTGCAGAATATGGCTCTTCCAAAGATCCAGCAAATTATGCACTTGTATTTATGGTAAAAGGCTTATATTTATGGCAACAGAAAGTTTAGCATTCAGCCTGTTCAAATGGAAGTCAGACTGATTTTTTTTCAACGTTGCACAATTATTTGACAATGGAACGGAACTCCGGCGAAAAGACCTCAGTTTTTTGTATGGGTTGATCGCGCAAGACAAAATTTACTTAATTCACTCTTGAAGTCTACATGGATAGACTTGCCATCAATTAACAGGAGTAACCAACCCTGGTACGAGTGCGGAGTCCATTGTCAAGTTTTTACAATTTGGTATCATTTTACGAAGTGTTCCTACACAGGTTAGGTGTAAGGTGTCTGAAGCTATTACAACTCCTGATACTACATTAATGGAGTTTCAGGAACTTATTAATCATAAGCGAGGATTTTCTACAGACATTTTGGTCTGTACAGTAACCAGTAAACCTTAAGGACAGCAATGAGTTGTCCACAGGTGCTAAAAAACAGAAACCTAAGAAAAAGGGACCAATAATTTATCACTTTTGTGGTGTCCCGGGTCATATTAAACCAATATGTCCAAGTATAAGTTTCAGCGGCTCCTGACGGGCATGCTTCTGCTACGGGTTACAAGCCTATTGCACCTTCTACACAGGGTACGGGTTCACAACCTCAGTCACAGCCTACGAAGAGTCAGTCAGCTCCGGCAACAGGGAACAAGTACTGTTTCATCCACAAAGTCACAGCACACTAGAGTTCTATAGATATCAACAGTTCCTTCAGTCACCGGTGAACCCTAACACAGCTGTTCTTCCACAACGGGAAAACCTGCAATTTGCCTCGCTCAAGTAACCACTTAAATAATGATAATTTATCCGTTTCCAGTACCTGTGATCCACAAGTGTTGTCTTTATCCCAGATCTTTAATACCTTTCTCCAGGCGCGAGGGAGAACAGATCCCGTTGTGTGGGGTAAAGTGGATCGGACTAATATTTGTCTTTTTATATACACGTGCTGAAGTTAATGCCACCGATTCTCATGTTTTAAATACTTTAGCTACGGATTCCTATTCTTGGACAGATATTAAAGTACCTCGTATTACAGGTATAGATGGTCCAGGAGTAAACGTTGCAGGTGCCATACAGCTTAATTTTAAATTGGAGAATACACACAGATTGTTTGACCTATGTTGCGGACGGAATTTCTATTCCAGGGCATTTGTTAGTCGGCTTCCCGACGATGAAAGCTCACCGTATAATAATAGTCCCTCATGAGAATGTATTTACTGTCAACCAAGAAATCGTTAGTTTAGCCGCGTATGTATGTCAAACTCCTAATACCGTACGGAATTACAGATTAACCGACGTGCCATCTGAAGTTAACAAGGTTTCTGTCCTGACTAATTTAGATAGACAGATTCTTTCACATGGAAACGACCAATCAGGTGAAGTCTTCAATCCAGCCATGGGGGCTGGCCCACAAACTAACCCTTACTACATCTCTGGTGTGTGCCCAGGAAAACTAACACATGACGTACACTTGAGCCCTGATCAGTTAACCACAGTTTACCTCAAGCTAGATACTAACTGGTTAGAGCAACGGGGTCTCGATCATACTAATCCTAGGTTTAAGATTTGCTGTCTCGCCGAGCCGTACACGGTGAAGGCAAGAGTGATTAACGTAGATTGTTCGCGACACCAACGTCATGGTGGAACGGTGAAACTCTACCTGGCCAGTAGACTCCCTTTTCATCAACGTCTCAGGCGTGGTATGAAAGTTGTTGCATTCTCTGTTCTTAAGGGATCCATTAAGGACGAAGAACTCGATGATTTTCAAGTCGCTGTAACTAACACAGTGCCAAATGTACTGACAACACAATGTGATACTGAACAATCATCTAATCCCAGAATAACAAGTCCCCCTTCATTAATAAACGCTAGCCACATTCCTCCAACAGGATTCACAAAGGCCTTGCCTACACTGTTAGCCTTGCTCAACAAATACAGGTCAGCCATAGCACTCAAGGGAGAACCTCTGGGACAGACCCACCTTGTTCAAGACCACATTAACGTGCAACCAGGTACTAATCCCATCTACATCCCTGCATACCGCCTCCGACATTCAGAGAGCAACGGTAGACAAGTGTGTGGAGGACATGCTTGCCCAAGGCATAATACAAGCATCTAATTCACCTTGGAATTCTCCATTGTTACATGCCCAGACGGTACATGGAGGCCCTGCGTAGACTATCGTCGTCTTAACAGAGTCGCTATCCCCGACCATTTCCCGATGCCTTTGTTGGGAGATCTAATGTTGAAGATTCTAGGTCATAGTAAAGTTTTTTCAACCCTGGACTTGCTATCAGGTTTCTGGCAAGTACCATTGGACGAGGAAAGTCGACCCTTAACGACCTTCAATACACCCTCGGGACATTGGGAATTCCTTTGCATGCCTTTTGGACTACACAGTAGCCCGGTAACGTTTTCTAGATTGACGACAAGTATCTTTCGTTCCATTTTAGGCTCTGAAGTCCTAGTGTACTTGGATGACATAATTGTCGTCTCCAGATGTTTCCTCACACCTTGTGAGATTGGAATATGTGTTAGCTAAACTACAAGATGCTAATTTAAAGTTAAAATTGTCAAAATGTAAGTTTTTATAACCTAGAATACAATATTTAGGGCATGTAGTTGACCAAGACGGAGTTAGTGTTGCTGCTAGCAAAGTTGAGGCCATCCGTAAATATCCTATACCACAGTCTGCAGATGATGTACGCTCTTTCATTGGTATGGCGGGTTTTTATCTTCCTTTATACAGTGAGTTCTGCTATAACGCGTGTTTTGATAACGCGAATTTGCTCTAACGCGATTTATGAATTAGGAATGATATTTGTGTAACGCGAACGCTTGTTTGCTATAACGCGATTTTTGCTTACTATTTCTCCAATATCAACAAGAAGCGTTCTGGTGATAGAATTCCCGGTGATGATCGTAAAAGAAAGGATATAACACTTGAAGAGAAGCTCGATTTTATCAAGCTCAAAATCACCCTTCTCCCCCATCAAGTAAAGTGTTACATTTACTGTATGATTTCATTATTAGATATGAATGTAACATTTATTTAGACTGTGCTATCCTTTGTGTTAGGCTAACTACTAAATTTTTTTGATTTCGAGTAACCTGCACCTAACCCTATTTTCTCCATAAGCCCTGTTATTTCTATTACGCTATTTTCTATAACACGATATTTTACAAGAACACAATTATCGCGTTATAGCAGAACTACCTGTACAGGGATTTTCGAAAAAAGCTTTTCCTTCAACTGATTTATTTAAGAAAGATGTACCCTTCAAGTGGGAAGAACAGCAACATTGTGCTTTTGTTGAATTGAAAGACCGCCTTACTAGAGCGCCCATCCTTTGTTTCCCAGACTTTTCAAAACTTTTTATGATAACCACAGACGCCAGCTACAGTGTGTTAGGGGCAGTGTTATCACAAAAGTCAAGGTAAACCACTTCGAATAGCGTATGCTAGTCATACCCTCTCTAAAGCAGAGAACAACTACAGTTCTTACGGAATTAAAGGCTATAGCTGTGTTACAGTCTTTAAAGAAATATCATGATTATGTGTATGGATATCCAATTGTTGTAACTACAGGCCATAAACCTCAGTTTGTTTGACACTAAAGAGTTGTCAGGCAAGTTTGCCAGACGGTTTCTCACCATTCAGGAGTTCAAACCTTTGCTTAAGTATTTTGAAGGAAGGAATAATTTTGTTGCAGACGCGTTATCTAGGCATGTTGCACTAACACGTATTTCTTTCAATTGATGTTGACCGAGTACGTGCGGCACAGGAATGTGTTCCGATGTGATCACGTATATTGTCATATGTAAAAGGGAGTACTCCTAATTTAGACGTTAAACCTCCTGTTCCTATTTGTGAATTTGTTGTTCACGATAATGTTCTTTGCCGGCAAACCAAACTTGGTGTTCCAGCTCGTACTGTAACTCAGTTAGTCATACCTGCTCGGCTTGTTCACGAGCTACTAGTCCTCATGCATGACACTCCACAGCTAGCTCACCCAGGCAAGGACAGATGCATTAACCAAATTTACACATTACTGTGAACTAGTACCTATCCCTGATAAAAGTGCAGAGACAATTGCCCGAGCCTTTAAGAGTCGTATTCACAACAGGCATGACACTCCTAACGTTCTACTTACAGATAACAGAGGTGAACTTAACAAAGTGCTGTTAATTTAATTGTGAACTGTATCACATTAATAAATGAAATATCACAGCCCATCATCCTGCATCCAACGGGATGGCTGAACGGCTTAACAGGAAGGTTCTTAATCATCTTCGTACTAACTTGGATTTTACTAACACGAACTGGGATGAGTGTATGTCTGACGTACAAAGTTCCATTCACAGTTCTTATCATGAATCCATAGGCGACACACCTCACTCTCTACAATTATGATAGACGACTTCCATTCGAGGTTGATGTAGGGAGACAACGAATTTTTGAAGATGATTTTGTAGTGGATACTCTCCCCGCCAACTGCCATCCCCATCACAATGGTCTACAATTTTCTGAGCACAGATGGTGGAATGATTACATGAGCAGAAACATCTACGACAATTTTGTCAGCAGCAGACAGTTATGGTGTGAACCCAGTGACAACAGACAACAAAAAAGCAGGTCTGGGATGATAGGGTTCTGCATAAAGTGGAGGGAGGACTGGGTGGGCCTCAACAGTCATTGCACATTCCCTCTCTTCCATTTAATAATGTTCACGGCTTTTGGGGAATTCCCTCGATAGTGTAATCGTATACAAGGATTATGTTCATGAGCATCTTCGATATCAGCGTATAGGGAGAATTGTTTAATTAGGATGTGGCAGCATTCTGCCATCTCAGTTGGCAGAGGGATGGGGACAACTCTGTCAAACCCGACAGTACCGTTTCAAAGGCCTCGGGACAGTTTCAGTTCCTTCCTTTTTGTAATTCAAAGGTGAACCCATGTCGTTTGTAGTACTTTGCCTTTCCAATTAAATTGATCAGCTGGTTGGCAGGTTGACATCTGGGAATGCCCATGGCATTGGTGTCACCACACCAGCCAGTGATTTTCATAGAAACGTTACTGTCAATCACCGAGATCTGAATCATGGAGGGTGTGGGATTCGGTGACCAGGCGAGATGGCAATGGCACCAATATCAGGGTTGTGTATATCATTGAGAGAAAACGTGCCTCTTTTGCGTTTGTCACTGGCGACCTCCTGTGCTGGCAACATGCATCGGCCGAGGTGAGTCAGGGCTAAGGAGTTCTTTGTGGTGCAATTGGTATGATACCTCACTACAGTGTAAACAGCAGACTAGACCCAAACTTTTCTGACCCTCGTGGGTCTTGCCACAGTTAACACATACTGCAGGAACACCCTGCTGTAACTTTAAAAGTATGGCTGACATGGCCATACATCTAACAATGGAAGCATCGTCTAGGGTTTGTGACGTACGGTTTCACCTCAACCCTCTCGGCCTCGCACGACGCCAACGTCCAAATGGCTATATTTTTAAATACAGTAACTCAAAAACTATTCAGCGAAACTGATTGAACTTTGGATGCCATTTGACAAACATCGTTTTCTTTGTGTGGGCCTTATCACCTTCCTCAATATGGTCTAGGTAGCCGTGTGAGCGGCATCGCTCCAGGACTCCCACCGTTATGGTTCGCAACACACAGCATACACATGGGTCTGGGCTGGACACGATGCTACCAGTCTGCTCTCAAAATTGGCAGCAGCATAGGAGCCATTTAGTCTGGACAGTCCCCAGTGATCCACCCAGTTGGGGAAACCCTTCCCCTCCCTCTGAGGGAGGGAAAGAGGGCTAAGCCCCTGAAACAGTTGTACAAGTCAAGCTGTGCATATAAAACAACAGGTATGCAAACATATTTTATTACAAAATTTCCAACAACATACATAAAATGACTGAACTAATATTAACCCTATCTACAAAATGTGACATCAGGATTGGCACTGTTCATTAATATTGGCTCTTGACAATAAGTACTGGGTCAGTGAGCTACAAAAAACCTTGAAACCTTCCATGGGCAAAAAAGTTTGAGTCGGGAAGACTGAGTTTAAAACTAAAACAAATAAATAAAAATGTGAAGCTCCCATGAACATTACTGGACAGTTACCTACACAACCAGATGTAGTGATAAATGTAAATATTTGAAGAGGCAAGTTGCTGTGCAACTTAAAATAGAAGAGAAAAATAGAACAAGATCACAACCAACAGCTAACTTGACATAAAAAGTTGACAAATTTATCATTCAAACAATTTGGTGAATTTGAGAATCAAGTTAAGCTTGGAGAACTTTAAATTTGTTGCTGTTTAAGATACCGTTCTCTGCCCGATCAAAATTTTAACATTTCTAAGTATAAAACCCAATTTAGCTGCTTGGTCCAGAGTTATCAAACATAATGGCTCAAATTCAAACAGTGGACAATGGTGGAAAAACTAGTGGGAAAAAGCTTGTGTAGTGGACCATAGATGTGCACTCCACGAGTGACCGATGTGAACTGACCCTTGACCAAAATGCACGATGCGTATAGTAAGTACAGTACAGTACATGTTTACAGTGAGATGGGCAGTCGCATCCCTTGGCGACACATCATACTGTATATATATTCAGGTCTCATAATCCAAAATTTTACCAAATACTGTATTACAAAAAATTTTATATGTACAGTACATCATATTTCAAAATGTCTCAACTTTTGAAATGTTACCAAATATGACAATTTGTAATATACAGGCAGTCCCCAACTTACGACCGTCCACACTTACGAACTGGATCCTAATACGTCCTGTACAATCATCGCAAATTTTGTTATTAAAATCCCTTTTTACATTATTTTCAATATTCTATATTGTTTAACATCACTTTATTTACAGTATTTACATTATTTGTTATGTATTGGATATTATTGTTGTTTTGTATGGGCAGGGTTGTGGTAACTAAAGTATTACCACTGTTCTGACTTTCGAACAAATCGACTTATGATCAGGGTCCAGGAACGTATCCTTGTCGTAAGTCGGGGACAGCCTGTATACAGTATTTCGTAACAGCACAAAACATTATGAATTAGGAGTGATTTCGAATTTGAGGGAACAAAATACTTTTTTTTTTTTACTATACTATGCCTGTGTGTGTGTGTGTGTGTGTGTGTGTGTGTCATTATCATCACCATTTTAAAGACATTTTTGTACACTTGTATGGTTTACCCAATGCTAACTCTTGGGTAGAGCAAATATATTAAATGAAAGGTTTGCAGCAATTTCTTCAACTAAAGATGTGATTAAGAAATTTTCAAATTTTTATTTTTATAAACAAAAATTAATTGTACAGTAATCAAATAAATACTGTATGCATACTGCTAACATTCACTGTAATTTGTCAAAGTGAAAAAATGGAAAACCAAACTGCCAATTCTCGGTCAATTATACAGTCCGCATTAATGTAATACAGTAGTGGAGTTTTACGCTTCTAATGCAGTAGAACCATTTTTTTTTTTGGAATATAGACACTCCCTGCATTACGGATGGCTCAGGTTACAGATTTATGAACTTTACCTGATACAGTACTCTCCCACGTCCTATTTAAAATGAGTGCTAATTAATTCCCGAGCAGGGATATTTCCAACCATACCCCACCTGTGAGATTTTATGGTTATTTTTAACTCGTAATTTTGGGTAGATGCAGCACATGTAATTTTTTTCATTCCTTTACTTACTTTCAGACACACTAAATATTACATAGAGAAAAAATAATTTTCATATGGTATTAAAATAATTTTAACTCATAATTTTGGGTATACAGGCAGGAGGTCCCAGACTTATGAACACTCGCCAATACGAACGAGTTTAAACTTTAAATTTATAGTGCTTAATTTACCTGAGAACTTATTTTTTACTTATACAGGAATTTACTATACTGTATTTTGTCATTCTAATTCTTCTTTCCTCTTAAATAAAGTGATTTTAGATGTATAAAAGGACTTAAGCTATGATGTAGTAGAACTTTAAACATTTTTCTTTGTTAGTACAGCATGCACACAGCATGTGTTTCGACTTGCGTAATTTTTTTACTAAAGAACGTCCTCGGGAATGGAGCCCATTCGTAACCCGGGGACCCCCTGTATATACGTAATTTGTCTTCTTTTCTTATCGGTTACATACACACACAAACCTACATACAGAAAGTACAAAAATAAATAACATAAATAATAACCATAAAGTTTTAAGTATCTAAGGGCTTCGACCATGAAGCTGTGTGGAGGTCAGAGGGTCCGTGGCACAGCACCGCTCATTTGCGATGCTATCTGAACACTAACCTGTATCATTTTTGCTCTTTTTATGCTTCCATTAATGCTATTTAAAAGCTTTTTTGTGATTGATGTTTCTATGCCTAGAATTTTAAGTTTTAATATTACAGTGTACAGTTAAAGCTACTTTTAGGGGTGAATCTATGATCTGAACATTCTTCACAGGCAGTTACAGATAGTTTGCTACACATTTTAAGCCTGGTGTTCCAAATCCAGAAAAAAACCTTATCCGGCAGGTCCCACGCATGCCAGATAACTGGTCCCATATCTATACATACATAATGTGTACTGTGCGTGCTCAATGATCACCTATGGAAGGGTCACATCCGGCTTATGGATAGCCTCCAGAAACGTAACCCATCTGTAACCCATGGAGTGTCTGGATAATAATGAGCTACTGTATGATGAACTTCAAACCCATCAAAACTGATGCTTGTGTGAGAGTTGAAAGCTCACGTTTGTCATCATAAATTAGGTATAAAGGGGGGTCCTCGCTATATATTGTACTGGTATATGTTCTTTCACATATACATCGCCAACAAATATACTGTACGAAGAAATATGAATTATACTTGTATGTCAAATATTTTAAATATACATCATGTGCCTCATCCATTGTTTTATACTAAGATTGTGTGTACCTGAATATGTTTTAGTGTTAAAAGCATCTAATATACTTGTAGTGTACCGAACGTACAGTACAAGTAAAAATCACCTTAATACATAATAAAAGTGTCCTGCGTGTTAAGTTTCTAGCTCACCAAAATATGTCAGTGGTAGAAACTTAACACTTGTAGGGCGCTTTTATTACTTATTATGGTTATTTTTACAGTATACTGTATATGTTTTTAACACTACAGTGGTCCCTCGGTTAACGAGCACAATTCGTTCCAGCAGGTTGCTCGTTAACCGAAAAATTCATTAACCGAAACCATTGTTTCAATGGGTTTTTGGGTAATTGGTTCCAGCTCACCGAAAATTGCCTAAATTCAACAAAAAAGGTAGTCAAGTACACTTACTTTGAGGTGTGTATGTAGAAGGCTCCTGGATGATGATGATGGGAATTAGAATGGGGGTGGAGGAGAAGGAAGAAGAGAAGGCATTGGGGTGGAAGAGAAGTCACCCCATGGCACCATTTCACCCATAAAATTTTAGTTCACTTGGTGTAATTCAAGATTATTTTCTTTAAATCAACACTGCACTGCATTATATATTGTCAATATGTAAAATAAATATCAAAATGACCAATAATTTGAGTGGAAACACAGAAAAAAAGCATTTTTGTTGAGTCTGAAGCAAGATGTTACCTCCACTGAAAAGACACAGGGACTGACGCCTGTATGGTGTGTTGACAGGCTGTTTGGCACGCTAACAACTAGTTTCCCTGTACTTAAATTATGTTAAATAATTGTTAAAATGACTAAAAAATTTAATACAAGACTTTTAAAATTATTGAATAGTACAAACTTCTTGATATTTACTAAAATAGTAAGGAATTCAAGCCCTAGAATCGATTACTGTATTGGCGGACTAATACGACAGCTAGTGTGCAAACGAAAACATGTTGAGGGGCGCTCGTAAGGAATTCATTAATCGAGGGAATGCTCGTTAACCGAAGTTAAGAATATTATGGAAGGTAATTCATTAACCGAAATTTCGTTAACCGAGGGATCACTGTATTTGTGTCATATTCGGATACACGTGGACTTAATATAAAACAATGGATGATGCAGATTATGTTCTGTAAATGTAAAATAAATGAAGTACAGTTACTGTATAATGAAATTTTCTTCCTCTATTTGTTAGCAGCATATACAGGTATGTGAAACTACACATATTGGTATAACGAGGGACCCTTGTACCCCTAATTACAGTCATTCTTATGGGGAAAAATTCCTCATTATAATACATTTCACTACAAGTCGCTTCTCTCTGGAAAACATCCCCAGCATATATGGAGGACCTTGTATCTCAAACTATAAATTTTCTTGGAACATGCCAAGTCCAATGCAGTACAGAAACCAAAATTTTAATGCAACACAAAAGATAACAATTAAAAGAATAATGAATATAATTAAGTCAAGTGAAACAAGGCTTTCAAAAAGAAGAAAATCTTCCACTCACTCAACTGTGACTGCCTCAAACTCAGCCTTTGCCAATTACTTGTGAAATTTGAGCACATAATGCATTCTTAGATTGATCTTTTTATACTGAGACCAACAGCAATTAATGAAGATGCCATTTTCTGAAAATTGCCTTCCACTTGTACTACTCACACCTCACACACAAATCAAGTAATTATTGGGGTTCTTCTCCTGTGGAAGGTACTGTACCAAGAGCGGGATACAACATATGCAAGATTATGCCCACACTGTATATGAGTGTACATCGAGAAATGTTGCACAAACGTAAGTAGCTTCAGACCACTCACCAAGATATGATTTTTCTACTTAAGTTGCAACATAGTTCCACTGTCACTCTTTGTCCTTTAACCTTGCTATATAGCAGAACAGCACTTAGCACTCGTTAACCTTCCTCTGAGGAAAAAAATAATAATAATTAGAAAATAACAAACATGGTGGCTCACAAAAAATTTACCATAAACAAATAGTTTTTGGGTCAGCGTAAACAGCCGACTTTGTGTCTCACCTACACAATGACAGAATAACAACGAAGACACCATAAAACACATCTAACCAAGAAGCACTCTACAGATGACATGGACTTCACCTCTGAAAACTGTACAGCTTTCTGCTGAACACTATTCTTACATTTCAAAGCTCTCTAATGCATTAAATCAATCATTTCAAAATAAAAACCCTGGTCCAACTCTATCAAATAAATCCTTATTTCGCATACATCATAATTTCCACAAATCAATCAACCTAGTCCCCACCCTTCCTTAACTCAGGAGATAGGTCATGAGACCAGATTCCCATGTTCTATGTCTTTCCCCCTTGCTTTGTTCTGTTCAGTTGGCTAAAGAGTGTCCTAGTGTGTGGACCAAGATATACCAGCTCCAAGATTTGTCTTTTATTTCTCCAATGTGGGATTTTACTTTATTTACCAGTGTGACCATTACACTTTCAGAATATCATCTACATACTATCAGCTAACCTCTCAATGTAATTGTTACATTCATTTATTAATGCATTTTTTCTTTATTATTACTGTATGTACATTTAAAAGATCCGGACTAAAAGGGGGAACCATCTGTCCGAAAAAGCCAATTGTTCATATCTTCCGACGAATGTACTAAATTTATAAAAACGATAAATAATATAAAAAAATCACCTAAATACAGAACTGTATTTTATGGCATTTGAGACGCACCCCCATTTTAGCAGGCAGGATTTAGGAAAAAAACCTTTGTGGATATTCCTCCTGTAGCTATAGTTTTCTTAAAATAATATACTATACAGTATACCAGTAAATATGAGGAATAAATAAAAATAATACCAATAAGTAAGTTACAACAGAAAATACCGAATTACCAAATCGGTAAATAAAAGTCGAATGAAAATTTAACAGTCACCATTTGCATACACACCCTGCTTCATCATATGGCAGGGAGCAAAGTTCAGTTGATTGCTGGGGTGCCTAAAATTCAGTTGATCCCAGGGGTGCCTAAAGTTCAGTGTACTGTATTCAACCTAAAAATTGAAGATGAGCAAAACAAAGCTGATTTCCAGTTTAAGTGAATGGTTATAATTGAATGCTGTGAACACCAGTCATTTACTTCCTGGTTGAAAAGCATTTATATTTTCTTTACATGTATGCTAAATTTTATTGAACCAATACTGTATATATTTTTTTACCTATGATGCTGAATTTTTATATCCACTCTTCCTTGTAATGATTTCTCACTGTACAGTATTACTATTAATTTTCCATTTCTTGATGAGGGTTACAGTGTACAGTGTGTATGAATAACTGCTAAAACGCTGACATTATCCTACTGTTTATCACCAGCCTACCTCTCACATTTAATGATCTTCCCGAATCTCACCAGTGGAATGAGGATGTTTCATAAGTTTAATTAAGTGGCTATTTGCTACACGGAGAGACATGAAATTCCAATTATTAGCGTGTCGAGAAACCATTACAAACCCAGAAGACACACTATTGGTCACTGATCACTAAAATTTACCTCATGGTTCTCGAGTGTCAAAATTGTAAAATAAAATCTTTAAATAATAACATATACCACAAACCCACAAGACATTCAACAAATATAATGGAGCTTGTTCATATTATCAGACATCAGAAGGAGAAACCCAAGTTCATAGAATTACCCATCAATTTATTTTTGTTCCAGAAAGCTAATCATCTAAAGACCCATGGAATCAAATTAACCCACCAATCTAAAATAAAACAAACATAACACGTTCAATAAACAAATGAACTCACCAGAACCTGAAGAACATCCCGAAATGCCTCAGGTAACAAAGACTTTCGTGTCTGTCACTCGGGTCTGTACAGGATCTCCTGTTATCAGTTCATCCATACCATTCTGCAAAAAAGAAAAATATGACATCAAAATTTTTTGTGATAACCTTTTGCCTGCAGCGCAAAGCTGGGTGTTTTTGTTGGAGTAAACTAGATGACTATTGCCAAAAGAAATATGAGAAACTTGTACCATCACCACCACCACCTTTTTACAGCCATTTTCCATGCTTAAAAGGGCAAGCTGTGATTACGTGATGGCAACTCTCCATGCTTCAGTCTCTTGCAGCCCACCAGTTAAGGAGTTGAGTAAGGTTAGGTAGGTTTGGATGGCACGATCAACTATGTATTATTTTGGTTATGGATAAAATGCGAGAAAAGTGTCATAGAAGAAAATTATCTTTATTTTGTCTAAACTTACTGTTAAATACAGCTTGACAGAACCTGTTTAAACACGTATAGTACTCAGTCCATACCAGTATAATACCACAGTCCAACTGACCAACATACTCTGAACACATTCACAGTAATGCTAGTGTCCATTCTTCTCTGTATTATACTTTCATAATTAGACCTTAGATTATTTAAAAGTAACCTGTAGATGTCAGTTGTATTTCATTAAATAAACTTGGTAGATAAAATAGAACTTAGTTGCATCATGTAAGTACAGTTCAAATGTTACTAATTATATCATATATAAGCCAGATTGGCTTAATGCAGTAATATAAATGTTGTAATAAAATTATAAAATATACTGTTTGCCCTGTAAACAAAAAAACAACAATAATAAAATGTTTTTTGCTCCATGTGTTTTTGTGTAAAAAAAATTAAAATTATGAATGCTTTTTTTCCTTTGCATCACTACTTACAATCATTCTTGGCCTTCCCTTAGCTCTCCTCCCATCCACAATACAGCTTATGCATAACTTGATGCAGTTGGTTTCCTCCTTTCTCTATGCCCAATCCAATTGAGCCTACCTCCAAGAAGACCTCACCAATACTATACTTTCAATACCCAGCCATCCTCTTAACACTGAACCATCTTCATTTACAAAATCCCCATTATACATCTCATTAATCAGAGGTTTACTGTAAAATACAAAAAAATAATAATAATCTCACCTGTAGACCAAGTCCTAGATTGTCCATCATGTCTTCTCTGCAAAGTAGAAAATAAATAAATTAAATTAACCACCATCAAACACCACACACATGCTAGTATTTCTCGTTTCTGCTCATCCTTTCACTAAATTTCCCAACACAAATGTATGAATAATACAAACCAATTTGCATTCTGAGAAGCAATGTATAAAAGTCCACATAATGCAATGTTAACGCTGTAATCATGTCTTAGGTAACTGGTATTACAATAAGAAATGACTAAAGTACATTTATATTTGGTGAAAAGTGCTGGGATGGTTAGATACTGAAAGAATTTTTAAATATTAGCTAATACATCATAGGATACCAAGGAATTCTATAAAAATATAAATCCCTGTAACTTATTATGGCCATCTACAAAACTGTACAACATATTCAAAAAATTATCAAAACTAATATACTGTAAATGGCTCATCCAAACAGATGATAATACTTTCAGTACCACAATCTACTGTGTCTGACTCTGTAAAATGCCAGAAATACAGTGTATTATGGGTGGTTCATTCACATTCTGCCAAGTGTGGGTCTGATCTGCAGACCACTTTTATTTTTTTTTTTTACAAGATCTTTTGAAGTAACTAGGATCTTGTGAATGGTACTTAATAACTCTCTGGCTGTTGAAGCATCTAAACAACACAAAACAACCACCAATCAGCCCATTAACTTATAGTAGTCATATATACATCCACAATAATCCTTACCCACCAAGACAATTTCCACTAGAGTAAGAGATGTCCCACACATTGGAAGCACTAAGGGGTTAAGAACACTGCTGAGACAATTAACCCTTCTCCATCAAGATAGTCTTACCAGTATAGACTACTCAGCAACTCACCTCGAGTGGTTTCTGTCTGAGTAGTTATTATTGCAGTTGTTATTGGAGCTGTAAAAGGGAAAAAAATCCACTTGTGGAACCGATATCTAAAATTTGAAGGAATTGGCAATGATATATCCATACTAATGGAATTTTTAGTCTTTCTAACCCTGTAAGTTTTTCATCCTATTATAAACAGAAACAAGAAAATATGCCATGCAGATCATAATTTTTGTCAATTATAAAAAGGCGTTCATGTTAAACCAAATATTTTTTTCACCTGCCTTTTATGGTATGGAAACATTTAGGCTGTGTTGAAATTCATATTTAGATGCATTTGGGAGTTGGTACCAGTTTACATTTTCTTGAGTAACAAAATTTCTATGACAACATTAAATGTGACTTCTTATAAATCTACATGTTGTAATATTTTCTTTCATATATAACAAAATTAATGAATATAACTCAAACTTCTCAAGTGATAACTGCCTTTAAAATGTTTCACTCTGGTTAGTGCATATACAGTATACATGTACTGTATACCCAATTCTTAGGAACAGGCATCATTATCAACTGCTTTAGCTTGTTAGTTAGAATGGAGGCAATGAAATGTTTCAGATACAGTAAATGGAAGCGGGAATATTAGCAAATGAAACAATCTAAAGTATGATGAATTGAGCCAAAAACTTTTTGGAGGGAAAGAAAGTACATGATGCATTATCAACTACAGTACAGGTTATCCCCCAATCTACAACCTCTCTATCTACAACATTCCACTTCTACGATGGTGATATATTAAGACCTCCCCCTATCTGTACTCTCTATGCAAGTGTGAATATATGTATAAATATAGGTAGTAGGCAGCAATCAAACAGGGAGGTACTACCACCTGGGAAGATATTGGAAGCATAATGTGTTGTCTAATGGTAGACCCTGCTGCCATATGGCATCACAAAAATTGTGACCAAGTCCCACATTGCTGATCTGACTTTCTGCCTCATTTACACACAATTGGAGGGTCTCAATTATCTCTTACCATTGACAACACAACACACATACAGTAAAAGTCCAAAAATCCGGATGCCAGAAATCCAGACCACCCGAGAATCCGGACTTTTCGAAAACTTATTTTTTTTTAGCAGGCTTTTGTGTGTATGTGCGCATGTGTGAGCGCCACAGCTGCACAGTGACAACAAGCAACCACATGGCCGCCACTTTAAAACGAGCAATCAAACTGTGACAACATATGTAATTTTGAGTCCAACTCTTTCCATTTACAGAGTACTGTACAAGCCCATAATAATGGCTCCTAAAGTAGATGAACTTCGTTGTGTGAAGAGAAAGAAGAACACGTTGAAATTGAGTGACAATCTTGAAATAATTAAGAAACTAGAACGTGGTGTGAGCAATACTGTTCTAATGGAAACATACGACATTGGAAAGTCTACAATTTATGATATAAAAAAGGCAAAGAATAAAATTCTAGAATTCACAGTTTTTTCTTTAAAACTGCTCGTTTTGATAAATGAAGCATGCTATATTTGCTAATGAATAAACTATCAAAATGTACCTGTTCATCTCTTCTTTACTCCTCCTTAAATTTGAATTTTAAAAGTACAGTACTGCCTGAGAATCCGGAAAATCTGAAAATCCGGACCGACCGAATCCCCAAGCAGTTCGGATTTTTGGACTTCTACTGTATATGGTCTCATTTTTTATCTTTTTTTTTCTTCATTTTTGTACTTCCTTATGGTTTTATTATTATTACTGTACAGTGTTATTATCATTATATTTTTATTTTCAATTTTGTATTTTGTATTATAAATGTTATTTACTATAAATTATTATTGTTTTTATTATATTCCCCCCCCCCCCCCAGGCCCCGATGTGGGTCAATGAGCTGTGCCCGGGTGGGCTAATTTACTTACTACCTAAACACAAAAAAAAAATGAATATAAAACTATCTACATGAAAATATGGACCAAAACCATGAAGGAAAGGCTAAGTCAAAATTTAACATAATGACATTTGCATAGATGTTGGCTGTGTGGCCTCAAGCCTCGCCATAGCACTGAAGCCCAGCTGAGATGCTGCTTCTGCTAACCCTTAGCAACGGGGTTACGACACTCTGTGACCCCCCCCCCCCCCAATGTTAAAGGAATAATTCACCTTCCCAGCTATATTTAAAATCCTTATACTAGGGTACTTCCAGTATTTATTGTTAAATTCACTGTACTGTGTGCCTAAGTTTGGGGCCAAGAACACATCACCTTTTCCCCCCCCACAAGATGCCAACTTCCATATCCAAAGATTCTTTATCCATGGCATTCTCAAAGAGGATTTATTATATAGAAAAAACAAAATCTGGAAATAGAAGTACATACCATGCACTGAGGAATCAGGGTTTATCCAGGTGATATGAACACGAGAATGTTAAGTAAAAGATTTGCAAACCGTAATGGATGGACAGATCAAGTGATGAAACAAGAAACTATTCATTTGAGTGTATACAGTTAGTGTGAAGTGATGGGTAACCAAGACATATTTGTGGCCTGTTTGCTTAAGAGGAGCATTCTCTGTTTAAATAGTACAGTCCGAATCAAATAATTTAAGTCTGAATAACAAACCAGAGAAGTGGAAGCCATAAGTACAGCAACAATAAGATTGATTGATTTATGGAATTCAGGCTCAAAGCTGCACACTGACCCCAATAGGCCATTCAGCGCTGTATGACAATTACGCCATGTCCCTTACATAAATAACAACCACATCCTATTAAACAATTTGAAAACAGATGATATTTCATCCCTCAGCAGAAACAATACAGCATACGTCTAACGTTGCCATTCAAACATGCTGTAACCATATCAAGGGAACTATTGAGGTTTAACCTACATGACGCTAATCCTCTAATCTGACCTCTTGAACCCAATGTTTAGTATCCTTATGCATGTTACCATAAATTCTAGTGCTCCGTACACCAATCCGAGTCAATGATGTGTACAAAATTTTCACAAATAAACATATTTTCACCCTTCTTTACATCTCTGTACCCGTACCTTCACTGCTCCTCCATTTTTGTTAAGTCTCCTCATATCCACTCTTGGAGGCCTTTTTCTGCCAGGTACAGAATGGCCATAATCAAGAACAATGAACTTTCCCCCAACTCCATCACATCTGTCATATAAATTCTAACACATGCCCAGGTCACCACCTACAGTCCATGCACAATCATAAAAATGTATGATTGTTGACTTAGATGATGTCATTTACAGAATACAATAACTTTTGCTGAATCAAAACATTTCAATGACTAAATAAAGGGTTATACACGGTAATGAAGCAAGTTTCCTAATTAATCTTGTATCAGCTCCAAAGTCCACATTATCAAATTAAGTTCAAGCAAGCACACTTACTGTCCTTTATGGAAGCGTCCCCCTTCTCCTCTTACTCTATTCATGGCATGCCGATGTCTGGATTCATGAAGGTACTTCTGTGTAAGACAATAATGATTTTTTTAACTTCATGCAGTAGACGAGAAAGTGTATCATAATTAACAATTTCACTCCACAACCTGATAAAAATCAAAACTTAACACTGTATTTACTTTTCGTTCCTTAGGTATTCGGCCTTCACCCTCTAACTTTGCTCTGGCTTGACGTCTTTTAAGAATTCTGTGGTACTGCTTAGCATTAACATATAGGGGCTCTTCTTCCAGTAGTTCAGGACCAGGAAGTGGTATTCGCTGTAGTTGTGCCACACCTCCATTCCCAACCTAAAACATTGAATTCATACTTATTCACTTAAGAACAAAGATTTCATTATGAAATTCAAGTTTACAAGAACAAAAAGTTTCAAGTCTCAGCATTTCATTAATCCCTTGTAAACACTCGCATCATGTTTTGACATGATTTTCCTGCCTTGTGAATTCTTTACTCATTAAATAAATAAATAAAGACCATCTTAGTCTATTGTACTAAGGCAATTAACTGTTGAACATTGTTATCTTTTTTTTTAACATACCTTCATTTTATTTTTTTAGGTGGTCAAGCCTCCATCCAAACACTCTTCCCGTTCCACACACACTCACTACCCCTGCAACACTAACATAGTATAGCCATAAGCTTAACCCAAAACAGCAGGGAGCTGTTTGCACAGAAAATTTGCTCTGACGGTAAAGATGGCAGTTTAAAAAAGTGGGTGTCATGCACTTTTCAGATTTCCTGGACAGTAGGCCTAATGACTTGGACAATGTCACAAGCTCTAGCTTTGGACCTGTTTATTTATAGATTCATCATTATATTCTCATATTATAATAATAATAATAATAATAATAATAATAATAATAATAAACGGTTTATTAATAGAGTTGCAGCCGGTGGCTGAAAATATACAGACTTACATTTGATTTAGACATAATGATATTATATGCATTGAATACATTTACAGGGCTGTACAGTACATAAAACAGGAGTTGTTTATTATTTTAACAATAGATGGGATGGTGCTGTTCTTATATCTATCAGTGCGGGCTCTTATGGGCTGAATTTTGTTGTAGTGGCGGACTGCGCGAGTTGGGTGGGGGGTTGCAGGTGGCAGGAGGTGGCGATGACGAGGGTGGTGCAGTAGTCCACTGCCAAACCTTTCCAGTGCTTGGTGGTTGAGGTCACTGAGGGATGGCATTTCCAGGGTGGAGAGAGCGTTGGTGTAGCCGGAGTATTCTGCGCCGAGCATGATTCTGCAGGCCCTTTTCTGTACCTTCTCTAGCTGACGTTGTTGGGTGGAGTTGAGAGAAGACGACCAGGCTGGTGACGCATACGTTAGTTTGGGGAGAATAAAGGCGTTGTAGATGGTCCACAGCTCTGGCGTGGGTGTCCCAAGTGACCTAAGTCGTCGTAGCATGTAGAGACGATACGAGGCTGCCTTGACTGTGTTATTTACATGGGCCTTCCAGTCAAGTTTGTTGTCTATGGTTACACCCAGGAGTTTGGCAGACTGCACCAGCTGGAGGGGATGGGCACCCACTGTGACTGCTGGGGCTTGCACTGGAGTGGTGGCGGTATTGATGTGCATGACTACGGTTTTGGTGTGGTTGATAGGGACCTTGTTCTCCGTGGTCCATGCCTGTAGCCTGTCCAGGGTGCCTTGTAGCGATGAGTAGTCTGGTGCGGTGTTGTCCACTGAAACTCCCACAGTGCAGTCATCCACGTACTTCCATCTGTGAGGAGTGTCCGATAGAGCGTCGTTGATCAGGATGAGGAAGCACAGTGGTCCCATCTTGGTCCCCTGGGGAACACCACAGGTGAGGTGTTGGCATGTGGAGACCAAGCCCTGATACCTCACTGCCTGGCGACATCCACTCAAGAAATCAGTGAGCCATGAGACCGGGTTGGTGGGCAGCCCTAGTGCAATAGCCTTGTTGATAACAGTGCAGTGATCAACAAGGTCAAAGGCCTTCCTGAAGCCCACAAGGGCAACAGCCAGTGATGTCTTACGTTTCTGCAAGTTTCTGTGCAGAAAATCCAGAAAGCTCACCAAGCAGTGTGATGTAGAGGAGGTCCTCATAATGCCAAATTGCTGTGGATCAATTGACTGATAGATACTGGCAAATGCCCACTCTGATGGTGTATGATTCATCATAAATATTATAACAGCTTCAATAATAGAAAAAATAGTACAGTAAAGCCTCAGATAACAACGGTGCAACTGACGAAGATTCATATCTAAGACCCTGGTTAATTTAGGACCAAATTAAATTTACGCCATTAATTTCTTCGTATTTACAACAAAATAAAAAAATATACACATGTATTACATTTTCGTATAAATAATAACTAAATCCTGATAAAAAAAAACACGCCTTGTGCACGGAGGCTGCCAGGCTTGTTAGTGGTGACGCCAGCATCACTAGTACGTATAAACAATCGCAGCTGGCGGGCCCTTGTTTTCACGCATCTGAACAGGAAAAGGAGAAAAACTTTCTCCGGTTTCTTACAGCATTTTTGCAACATTATTCAACATGAGCAAGAGACCGAGTGATGGTAGTGTTGTTTCAAAAGCCAATAGAAAGTGTATAAGCTTAGCCGAGAAACAAGATGTGTAAAAACGATATGAAAAAGGTGAGAGGTCTGTGGATATTATAGGGAGCAAGCAATGAGCATATTTTCTGAAGTGGATCCATTAACAGTACAAAGCATTAAAATTTATATAAATGCAAATGACCTTTGCATAAAGATGTATAATGAGAAAAGAAAGCAGCTGAGCAAGGTTCTTTCGATAGCTTTATTATTTGAAGGCCTAAACCATCAACTTCAGCTACACCATCAAATTTAGTATCATAACCAGTTTCAACAACAGCTTCAGGTTCAGTAACACTTTCAGCAACAGCTTTATGAAAAGCTACAGCTTCAGTCAGAGTTGAACCTGATGACTTTGCCATCTGAGTAAAAACTCTCACAATATTCATTGGCTGTCCTTATGTTTTAGACTTTACAGTGACCCCTCGGTTAACGAACTCGATCCGTTCCAGAAGGTCGTTCATGAACCGAAAAGTTCGTTAACCGAAACCATTGTTTCAATGGGTTTTTGGGTAATTGGTTCCAGCTCACCGAAAATTTCCTAAATTCAACAAAAATGGTAGAAAAGTTCACTTACTTTGAGGTGTGTATGTAGAAGGCTCCTGGATGATGATGATGATGATGGGATTTAGAATGGGGGTGGCGGAGAAGGAAGAAGAGAAGGCATTGGGGTGGAAGAGAAGGCATTGGGGTGGAAGAGAAGTCACCCCATGGTGCCACTTCACCCATAAAATTTTAGCTCTCTTGGTGTAATTCAAGATTATTTTCTTTAAATCAACACTGCACTGCATTATATATTGTCAATATGTAAAATATATTTCAAAATGACCAATAACTTGCTTGGAAACACAGAAAAAAAGCGTTTAGTTGAAGAGAGTCTCGAGCAAGATGTTGCTTCCAGTGAAAACAAAGAGAGACTAACACCTGTTTGCTGTGTTAAGAGGCTGGATGCCGCGCATTAAACTAGTCACTTTACCTTCAATTATGTTCAATAATTGTTAAAATGACTAAAAAATTGAATATTAAACTTTTAAAATTATTGAATAGTATAAACTTCTTGATATTTACTAAAATAGTAAGGAATTTAGGCCCTAGAACCAATTAATGTATTGGCGGACTGATACTAAAGCTGGTTGCCCGGTCAGTGCAAGCGAAAACATGTTGAGGTCGGTTCGTAAGAAATTCGTTAACCGAATTTTTGTTTGTTAACCGAATTGAAGATCCTTATGGAAGGCAGTTCGTTAACCGAAATTTCGTTAACCGAGGCGTTCGTTAAACGAGGGGTCACTGTACCACCATTGGCGAGTAGAATTTTTTTTTAAAATTCATAAATATTATTTAAAACGTATATGAACAGTAAATAAGTGTTGCTTTCATTTTCATATGTAGAGAAATGACTATGTTTTCACATGTACCACTTACTGTACATACGTTGGTGTTCCCAATCGTCTCGCTTTATTTTTTTACCATCAGTGGTTAGATACTTATAGTGTTCCATTTATTAACATTAAATAACATTACTTAAAACATACATACAGGCATTAAATTTTTTTTACATTAAGTTCACTACAGCTACAACCAGGGTCTTATTCATCAGTTTCTTATGTAGAACCATCGTCACTCACGAAAACAATGCCATCTTGTCTCCTCGCGTGCGTTTTAATATTCTACTTATTATTAATGAATTGCATTGTTCATTTCACATATATAAACATTAATTCAATCACATACATATTCAGTAATAAACAATAATGCTTCTTTTGTACATATTCTTAAGATAAATGACTATGTTTCGTTGAGTGCGCACGTATACATTGGTGTTCCACTATGTCTCACTTTTTTCTTTAATATCAGTGGTTACTTCAACTGTACATTATACAACCTTAATTAAAATATACATATGTTTTATATCGATTTTACTATAACAACAATCAGGATCTTAATTTTTTTCAGTTTCAGGTGGATAACTGACATTATGGGTGTAAACACTGACAACAATGCCGTCTCTTATCCTCTTGTGTGTTTTAATATTCTACATGTTATTAATGAATTGCATTGTTCATTTTGCATATATAAAGATTAATTCAATCAAATACATATTTAGTAATAAACAATAATGAATCTTTTGTACATATTCTTAAAAAGACAAATGATGCGGTATCCTTAAATGCGTACGTATATGTTGGCGTTCCCAATCCATCTCACTTTTATTCTTTACCATTAGTGGTAAGCTACTTCTATTGTTCCATTTAATAACATTAAATAACATTACCTAAAACATATATTCATTTTTTTTACAGTAATTTTACTTAAGCTACAACCAGGGTCTCATTTTCTCGTGTAGAACTATCGTCCCGGACTCCCGGCTGTAAACACAAACGAAAACAATGGTGTCACATCTCCTCTAATGTGTGACCATATTATTATTCATTTATATTGTATAAGGTGCATTCAGAAACATTATTTAAAGAATAGAGCTTTCAATTTTCATTAGTTGTATTGTTTTTGGGGGAAAAGAGGGTACAAAGCCACACAAAAGAAATGAAAAGGTCACACTGGGAATGCATCTCATTATTATTGCTTAATTTTAATGGTAATTAATGATTTGCGATGCGATGATTCACTTTACACTGCAATATTGGAGGACCACATTACCGTCGCTATTCGAGGCCTTACTGTACAGTGGTCCCTCGGTTAACGAGCGCCTCGGTTAACGAGATTTCGGTTAACGAGTTACCTTCCATAAGATTCTTAACTTCGGTTAACGAGCAATCCCTCGATTAACGAGTTTCTTACGAGCCAACCTGAACATGATTTCGCTTGCATTTGGCGGTCCACCAGCTGTAGTATTAGTCCGCCAATACAGTAATCGGTTCTAGGGCTTAAATTCCTTACCATTGTAGCAAATATCAAGATGTTTATACTATTCAATAATTTTAAAAGTTTAATATTAAATTTTTTACTCATTTTAACAATTATTGAACATAATTGAAGGTAATTAAACTAGTTTTATGCGTGCCATCCAGCCTCTCAACACACCATACAGGCGTCAGTCTTTGCATCTTTTCAGTGGAGGTAACATCTTGCTTCAGACTCTTCAACTAAATGCTTTTTCTCTGTTTTTGAAGCAAATTATTGGTCATTTTGAAATTTATTTTACATATTGACAATATATAATGCAGTGCAGTGTTGAAAAAGAAAATAATCTTGAATTGCACCAAGAGAACTAAAATTTTATGGGTGAAATGGCGCCATGGGGTGACTTCTCTTCCACCCAAATGCCTTCTCTTCTCCCTTCTCCTCCACCCCCATTCTAATTCCCATCATCATCATCCAGGAGCCTTCTACATACACACCTCAAAGTAAGTGTACTTTTCTACCTTTTTTGTTGAATTTAGGCAATTTTCGGTGAGCTGGAACCAATTACCCAAAAACCCATTGAAACAATGGTTTCGGTTAACGAGCAACCTTCTAGAACGGATTGTGCTCGTTAGCCAAGGGACCACTGTACTGTCTATTGTATTTAATAATTTTACTTGAAAATAAAAGGATAAGACGTATGGGAATAGTACATCAGTGTCACCATAGTGGAAACTCTCAAACATGCTATAATCGAATTTACTTGGAGAACCTATCAGTTTTTGCAATCTCACCTTCGTGCTCTGATTCCCATAATAAATAACTAATTTTTCTAGGTGTCAAGGCAACACTACTGTGGTGAGGGGTATTTCTGTGATATGTCACTGAAAATCCAAGATACTTCCTACATGGCAACAAAAAACCCTAATGTACTCCTCAAAACAAAACAAAAATTTAAATATGTTTACAAGAAATATTGTTTGTTAATTACAGAAATGCCACAATTCATGAGATTTGATTTATGAAAATGTACAGAAAAAATCAAACACTGATTTACAAGTAAAAATCCTGAATTTATGAGGTAAAATATAATAAATCAAAATATACTTAATTACCGTATTGCTGCTTTTTCACAATCAGAATTATCTATTTACTTATTTATTTCACTAACTTATTTCATTATTCTCACACACTCTTAATATTGTTATATCTAAAAATAAACATTCAATGTGTCATCATTTTCCTACAATTATAACCCAACTTACTCCTATCTCATGTTATGACAAGTAAACTCATCACTGAACTGATACCTGTAAGAACCTTTGATGGTGCTCATACAATATCCTGATTTTTTTTTTACTGAAATTTTCTCATATTTGCAACATTTAAGCACCACTACCAATAAACATATTTCAGCTACTGGAATAGCCAGTGTATTGAATGCACAAGCAAAAAAGATGGAAAAAACAACTGTCAGTCACTGTTGGCCAATTCCTCCACTGTTTTACCACATCTCTTTTCAAAATTCTGACACTACCATCCAATTCCTTTCTCCTAACTCTACTAGCCAGTGATACTGTATCCCTGAACATAAGCAGCAGTGTGAAATCCTGAAACAGAACAATAGTAAAAAAAACAAATCAATCCCTGTATGACAAGCATCCTATTCCAACAATGAAGGTACATAATAGGAAATCAGGATAATCAAACTTACCATGACAACATTTGCAAGATTAGTCTGTACTGTCTGTGTTGTCTGCTGGGCTGTTTGACTCTGGTTCTGTTGTACAGTCCCACCTTGAGAACTTGCTAACTGGATTAAGTTACCTGAAACATTCAGAACTTCACACACAAAACTATGATTAGTGTACGATTTACTTAATAAAATCAATACACATTATTCCTACCACTAAGAAAAAGAATGCAGTAACTTCCCAATTAGCCAAAATCCCCAGTTCCCAGAACTCTCCAATAGCTGGAAAAGAAATTGTGCAGGAAAAATTCTAGGAATGGGGAGTTTCCAAGATAAAAAGCAGATGCATTTTCCGCAAAAATTTTGAGAAATTCTCGGCAAACTTCTCCATTCTGGTCATGGGAACAAATATTCCGGTAGTTCCAAGAGCTTGCATCAAGCTCTTACACATCCCTATGTGCCAGACGCATAGGTGAGCTAACTGGACAGGTAACTTGCGCACTTAATTCATATTCTGCTGCCATTGTAAAAGTTGTTCCCTCACTAGTTGCTGTTTTTGCATACAATTTGTATTGTGCATTACTGTACCAAAACACAATCAGCCAAAAATACAATGTTCAGATGTAAACAGTGATAATAGTCATGTATACTGTACATTCATTAAGTGTGAAAGTACCATATGTACAGGAAAGGGGAAACACTAGGGCACCTTAGCTTTGTCTTTATTCAGAACATCTTAAGGTCAGGTAAATAACATGACACACTAATCCCCCACCCC
Source organism: Homarus gammarus (assembly GCA_958450375.1). Taxonomy (NCBI): domain Eukaryota; kingdom Metazoa; phylum Arthropoda; class Malacostraca; order Decapoda; family Nephropidae; genus Homarus; species Homarus gammarus. The sequence goes on from CAUDMG010001683.1 coordinate 1,820,589, forward strand.
ACCTCCACCACAAATGAAAGAGCTTATATACAATGGGTGACCTGACAATGCATTAGGTCAGATTAGTAATATGAGACCCATTAATCCCCCACTCCACCTTCATCACAAGTGTTGAGACATAAAAAGTGATTACAGTTAACTACAGTAGAACGTCAATATAACACGACATAGGTTCCAAGGTTAAAAATGCTTTGAAAGCCTTGGAGTTAGATGTAGGATAGATGATTAGTGGGTCCCATATTTTTTACCTGACTTAACTTTACTAGTCACGTCGCCCTTTCTCTTAAGCTCCTCTGCGTGTGTGGTGGTATTGGTGTGCGGATTAGTGGACGTCATGATTATAACCTGATATCAGGTTTAGTAAGGTCACCCTGTGTACCTAAGCCTCTCTCCGCCCATGTAATTCAGTTGCCTCTGAAGATGGCTTGAATAAATACGAAAGCTAAGGTACTCCATTGTTTCCCTGCTAAAATAAATCCTGAAAAAAAAAAAAAAAAAAACACACATTTTTCTTTTTTTTTTTCAGGATTTATTTTAGCAAAAAAATGGTGTTTCTAGGCGAGCTAAAACTAATTTATAGACATTTCTTATGTTTTCTGGAAAGGAATGGAGTCACAATCATTATATCGTGTTAAATTATTTTGTTTAATGATCTTTTATTGAAACATTCCTTTGTTAAATTATTTTGTTTAATGATCTTTTATTGAATCAGTCTTGTATATTTTTTTAAGGACCATTATGGTACCAAATTCATTTCACTTAACACAATTAAAACAGACTCTGTGAATAAAAGTTTATACACTTTTTTGCTAACCGTAAATATTTTCACTCGTGACTTCAACCTAACTGTATTGGGAGTGTTTGTCCGTGCGAGATACGCAGTTTAGATTCTCTAAAAACTTTCACCAGGACCCTAAACATTCCGGGGGTGGGCAATAGTGTCTATCTGTGTGCAAGACGCATAATTTAGACTCTCGGAAAACTTTTCCCAGCACAGAATCCAGAAAATTTCCAGGGATGAGAAATTTGTGTCATTACCAGGAAATCTCTTATTCCTGGAAGAGCTGTACATCAATTACAGCATTCTGGCTAATGGGGATATCACTAACATTTCCAAATTGTATACAGTATTCAAAATGTTTTCCCCATTCTTAACAGAGTGACTCGAGCAGGGCCTCTACCAAGTATAGTTATCCTACAACTATATAAATAAATAATCCTACACCACAGGCATTCACTTCAAAAAGGATCCAAGATTTTAAAAAAGAGGTGGAGATGAGAATGGAATCATGATGCATATTTACTCTCTGATGTCATGAGGCAAACACACCAGGTTGATAATGTGTGCATGGATGCTGGTGTCAAACATATTTTTTTACAAAAATATTTAATTCCATAATTTACAACACATGAAGCACCCATAACTTCGAACTACAGGTTGTACCTCCCTAGTCCAGCAACCTCGGGACCTGACCGGTGCCGGACCATGGAAATTCACCCTTTTCCTGGATAGATAGTGACTTGTGCTTATGCTTGGAAGCACTAGCACCACTTTCTCTGCATCATGGTCTCTTTGAAGACATATTGAAGGGTTAAATGTCGTATAGTAGCTTCTCAAATTTCGCGAGTTTTTAATTCTTAACATATTTTATTGGAACACACAAAAAAATAAATAAATTAAAATTTTGACGGCGGAAACTTGAATTTCGACGGGTTTGAACGGCCCGCCAACGTGCAGACGACGGGCATAATCGTGTAAACAGCATCATTTCTCTTATGTACAAAAGATTCATTATTGTTTATTACTGAACGTCTTTTTTATTGAATTAATGTTTATGTGTGCAAAATGAGCAATACAATTCATTAATAATACGTAGAATATTAAAACACACGAGGAAATGACACAGCATTGTTTTCGTTGATTACAAAACCAGTGACTGACTGGTTCTACATATAAAACTGAAGAAAATAAGACCTTGGCTGTAGTTGTAGTAAAATTAATATGGTTGTTTTAAGTAATGTTATTTAATGTTAATAAATGGAAATAAATGGAACAATAGAAGTAGCTAACGATAATGGAAAAGAAAAAAGAGAGATCGCGTATGTAAGTGCGCATGCGCACACGTGAAAACATATCGTCATTACTTTACATAAGAATATGAAAGCAACACTTATTTACTGTTCATATATATTTTAATTAATGTTTCTGAATTTCTTTTTATTGAATTAATGTTTGTGTGCAAAATTAACAATACAATTTATTAAAAATACGTGTAATATTAGAGGAGACGAGACGGCTGCCGGCATTGTTTTTGTTAAAGCTTACAAAACCAGTGACTGATTGGTTCTACATATAAAACTGAAGAAAATAAGACCCTGATTTTAGCTGTAGTAAAATTAATGTAAAAAAATTAATATGGTTGTTTGAAGTACCTGTAATGTTATTTAATGTTAATAAATGGAACAATATAAGTAGCTAACCATTAATGGTAAAAAAAAAAAAGGTGAGACTGCGCGTATGTAAGTGCGCACATGTGAAAACATATCGTCATTACTCTACATAAGAATAGGAAAGCAACACTTATTTACTGCTCGTATATACTGAAGGGTTAAATGTTGTACTCTGTATAGACAAGCAGAGAGAGAGAGAGAGAGCAGCCGAACTGCCGGATGTAAACAAACCTTAATTTCCAACCGGCTTTTTTTTTTTTAAGGGGATTGGCCCACCCGGACATAAGTCACTGACCCACATTGGGGCCTGAGGGGCAAAAATTTAATACTCCTGTAATAATAATTCAGATAAGTATTTAAAAAAAAAAAAAAAAAAAAAAAAAAAAAAAAAAAAAAAAGCTGCCTATCCACCTATTGGACAAACTAAAATCGTTTCGGACCACAGAATGCCGGACTAGAGAGGTACAACCTGTACCACCAAGGTTTCAGGCCTACCAGTGTTACCTACCGATATAACTTAAAAATTAAAACACCTGCCATGCAGGTGTTACATAAATTTTATATTTGGCCCTGATGCTATTAATTTCATAGTTTAGCCCATTGTTACTGGACATAATGAGAATGCCAAGCTCAGACTCGGATAATTTCTGTCCCACCTGTAAATAATTAATGAAAATCCTTATTTTGATGGTGGAAAAGCAGCACCCATGCGAGTGGAAGAAGTAATGTTCAATAAAAATGAGGTGATTTCAATTACATTAAAATTTGGAGGCAGTGATGGGAGAGGTAAATAGTATAGACAAACGAACCAAGAGATGGAAAACCCAACTGAAATTACAGTCTTTACAAGAAGGCTATACATGTATCTATAAGTTCTTGTGCTACAATGGCTAGAGGCTGTTATGCTTAGCTGAGACTGCTTGAGCCACTCTGTTTCTGATGGGAAATTTCACATAGCACAGAGATAAAAAATACATCTGTATGACAACATACGGCAATATCCTAATTTACATCAGTCAAAGGCAGGAAATTTCAGTGAAATCTCACCTGTCGGCTGCTGTTGAATTACGTTTCCCTGACTATCCAATTGAATTGGATAGACCAGGGCCTGACCATCTGAAGTCTGGATTATCTGTGCTTGTTGTGATGACCCAGCAGGAACACTAACAACATGATTGGTTCCCTAAAAAATAAAAGTTTAAGATATGAGGAAATATATGCACATATTTCCATAAGCTGGTTTAGCCCTTCCGTATCACTTATTACATTTATCTTGCAGCAGTCTCCCCAATATTGCCCTGCTTATTTTGAGGTTCTTATACTACGTATCTACCTAACAAAATTGCAATGACTTTTAGATAACTTAGATTCTTGCAGAAGGATGGACAGTTTATGTAAATCACAAGTTTCCACAAAAAGCATAGTGAATTCTATATTCTGTACTGGAATTCATGGTCTTATTAAATCACACAACTGAAGGTGTACATCTATTTCAGCATACTCTTGTTATGGTTAATGATGCCGAAACCTTCTTAAGCACATAGCTACTGTACAACTAGCCTACTTCCCTACCACTTTGCATACAACTTCACATAAAATCCACACAGTAAAACAAGACCTCTAAAACTAACACCACATACCTGCTGGATTGTTTTTACATACGAATTGAAAATCGATGATCTAAGTCAATGCAATAAACAGTACATACTGAAATATCGCATTATAGGAATAAGTGAATTTCTACAACAGTTTTTCCAAATTCACAAGTTTCAATTCAATATTAATAACAGAGTACAGTAGTAGGATACATGAAGAATTTACCTGTAGCCCAGAAGCTGGAACAACTTGAAGCTGCTGCAGTTGTTGAGTACCACCAGCTTGTGCCACCTGTATAGAGCCTGAGCCACCCACCGTCTGCAGCATCAACTGCCCACTAGGTGTTTGAATGATGTGCGCACCCTACAATACATAACACCTGTTTTATAATCATTAAATAACCTTGTCCAAGAAATTTCTATGGCAGTGTATTAAACTATTCTTGAGGTTTCTTAGCCAAAGTTAAATCAATATACTTTATTGCTGTTGAGGAACACTTCAAGAAAATGAGAAAGTATATAAAATAAAATCTGTAAATGCGCACAATAAAATGAGTCAATACACAAGGATCTTAGGTTAACAGAAATATTAAAACTTTCTAAATAAAAACAGCCACCTCTTACCATAATTTTATTTAGGGTACAGTATTTTTCTCTTATTCTAAGAAGAGTAATATGAATGATTAAGTATTCTTTTCACCATTACATACTATTTATTTGTCAATAATAACATACTAGCATGATGATAATACACTAAAACCACTCATGTCAACATAGCTAATACTGTACAGTTTGAGGTTTTTAAGTGGCAGTTTAAGTTCAAAGCATATGTCAAGTATGCTACTGGTGCTTGAACAAATGAGCAATCCAAATGTGTCAACAGAAATTCAGCAGACATCATACCTTTTCTGTGAAGAGAAGATTTATATGTGGCCAAAGCATCCCCAGAGATGGAGTGACTTCAGACAACAATGCTAATTCAATAGCTGTACCTGTTAGAACCTGGCCGAACAGTCTGGGGGGTGGCTATGAACATCAATGAACTCAGAAAAAAATTGGGCAAATATCTGTAGCAACAAAACTACATATACAATACAGTCTAGGTCAAAAAGGGGAAGTAAAATCAAGAAAAGGGAAAACTTTTAAAAGAAAATTATATTACATGAAAATAAAATTCTGTTTGGTTCTGCCAGGGACTCATTTTTTAAGATTATACATTAGGAGAAACCGTAAAACAAATATAACCAGGCACCGGAGACCATGTTCTTGTTTTACCCCCCAAACAGTAATTAGCTTAACATTATTTCAGTATTAGTACTGTACAAGTTTTATATAATACAATCTTGCAAAGATGCATGAATAATATTTGGATTGTGCCTTCCAAGTCATTTTTGAGTTGCCTGAAGCCCCCCCCCCCGACAATTTTCACATATTGTACATTCTTTCAAGTCATATGAAAATTTTCAGATACAGTGGTCCCTCGGTTAACGAGCACAATCCATTCCAGCAGGTTGCTCGTTAACCGAAAAACTCGTAAAGCGAAACCATTGTTTCAATGGGTTTTTGGGTAATTGGTTCCAGCTCACCGAAAATTGCCTAAATTCAACAAAAAAGGTAGAAAGGTACACTTACTTTGAGGTGTGTATGTAGGAGGCTCCTGGATGATGATGATGATGGGAATTAGAATGGGGGTGGAGAAGGGAGAAGAGAAGGCATTGGGGTGGAAGAGAAGTCACCTCATGGAGCCATTTCACCCATAAAATTTTAGTTCTCTTGGTGCAATTCAAGATTATTTTCTTTAAATCAACACTGCACTGCATTATATATTGTCAACATGTAAAATAAATTTCAAAATGACCAATAATTTGTTTGGAGACACAGAAAAAAAGCATTTAGTTGAAGAGAGTCTCAAGCAAGATGTTACCACCACTGAAAACAGAGAGAGACTAACGCCTCTCTGGTGTGTTAACAGGCTGGATGGCACACCAGAAACTAGTTTCTTTACCTTCAATTATGTTCAATAATTGTTAAAATGACTAAAAAAGTTAATATTAAACTTTTAAAATTATTGAATAGTATAAACTTCTTGATATTTACTAAAATAGTAAGGAATTTAAGCCCTAAAACCAATTACTGTATTGGCGGACTAATACTACAGCTGGTGGACCGCCAAATTCAAGCGAAAACATGTTGAAGTCGGCTCGTAAAAAACTCGTGAATCGAGAGATTGCTCGTGAACCGAAGTTAAGAGTCTTATGGAAGGTAAATCGTGAACCGAAATCTCATTAACCGAGGGATCACTGTACAGTAAACATATAGGATATACCAAGCACCCCAAATTGTTTCTAAATTTTCAAGATAGACATGTTTCTAATATTGTTCACCAATTATGTTACTCCATGTACTGTACTCTGGTACACTCCTGCCATAGAAAGTTTTGCAACTTTTGAAATTATTGGAAAAAATTTATTTTTATCATTGATTTATATTTATTACTTGCACTTTAAACTAGCAAATGATATGCCACTATGAAAACTACATGGTTAGGGCAACATTTTAATACCAAGAAAACTTAGCATGCTGTAACTGTCTATGAGCCGTTACCTCTAACTTTTTCTGAATTGTGTCCGAAGTCACTCCATCTTACGGTTAAGTTTAACGCCATTTTTTCACACTAAAAAGGAGCTAACTGCACACTTTGGTACCCAGTACTACGTTAAGGAAGTAAAATCCTACAAAGGTATGTCCTCTTAATTAACCACATGCCATCTCTTGGTGATGTAAATACCCAGAGTATTTGGTAATGAAAGTCAGCCTTGTACAGTATCCTACAAACCACAGGGCTCAAGTCTTTTGAATAATGAATTTACAGCATATTATCCAACCCAAAACTAGCAGCAGAACTATATAATACTTATGAGATATATGCCCTAGTCATCACACCAAGAAATATAAAATGCTGCTTCTGCCTCTTCTGCACAAACCTTCACCCACCACTTTCTGGGTATGGTACAGTACTACTTTTTGTCCTCAGTGTTCAGATGAGAGGATACAAGAATTTGTGACTGCCGAATTTACCTGGGTTGCAGCCTGCTGGACGGCCTGCATCCTGCCCTGTTGACCCAATATCCTTCACTAATGTCTTCAACAATCACTGGGGAATAAAAATTGAAAATTAACTAAAAATGACAAAAGCTAATTTTCACTCCACTAAAGTGCTACAATTTATACCAAACTTCTCATAGTAATAAGTTACTGTATTTCACACTTACCCACCAATACTACTGCCTTGTGAATTTTTTATGGTAGAAAAGTTGTTCATACTCTAATCAGGTGTCATATGAACAGTAATCAATGATGAAACTACTCTTATGTTCAAATCTTATCACCGGTATGTCTACTCTGAAATATGAGGTTTTGTACCAATATCAATGTGAAAACTATGTGTGAATTTATGTCTTATCGCTCAGTTCTTTTAAAGTGCAAAACGATCCAACAAAATGTAACCTAACCTAAAAATCTTGGAATACTTAAGAGAAGTTTGCCAAGTTTCAAGCTGGTTCATTCAGCCTGTTTTAACCCTCAAATGGTGGTCATTACTGGTGGAAGTTAGCCGTTAGGAGAGGCAACCATCTGTAAAAGTTTTGTTTCCTGCATTGCCAATAGATGCCCTTTAACACCACTTCAACATCACCAAACATTAACTCAATAGACAGTAAATGCCAATGTTGTTTGATGGAGGTTATAATGATAGTGGAGAATATTCAGAGGCTGAGGACAACTTTTAAGTGGAAAGTGAGGAAATAAGTGTTCTGATAACATTAGCCAGAGCCGAGTGAGGATGCAGTACGTTACCCCCCCCCCCCCCCCCATGTACTCTATCATGGCCGTTTTTGTTTGGTCTAAGCTGTAATAACACGGATTTTATATCAAATGTTCATGTTTCTTTTTTATGGTAAAATAATTCTAACTCACATTTTATTTGTGTACATTATTTCCTTTATATTTGGATACATTTACTTTAAATACTGTATGTCTGTGATGTAAAACCATTGGGCAAAACACTTCAGTTCAGCATCACTCAAGGGCTCATTCCTGCTAAAATATGACATTCCCTTCTAAGTATTTTTAGTTGTTTTTTCTCTCTCACCAAAAGCATTTGTACTCTATACATTACTAAAAAGAATTTTGAAAAAAAAAAATTATTCTGGGTAATACAGGAGATGGCCAACACCAAAAGGAGTTGTTTGATTTCATTCATTTTTTACACAGATGTTATCATCATTATAAGTGTTTTAAAGAAGCAACTATTTTATTTTTATTTTAAGACTTTTTTTTAGTTTTTCACTACCTACGATTATAAAACACCTGATTTACTTTTACTTTTATCCTCTTCGCCAATGATCGGCTTGTTAGCCGCTTGGGCGATCGGTCACGTCTCTGATTACTTTTCTTTTATCTTCTTCACCAAAAGATCGGCTCGCTAGCCCCCGGGCGATCGGTCATGTCTCAGTCACGCACTGTTGGCAAATACTGGGCATGCACCAGCTCCTGAATGTACCTGAATCCGCTCCAGTGTTGGTCAAGTCTTATCTTGAAAGAACTCACACTCGGTGCCGTCACAACACTCTCTGGTAGATTGCTCCAAGAGTTTACAACCCTCACTCCAAAAAAGTTTGCCCTCACGGTTTTCTGGACTTGAGGCTTCTTCAATCTTGAGCTGTGACCCCTTGTGGGGTGAGCGTCCGCCAGCTCCAAGTAAGGACACTCAACTGAGTAGTGCCCCCTGAGATGCTTATACACCTCAACTAGGTCCCCCCTTGACCGTCTGTAGTATAAGCTAGGCAAGTTCAGGCGCTCCAATCTCTCAGGGTAGCTGAGGCGCCGAAGTGCAGGCACCAGTCTGGTGGCCCTCCTTTGAACATTTTCAACCAACTTACAGTCCCTAGCATACCTCGGGGACCAGATGGGGTGACAGTACTCCAGATGGGGAAGCACATCACTCCTGAAGATCGTTACGAGGGACTGACCGTCTAGATATCTGAATGACCTTCTTATAAGACCCAGTAATTTATTTGCCTGATTTACCTTCTTCTCACAATGGCCCAAGAACTTCAGCTCATTGTCAACATACACACCTAGGTCCTTCTCACACACAGTCTCAACTAGTGCAGTTTCTTCATCCCGCTGGGAAATATGATACGCCTCCTTACCGTTGGTATGCCCCAGGTGCCTTGTAGTGGGCTGGGTATGAAGAATGAGGGAAATTACAGAATAAAACAGTGGAAATACTGACCAAATGACACTAAATGATGCCTCTGTGCTTTGTGCACAAAGAAATTAATTATTTACTGTATATACTCCTCCAAAATCTGCCGAGTCAGTGCGTGTTGTCATCTGCTCAGTTTGTTTACAGCCAACCTGCTGGGGCCGAGTGTACCATCACGTCCAAAAAATAAAAATAAAAAAATACTCCATGACACTTCAACAAAGTTGCTTTCATTGGTACCAGATCCCATAATAATTACTTTGTTTAATATGGCAGGAAATAAGGTAAGGTTAGGTAGGTTTCTTTAGTTGGTTCGGTCAGATTCTATTAGGTTCTATTAAATGTTGCCTCTTTTAAAATACAGGGTGGGTACTTACTATAATGATAGGAACAGCTGTAGAAAAAAATTAAAGAAATTGAACAATGCCTTCTAGTGTTAGCCATCTTCTCCACGATTACCTTATTCTGAATACTTTTATCTACCAACATTTTAACTTGACATTGTGACAATGTTAACAAGGCCATAACCCCTCCTATGATGAATTAGGCACATGAACTGATTCAGCCTTAAGTGTAGGGGTTTTTTTTCCTGTTGTTCACTCTCTTTAATATCCAGCTCTCTAGAAAACTTTAGGGTAAAATATTATAGGGGTAAATAATACTTTTAGTCCTATAATCGTCTAGCTACTCAAAAATATATTTTTCCTATGTATTTTGCTGTGTTTTGAATGAATCTGACCTTCAAAACTTTTGCAGATCAAAAAAATTTGAGTTTTGCCCCCCTCTACCCTCAACAATAATGGGGACCCGTGGAAACCGAGAGCTTTGGGTGGGGGGGGGGGGGAACTCAAAAACAAGTGATTTGCACCAGTTTTGAAGTAAAAATTCATTCAAAACACAGCAAAATACATAGGAAAAATATATTTTTCATCACTAAAATATGCATCCTAACCTGGTTGGCCCAGGTCACTAAAATATGCATCCTAACCAAAACACTTTCGGTAAATGTTACTTTTAGTCCTGTAATCTTCTAGTGACTCAAATATATTTTTTCCCGTGTTTTGCTGTACCCTGTATTTTGAATGTGCGTAAATGGATTTCTGAAGATGACAGGGCGTCAACTGATAATAGCGACATGTCAAGGTTAATTTCCTAACCAAAACTTTTGGGCATTATATCATCTTTATTATGCATTTGTGATGTAAATATCATGTAAGAAAATTGTCTTAGAATATTTTGTAGATTTCACTTATGTTGCCAGATTTATCGTAAAGAATTATAGGACTAAAGTTAACAAATACCATTATGGGGATAAAAACGTATATTAATCGGGCAACACAACCTACTATTGTCATATTAGAAAATTGGGTAATTATAGGACTACCCCACGGGCGAAATTTATTGAAAATTAATAAAGACGCCGGATTTTCATTGTTATATTATAGTGGACACTGCTGTAGTTTGTGGAAATATGTTAAAACAGATACTTTTAAAATAAATGCTACTTAACATTTGTGGTTATGAAGAACAGACCTTACCAACCAAACCTTGTAGCGTAATGTATGTCTTCTTTGTGGAACTCGCCCCTGGTTGGCTGGTAAGCGGACGGCAAGTGACCAGTCAGCAGTTGTAGGGGAGAGTATCCACTACAACCTACCTAACCTAACCTAACTCAGAAAGAACTTACTATGATATGGTCAAATTTGAGACATTTCTGGACGCGAGATGATATGGCCACATCGGTGCTATCCAGACAGGCAGGTTAGCCCTATATATTAACCGAAAATCAATACTTAGCTAAAAAAAAAAAAAAAGATTCATAGTTATACTGGTAAAAATTCAGAGATACCTATTGGGATAAAAACGAATATTAACCAACTTTAGAACAGGACGCGTGTCTATAGCCATAGTTTAAGTTCTACCATAAGTTCCATGTACCACAGACTAAATATACCATACATAAATAAATTAACAATGACCAGAACTGTACCAGTGTTACCTTTTCCTCCTTCAACACTACTATCGAATGCAGGAAAATTATCCAAGGTTCATAAACAATGATTACCTAAGGTTCTCAGACATTTCTGTATCACTGGACACTCACGTCCACTGCAACAGATAAAGATATTTACTCAGTATAAATCGCCACACAATTTCACATTGGTAATGCACGTGCACAGTATATGTCAATTTAACCAAGACCAGAAGATAGCATTCAGAAGACATATATTTCCGAAATTCCACTGGTTTTCTTACACTTAAACACTCGTCCACAACACCGGGATCTCAACTAAACATTCATTTCACGTCCAATCTTTACATAGAAGCGTTGTAAAATTTTAAACAACTCGACCACATACACATACTTTGTCGTGAGATGTAAACAGATGGTGAAATTTGCGTTTAAACTTAGGATTCACTCCAATTTGCAAGGAATGCCACTAATACTATCAGTTACAGCTGATCCATGTAAACACAGGTGAAGGAAAAAAGCCCGCGCACTCCCACCTCTTCTCACATAACTTACACCTCAACATGGCTTCCTTTTCTTTGTCTGGTAAATGCAGATGACGTCCAGACATATCCCCACGTCAATCTCCTTGCCTAATCTCGGCTCTTCTAACTCGACTCATGTCCAATCCCAATCAAACGTGAGCGGGAAGAAGCAATAGAGTATAATTTGTGGACTTACATTGGGTATTAGCGAGCAGTTTCCGATGATTGGTAGTGCGACACCAATGAACGCCGAGCCTCTCTCCGCCGCTCCGCATTGGTCCAACCAGGCCTCCCTTACCAACATACTCCACTACATTTCACTCACCCAACAATACTTCCCGTTCATTTTATTACCTATATTCCCCCCCTTACATCAAACTCACATCATCTTTCCACCATACAGACATTTAAAAAATTATATCCTTATCTCTCATGCATCATATGACGTGTAGTTAACTTAGCAGTCTTGATCAAATGTTTTATGAAAAGGTTGTGTGAAACGAATCATTGTTGTACATGGAAGAAGTTACCAATAAAAGCGCCTCCGAGCTCCAGCAAATGAGACAAGACCAGGCGTGGCGATTTTTCAGTGGTGCCACATCTCGCATTCCTGGCGTATATTACCTTAATTAGCCGAATTTGACCCTCAACGTGATTTTTTTATTAGATACTCCCTTTTAAAATAAGTGTTTGTAAAGCATTCTGGCCTACAATATAAAAACAATCCCAAAAATCCACTTATCTATTCCAAAATTCTCCTCATCATCCCTGAAAGGTGAATCTAAAATGCATGAATCAAAATGTTATTTACATATATATCAATATTTGTTAACCATATGAATCTAATCCGCAGATTCGATAACCTTAAAATTGATGTTAATATTTTCAAGACTTGTGCTGTGACACCAACGCATACTGGTCTTGGTTGTGCATTGGTGCCACGTTTCGCATCAGAAACCCAAAATAAAAATATATTGAAGGCACATTTTCAGAACCTATTTACATATAAAGCATAAATCAACTATTTCATACATAAAATTTTGTCTAAAGCATCTATAAACATTATTCATTTTAGGAGTTTATCAGAAGTTTGGCAGAGATACAGCTGAGCCTCTCGCAACAGCTGTTTATCCAACTGAAATTACAATTATCGCGACCTTTTTTCCGCACGATTTAGCTAACATCTCACGGTGTGATTTATATATGTTATTATAATAACTTAATCTGCAGGTTTAACATAATATTTCAAAATTTTGTTGAATTTTGATCACATAAATCAATCGTACTGAAGTACCGGGTATTTAAATCGGCAGTACAGCTGAAGCATTATGCAATGCTGTGTTTTGCCCTGAATAATAATAATAATAATAATAATAATAATAATAATAATAATAATAATGATAATAATAATAATGATAATAATAATAATAATAATAATAATAATGATAATAATAATAATAATAATAATAATAATAATAATAATAATGATAATAATAATAATAATAATAATAATAATAATAATAATAATAATAATGATGATGATGATGATGTTAATAATAATAATAACAATAATAATAATAATAATAATAATAATAATAATAATAATAATCGAGCAAAATTGTCATGCAGGTTTACAATTGGCATGTACTGTATATTATTATTATATAATAATAATAATACAATCAGTAGGTAACCAGGCAGTTCAGTAGGTGTATAGACAACAGAATTGAGAATCTAAAGCTATATGTATTTCCTTATACATAAGGAAATGTCTCAAATAAATCAGCTCTAGCGAAATGTACCAAATTTAACATGTGATCCTAATATGATAAATCATCACACAACGGTAACTCACATACTGTATGTCACCTGTCATAGGCAAGAAATATATATCAGTCATGGGTTCAAGTCCGGCCTAAGACACTCGTAGGACGGGTGTCATCCAGTGTGACTGTGACCCTCACTACCAAACATATATGGTAACCAAATTATCGCCGCCTACTTATACTCAATATAATAGATATAATTCTGGCAAGCTACTTACACATTGTTGGGTAATTCCCTTTGTTTTTGATCACCTTAAGTTGCATGTAACCACATCCCAAGGACAACTAAATGAAATATAAAAAAGTCAACACTACTTTAAGGTAAAAATATGAAGGTATAAGATCTTTATACCTTGGCGTATATTATACTGTGCACCTCTTCTCAGTAGCCTCGGATGCAGTGCTTTAAAACTTGGGGCTTGTTGGGTCTTGGTTGACATGATCTTGTCCTTGAATTGTATGGTTTAGTCTGTGAAGTCTTGGTACAGTTTCACAGTGCAACTTAATATTTCTCCACCTTGAATGAACCTGAGGAAACCTGCGACAAGACATTTGCCTTCACTTGGTTTGTCTCACTTATAGTTGATTTATTTCCTTCTTCCTGTGTCACTGAATGTGCTATGTCAAGATTGGTGTTCGATTCATTCTTCACAAAATTCCTGAATGATTGGATTTAAGGTTTTAGTTGTGAGTTTTCAGCATCTTTTGTATTTTTCCTGTTAGCTTTTGAACAACAATTCTCTGTCTTGTGGTATCGTTATACTTATTTTTTTTTCATTATCCGTGCTTGTTGTTAATGGACCGAGTCTCTTGTTCTACAGTGGGGTACTGCTCTTCTTGTTTAATCCCTTATAAGATGTTCATTGATGTAAATTTGTTCTCGTGTGGCCAAAATGTATGTATAAAAGTATTCCTCTGTACCTGGAATATGGACATCTTCAAGATTTACACAAGGAGCTATCTGTGTCGACACTGCTTTCCTCTGGGTTTCGTATGGTTGCCTAACGTGAGCGGTGCTTGCTCTCGGAGGCCCCAGAGCTCGAGCGCCAGTGGTAAATGTGTACGTATTATAAAATATCTGCTACTTAAGTGGTATTTAGGCTAAACACCATGTTGTTCGCTAAATAATTTATCAAACAGCCCGCTGTACCATACACTGATGCTTTTGGATCAGTCATTCCGAGCCTCAAGTACTATGGCGCTTTCTCCACCTCTGTTTCTGATACGTCACAGAACTTCTATCAGTCCAAATTCCCAGTCTTCATATATTTTTAGTGCCTAGCATGGGGACACCACGGCGATGAAATTTGATAATAATTATCTCATATCTCCTTGTGCTTTTTATTTGCAACACAAATAATGAAGCGTGTGGGTGTTTCAGGATGGTCACCCACAAGAATGAGCTCATTACTTACCCTACTCGTGAGGTAATAAAAGCTCTTACGTTATTGGTTAGCATCAAGATATCGTTGACATTCTGTATCTTACACATTCTAAAAGGAGTGAACATTTTAAATCATGTTTCGAGAATCACAGTAAGTTTGTCATGTGCTTGTATTCAAACTTGCAGCGCTTTAACATTGCATTTAAATCACCAAGAGTGGCATTACTACAAATGCAGAGATATCTGAGCTTCTTACGTTATAAACCTGATTTATTATTGAAGGGAATGTAAAGTCCAAAGAGAGCATCATTCTCACGAATAATATGCAATATAACTAACAACAATACGTCTGGCGGAAATGTCAAGACGTAGCGTATATCTGACAACACAATCTGCTTTAATCTACTGTACTGTACTTCATCAGGCATGGCATACGAAAGAAGAAAGTTCTATGGCAAAAGGAAACAGAGTTATATCTATGTTAGCATGGCTACATTTTGTGGGTACCAACTGCTTTTTGGATTGCAAGACTCCCCTGTCACACTTGGACTCGCCCTAGGTGTGGCTGTCCCAAAGTAGCACTGAACAAGAGCGAACATTTCCATCAGCGAACATCACTATCTACTTACAGTATCGTGTTTTCTCCGTCGTTCTGCCACCTTCTATGACATCATGTAAAGAGTATTTATGATACTTGACAAATATATATGCTGATAACATTGACATACTACACTTCCTTTTTATTTTCGTTTATATCACAGATGTCTGTATGTATAAGGGTCTGTTCTTGACGAAAATTGGATTTGGAATATAGAATCTTTTAAATAGTAAATACCATCTTTAAGTCTTAAACTCACCTCAAACAAATAACTAACCCATATATACTGTTAATGAATATGATTTATTCCTTTGTGTATGAACCTCTGTCCTGCGTGGCAGTGAGAAGTGATACCACCCTCAGTGTCAAGACCTGACTGAATTACACAGAATCGGCAAACTGTACTCCAAGCTGTCAATAAATTTGTTAAACTAAAAAAAAAACAACGGATTTTTCTCTCACAATACAGTAACCCCAACTGCCTGTAGGTTAAGGCAATATAGCAGGGCCGCAGCTCATTTCCTAGCTGTAGGTGTTACTTAAATGAATACCTTCTAAAAATCAAAGAAGTTATCAGAATTTGCTCTGATTTTTAATAAGTGTTATATACTTGCAATATTTTTTTCTGAAAACTAGCATGAGTAAGATAATTTAATTAAGATGTATAAGATATTAATTAAAGCATACTTATCTTATTCTTAAAATAACATATCTTAGGCATTTCAAGTCAAAAAGAGAATAAATGACGGGCCTTTGTGGGAATAACCTTGTAACTGAATCTTTTAGTCTGAACACCATACTGTAACCATTGAATAATATACCAGCACTTTCCATGGACGTGCTAATCTATTGACGTGAACTTGTACGACGATTTTCTATCTATTTATCCATGGATAGAAATTACTGAATACCATTGTTTGTATAAAATACCTTCACTCTACAGTTTGAACCAAAGAGACTAATTATGAAGATTTTACTGGCTGAAAAAGGAATGTGTTTCTGAGCGGAATAGTGAGCCAGGTGGTGGTGGTTGCTGCTACAAGTGGTGGCTGGCAAGGAACAATTTTACCTACAACATAAACATTCAGTTCAAGTTGTTTATGGTGTATCACGTACCACCCACTCTTATTATTATTTTTTAATTATATTTAAAAGTTTTATATCTTTAAAATATTAGTGTGTATTAATAATTATCAGTGGTCCATGTTAAGGACGGTAGAAGATAACTCGTAGTGTGGAGGTGAAGCCAAAATTGTCCCCATTCCAAGGAACTTGAAAACTCGTACTGTAAATGATGGCGACAACACACATAGTAAATTACCTGTTACTTGTGTTATTTACCTCAGGTATTGTTGTTTATTACCTGTTTGTTATTATCTGGATAAACGTAAACTTTAAGGTTTTTCAAAAACACAGTGGAGCATTAAGCAAAAATATTTGTAGTGGATATTTTGCTGTGACTGGCTTAGTTCCTACTAATGCTAGTTTACCGTGAGTGCACTCTGATTGGCTAAGTACTTTCTAGGAAGTTAGGTAAGGTTAAGTAGGTTTCTTTGGTTGGTTAGGTCAGGTTTTATTAGGTTCAAGTAAATGTGGTAATGTTGCAGTAAACAGCAACCACAGAAGTTAGGTTTGGTTTGGTTGCTGTAATTTGCAATTTTATCGTTTCCATGTACAACAGAAATATGGTTAGGGATGTTTACAGCTACACAACAATTGACTCATGGCAAAATAAGTGCCAAATGCTGCCAGTCACGGTCAAATATAGTTCTCGTGTGATTTGTCTGTAATGGACGATTAGCCAGTCAGAGCTCAATCACAGTAAAATATTGTTAGGAACTTACCAGTCACGGCATAATATCCACTGCCGAAGTAAATTCATATATTTTCCTTGTGTTCTCATTTTGATATCTAATGGTGGGTAGTGCAGGTAGTCATTGCTGGGTAATAGATTACAGAGTTATGAACGAAAATGATTCCGGGACTTGGAAACTTCCATTTGAAGATAAATTAAAGAAACTAAACTTGCATTCCCTAGAAGGACGAAGAGTGCGGGGAGATGTGATAGAAATATTTAAGTGGGTGAAAGGAATCAATAAAGGAGATGTAGATGAAATTCTTATAATATCCAAGCAGGATAGGACTCGTAGCAATGGATTTAAGTTGGATAAGTTTAGTTTTAGGGGGGAGATAGGAAGGAACTGGTTCACAAATAGGGTGGTAGACGAGTGGAACGAGCTTTGCAACTTTGTAGTTAATGTTGGAACGCTGGAGAGTTTTAAAAGGAGGCTAGATAGATTCATGGACGAAAGAGAGTGGTTTTAACTCGACAGGAGCTGACATGCACAGGCCAACCGGCCTATTGCAGACTCCTTATTTTCTTATGAACCAATCTAGGAGAAAATACTGTCGAAGAAAAGGTAATGTAAGAGAACACCTCTACCACCAGAAGTTGTTTGATTTTGTTCATATTTTCCACAATGTTCTTATCATTTTACTAAGTTTTTTAAAAGAAGCGACATTTACTAGAGCCTAATAAAACTTAAGCACCAGAAAGACTCTGGAATTGCATCAAATTTTCAGATTTTTTGATGATACTAAGTAAGAGTATCGAAACAATAATGCACAGAACCTATTTTTACCCCGCTATTTCCCTCTTCTCTGATGCCCTGTCCATAGCAAGTAATTTATGGTTGATGGATAGGCTAAAAAGAAAAGAAAAAAAACACTACTATCTTGTCATTTTGATTTTATTACTCAGTATCCCCCCCCCCCCCCCAAAAAAAAGGAAATTATGAACGAAATATATAAACATGTCCCGGTGCTGTTTGCTCTACGTTTACCGTTATTGGTCGTGTTATAGGTCATCATTCTTAATTGCGGTAATTTTTTGTATAGAAACTGCTCAGTTTTAAGAAGTAGGAATGCATAAAAAGAAATAAGGTTTCTACTATTTTTACCCAAAATCTTATATACAGGTATTGTTTTTATTTTTATTTTATTTTGATGATTGCAGGAGTGTTGGGTCAGAAATGTTATGTGTGCAAAAACCAAGAGGAGAACACAGGAAAGTGCGCCAAAACAGTGGAGTCGTGCAACTTTGGTGAAGATTACTGCCTCTCAGAAATTAAATGGGGAAGTGAGTATCATGAAGGAATGAGGCACCCTGCAGCACAGTAAGGTAGAAGGCATTTTTTTTTTTACCGGCTGCTGGCACTTATCCAGTTTATCTGGTGTCTGGGCTACATCGGATTATTTTAGAAACAAAATCATTATCTGGTTGTAGAAAAATTAGAAATTAATCTTGAATTAAACTCAAAACATATCTATATTCATTTATCAATCAGAGCGGCTGTAATTTGTCACATTTGTGTAATGATTTATACAATGTACACTGTACAGTAACCACAAACTAGGGTGACTTTGGACAATGTTCCGCTATAATTTAACAAGCTTGTGTAACATAGATATTGTAACGGTTATTAAAAAAATTACTGTAGTATATAACAACTGTACTAATTGACTGCAGATTTATTTTTTATATTGATGTAGGACTTTGGCTGAAGTAAATACTGTAAGTCCATAAAAGCATAAAATCTTTGTATCACCATTTGTAAGGCTGTTTTACTTCTACTAATATCCAGATCTGCATTAATGATAACTAATGAGGCACGGTAATCAACTTGACCTCTCAGTAATAGGCCACAGGAATGTTTAGGCTGAAACATAATGCTGTAAGTATACTAAGTAATACTGGTAGTTATTGTCTTGCATAAACGAATTACAGTACGGTATACACAAATTAAAGTAAAGAAATTTATCATAACCACAAAAGAATTATAAAATTTATTTAACTAAATTATTGGTCAGGTTATTCTACATTGTGAATTAAAAGAAAAAATACGAAAAGACTGTACACTTTAAGAGGGGCAGATCCAGGAAAATCAAAGTGGGGGGGGGGGGGGAACATAGTGAGCCCACCCATCTGGGAGGTTGGGCACTGTAAGCCTCCCTGGAAAATGTTTTAAATCTGACCATTTGGGGGCCAATTTGAGGCCATGTGCACTTGCTATTGGTCCCAGAAATTGAACAGGCCACCCTTTTAATGTTTCTACACGTTAAATACACTCCATGTGTTTGGCCCCCTCTGGTTGGTGATTGGTGTAACCCTGTACCCCCAACTCTTTGTTTTCTTGTCATGAATTTCAGCGGGAAGGGAACCACATTTGTTAATTAAGCTGTATAGTCACACACAGTTCACTGCAATGACATACACAATTTCAATATTTTATAATTATTAATAATATTACCATTATTATTATTATTACTCTGTATTATTACGGTATGTGTGCACAGGTCACTTTGGCCATTTGACGTTTAGGCCATTGTATAGGCCTTGACAGCCTAAACGACCAGTTTCCTTTTTTAATTTGTCATGGAAAATCAGTCTTGGTATGGCAATTTATTTATTTATTTTTTTTTATTATACAATATATATATATATATATATATATATATATATATATATATATATATATATATATATATATCCTTCAGATGTCCCCAAAGGCTTTAAAAACCTCATGTTACTGTTGGACTTATACAGGCACACCATACTGGCAAATTGGTGCCCCGATGCAACACTACATAAGCAAGAGGTGTGCCACAAGAGAGGAATGTGTTGAAAGCATAACCAAGTACATGCCCAACTGTCTACGAATTTGGTGGAAGGATTGGACCTGTGCAGAGTGTTGTAAGGGGGACCGCTGCAACTATTTTATCACAGTATGTAAAGAATTTTTTCTTTTAAAAGTTCCTATCTCTTTAAGTCGGATTGAGATACTGTAGAAATTTGGCAGACTCCTAGTTTTGAAATAAAGTTATGATTGTAATGTATATTACATTAGAAAGGCCATGGAACTACAATATACGTACATAACAGTTGAAATTCTCTACTTGTTGTCTTATCCCGTTACTGGCACTTTCTACACTTCCTTTGAGGTTATACTATGGTACCATTATGTGCCTTACAAAAAATAAGAGAGGAGTAAAGACATTAATTACATAGAATTTAAGATGTTATTAAATGATTGTGTATCATTGCTATTAGATTGAACAAATGTCTTTTGTGTTTATTTACAGTTGGGCTCATCTTCAGTGAACTGCAACATGATTTTGATATTAGTGGCTGGTGCGCTGACAGCTATTATTCCCCAGTTTACATAAGGCACATCTCCTGTTGCCTTACTAATCCAGGGAATTCACCACACCTGTACACTAATATAGTGTATTATGATGATACAAATTATATTTTTTATACTAATAATGGAGAAAATTTCGTTCAGGAAAACTTGATGAACAACCATTTCCGTCCAGAGTTGTGATGTTGACAATAGAATTAAATTGCTAATGGTCACTTGTTATATACATGTTTCTCACAGTCTTTGCTCTATAAACATACAATATTTCAAACATATGTTTTTACCACACTCTTGATGAGGCCAAGTAGATTTGTTTGTTTCCTGGTTATGATCAACCCCATTTTTTTCCAAGTCGATTAAAAAAAAAATAATAATCTAAATATTCTAATAATTCTCACCTTTCTCACATGAAATATATGTCTGATAAGTTAGTCATTCCTGAGATCACACAAATTATATACTGTATTAGTAACCACATACAAGAATAAGTGTTTCTGACTTTAACATTCCTTTTCTTCAGCTTGTAATACAGTATGTATTTAGAAATATACATACTGTAGTACAGTACTGTACTGCATTTAAATAAGGTACATTCTGTACTTAGGGTTTCATATTAGATTTTAACAGTTTGGAATAATCCCAAAGAGATTTGATTCAATACATCTTCATATCTGCTTCAGTACAGAATTACAATAACAGCAATATTAAAAATGTAAAGGCAATACAGGTATCCCTTGAGTTATGAATGGATTAGGTAAAAAAAAAAAAAAAAAAAATAGTTTGCGACTTCGTATCTCGAATACAAAAACATGGGGGAAAAAGAGGGTTTAATTCCCCAATGACAAAATACCCGAAAAAAATCAAAATCGGTTCACAAACAAGAAATGATAAATAGTATACAATTACTGAAATGTACTACCTAATACATTAATAAAACCTTAATAAAATACTATTTAGATGAAAATATGCAGCTAAAACTATTAAAGAAAAGCTAAATCAAAGTTGAATACAGGCGCCATTTGCATAGACGCTGGCTGCTTCATGTGTAGCTGCCCTCAAGCGTCACCATAACAACCAGCCTGGCCTCCTCTACCGACCCACAACGCTCCCTCCCCTGCTCTCACAAACAAAGAAATGCTTCTCGCCTTTATGTTTTTTTACTTTGATAGTAATTTCTTTTACTTTTATTGTACATTATGTATGTAGGATTGTGTGCATTTAACTGAGCAAAAAAAAAGTGATTGATTGATTGGGTAAAATATTTGGTATCACAGCCTGAAAAAGAAAAAAAAGTTAAGTGAAACTACGATTGAAAAATAATCATAACATAACTCCAAGCTCATCCTGCTGGCTCTCGGTGGAACACGAAGAAATACCTATAATCCCTTTGTTTTTAACCTTATGATTATTATTTTTTGCACATTTTGTATGAAGGATTATGTGAGCATGTAAATCTAAATTATAGGGACTCTAGCCCTTATGAATTATGTACGAGATTTCACAAAATATGAGGGGACCCCCCCCGGTACTTTTGTCTTATCTGGCCCAATCAAAATTTAAAAATTTCTAAGTACAGTATCAGATGCTTGATCCAATGCTATCAGACAATGACTCAAACACTTGGAAATGATGGAAAAACAAGTTGGAAAAAGCTTGTGTGGAAGTCTGTCGATGAACATTCCACCACTGACCAAATGTGAGCCGACTGTGACTGACATGTGTGATACGTATAGTACTTGTTTACACTGAGGAGGAGAGTTGCATCCCATGGCGACATGTGCATCATATACTCATATACAGTATTCAAAAATGTCTCATAATCGGAAAATTTTCCAAATATTAAGAAAATTGTAATACAGTACGATATACAGATCTGTACTGTATATCTTATAACATTTTGAACATTTATAATATTTCTTAACAGCAAATTTTTTTATAATTACGAGTGATTTAGAATTTTGGAGATATGAATTATGAGTTTTGCAAGTTGAAAAATATCCATAACATAACTCCTACCTCAGCCTGGTAAGGAGAGCACTTTCGGAATGTGGCCGCCCCAGCTGACTTCCTGGGGCGTGCGATTTAAATTTTTGCTGGGACCCAAATTCATATAAATGGGGAAAGCTTTCATAACACGAAATTGTGGTGTCAATTTAGGAAATTAATATAAGCGAATTTTCATATCTCGAACGTTTATATCTCGAGGGTTACCCATACCTGTTTAAGTTAGCTTACCTCTTTGGCACCTTGAACATTTGTAGTCTCTAGTTCACTTAATTATATTAATAACATATTTCTTGTGTCAGCCTATCATTATTATCAAAAAATCTCTAATACAGTACTTTATAAAGCACAAGACAATCAAGTTTGCTATCTTTTACTAACTTCTACTGTACACCATAATGAATCTCCCGCACAAGAGCCATGAAAACAGCAGAGATCCACCTTAAATTTGGATAATGTTTGTTAAAGATCTCCTGAGTTCTTTTCATTAAAAAAAATGAGACCTATATAATATGCCTAGAAGTTTGAGACAGACAATTTTTTTTTTACTTTTTCTAAATAATTAATAATGTACTAATAAAACAGGCTTATCACAGAAAGCAGCATAGATCGACCCCTGAAAACATAACATACACACACACACACACTTCCTGATAAACCTTGGGAACTGCATGCAGAGCTAAAACTGGATCACAGAAGATATAAGGGATAAAATATATGTAACTGGCCAGGAATTTAGGGTGAGTAGTGATGTCTTATGTATTACATAATTTCCAGTAATGCATCCAGTATGGGATGCAACTTGCATATGAGTGTAAATTGAACAAGATGGGTGTGTTACTGTTTTGAGTACACATTCCAGTGTCACAGGTATGTTGGAGCATCAGAGTGGTTAAAGTATTATAATGATAACTGTATGCAAATTATATACATGTGTATAAGTGGCAGAAGGGGAGGAAGTTTTAAGTTAACTATGTTAATGTAAATATATTTTCTTAACTTGATACCAGAGCATATGATTGGGAGCAAAGGATAATCTGAAGGATCTGTAAAGAATTTTCCCTTATTAAAGGAAAAATTAATGAAATTACTGAAACACAAATATAATGGATGATCCGTTGAACTGTAGCCACAACATGTTTTGTTACAAGATATTACATGACATGTGTGCTTATGACCAGAGAGCCTGGCACAGAGTGGTTATGAAATATGGACCTTCTGCTATGGAGATGTATGAAACAAAATGGATATCATTACACCTTAGTGCAGCCACAGGCTACCACAGCAGAACATATCTATAAAGAAAAGTTGAGTGACTGAATAAGAGCATGAAAAAAATTATAATGATCAAATCTTATATACCTTATAAAATTACATTGTGAAATGTGTGTACAGTATACAGTACAGTATGTGAATACATTTAAATTTTATTAGCCTTGACCAAGTAGCAGCTATTTGAAAGTACAGTACTGCATGCTTTGCACATGTTAAAAGTGTAAATTCTACAGTTTTATTGTATAATTTATGTTTTATCAAATAAGTGTTTTTTTGTTGACTGATCGTAATTGAAGGATGGATGGTTATAATAAATAATTAAAAGTGGAACTCAACAATACACTGAACCCCCACTATTGTATTTTGATACAATATTCACAATTTGATATTTTGGGCTAATTTGATGATACAGTTGTTCTCAAACAATTTCATGTTATTCTCAATCATGTCTCAAAAAAAAAAAAAATATTTGCAAGTAGAAACACTTAAAGATAGGTCAAAATATGAAATATTGTACAAATATACCATAAATGAAGTGCAGCACAGTTTAAGATACATTGTAAGGCAGGTGCATAAACTCCAAAATCTCATGGTTATTTGTCAACTGATCACTCACCACCACCACCACAGACCATCCCATTTCAGCTATCCTCTCACTCCTGTATCCCAGGTCCAATCCCTAGGTTGAAGGTGAGAAAGGTGTAACTGTATCTAGTGTGACCCTTGCAAATACTGTACAGTATTGCAAGTTTTCTTTGGGTCAGTCATTCTTTCAGTGACTATGTGGCACAGCAAAAGGGAAATGAACCACCTTTATTTGACTTTGCTGAGACTATATGGTTAGCTGTTTCTTTGTATTGAATTGACATCCTGTAATCCATAAATGTAAACAAATAAGATACAGCACCATGAAGGGCTGTAACTGTGCTCATCTCTGGTGAATTGTAACAGAGCCCTATCTTTGTATCCTAAGCATGTCTATCTTTTTTGTTGTATAATTCAGTATGGGTTTCACAGTCTTGTTTCGTTTGAATATTATTTACTATTCATTTTATCTACAGTATGTGAATACAGTATCCCGATAGCTGGAACAATTGTTGCAGAGCATTTCCGGGTCTGAGAGATTTGCGGATATTGAGACGAATTCTGTTATCCCCCCCCAAAAATGACACATTTACAGAATTTTTCCGGACATTGCTGAATGTTTGTTTCTAAACTATGCATCTGGCATGGGGCACTGTTGTTACAAAGGCTTAACTATAGTCAAACAGCTGTACTTATTTATGCAAACACTACTGTACATGTACAATATATTGTAAATAAACAAAATATACTACTATATACACTATACTGTACTGTACTCACCAGCAGATGCTGTTGTCTTGACCTTGTGATGCAGGCAGGCCAAATGGTGGTATGATGATACAGGATGGCCTGCTCTGTCCTGTACCATCTACTGTGGCAGCTTGGTGCCACAGGTTTTTCTGTAGCTTTTGGCATTGTACATGTGCTGTATAATGTGTGCACACCCTCTACACACTAGGCTACAGTAGTCATACACTGTCCATTCTGCTATGCACAGTACTGTATGTACAGTCACTCCAAAAGGTATCTTTATGGAGGGGCCCTATGAATTTCAAATTGAACACTGCAGCACCTGTTGTCTTGGTAGGGTTGTCAAAATCCTTGTCATATTGACTCACAAAATCATAATACCTTTTGGAGCGACTGCACAGTACTCTCTCACTTACTGAATGTACAGTACAGTAATCATTTTTAAATCTTAACAGTGCTTTAACTGTATTCTTGACTGATTGTATCCTGGAACAGTAATGTACAGTACAGTACAGCATAACATATGCGAAAACAATAGAGAATGAGCGAATAAGGTTGTACAATGGCAGCAGACTATGAACTAAGCACATCATGATGCTAGGGTTTCAGGAGATAGACTGGGAGATGCATCAGCCAATCACAGGCATCCCTTGCAGTCACATGATAATGTAGTTGCCAATCACACTGTATGACCCTACAGTCTAAGTTACCCATGCAGTTAGTCCACCCACATATTTACACATTGGAGCATGAAGCAATCTCTTGGAAATTCATTTGAATGCCTGGAACAGAGATTCTTCTAAGAATTGCTCAATTTTTTCCTCCGGTAATGGAAAGTTCTGGGGATTAAGATTCCAGCTAACGGGATATTACTTAGTTATTATATGAATTTGTGTTTGAAACACATTCATCGATTCTATTTCAAAGTTTAGTTCATTCCTTACATTAAGTTTTTAGTGTCTGCACTATACAGGTATAGGTGACTTGTAATGTAATACTGTACTTAATGATATTTGAAAAAAAAAGTTAGGATCATTTTCTTGCCACAAGACCAAGTACTTAGTAAGATCAGAATCTCATGAGCAAAAGAATTGAGGTCCAACTTGCATGCTGATGTGTTTTGTATACAGTAATGCTTTGTAATAAAGTAAAAGAATATTTACTGAATTTTCATTTTAACATGGGGTTCAATGGGATAGGTTCCTACTGAAAAAAAAAAATCCGAAAATACTACTAGCACTACAACACAATTAAACAACACTCACGACATCATAATAAGTCTGGTCATCATCACATGTCCCCTTCGATGCTAAGAGGACCCTTAAGGTGGAGTGGAGATATCAAGCCGAGTCCTACACAGAATTTGGGGAGTCTGAAGAGTGGGGACCAGAGGTGTAGCCTTTGTCTTGGCCTTAAAGATGGTGAGCAAAACGTTTGCCAGACATTTTCAAAATTACACTGCTCAATCATTGTCACAAAAACGGGTGGAAAGCACCTCAGTCACTAAAGTACTTCACAGTCAGTATAAAAGCACCTCACAGTTCCTAAAGCACTTCACAGTCAGCATAAGAGCACTTCAGTTACTAAAGCATTTCACAGTCAGCATAAAAGCACCTCACCATTCCAAAAGCACTTTACAGTCAGCATAAAAGCACCTCATAGTTACTAAAGCACTTCACAGTCAGTATAAAAGCACCTCACAGTTCCTAAAGCACTTTACAGTCAGCATAAAAGCACCTCACAGTTACTAAAGCACTTCACAGTCAGCATAAAACCACCTCACAGTTAATAAAACACTTTACAGTTAGAGCAAAAGCAGAGAAAACACCTCATAGTTAGTAAAACTGAGTACAGTAAAGTACACTGTGAAACAGTAATTTCCTGTATCTGTAAGGAAAAAAACACCGATAACAAAAATACAGCTGCTTCTTGACTTACGACGGGGTTAGGGACCCAAATCCAGGTCGTAAGTCGAAAATGCGAAGATAATACATAGAAATTCTAAAATGAGTGTCTCTTTTTCTTCTCAGCACCACAAAACTCTCACTTTGAAGTATGCCAGCCATTTTAAATGGAATTACAAGCGAAAATTTTGTCAGTACACAGCGCAGTCACTAATGTTGGGACTCGAAAATACGTAGTTTGAAAATTTTTTGGTACAACTGGGGCGGTCGTATGTTTGGGTGGTCGTAAGTCGAGTAG
This sequence comes from Homarus gammarus, assembly GCA_958450375.1. NCBI lineage: Eukaryota > Metazoa > Arthropoda > Malacostraca > Decapoda > Nephropidae > Homarus > Homarus gammarus. The sequence continues at coordinate 1,848,225 of CAUDMG010001683.1, forward strand.
GTCGTCAGTCGAGGAGTAGCTGTAATGATATCGGTTGCTGCTGCTCACCTCATGTTCACAACACAGCCAAAGCACTTTTCAGTCACAACATGAGCTTCGGTGATATCTTCTTGCTGTAAGGTCAAAACGAAAAAAATATGTGAAAAACAAAATTATCAATAATCATTGAGTTCCATTTCTTACACACATGTAACCAAGAAGAAACAATGGCTGGATTGTAGTTCACCAGAAGGCCACCAAGATGATGTTTCAGCTGACAAATGAAATGAGTAATGCGTTCCATATGCAGACTTGGTGAGTTGGCGGGACAACGAATATCGTTAATGTGAGTTTGTTTACAACACATATAGGGAAGTGGTCTTATTACATCGGCATTGTTAATATAAATTATCATAGATTGGGACATCGTAAATAGAGGTTTACTTGTACTATACTTACAGACTCAGGCAAGTCTCCATGATCTGCCACCTTGTCCTTTTTCTTTACTGTTGGATCAGTTTAATCCATCATATTTTTTGATGGGTCAATGACTGAGCTTCCAGGTCAAAATCTCACTTGTGATCTCTTTGTCAAACCAATCACCTAAAGTTTAAGTAATTTATTGTGGAACACAGACTCCCTCATTCTCTCAACATCTATTTCTGTTTTTCTTGGCCATATCTCTCATTTTTAGCAGCTGAGTATTGTCTATTTCTTGAAGATAACTGCAGTACTGTATTGTGTTCTTACAGCACATCTTAAATAATGTACCATGTAAATAATGAAATTCCCTGACATTAACCAAAATTATTGTTGCTAGCTAACACAAAATGGGTGAGTCATATACTGTAGGCCTATGGCAGTTTAAAACTACAAAATATGAATACAGTACTGTATACTGTACCAACGATTAGGATATCTGGGTTGTATGAAGTGACAGACAAACCACACAAAAATCTGGAATTGTGTTATGTAAACCAGTAAATCATTGCCCTACAGTTGTATCTCATCCATGGTTGAGTAATTGGTTTAGAAAGTCGACTTTGTAATTTTGTCAGGTACAGTACACATACTATTATAAATCAATTTATTTTACATACACATTGCAGTATTTTCCAATTACAGTATCATTACAAATAACATCTCATTAGCATAGCTAACCATAAGCACTACCAGTACAGTAATAATGATAAGTAAACCTGTATATTTATACCTGTACTGTACTGTACACGCACATGCTGTACTGTACAGTGCAGTACAGAACGTATAGTATATGCAAAGCTTCCATTAAATTTGTTTTAATGGTCTAATGTAAATTATGTATCACAATTAAAACATCTATGGTTGAGTAAACTGAGTAAATCAATTTGACAATTCGTACTTAAAGTATTTCACCTTACAAAAGATGTGTTGACCTTTAAGAAAAGACTGGATAACCACTGGATACGTTATAGTGCTGTAGTATGTTGTGTTCAATCACAGACCATCAACCTACATTTTGAAGCCACTATAGTGCTGAATAATCTCATAATCAGATGAACATCTAGAGAGAAGTAAAGAGCCTTCACCCAGAGCCCACTAAGGTAATTTGTGTACTGACTGTACATCTACTATTTGTACTGTACTTCAATAAATTTATTAATACCTGTACTGGGTGGGTGAAAATGAATGTACCGTACATCTGTATGTGGTATATAAATTTTGAGCTCTGAGTGTAGGGTATAGAACTATACAGTACAGCGTGCCCTTCAAATTCGCTGGGGTTAGGTTCTCAAAATGGCTGCAACATATATTCCATTATGTGTTTGCCCTTAGGACAATTATTTATTTTATCCGTAGTATTGTATATGTGTGTGTGTGTAGACACACACACTCAAAACACATACAAACAAATAACAATGGGAAAATCCTCTCACAAATAACCAGAAAAAATGTATTAAAAATATTGAGTCTACCCTCAAGTCCACAAATAACCGAGGTCAACAAATTAAAAATCCGCAAATTTGAACGGCATGCTGTACTTATTAATCTAGACGATTCTTTGGAATTTTTTAAGAAAATAAAACAGCAGGGTTGTGGGAGTTCTGCTGCAGTGGTAGGGGGTTAACTTAAAGTCTTGGAGGGCAGGAACATTGTAAAATTAAATTTTCATATTCATCATTGAAACAAACATTATGAATGTAAAATACTACAGTACAGGGTGCTTATACAAATAAAGTCATTCCTATAAATATATTAATTAACGTTTTCATTATGCTACACAAGATGATTTGAATCATGTACTGTACACATAAACAGTAAACCCTCGATAACTTGACACATATGGGGCTCTGGCCTTGCCGAGTTGACCCAAATTCCGACTAATCGAGGCACTTCCCCCTCCTACAAAAATACAACAATAAAAAGTTATCGACCCATATATGTGTACATGTAATTATTAAATGTAAAACAGAAACACTTACCAGCACTGCAGGTGAAGAATGAAGCATCATAGTAGGTGACACAGAAGCATGATAGGTGACACAGAGGTATAGTAGGTGACACAGAAGCATGGTAGGTGACACAGAGGTATGGTAGGTAACACAGAGGCATGGTAGGTGACACAGAGGTATGGTAGGTGACAGGTATGGTAGGTGACACAGAGGCATGGTAGGTGACACAGAGGCATGGTAGGTGATGCAGGTGGCCAGATATGCCGAGATTTTCCCAGATTTTATATATCTTGGCATTTCCTGAGTTATACTAATGCATTCCGAAACCATATCCATGCTGAGTTATATGAAATTCCGAGTTACCAAATGCCACGAGTTATCAATAGAGTTTACTGTACTGTACTCTAATAATTTTGGTTGTTGTTGTCTGTAATACGTTTAAGTCTAAGAGGTATTACTGGAAAGTTTAATGTAAAGAATTTTCAGTGAATTATTAACTTTAGCGCTCTGTTCACATTGTTTCTTTCAAAAACCTTTCAAAATATCGTCCTTGTGTTTTGTATACTATAGAGCTCAGTAACATATAAATTATAACCATTAAAATCCCAAAATGAAAAAAAAAGAATTCTGAATAGACAAATACAGTATAAGCAACCATAATAAGTTTCCTGCTCCTCTTCCCTCTCAATCACAACATACAGGTATCCCTCTTTATACAAACGTTTGAGATACAAAAATTTACTTCTAAAATTGTCATAATTTACCACCTCTTTTATGTTATGAAAGCTTCCCCAACTTATACGAGTTTGGATCCCAGTAAAAATTCCAATTGTGAGCCCTCGGGAGTCAGCTGGGGCGGACACATACCGTACCCCTAACACTCTCTACCAGGTTCAGGTAGGAGTTATGGTTATTTTTCAACTAGTTATTTCTGGTATAGAATATAAACATAACTTTCTTCAGATTTTTTTTTGTTGCATGCACACACAATCCTACATACAAAATGTGCAAAACAAAAACAAAAAATATTTATCATAAAGTCATAAACATACGTAAAAGGATTAAAAAATTTCATACACCAGCAAGAGTTAGCAGGATAAGCTAGAGGAGTTATGTTATGATTATTTATCAACTCATAATTTTGGATAGATAAACTGAACTTTCTTCACTTTTTTTTTCTCAGTTACATGCACACACAATTCTACATACATAATGTGCAAAAAAAAAGTAAGTAAAAGAAATAACTATCATAGGGTAAAAACCTTTAAGGGAATAAACATTTCTTTATGTGTGTGAGCAGGAGGGGTAGTGTTGCTTAGGGTTGGGAGGATGAGCGCCAGGCACGCATGATACAGCCAGCATATATGTAAATGGCAGCTGTGTTAAACTTTGATTCAGCTTTACGTTAATGGTTTTAGCTGTATATTTTTATGTTTTTAATGTGTTAGGTAGCACTACTTATCATAAGTTATACGTATAGATTTTTATGTTTTGGGGGAACTGATTTCATGTTTTTGGGGTATGATCCAGGGGTTTTCTTGTCATTGAGAACCAAACCCTTTTTCCCTACATGTTCTTTTATCTGCTATTAAAAAATTCACATTACGAATGGTTTTCAGGATCTAAATCCCTTCGTACAGCGAGGGAAACCTGTATTATCCTGAACAGAAAGTATTTATTACTTTCTATTGCCAATATCTATTTCATAATCTAAACTACTACATTTATTACATGGCTTCATTCATCATCATCATCATCATTATACCATAAAACTTGCCAAAATTAAGTGTGCATTTTTTTTACAAGCTAGGCCTCAGGCATACATCATCCTAATCATGAACAAAGCTAATGAGTCGATCAGTGACGAAGAGTATAAAAGTAAAAGTAAAAAGGACATAAGTCTGTGTAAATAACTACAAGTACAGTACAGTATAGTACTTAAGTTAATCAGTTAAGCAATTTCGTAGTTCATACCTCATAAATTATTATGGGGCTCATTACAGTACAATCTAATACTACTGACCTAGAAAATCAATACTACAGTATATCATATTCATCTCATATCCCTTACTTGAGTGACACCATCTGCTACATGAGGAAATGTTTGATACAGTACTTTAAGTTGAAGCTTTTACAGAATTTTAAATTATACAGTACATTAAAAAGTGGTTGTACACGACACATTTTATTTTTGCCAAAAAATATGTCATAACACTATACAGTACCAAATCTGTAATGTTGGGATCGATTACAAAACTATTTTTCCTTTGATTACTGTACTGTACCTACAAGGGAAAATGGAGTTGTGGTGTAATATTCTTGATATGTTTTTGCTACCCAATTATTTTTCTCTGAAGCTACTTACTTAATGCTTACAACTTTCCTTAGACTATTCATGAACATGCACACTATACTCAATGCATACAGCTTTTATGACAATTTACACACATACTGTATTTGTATTCAACTTTGTAAAAGAATGATACACCAAATTTTCACATACCTGTACAGTACAGTACTGTAATATTTGGGAAGCCCAGACACTCAGCTACAGTACAGTACGTATTTATAACTTCTGTACTGTAGAGATTATCAACTAACTATACAACATAATGAGGAGCTTTTTTTTTTTTTTATAATTTCATCACAGAAGATTACAGTACTAGCTGTTTGGAAGATGGTCTGTTCTTTGCTGCTTTGTTATATATAACCTTTCTTGTCTAGTGTCACTACAGGAGGACACCAGAGTACCTGGAGAAAACCTGCAATGTTTGGTAATGTAATATACTTGATAACTTGATAGGTGGATTACCACTGCTACTAGGAAGATGACAGAAGTGGAAAGTACCAAAGGAAGCTGTCAAGCCATTTCTACAAAATTACCCTTTGTTAATCAATACACAGACAGTACTGTACAGTAATGTATCATTGTTACTCAGGGAAAGCACTTTTCCCTTGCATAGAAAATTCCTAATGGAACCCCCTCGGGGCTGCCTCTCCATTCTCCAGCTCAGCTGTAAAAAACAAAAAAAGAGAACTACAGTATTAAGTTTTCTCTTTCAACTACTAGTTTATAATGGTTGTTTCAGTATAATAAATACAAATATTTTAATGGGTACAATATTTTTTATCATCATCCCCATTTTACAACCATTTTCCATGCTTACATGGGTTACTATGTTTACCTGACAGCAGCTCTCCAGGTTGCATGCTCTTGTGCAGCCTCTCTCCTGGCTGTCATCAGGCAAATTTTAAGCCACTTTTACAGAATGGGAACCAAACATTATAAGAAGGACATCCAAGCTCTCTCTTAGCTGGTATGGCAAGGTTGCAGCTCCCTGAGGTATTCAAAGATTACCCACCTACCTGTACAATATTTTCCAATAAAATAATACTAATGAAATTAATAATTTATAATCATAAGGATTATCTACTATAAATTTTCTATGTCTACATACAGTATTACTAGGTGTTAAAAACCCACACAGTAAGTCCAGTAATATGAAACAAATGCAGAAGATTAAATTACCATAACCTTTCCGTTATCTGGAACCTTTGATCCCTGGAACTCTCCAATAGCCGGAATTATTTTTTGTATTCTGAGAAATTCCAAGGAAAATTTCTTCATTCCAGGCATCCAAATAAATTTCAAAGAGATGGAATCAGTGCATTTACAGAAAATCTCTCTGTTTCTGGCATTCAAATGAATTTCTGAGAGATTGCATCATGTTTCTGGCATGGGGACACATGTTGGGCATGTGGGTGGGTTGGCTCAGAGTGCTCTTAAGCTACGATTGGCCACTATTGCACTGTCATGTGACTGTATGGGATGCTTATGATTGGCTGATGTATTATGCTGCCATCCTACAAGCTTGTTCGCTTGCTCATTGATGTTTTCACATATGATCTGTGTTGTGCAGTACTACTGTACTGTACATTACTGTACCAGCATAAAATCAGCTAAGAATACCGTTAAAGCAGTGTTAAGACATAAAATGTGATTACAGTTATGTATACAGTACTGTACTGTACATTCAGTGTTCAGAGTGCTGTAGAAGGGTTGACTTATGAAAGTGTTTGAGGATTTATAAACTGCATTTTAAGTTTGAAGGCTAATAGGCTATTGGTGTGTGAACAAATGAGTTATCCATACGTATCAACAGAAATTCAGGTAACAGCATACATTTTCAACAAAGAGAAGATTTATAGGTCCGAGTTCCCCCAAGAGATGGGGTGACTTCGGAAGGGTCTGGGGTGACTTCAGACAACAGTGTTAGATCAATGGCTTTGCCTGCTGGAGCCTGGCCGGACAGTCTGGGGTTGGACTCGGACATCATTGAACTCAGAAAAAATTGGGCAAAATTTTTTAAGAACAAAATGACATATACAGTACAGTCAACCCTCGCTTTACGCGATCCCACTTTACGCGTTTCCACGTTTACGCGGTACCCTGCCGAAACCGGAATGCTCACTTTCCGCGGTGTGTGTACCCTTTTACGCGGAGAGCGGATCGAGCAGGGTGCGCACAAGGTCGCCCAGTCATCAAAACATTACCGAGTTCTTCACCTGCCACCCACCACAGCTGGCCCAAGACAGTGATAGTGATAATGATAGTGAGGATATGGACTTAAATGGACTTTGAGGGGTTTGACATTTTTTTTCTTTTTTTTTTCATTATTAGTACCATGCACAATGCCATTACTATACAAGTTTTATATCATGCAATCTTGTAAATATGCATGAACAATATTTGGATTGTGACTTCCAAGTTATTTTTTTTAGTTGTCTGAAGTTCCTTCCCCCAAGTCGAAGACAATTTTCACATACAGTTCTGTACATCCATTCAAGTCACATTTTCAGATACAGTAAACATATAGGATATACCAAGCACCCCAAATTGTTTCTAAATTTCCAAGCTAGACATGTTTCTAATATTGTTCACCAATTATGTTACTCCATGTACTGTACTCTGGTACACTCCTGCCAAAGAAAGTTTTGCAACATTTGAAATTATTGAAAAAAATGGATTTTTATTTATTACTTACATTTTAAACTAGCAAATGATATGCCACTATGAAAACTACATGGTTAGGGCAACATTTTAATACCAAGAAAAATTAGCATGCTGTAACTGTCTATGAGCAGTTACCTCTAACTTTTTTCTGAAATGTGTCTAAAGCCGCTCCGTGACTGAACTGTACGTACAGTAATGCTTAGCAAAGTGGATAGTGTATGCCTAATGTAGCCTCGTGTGTAGATGGTGTAGATACAGTATAAAGTGTGTGTACAGTCCCTCCTTAACTGAGGTAAAAGAGAGTGACAATTAGTAACACATGCTACAGAACAAGAGATGGTAAAGGACAAAGGCAGGCCATCCTGCATCTTAATATCACCATCTGTCCTGCCTACATCACAAGCTCAAGATGAGAGCATTTGCTGGTGAATATAGGATATGTACCGGTATACAGTACAGTACCGAAGTATAGTACAGTATATTTTGTTAATTTTCAGTAAATGTACTTCTATACACCTATTGTATGTGTACAGTATATTGGTGTTTGTATAAATAAATACAGCTCTGTGTCTGTCCAAATGTTGTTAAGTCACTCCATGCGAGATATGTAGTTTAGACCCCTAGAAAACTTTCACCAGTACAGTACCCGGAAAAACTCCTAGCATGTGTGATCTTTTACGGTGATGAGAAAATTTGTCTCCTTATCCAGAAATCTCTCAAAACCAGAACTGCTCTGCACTAATTATTCTGGCTATTGAGAAGATTATTGTACATCCATTTTCATTAACTTCAACAATACAGTACAGTATATTCTGTACAGTATTATAATGTAACAAAATCAAACGGACAACAAGGGCAAATCTAGGAATTTCCCAAGGTAGGGGGAACACACACGTAAAAGGGCACCTAATATATTGCCAAACTTCATTTCCAGAAAGAAAAATGCACAGTACAGTATAAACATGTGGAATATAATGTACCAAAGGCATTATACTTTGTTTCGTAACTATTTCAGGCAGTCATACCAGTAACAGTAATTAACAAGTTCATAAGTCAATGGATAGGGGATGAAGAATTATTGATAGTTTTATATTGCACATTTATAACCTTGATTTTGTCCAATTAATTGTAATACAGTATTTCTATTGTCATACAGTATATGAGTTTTGTACACAAACTCTCTGAGAATTTGTGATATTTAAAGGACAAAATATACTATGAAAAAATAGAGCTAATTAAAACAAAATAAAGCAGAGATTGAGTAGTGACCAGTGGTTTACAGGGCAGGAAGTTGGTAGTGATGGGTGGAGTGAAGGGCAGGAGGTGAACAGGGTAGGAAGTGGGCAGTGAGGGGTGGTTGGCATGGCAGGGCAGGAGGTGGGCAATGAGAGATAGTTGGAATGACAAGAGGTGAGTAGTGAGAAGTGGTGGATAGGGCAGGCAGTAGACATGGGAGGTGGGCACACCTTGTCCTTGCTATTACAGAACCTTCTGACCCACCTGGTTTTGTCACTTGACAGCAGGTTCTCATGGTAGGAAATACTGTATTTACTTATGTTAATTATGAAATGGCCCCATATCAAGATTATAAAGTATAAAACAGCAAAATGTATAGATAAAAAAGAATAAGCATTTACTCTATATCTGGTTAAACTTTAATACTGAATTAAATACAATACTGTACTGTATGTTGTCCCTCATAAACAATCTACATGGAACCAAGCTACATCCACATGATGAAATCCTAATTGTTATCCAAATCATAATATATATACAGTAGTACCCCGATTAACGCGGTCAATTGAACCCACGGGGTACCGCAGAAAGTGTAAACCGCGGAAAGTGAAAACCGCGTAAAGTGAACAACAGAACATATGGGATTAATTCCAATAGAGACTGGCCCGACCCCCAAACCCCACTTTTTCCGACACAATACCTATGTTGTAGTATAAATAACATCTTAATTTTATGATGGTATGCATACACAATTAATATTTAAGAGAAATACAGTCGCCAGGTTAATGTCCATTCAAATAATGGACTCAACTCCCCCCCCCCCCCCCCACCTCTCTCTCTTCCCAAGCTCGCTGGCTCCTCCCTCTCTGAGAAATGTTTGGGTGAAAACACTAGATTTTAAGGTATAATAATAAATAATACCTCAGACTAAAGTTAGGATAATATAATTGACATTTCTGGATTCCTTACAGGTCAGGGAATATTTTGAATGTAAACTTCATATATTTTGCACAAAAGATAAATATTTGCTTTGTGCAAACCAAATTATTACATTAGCTCTAAAATTTGTATGTCTAATGCAAAATCCATGATGTTTATATTCAAAATGATCATCATATTGTAAGAATTCCATCAATGTAAATTATATTCTGGCCGGGTAATTTGTATGAATTTTATGAGCTAAATAAAAAAATTATACTTCACCCGCGTACATGAGTAGATGCACAGCGTAAAATGAAATTCCGGTTCTGGCGAGGTACCGCGTAAATGTAGAATCGCGTAAAGCAAAACCAAAGCGTAAATCGGGGTATTACTGTATATATATATATATATATATATATATATATATATATATATATATATATATATATATATCAAAAGCATGATATTGCTTTTAAGCTGAGTAAAGCATTGAAGCATAATGAGCACAGCTTTTGTCGACACTGGCATACAGATACATACCTGGTTTTAAGGTTCTGTAAAAGAAGACTTTTGATTTTTCTTCACAAGATACGGTAATCACCAATGTATTCTATTTCATTTGGAACCTGGTACCGTATAGTACAGTATGCAGCATTCTGGAATTTCCATGTACGTAGCGAAGAACCATCCTTTCTGAATTTCAAATTGTCTTATGGTAAGCAAGGTTTTTGATCAATGTCTATACAGGGACCAAGCAGGAACTGAAAAAGCTGGCAGTCAAGGCTCTATTATTTACAAACTGCAAACCATTAATAAAATTCAGCAGTGAAAGATGAATAATGAGTATGAAAGGGTGTGCAACCTGTTTATGGTCATCCTTCCCCAAGATGAAATATGTAAGATCATGTGCCAAACTCCACTCCACAGTACCGTAGTACATTGACGGAGTAACCAAATTATTAAAAATGTGTTTACAGATTAACTGAGTTTTGGCGCACATTTCTTCTGTTATCAGGTTAATATAAACTTTGTTCCCAAAAATATTTGAACTGGCTAATATGTCTGTTGAATTAATTTGACTTATGGCTGGTTTCCACTGAAAACCCTGAATGTGTGATTTCAAAACCTGTGAAGAGATATCTTGCCTATAAACAGTATTAGTCATGATACATACATTCTGCCTCAACTGTGAATGGCTAAAAGAAAAAGAATAAAAAAAAATACTCATGAAAAATGCTTATCCCATGAAGTTTGTACAGCACATAAAATTACGACAAAGCTTCAAATACATATACAATACAGTGAAGTACATTACTGTATTGTTCATAAATGGGTTATGCATAAAAAATATGGAAATTTTATTCTGATAAATAACCAACATTTATGGATGGTCACTCCTGCTTACAAGATATAGCCATCAATATTTTAGCTGAACACAACAGTAAACTACTGTACAGTACTCTGCATATTGTTGCATAATTCTGTACACAGTGTCCTTAATTTACATCATCCATTTTCTATCTTTAATAACCTCAATAATATTATGGACAGAACAAGATGCAAATGTGGAAGACAAGAAAAAAAATGCAAGTTGTTAATCATCAATGCTTTACAGTTGTTTTCCATGTTTGCGCCTGGGTTTGAAATGCAAGGGGAGTTGACCACCCATGGAAATGTGCAATTCATAAAGATCCACCATGGGTCCTGAAAAGACCCCCCCTTTTATTAATGCAGGAAAGCTATACTTTATGTGAAACATGATCAATCAAAAAATTAAAAATAAAGAAATAAATAACAATTATATACTGTATTACTAAAATAATTTGTGATACATGAGCTATAAAAATTGAGCAGCAAACCCACTTATGATGTTCATCACTTGTAAATTAATACAGTACAGTACAGTATAACCATTTGCTAAGTTGGTAATATTATCACAAGACATATTATAGTTAATGTGATGTTTTTAGCCACTTTGTTTTTATTTTGTGGTTGGACAATATAGTAACTCCTTTAATCTGGCGATTTTATTAACAAATTTTATTATCTAATTTGCAATTACATCCCCTCCCCGACTTACGACGGGGTTAGGGACCCAAATCCAGGTCGTAAGTCGAAAATGCTTAAATAATACTGTACATAGAAAATCTAAAATGGGTGTCTATTTTTTTCTTCTCAGCACCACAAAACTCTCACTTTTAAGCTTGCCAGCCATTTTAAAGTGAATTACAAACGAAAATTTTGTCTGTGTACTGACGTTGGGACTCAAAAATATGTAATTTGACAAAATTTTGGTACGACTGAGGCAGGTCGTAAGTGCAGGTGGTCGTAAGTCAAGTAGGTCGTAAGTCGGGGAGGAGCTGTAAATTTAGAAAATATAGGAATCAACTTATTAGAATAATAAATAAGCACAAGTAAGTACATACAGTAATACATGAATGTGAGTGACCCCTCCCCCAATACCCAACCCAATATTGAACACTGGCTTGAGTGTTTGCCGCATTTACCAAATGAAAGCCCTCCATGCTGCGTGGTCTCTTGTAGTATCTCTTGCCAGGTTCTTAACTCTAAATACAATTTCTTACAACTCACCTCTTAAACACAACTTTGCAAATTTTCTCAATTACCCAGTCACTCTCTTAGCTCTGAAGGGTTTCTGTGTTTCCTTACAGATACTAATTACCTTATATATCTAATGGCCACCCTCATTGCACATCCACCCCACCTTTCTCATTTCTGCTTACTACTCAAGCCTGTGTCCGTCAATTATAATAAAATTGGTGTTTTCTATCAATACTATTTTTTTTAATTGATATTTAAAATGGGTTAGATAATTATTGATGGACACTGTATAACAATCAATGATCCAGATACAGTACTGAACTGTATAACGAAAAGGCAACTGTATCTAATGCCATTAAAATTATCTGAAAGTGGATGGTCACGTTATAATTCTTAATGGCTTTTAAAACTTGTCATAAGTTTCTAGTCTCAAAAGATTACTGTACGTACTCAAATAACAAACCATTATCTTTTCTGAAAATAGTTATCCACTTACACCCACACTTGGAATGCCCTACAATAAATTCACTCATCCCATTACCACTTACCTGTGTCATATAGTGTACTGTATTTCTGCAACATTTCCATGTATACTGCACAATACTCATACTCCAGATTTGTATTTTCTGCTCATGTTCCAAAACTTGCAATTCTACTGGTCTCCAAACTCTCATTTACTCCCATTTATGTTGTTCTTACTGTATTTTTAATACAGTACCTGAACTTTCATTTCATGACCTTTTATTTTATTTTACTCACTCTAATTCTGCTTATTCCTCATTATCTTACCTGCCGGTGAGATGTAACTTACTATCTTTTAAGTGAATATCTAATTATCTTTTATTATCTTTTTATCAACATATTTCTTTGTCCTCACCATTCCTTATCTTACATATTCCATACATAACCTTAGACCTACTTACTTGATGACAAACTAAATAAGATAAAAGCTTAACTGTAACTTTTATGCCATTTCCCAAAATTTATGGGGTAATATATCTCATAGACAAGAAGGATTAACTTAGCCCAGGACGGGATAATGGCTGAGAGGCCAGCTCAGCACACACGACAGCAGATTTAAATCTAACTAATCCTGCCTGGCCATGAGACTGAAACTGTATCTAATGGGTTGGGAGTCCAGAGTGTTAACAACAGGGCCATGGAGCCTTTGTAAGCTACTTCATCTTTGAGAAACTATTAACTGTCATTAATATCACATAAAAGTTTTCAATTCCTTGGATGTTTACACTAGAAATGATACTCAAGAGATCTTTTGTTATTTGTGAGAATACATTTCCTTTTTTTATCTACAGTACATGCTTTGATACATCCAGCAATTCCTCTAAGCTAAGCTATTCACAATATAAAATGTAACCCAGCCTTAGCACCTACACATAGGGGTGGCCAAAGAGAGACTATAGTACTGTACTGTACTGCAGACCCTAAGCAATATTCCATATGATGATCCTCACTTAAACACTATTATCTATTATTATACACTGCCCTTAAGTTGCCTAAACACTCTTTACACATAGGATAATAAAAGATTCCTGCCAATATGTAACTCCTTATAAAAAAAGTCTACAATTCTGCTAAGTTACTTAGATCTAGAGTTACATATACTGTAACATATCTTCACACATACTGTACTCTCTAGAAATCGGAGTAAGAATGAGAGTACAAAATTCATCTTGTGGCACATAATTAGCTAAAGCTCAAAGAACCTCTTCATATCACAAGGTCTAGATTCACGATAAGAGCCTTCAACACAGACCATGTGTCTTAGAGAGAAGTGTTGAACACATAAAGTTATACATACCCCAGAATTCATACATGATAAAAAAAAAGACTTTCTTGAGTCACATCAAGCAAGTGGTGTTGCTTTGTGTACGGTAATATAATTAGGTAGTAAGGCCTGTGTGTATAAAGGAAGATGTAAATCATTTTAAAACAAAGTCCTTTTTGTAAAAATACATAAATATATTTGCCTAACTTGGATAAACATTACAAACCAATAACTACTCATGTTATAAAAAATCAAATAAAATAATTATCCTTAACATGATAAAATCTTAAGGCTTGAATAAACAGGTTCAATGCGTTCTACATGTTATAGTCAATAAGAAATAAATGCTCTAGCTAATACAAAAAATCAGATAGGCTATCATTTGTGCATGGGTACAAGTTTGCATACATATACAGTACAGTAGATATATAAGGGCACAGTTGCTGACAGTATCTCCAACACTTTTGATGATACAGCATCTGGCACTTACTTGGGGTCAAGTAGGGAAGGGAATGGGGTGTTGCAACAATTTATGATGAAAAGCAACATTCATAACTTATAAACCAATCACATACAGTATACAGCCTTCAAATTGATACTAGACACCGCACTGCCGAGGGAAGATTGACAACAACTGAAGATACATTATATAAACAGGCATTCCCCAGTTTACGAAAAGGTCCCGTTCATGAAAATCTTTCATGAATGAGTTTTCGTAAATTGGATCACATTTTTTCATTGACTCCCATCATAAACGCAGAGATATGTTCCTATGAAAAAGAAAACAAAACTTCCCCAAATATCTTAAAATACTACAAAACATGTTTTTCATGAAAATTTTGGGTGTACACAATGATTATAAGCAAATTATAAACATAAAAGTGAAATATATACAGTGAGGAATTTGGAAGTTATGAGAAACTGCATCAGAGGTTGTGAAGCAGTGCAAGACTGTAAAGCCCAGCCAAGACATATGGTTTTAATATTGTAGTGAAGCACCAACAGTAAGTCTACTGTGTGTGTACAGTATATACATTAAGAGATGTTTTGCTCTCACTGGATTTAATTTTTGATGAGGTTTTATATTAAGAAGATATGCTGAAGTTATCCATTTAACATTATATATTCTTCCCATTGACATTATATCAAACTTTAGGATACGAAACACATCAGTGTTCCTACAGTCAAAATATCTTGAGTCAGTAACTTGCCACTGCCTTATATAGTCATAATAACTAAAATACTTTGTGAATTTTAATTTTAACTTAGTTAACCACTCTTACTACAGTATACAGTACAGTATGCCCGGATAATTCACGAAATTTATTTCACGGTCCTCCATTATTTGTGGATGACACCCTGGATGTATATATATATATATATATATATATATATATATATATATATATATATATATATATATATATATATATATATATATATACGTATATATATATATACGTATATATATATATACGTATATATATATATACGTATATATATATATACGTATATATATATATACGTATATATATATATATATATGCTGATAACCACAAGGAAAGAAGAAAACACGAAGTTCCCAAGCGCTTTCGTGTAATTCAACAAGCATTGCATTGACTGGGATAATGCCTCCTCAATATTACCATGTAATTCAATTGATAGTAGGAACATCATAGAATCTAGTCTTATTAAACATACCGAAGCATTCAACATGAATTTGAGTAACGGCATGTACAAGCTGGACAATTTTGTAATTAAGAAGATTTGTGATCAGGTGAGAAGGCCGGGTCACCTGACCATCTGACCTGACCACCAACCGTTGTGTGCTATTTAAAGATTAGTAGGGTCATTACCTAATACCTGACCATTGTGGACCTGGTCTCACCCTTCTCTGTATATATACACCTTGATTTGTATTTCTTTCCCTAGTCTGTACTCACCCCTGAAGATGTGAATTACACGAAAGCTTGGGAACTTCGTGTTTTCTTCTTTCCTTGTGGTTATCAGCATATACCTAGATCACGCGCACCTACAGTGATTTACTTGCATATATATATATATAGACACAAAATGCATACAAATAAATATTAATGGGAAAATCCTCTCACAAATAATCAGAAACAAATGCAGTATTAGAAACGTTGCATCTACCCTCAAGTCTACTCCATGCTTTGTTATTAATTAAGCACAGAGTAGACTTAGGGTAGACTCAAAGTTTGTAATACTACATTTGTTTCTGATTATTTGTGAGAGGATTTTTGCATTATTATTTACTTGTATGTGTTTTGTGTGTGTGTCTCACACACACACACACACACACTTATATATACAATACAGGTAAAAGAAATAATTGTCCTAAGGGCAAACACATAAAGGGAATAAACATTTCTTTGTACACAAGTAAAAATGTAACCCCCCTCTCCCCCGATCAGCAAATGTTATTCGTGGATTTGGCAATTCACAGCCATTTTGAGAACCTAACCCCCACAAATTTGAAGGGCCTACTGTACTGTACTGCACTGTGAGTTGTTTTTGGTTTGTCTTTATAAACTGACCAGGTCTGGAAGGGAAAACCATGAGATATGTACCTGTGTCAACACATCATCATCTGATACTGCAAAAAAGTATGAAAAAATCATAAATTCCGATTTTTTATGCATAAAGTGAAACATGGGAATTTTTTTCCATAAGTTTGGATTTGCGTAAACTGGATCTTCATAAATCGGGGACTGTCTGTACTATATACAGCACACTATAGCACTAGGGCATACTTATTAAAGTCACCAATCATACAAAGAAATTACTGTATAAGAATAATACAACTCAAGTTTTAAAATATGTATTGGGATAACCCTAGGTAAATTTTCAGGATTACTGTACAGAAAAGGTTGAATTAAATATTAAGACATTTTCAGGTAACTTCTACATTACATCATTCTAATACTGTACTCCAAAGTAATGCAAAAATACTAAGGTACCAATGCATTTCTCAGAGTATAATGTACTGTACAGTACAGTACTGTATATGTATTCCTCAAAGTTCACATTTAAATGAGGCATCTAAAAGAAATTACACATAGTGCAAAAGGATGTATAATCTATAGCAACTAATCCTAAGCCTTAAAAATATATATGAATTATCAGAATACCTCACACCATCTGCACTCTTATAAAACCTCCAACACAAACATCAAATCTCACTATCCACTGGCATTAAGGGTACAGTATCAAGTTAGTGTCTATCTAGAGCTTTCTTTTCACACCTCTCTCTGATGTACTGTCACATAAAAAAGTCCTGTTGCCTCTTCTGCTGCTCCATGAACCCTGAGATTCAGACTCGTGAACCTGAAGCAGTAGACACTGATACAGTACATGATTCTGTCCATAAATGCTTCAGATTCACGAGTCAGAATCTCGAGGTTCATGGAGCAGCAGAAAATGTCTCCACTTTTCAAACTCAATTAATTCATGCTCACTTGGCATATCAATACAGTACAATACTCTGAAATGAATTTGCTCTGAAGGGCCATCAGCACTTACTCACACCTGTAAACCTTTTAATGACTCTCATAGTAACAACACTTCCATGTTTTACTCACTATTCATAATGTGTAACCTATCCCAATACTGTATTAAACTACAGTGCATACTGGGCTTCCAGAATATATTGCTCGGCAGTGAAACTCTCAGCTGTAATCTTTGTCCTGGGTTTCTCTCAGGTTGCCACAGCTTTGTTGTCAAATCAATGCCAGTCAGGAAATCAACACCTAACTACAATCTCTATATTCCTCTTTCTTAGGTGTTAGTTCCCCCTCTTGTTTACACCATTAAAAGTATGATCATATTTTTAAGAATACTTGATGATTATGATTTGCCAATACTGTACTACACAATACTGTATACACATTATATCTAACTGAAAAAAAGGAAGTACTGTACTGTATCTTTATCTAATTTTCCTTCCAATTTTCTATAGTACAGCACAGTATTCTCAATTACTCCAGGGAATTACTGTAATATACTTGCATAGTCTTTGTTTAATTGAGTACACTGTGACCTAATAAAAGCAAAAATATTAAGATTTTTTCTTTTGAAAATATGTATTGCTTGTCATGAAGTAAATTTGGCACTTCATTACAGTAACCTGGTTTGTCAGGTACCACCCAATAAAATAGAAACTTTCAGGTAGAGTATCTTACTATTACCTGTCGCTGTTTAAGGTTAAATGTGATTTTTTTCAAGCACGAGCTCACTTTAACACATTCCTTCCACAAATATGTGTAACTGAAACACTAATACACAGCAACACAAAAAAAAGGGGGGAGGCACTTGAAATAAAGAGGACTATGATGTAAGTAGATATGCCAAAATAGCTGCTGTACTGTACTGTATTTCAAAAGTTGCTCTCCTTCTTTTCTTTTCTAACGTCTCTAAGGCTTAATACACCAGGCAACACAAATGTCAAGCAGCTGCCTGTTCATGAGTTCTATGAGTTCTATTCTTCATGTGCAGTTAGTCAAATGTGATGGACTCATTAGTCCATAATCAAATGATTATTTTTAATGTACAACTGTTTCACTACAGAAATGAGCAGTTTCTACACCATCCATTCATTCATAAAAATCAGTTCATTTGCAGTACAAAAGTAGTGTACAGTATGTAGTGAAGGCAAAGAACAAATTGTACACCATCCTTACACAATCACAATGCACTACAGTATTCAATTAATGTACAAAAGTATGAAGTAAAGGCAAAGAACAGGTGCTACATCGTCGCCTCACAATACACTGTTCATTTACTGTACAAAGTATGCAGTACAGTATAGGCAAAGAACAAATTTTATACTATTCTCTCACAAAACATTGTTCAATATCTATACAAAAGTATGCAGAATGCTGGTTATACAGCATTATTCACAATACATTGCTCACTCATTGTAAAAAATATGTTGTATCCACAAGGAACAAGTTGAACACCACTCATTCACAATAAACTTCAAGTAATATACAAATGTATGCGGCATGCTAATTATACAGCAGCTATGCACAATACAGTACAGTACAATGTTCAATTATACTGTGCAAATATATGTATGTTGTAAGGTCAAGAAACTGATTACATAAACATCCAAACCCAATGTACTGTCCAGGAACTGTACAGTATGTATGTAGTATAAGCAGAGAATGAATTACACATCACTATCTACCACACACATCAAGTACAGTACAGTACTGTAGTATTTGTACAAAGATCATATTCCAAATTGTTTTTATCAACCATAGTAAAAATAACCCAAAAATTATATATATATATATATATATATATATATATATATATGCAAGTAAATCACTGTAGGTGCGCGTGATCTAGGTATATGCTGATAACCACCAGGAAAGAAGAAAACACGAAGCGCTTGGGAACTTCGTGTTTTCTTCTTTCCTGGTGGTTATCAGCATATATATATATATATATATATATATATATATATATATATATATATATATATATATATATATATATATATATATATATATATATATATATATATTTTATGTAGATCCCCAATGAAAACGTGGATAAGATAAATCTTGATAAAACCACACGGGAAAAGGGTGCTCCGTTGTTTCCCTTTTCCTGTGTGATTTTATCAAGATATATATATACAGTATATATATATATATATATATATATATATATATATATATATATATATATATATATATATATATATATATTATTATTATTATTATTATTACAGTGGGGTATGCTGTAACGAACGGATCCTACTACGAATATTCCTATAACGAACGGTTTTACCTATAAAATTGAGAATGCTATAACGAACGAAACTCCTACAACGAACATTATTTAATTTGTTTTTTCTAATTTATTGTTTTTTTATTACAAATATTAATGATATTCTTTATTTCAGGGGTTTAGATGCATATTTATGCACTTTTTTACAATTTTTACAATTTTATATTATATTTTTCAGTGTAAAGTGGTTGTATTTGGGGGCCTGGAATGGATTAATCCTATAACGAACGAATGCTATAACGAACAAGGTTCTAGAACCAATTAGATTCGTTATAGCATACCCCACTGTATTATTATTATTAGTGGGTTTAAAATTAATAAATTTCTGTTAGTGTTTAAAACTTGGAATAAAATGTTATTTTCATTGAGTTCATAAAAATGTAAAGTGTAAAATATTGTATAAGAAAAACCTTTAAACTCATGAATCAAATCATATCTACACTATTGGTTTACACCATATTAAAAGGCAAAATACAGCAGTGACAAAACCCAAAATATTTGTTTTCACATTTTCTACCAATAAATACTTAAGCAAGAGCATCACAGTATATTACAGTACAGTAAAGTACAGTACAGTACAGTACAACATGAAGTAAACACCAATCTCATTAAGGCTTCTTTATCATTGAACACAAAAGCTGAACTGGGTCAACTTTAATGCCAAGAGTGAAAATAGCATTTATTGTCTTTGAAATCAAACAACCAAGAGAAAACAGGAAAACAAATTAACACACCATCACAAAGGAAATAGAGGAATAATTTACAAAATTCTTAAAATGTCAGTGATGTCAAAGTGACTGCAAATATATTTTATGGATAGTTGTCACCCCTGCACCTCAATTGTTTAGATTTACGGGAATACTGTATAGTACAGTATATGAGATTTAATCTGATTTACAGAACTACTGTATCATTCACACACACAAACACTCATTTAAATTGTAATCAATTTTGTTTTCATTAAACAGTCTCCCCACCTACTGTTGACAATATAAAATATTCAAATATACAGTACTGTACTGTATACTATTTCATCATCAGACTGTAAAAGTCCACTATTGTACAGTACTGCACTAGAGAAAGTACCCAACCTTTCTCTGAACCTTCCCTGGCCTCTGACCACCTCGTCCATACTTCCTACTTTCATTTCATATGCAGTATACATTGTTTAGGAAGAGGGTGAGTCAGGTGACAAAAAAGCCCAGATAGATTGCATACTTCCCAGGAAATCTTACAGAAAGCTTGTTGGGGATGTAAAATTTATAGCGGGGGAAGAATGTGCTTTGCAGCACAGATTGCTTCTGTGTGACATGTTACTTAAATGATGAATGGAAAAGAAGATGATTTATGTTCTGAGAAGGCGAGTGGAAATTAAAGCTGCATTTAACCCTGAGTTGAGAGAAGTGGAATTAACCAGCAACAGAGGTACTGTACTGTAGTGTAACAAGATGCCGGACAAAATATACAACGTTCTGCTACACGTGACAGACAACATGTGTGGCAAACCGAAGGGTCCAGTCAGACATACAGTAACATGGTGGTGGAACAATGAAGTGGACAGTGTGATAAAGGTCTGGTTGGAGCTTGGCAACAAGAGGGAGCATCTGGAAGCCAAGCATAGAGTCAGAACAGAGGTTTACAAGAGAACAAAATGCATTCAAGAATATGCTGAATAGTGTGGATGCTTGAGTTGATGTACAGTATACATAATAGCAAGGCAAATACAGTACAGTACAGTAGTAGGAAGAAACAAGGACATTGTTGGTGAGCAGTGCATGGGAAATGACCAGGGTAATGTGGTGGTTGATCAGAAGAAATGAAGGATGCTTGGATAAAACACTAAGATCATCTGCTGAATGAAGAGAACAAATGGGACAGAGCCAGCCTAGGAGCAGCAGAACCAATATAGGAACCATGCCCAAAGATTGAAAGAGAATGGGTGAAGAAAGCAATTAAAAAATGAAGAATGTTAAAGCTGCTGGAAGTTCTGGAATACTGTACTAGTTGTAAAAATGCTGATAAACATTAGCAAGACAAGTGTACAGTACAGCATTTGTCATGATAGGCTTCTCAATCTCAAACTTCAAAACACATATCTGGTAAAGATTATATGAGTCATGGCAAAAATAGAGAATTGTGAGGTAATTTTGAAGCTGAAATACAGTATTGTATTGTAGTGTACTGTACCATAATGCTATATTTTGGGTTAATTCAATCAACCCAGAACCCTGGCAATATCAAATTAGTGAAGATTCAGTGTACGTGTGTGTATGTAAAGAGGGTAATCAAATTACCTTAACTGAATATCAAAGAGCAAATAAACAAATATGAGAAAATTAAAACCCTTTAAAATCTGTGATTACCAGGTACAGTTGCAGAAATATGTTCCTACACTTCCTGTGGTAACTCTTGTCTCCAAATGGCAACATCACAGTAGTATTACAGTACAGGTATTACTATTTATGAATAAAAGGGTGTTGGTCATGTAACAACAGCCATCATTGGATAAATTTGCTACAGGTCATATAGGTTGGCCGTTTGGGGACAAGAATTACCACAGGGGGTGTAGGAACACATTTCCGCAACTGTACACATAACATGCATTACAGGTGCTGAATACTGTACAATATTTCTCCATCTATCGCTCAACACATTCACAACTTAAGATGTATATTGTAAAGCATTTCCACTGACAGATTTAGGGGAAGCATTCTTGGCAAACATCCCTGCACAGTGTAACTTTTTAACAATTCCTAATGATTCTTAAATTTTCACTAATTTACAGTTAATATCCCTTTGAAGCAAGTATCCAATAAGTACATTTACCAGTACAGTACATCCAATATACAGTAGATCTATTATCACTGATGATGAATATTTCTGAATCTGCTAAATATCAGTTACCGGGTATGTACTTCAAAATATTATTGCAGCAGCTAATGGGAAGTTCATCATATCTATTATTGATCAAAATAATAATGTAATTCAGCAGCTTTGAGGGGTCATAGCCATGGTAACCATCCATGGTTGGAAGCATATTAAAAATAATCTCCACTGATATTGT
This sequence comes from Homarus gammarus, assembly GCA_958450375.1. Lineage (NCBI taxonomy): Eukaryota > Metazoa > Arthropoda > Malacostraca > Decapoda > Nephropidae > Homarus > Homarus gammarus. Next base: position 1,871,039 of record CAUDMG010001683.1, read on the forward strand.
ATAGCTTTTAATCTGGATGAAATGAGAGCAAGGATTCTCCTCATAATCAAACTAATACTATGAATAATAATCTAAGTATTATTGTGAATAATTCCAAAGATAAACAACTTGAAGCATTTACTAAGCTCAATATACAAGTACTGTACTGTACTGTATTGTACATAGCTCAAACCCAGAGAGTAGGTAGCAGCACAACCTTTGTAATTCTTTTGTACTCTGCTCATGAAATGTGAACTGCATATCAGCTTGAATTGTGGTACCTTTGCCTATTTTAAGTATTCAAAGAAATTATCAAGTATATAGGTTGACAATCCCTTATCCGAAATCCTTGGGGCCAGAGGAATTTCGGATTTCGGAATTTTTCGGTTTTCAGAATTTTTTTTTTTTTTTTTAATGTGTATAGCCCACCCGGGCATAGATCACTGACCCACATCAGGGCCTGGGGGGCGAAAATATAATACAAAATTATAATAATAATAATAATAATTCATAGGTCTAGGTCGTGTTTCTCACTTTTGATCTTTTTTTCATTCTTGTGTTTCTTTATTATTATTATTATTGTTATTATTATTATTATTATTTTATTATTACAGTACTCCTGTATTATTGTTATTTTTATTAATTTTATTATTATATATTATTATTATTATTATTATTATCAATGTTATCATATTATTATATTTTGGTGTATTTTTATTAAAATTTTTATTTACTATGAATAATTATTATTATTATATTTATTATTACTATTACATTTTCGCCCCCCAGGCCCTGATGTGGGTCAGTGATCTATGCCCGGGTGGGCTAATCCCTGTTTAAAAAAAAAAAAAAAATTGCCCCACAACAAAAACTTTTGGTTTTCGGAATTTCGGATAAAGGGTTGTCAACCTGTACTACAGTATATACAGTATACTGTATACCCAGCAGTGAAAAAAATAAATAAATACAGGTGACCCTCTATTTGCGATGGAATTAAGTTCCTGGAAACCCAATTGCATTTGAAAATATCGTAAATCAGGTTATAATATAGGGTTCAATGGGATATGTTCCTGGCCAGTCGGACACCCTTATGTACTGTATAACCGAAACAAAAAATGCAAAAATACTACTAGCACTACAACGCAATTAAACAACACTCACGACATCATAATAAAAAGCCTGGTCATCATCACATGTCCCCTTCGAGGCTAAGGGGAGTCTTAAGGTGCAGTGGAAACATCAACCTGAGCCCCACACAGAGTTTGGGAAGTCGAGGATGTAGCTTTCGTCTTGGCCTTAAAGATGGTGAGCAAAATGCTTGCCAGACATTTTCAAAATTACACTGCTCACTTCACTGTCACAAAAGTAGAGGGAAAGCACCTCAGTCACTAAAGCACTTCACAATTAGAGCAAAAGTCCCAAGCAGTCACTATAACACTTCACAGTCAGTAAAACAGGAAAGCACTTCACAGTTGGAATGAAAGCATCTCAGTCACTAAAGAAGAGAAAACACCTCAGTCACTAAAACTGAGTACAGTACATGTAATGTACTTGTACAGAATAGTACAGTACACTTTGAACCTATGTAATTTCCTGTATCTGTAAGGAAAAAATTCTGATAACAAAAATAATGATAAAAGTTGCTGCTGATCACCTTGCATTCACAACACAGCCAAAGCACTTTTCAGTCACAAAAATCACTTCACAGTCACTAAAACAGAGTACTGTACTGTACAACATAACCTTTACTGATTTCCTCTCACTGTAAGATTAAAAACACACAAAAAAGTATTCTGAAACAAATAAAAAAATAAAAAACCCAATGATGGCTGATAAACATTGAGCGCTACAATGGCTGGACTGTAGTTCACCAGATGGCCATGAGGCCTTTGGTTAGATGATATCTCAGCTGACAAATGAAGTAAATGATGCGTTCTTTAAACAGTGGTCCCTCAGTTAACGAACACAATTCGTTCCAGAGGGTCGTTCGTTAACCGAAAATTTCATAAACCGAATCCATTGTTTCAATGGGATATTGGGTAATTGGTTCCAGCTCTCCGAAAAGTACATACAAAGTAAAAAAAAAAAAAAAAAAAAAAAAATGCAGTAAAGTACACTTACTTTGAGGTGCGTATGTAGAAGGTTCCTGGTTGATGATGATGATGGGAATTAGAAGTGGGGGTGGAGGAGAAGGGAGAAGAGAAGGAAGTGGGTATGGAGAAGAAATCACCTTTCAGGGGACCCATGCTTGATGCCATCATTGCACCGATAAAATTTTAAGTTCACTAGGTGTAATTCAAGATTATTTTATCTAAACCAACACTACACTGCACTATATATTATCAATATGTTAACAAAATTTCAGAATGCCCAATAATTTCAATGAAAAATTAAAAAATATTCAAGACACCAACAAAATAGATGTTCGCTCCACTGTCAACAGAGCCCAACTGACGCCTTGTGGCTGAGTCAAGCTGCTGATGGGCACACAAAAAACTAGTTCCCTGTACTGCATCCATTACCAATATGTTAAATAAATGTTAAAATGACTAATAATTTTAATATAAAAAATGCAAAAATATTAAAGAGCACAACTTATTGATATTTACTCCACTGGAAATGAATGTAAACATAGAACAGATTACTGAATTGGCAGACTAGCCCATCAGCTGATGCTCACAACAAAACGTGATGTTCGTAAGGATTTCATTAATCGAATTTTTGTTCGTTAACCGAATTGAAGATTCATATGGAAGGTAATTTGCTAACCGAAATTTCGTTAACCGAGAGACCACTGTACTGACTTGGCGGGAGGACAAATATCGTTAATGCGAGTTTGTTTATATTGCAGATAGGGAAGTGGTCTTAACCTGATAACTGCGACACTTTCCCAAACGATAAGCGGAGGGGTATGACATACATTTTGGTCTCAATGGAGTGAAGATGTGTGTCCTCGCCCCACCAGCCTTAAACCCACTGAATTCATAAATTCACCACGCCCAAACCAAGGTATGCAATGGACTCATACTTGGTTTTCAATCCACAATAGTTAAAATGATGTCCGGGGAAAATCGATACTTTTTTTTTTTTTGCACAATGCGGGTTGATCGACGAGTCACCCTACCATAGTTATCGGGTTGATATATGAGCATCCTTAAAGCGAATTATTGTCGGTTGGGACATCGTAAATAGAGGTTTACCTATAATTGTGTTTCAATTCGTATGAAAATATTGTCAACACTTCCTGTTTATTTTAGGCATACTGATTATCTTTTATTTCCATTTCTTTTAAGTCAGGCCAGTTACAACAAGCTATATGTTTTCACATTTGTCACCATGCACCACCACACACATGTAGGCAATCATTCTATCAACTCACTCAACAAACTGTAAGAAGAAAATCTCATACAACTGTTTCCATAAGACAAGGCATTTCATTGTTTCCTTGTACTATGTGTTACCCAACTCATTCTAACAAACCTAGAGCATTAAAACACCAGGTACAGTATAACACTCTAGCCTTCATATAGTACAGTATTAGAACATAAAATTTATGTTAAAGTAATAAAACATGTAACTCAAAACTTTGTATGAGGAAACTTATTTCAGTAAACTATACACTCAATAGAAACACACACATACAGGCAGTCCACAAGTGATGCATGGATTACATTCCTGGACCCCTGTTCATAAGTTGATCTGTTCGTAAGTTGGAACAGTGTTAATTCCATAGGTTAAGTTAAAGCACAACCCTGCTCATACAAAACAACGTTAATATCCCATACATAAATAATGTAAATACTGTAAATAAAGTGATGTTAAACAATATAGAATAATGAATCTAATGTAAAAAATGGGATTTTAGTTACAGATTATTGTGATAAGTGTATTGGAATCCCGTTTGAAAATGCAGATGTTCGTAAGTCAGCAGTATTTAACTCGGGACTACCTGTACAGTGAAAGAACAGATGAAACATAAATGGCAGTGATGAGATACACAAACAATTACGATACTAGAAGTAGCTATACATATTAAGCCTTCTTCAACGACACATCTAACGCATGCAGTACTGTACTTCATATTGCCAGTATCTGATATTACACAGAGAAGAGTTACTCAGCTAGTTCAAAGTACAGTATATTTAAAAAGTACAAATTCTGTATGAGCCAGTGTATTAACTGTCATTTATAAGAAAAAAATTATCAAATACTGTATACAGTATTGTATTTTGCCCTCTATAAAATATGCAAACTTAACTTGCAATCACATAGAATAAATCAAGTTTTAAATTCTGTACTAATAATATCAAGGCTGTAATTTTTTTCTATTCCTTTCTTTCATACACTAGTCCAGTCTCAGTGCACCTTGCAAAATACAGACATCTGATGATACTTCATATGAAAACTATGATCCAAACATTAACAATTATGGATAACACAAATGCTAAAACGTTTCACATAATGCACATGATAGAATTAAAAACACGCTTTTCCGCTATTAAGATTTTGGAGATTTGCACATACAGGAATACATTTTTTACTTCAGATACCTGACTGTAGGTGAAATCTAAATATCCTAAGTATCAGGCTATCAGATTTGTACAGCCCTGAGTACAGTATGAGGCATGTCTAAAATGTATTTGCTTTCATATGTGTGGTTAGTACACGTATGAGCATTTCATTTATGCATACAAGAGCACCATTTTATTAACCATTTCTGCATCTACCTTCATTAACAACTATGGAAGAATTGGTAACCAACTCCAAAGTTTAAAAATACCATTAAAGGTATTAAAGCCGATACACTAGTGTGTGACACGCAAGAGACACACACGCACACTTATTAACTTCATCAAATCAAGTACAGTACAATACATTATATTACATAACTGAGCAATCACAATGTCATGAAACTTTATACGATAATCATAAATGCATGTTGGAAAAACAGGGGCACTGTACACGAGAAAATTGTTGTGTACCTGCATCAAACCATTCATCCATACGAGTCCTGAATCTAGTAACTTAGCTATAGCATGATCCATCAGTCTTTTATGGAGATGTGTAAATTGTGTGACAACTCAACTGATATACTGTACTAGCAAATGCTTTTTATTGGTAAAAACCTTATGTACATGAAGACATAACAGCTAGTGATACAGATGATAGAATTCAAAATCTATGTTTTTAGTTTTCTAGCATGGAGTTTTGTGTGCTTGTAGATACTGTATTATACTGTAAGTACTGAAATGTACAAAATTTGTTCTACAAGTTTGAAGTGTGAACACTTTTGTCTCTCAAAAGCTGAGGCTGACTGAACATACCACTCAGGATTTATATTTATTGAAACTTGAAGATCATAGTTTGAAATATTTTGGGGGTTTTCTGTGTCATGATTTTCTAATTTTGTCACTGGTTGCTGAAGTAGCCACAGGGAAGGATGACTGAGTACTGTTTGTGAGTGGTACTAAATAAACAAAACACTAATACACATTACGTTCTTTATTCAATTTCTTCTACTACTGTAACTCTTAAAGCTTTACCTAGGGGCATAGATCTTTCTGCTAATCCTACTTCATATCCTCATTTCCTGCATACTCATATTTTGTTATGAAATAGGAAACACAAAACATTTTCAGTATAAAAAGAAGTTAGATCACAAAACTGTACTATACAGTAAGTAATGCTCCTCAAAATCTCACCTTTTTCAAACCTTACTTTGTTTTATACTAACAATACATATATGCTACCATCTGCACTTACAGTAAGATATATCTCCTCTTCTTTTTTTAGCTTAGACAACTGACAAAGTATGTGTAAGCAACTTTCAGCTATTCCTTGTATGTTTGGTTTTTAAGTTTCTCATAGAAGCAACAAAATGTGTTTATCCAGGTTATTTTTCATTGACCCTTCCTAATTCCTTAGGGAACTATAACTTTCTTAGCAAAGATGTTTTCCTCTTTCAACAAAATTAAGGAGACCTTGGCCATCATAAAACTTTCTCATGGTAACACTATAATAAACACTAATTTATATACAGGGCACTTATGAAATATGTTTCATAATTTTGAGGGTGTATTCCTGAGACATGCATAAGGATAAATGACTTCATGACCATAGTGTCAATACCCCATAGTTTCAGAGTTACAACACCTGGCAGTTGGAGTTGGAATGTGATAAAATCTACGGAGTATAAATGAAATGTCTAGTGTTGCTAGTACAATTTATTTAAAATCATATGTAATCTGATTTTGAATTTACAGTAAATATTTAAAGTTCTGGCCCTTTTCCTGAATGCAGACTTCAACCCGTCACAAATGTGACTGTTGTACACATTCGAAGACTCTAGAGTGGTGTTTCAAATGCTTGTGGTACTGTCTTGCACTTGGTGCCACAATTACTAAGGAGCCGGGACCTCTGTAGCATACATGCATGATGATGCCCCAACTCATTTTGTTTGAGTAACAATGGAATTCTTAAATGTTGGGTATCCTGGCAGGTGGATAGGGTGTGGCGGACCTGTTCCATGGCCACCTCAATCTCCTGACCTAAATCCCCTTGACTTTTACTTGTGGAGTCACATTAAAAGCAAAGTGTATGCTAAAGAGGTCCTAAATCGTGAGGAATTGCAGAACCAAGTGCAAGACAGTACCACATGCATTTGCAACACCACTCGAGTCTTCGAACATGTACGACAGTCACATTGTTGACGGGCTGAAGCCTGCATTCAGGAAAAGGGCCAGAACTTTAAATATTTATTGTAAATTCAAAATCAGATACATATGATTTTAAATAAATTGTACTTGCAACACTAGACATTTCATTTATACTCGGTAGATTTTATCACATTCCAACTCCAACTGCCAGGTGTTGTAACTCTGAAACTATGGGGCATTGACACTATGGTCATGAAGTCATTTATCCTTATGCATGTCTCAGGAATACATCCCCAGAATTATGAAATGTATTTCAGAAGCACCCTGTACAATAGGTTATCAAAATTTCAAATAGTTTACAGGCATAGCAGCAGTTGGTCTCAAGAGCTCATTCACAACAAATTTGAAGGTACAAAATTTGTGAATTTCCTGTTGGGTTGTTTACATATACGAAAAGGTATATTCTGTTTATAGTGAATAGATGCACTGCTGATCATATGACACTCCAGCCATAAATGGAAATCTATATTCCCAAGAAAAAAGTAAAATGAACTCACAGTCATGACAGTTATCTTCCTAGACAAGTCAGAGCCTCGTCATTCCTTGTAAAATTAGAAGTGATACAAAGTGCACCAATCATTACTGGGGCTTAATACTGGGACAGTCCAATTCAAGCATATACTTTTACTACTTAAATATGATTTCTACAAGTCTCATGAATATGAATCTACGGGAACCTGCAATCAATAAAATGCTTAAAAGGAACTGCACCGTCAGATTCCTTTAAGCCAGGAAGTTTTTTCTTAAATACTTTAAAAGATAAGAATTCCTTTGACTTCACATACACACATTCTACCTTTAATAATCTTTTAACAAAATTTCAGTTATCTTTTTCTCCATACTTCTATACCACCTGAACTAACATTGATCTATTTTCTGCCTAACACTTCCACATCTCCTTGTTTCTGTATTTCATATTCTGTATCCTCTTCATCCTACATATTGCCCTCAAGTACATAATTTGTTGCCTCTACTATTCTCCTTCCTTGAATATCCAGAGTTCAAGCTTCACAACTACATATCAGCTCAATGATTCTCCTGAACATTCCTATCTTTGTCTCCGATATAGTTCTCAATGCACTAAATATTTTCTTTCCCTCTGCTAGTCTGTGATTCAACTAATCATTCCACTTGATGACACATTCACTTCTAGATACCTAAAGCATGCAACTTCTGCATTCTACCTCCATTCATATTAACTCTCTTTCTCCTTGTCTCCCTTCTCTACAGATTCATTACTTTATATCTATTTACATGCATTATCAATTTTTCATAGTAGACACTTCTCCAAACTCAAAAACAATTAATCAGTACATTAGAAGACTTTTTGTTCCCATTGCAAACAGCAGCTAACTTGCCACTCATTTACATTCCATATTTTTCACCAGACTTTCACCTCACTTCATCACTCTTTACTCCATCAATAAAAATACCTGTATTAAACAACAATGGTGACATCAAATAACTATGAGATAATCCTACTGTCATCAGGAACTGGTTTCCCTCTTCCTGACAAACTCTTGGCACGTGATTCACTCTCCCTATACAAACTGGGCAGGATTCAACTCCATATCAACCCCAGGCAGTTTCACTATTTATCACATTGCTTTTCTATCTACACTATCAAATGCATTTCCTTAATCCTTAAATGCCATAAACAAATCTCACCCTACTCTTAGACTTTTAATTCATGTTCTTTAATGCAAAAACTTGACCTACACATCTACACCCACTTACATATACTGTACTCTAATATATCAATATAAATTCAATATTTCCCTGTAAAATAGGGATGCCCTACACAGTATACAGTATAAGGTTTATTGAACCGAGGCACATGTAACATAGAAAGGTCAACTTTATGTACACTATGCATTTTATACCTGACTAATTCTGTCCAGGACTAGTCAATAAACAGGGATACTTTTGTTGCAGATGATGATGTTTGTAATCTACTATAATTATGTCCCCTATTATCTGTGACAAATATACAGTAAAACCCTCTTAATCCAGACTCATTTTATCTGGATTTCTACTTTATCCAGACTGGTAAACCATGGTAAAAATTAGTTTTTATCCCAATTGGGATAAAAGCAAATATTAACCAAAAAAGAACTCCTATCAATTGTGGAAATTGGGATAAAATCTACTATTACTACCCTAACCAACCTACTATTACTGATTCCTAAGTACTGTAAAAAAGAATCCGAGTGATAATGGTAAAAAATCCAAAATACCTATGGGGTTAAAAACAAATATAAACCCAAACCACTACTGACTAATTTGTTATTCCGGATTGACTCCGGATTAACATGAAAAAGTCTGGATCTACCCACGTGGTGGCAAAAATATACAGTACAGTATATATATTTTTTTTTTCTAAACACTTGAATCACTAACCTGCAGTATTATTCATATAATTCTTGTACATACTGGACATACAGTTTTTACCATAAAGTTGGTGATACTGTTGTTGGTTGATTTTTTCAAATCCTATTTCTCCATCAAAACTTCTGCACACACACCGTTCTCGTGATCTTCCAGAACTGCTAGCTTATCCTTGAAGCTAAACTTCTTACTGGCTTCATTTTGAAGTTATCTTGCCTTTGGAACCCAAGTTAATTAGTCCACAAAGTCACAAATAGTCCACAGGAGTTAAGAGCTGCACACACAAGGGCTGTAACAGTGCAACTGGATTTTTCTCAATTAGTCCAGATTTTTTCCAGATTAAATAAACCCTCTCTGGAAATCACTTTATCCAGAAATTTGCTTAATATGGACTGGATTTCCCCCCCAATTAGTCTGGATTAAGAGGGTTTTACTACTTGAAAATAAACTTCTAATTTTTAAAAAATAAAAAAATAAATAAATAAAAATATGAATGAGGCATATGCACATCTTTGCTTTTATACTTGTATATACTGCATGACACCAGACATTAGAATTATTTATCTTAAGGCAAGTCAAGTGCTGACTTTAAATATTTTTTTCACACATATAATACAGTATCCCCATGTCTCGAAACACTGCACATCTTGGGCAAAAAGTTTTGAGCAGCAGTGATCATCAGCACTTCATAGTAGATAGCAAAACAAAAACTTACTTTCCAATGCTTTCAATGTTGTTACTGAATTTAACTTGACTGGCAATTGGGACTACATTTTTCAATTACTTCAGCAAAGGTGACTTGGAATCTAGAAACTAAGACATCTAGGAGAAAAGGGCAAGACAAGGCACAAATTACTTCCACAAGCCACTAAGTACCTCCAACAAGTTATATAACCCTAACTACAGTATATGTTAGTCTGCATTAGAAAGATGGTTACTGTATCTAGTTAGGATTTATTTTCACATTTTACTGTTGAATTATGCTGTGAGATTCAACAAGAAAAAAAAATATAATTTCAAACATGTCAACATGTTCTTTTAACATTACACAGCTGTCAATTTGTTAGTTTAAAGATTCTGTAACTATAAATATTAATGATACTAAAAAAAAAAATCCAATTATATTCTGGGTACTGTATGGGGTTAGAACAGATGCTATCTTTACAACTAGGTTAGGTCTATACATACTAATCTCAAGACATTAACTTTCACAATCTCAAAGTGCAGATGGTAGACCAGGTACATTGTACACTACAAGGACTAACACTTGATACATTTATATTCATATGATTTTAGGTAAAGTCAAGATCTTAATTACTTTACTTCTGGGCAGTTAAGTCTATGGAATTCACCATAATAAAATAGCAGTGTGACCAATGGACCATACACTGGGGGTTTTGCTAAACCAACTACACTGATCAACTGAAAGTAATGGCAAATACATTTTAGCTGGCCTTCTACCCATGTTGGTATAACTGAATGGTACTTACATGTAAACCTGCAGCTTATGATATAAGAAACAATACTTTTTCTGAACTTGTATCCTTAACTTTACAAAGTATTCAACGACAGAACAAATGTGTTTCTCTAGTGTGATAATTTTTCACCAATGTACACATAACTCACATACATCTTTACCCCAAAACAATGAATCAAATTACAACTTCATAAGCAGGGCTGGACCCAGGAGGAGGAGGGACATGCATCCCCAGATACAGAATATGCCTTTGTCGCCCTGAAACATCGACTAAGCAATAATCTTACAGTTCATAATACTGTCATCAAATAAAATATGCACCTACAAGGAGCTGTATGTGGCATGGTAAGGAAGGGGGGAAGGTTTAGCCAGACTGGATTAGTGATGGGTCTAGTCAGGTGTAGCAAGGCCAGGACAAAATAGGCGAGCCACTAACATGGTCCAATAACTTATGAGCATTGTTAGTGTAGGAGACAACATCCAAATTGTCAGATTAGCAAAATATGTTGGTGATCAATGTGCAAAGCATTTGTTAAATTCATGAAATTATATACACTTGAACACTTTTAATTTGATAACATCAGGGCTCTACCCTGGTCAAATTACTCGGTGTCAAAATTATCCAAAGTGCCTGAATTTCATCAGCAAATTTGGATATTTTGTCAAGTTGTCATGACAGTAAATAAAAGTGATTGGTGCCTAATTTGCATTTATTACTCTATCTTGTTGGTATCTGTTTATGTAAAGTAAAAATTTTTAGCATTAAAAGAAAACTATATTTTTCTACACAAAAAATGACTGGTAAATGAAAAGTTATGTAAAAATAAATACTGTAGTATTGTATTACTGTATAAAATGAAGACTTATTCACATTACTTGGCTTCCACTTGCACAAGGATATTCAAACAAACATTGTTCTACAGCTATGCCTGGGGCGATGTTCTTTCAAACTCGTCAACAAGTTTCAACGTGTTGGACATATGAGCAATTTAACAACTTAAGTGAAGATGTAATTCAAACCTTTAGGTCTCAATCTAAAAAAATTACTGAGTAATATGTTATCACCAAAAAAATCTGAATTACTGAGAAGTCCATAATAGTGAAGAAAATATATATATATATATATATATATATATATATATATATATATATATATATATATATATATATATATATATATATATATATATATATATATATATATATATATATATATTACTAAAGTAATATTCTATAATACAATAATTTTTAATTACTTCGAAGATGTCATATTTACCATATAAACACATGATGACCAGACTGTGCCCACCCTAACTGGATCCAGCCCTAATAAAAGGAGAGTCTACATGTCTCCATATCTACTGAACCATTTTACACACACACACTGCTGAGAGGGCCAAGCATGATCTTCACCAGACAACCTAATCAAGGCCAATGTACAGTACAGTACTGTAATTCTCAATGTTAGGGATTATAATACAAACACCTTACACACATGCAGGGGTGTGTGCAAGATGCTTTAGCTATTTATTAAAAAATGCCTTCAGCATCGCCCTGACAAAATTCAGGGCATTTATCCTAATCATCTTGCACATTACCCTATATGGGGTATCGGTTGCCTAGAGGTCAAATCTTGGTTTAGATAGTAAAAATATTCCATGGTACAGAAAGCAAAGACTGGTCAGGCATTATTAATACATGTGAATCTGGTTTTAATATGTACAAATGCATTGTTACACAATGTTAGGAGAACTCCGTCTGAGGCAAAGGCCTTTGTGTGATATAGATGAGGTAAGAGAGTTCAAAAATTGAAAAGTACAAAAAGGTGACACTTGAGAATCCAAAGAATCACTAAGGCTCCAACCTAAAGCAGGGAACAGAAGCCACAACCTGATCTTGACATCCACTTATTAGGCTCAATATCATTCATGATGGCCAAACTCATGACAATATTATACCTGCAGTACTAATATCTTATAAAAATCAGAAAAATCACATGATAAAGGCATATTTGTCTTTTACCCAGCTGCCTACAATAAAACGTTAACACTCTACTATATCCTATACTTGTGCTCCTTTTCTTGCATACCTGTATAGAGAACACTAGCAGTCACTACAGTATATTGACCTATATGAGGTATTAAGTATGTGATCATATTGAAAATGGTGATCCTATTTATTTTGCAAAACATGACCATGAAAGAAAAAAAAAAGTAAGTGACTGTGGACTTTTCTATCACGGTATTAAGTACAACAAAACACATAGTAGCCATAGTACTTTGTGGATTATGTATGACCAAATAACCAACTAATTACCATTAAACACGATTAAAATTCATTAAGTATCAGGATATGAAGATAATGTAAATGCAGAAATGAAATATTAAAATAACCCGTGCACTGACTGAATACTGTACTATGAAAAAACTAGATGTTCCCACACATCCGTGCACAATGATGTACTTGGTACAGTACTTGCCTTGGAAATTAAAATGATGGAAAATACAAGGTAGTGAAGTTTCAAAGTGTCAGTTGCTTCAGTTTAACCAAGACTGAGTTTTAGTAACAACAACTGGCAGTAAGTCCAACCATAAGGTAAGTCAGGATTAATCACAAGCATTACTAAGCAACTATCAGTCACAAAACTAAGGCCAGAGGATAGCATGTAAACACTACAATTTGTACAGTGTGTTGGGAATTTGTTGTTATCTATTCCATCTCTCAGGGCCAATATCTCTTCAATATTAAAAAAGACACAAGTCCTCATTCATAAGGGTCTCTCATTCATGTAAAGCACAGGGTGCCCAGCAGAACCATATCTAAGTGCAACTTTCCCTAAATCTCTACATATTTGAGAGACAAAAGGCTAGACTGCAATTGTAAAAAAAAATTGTGGGTGACCTTAGAAGGCAAAAATTGCTAATCTCCCTACATACAGTGAAGTACAGTACATGTCATGTATTAATGCTCAAATCCTTGAACTCATTTCCCATAACTTCTAGGGTGGGAACTCTCAAGCAAGAAGGGTTAGTTTATAATTTGGGGCATCAACATGGTGAGTGACTTGCTTAGCACATCACAGCAAATAACACCAGTGTCCTTCGAGCTAAAAGTCCAGAAAGCTACCAAACTTTTCTTACTAAATTTAGGCCTTGTTAACTAGAATGCTGCTCAAACCCCTCAACTAGTGAGTGTCTCATTAAGGAGTGATCAATCACCTGTAAATATCAAAATTTTGTTGACAAAGTGAGTGTTAATGTGGCTACCAAACTGAAAAGTTCATCTCTAGCTTATACCAAAAATAGTAATACCTGAAGAGAATAAGTACTGACTCACAAGCATACCAGTGAGAAAAAGAGAGTAAAGCATGACAAAGAATATCATAATAATCACAGACTGTGATTATGGAAAACATGTACCTCTGAAGGGTAATGCAATAGCAATATAGTTGAAGGACCAATGATGGGAGGGGGTAATAACTAAAATTTATCCACTGTAGTGTTTCCACAGACAACAAAAGCTGACATGATTCTCAGTGCATCTATATTGTTTTTAGACAAGTGTTTACTATATTTTTCCTTATTTTCACAACATATTTACTTGATGTGGATTGAAGAAAGACATTCTTCTAACAGAGACAAGCATTAAATTGGTGGTCATCAGATGTGCTGTTGCTCAAGTTTGATAGCTATTAACTTTGTCTCCCCATGAATATATAAACCCTATTTCAGAACGTTATAATTCTATCTGTTCACAGACAAAAGCAGCACACTAAGCTACCTCGATATTTTCATCTGAAATAGCTAAGAGAATTGCAAGAGGACAATATAAAAAATACTGAAGTAATTTCCCCAGTATCATTCCTGACACCCAAGTGTTCATAGCAATGTGTGAAACGTCATTTACTGAAGACTGCAGAGGTTCAAGCTATCTTACAAGAACAACCAAATGATAGCAAGAAATTTAATTATAAAATCTTATATTGCCACGGAGGACCAGGTTCTCCAAGTCACTACCTAACTCACACTTGATAATGATTTTTCATGATTCTAGATTAGATAATGGACATCCTTATGTAATATCTATGGATTATTCATTAATACTCTACAAGTATTGCATCATTTTAGCTTCAAAGCAAGTACAAAATTCTACAATTTAATTAGGTACACATATACATATTCCATAATATATATATATATATATATATATATATATATATATATATATATATATATATATATATATATATATATATATATATATATATATATATATATATATATATATATATATATATATACACACACACACACACGCACACTTTTCAGTCTTCAAAATTTGTGACGAGAGATATCATTAATCACCTCAGAATATTTCAGTTATAATTGAGGAAATTAGCTGTAAAAAAGAGCTATCTTTAGCTAAGAATTGCTGGTCATGTCACAAATCATCTAACAATACTCCAGTTACCTATACAGTATCATAACAACAATTGGCATTAAACCTCACACACACAGGAGGCTGTAGTAAAGGTACTCCAAAGTACCCCAGTTAAACATACAAAATGTGTAGTCAAACCACATCCCTCCCGACATATTCAACAGGTAAGGCAAGCAGGAGTATGAAAACAATTGCCACTTTGGAAGTATACCAATGTTTGTCCCACTGTGATACCAAGACAAAGATGGAGCTACACAACAACACTGATTTAACAGCCACTCCGTCTTGGACACAAAGAGAACTGGGTACGTAGCAATCCTAAAGCGACGTTTTGTGCGTGTTGACTCTTGTGAGAGGCGATGTTGTCAGGCAAGATGACAGGCGGTCAAGCAGTGTTATACGAGTGAACATAACCTACAGTACACTTTAGGGTTCTTCTTCTAACTGAACTTATATATCATACTGTGAGTCAATGATGTTGTCCATAAACTGTACTGTATAACATACTAAAACAATTAAATTCAAAAGGAACTTTCTGCCGATGTCTGCAACTAAAATTACTATGAAAAAGAAACAAAAACAATAGATGATGTTCACCATTTAGCACTGTTCAGCAAAAACAAAGGCCTTGCAAGCCACATCCCTGACAGCACAGGCAGCGAGAGCATAGGGAATCAAGAAGCAGGGACCTTTAGGGGGACCCTGACAAGTTGTACATAAAATTGAGTTTCCTACAGTCCTTAGAGTTGTGTAGATCAAGGTGGTCAGGACGATCAGTCGAACACTGATGAGAACCTGGGGATGATGAGTATTCCCGTGACACTACACACAAGAATTCTGTGTGGTCTTCACTTCCGTAGGAGTACTGAGACCCAATGTTGATCAACTGAAAGAGATGAAAGGAAATGTTTATATCAAATACCATACTATAGTTATTCCTCTCTGTCATTGTTTTTATTAAAGGTGCATTTTCATTCTTTTACTAAATCATCTCTGGGTTTTTTGTATTAAAGAAAAAAATGCTACTTAAATATACAGTACCTCATGTTATAGTACAGTACGGTACAAAATAAATTTATATTTTACACTTTATGAACTTTTTGGTGGAAACAATCAACCATTTGGAGAACACATGATTACCCAATCAGATAATTATTCTCACTGGATATAATGTGTTCCTTTCTGTCACATTTCTAGGATTATCATAATGGGAATCTTATTCTCACATTTCAAGGGGCAAATAATTGGTACAGTCAGGGAAAAGGTGTTTCTATACCCACTGTGATATTCCCAGTCATTATGTGGCAGGGTCGCAGTAGTAGAGACGAGTGGGGATTCGACTGATTCATGGAACGTGCTTTGAGCCATCCCTTGGAGTTGTATATGGATACATGCATGATACATATTTTGACTGGGAATAGTATTATAGGGGGTATAAAAACACCTTCCAACAAAAGACATGTAAAATTACTGAAAGGTGTTCATCATGGCAAAGCAGCTATCATTATAATAAAAAATAAAATAAATCCTTGTAATTTTGTGACTGGTCTATACTATTATCTAACCATAACTCAATTTATGCACAGTAAAATAAGTACATGTACAAGTTGAACACATCTTATACTGTATAGTGTACAGTATATTACAAAACTAATTGGACTGATCATATTGCCCAGTTCCTATATGCATCAAATGGAATTCTTAACACATTACATAACAATGCAGTCTTACACACTTCATGATCTAGCTCATTTTGCAACTCTTGATAATTTTCCTTAATATCCTACACCTATGCCCCAAACTAGCTATAAAATTTCCCTTCATCTCCTTACTCTAGATTGCATGTATGAAGGCGTGTACACATGACTGTCGTGGAAAGACCTATCTTCCTCGGCGCTCCAAAGGAACGACCAGGGGTTGTCTGTAACCCCTACCCCCCTACATACCAAGAAACCATTGCAAGGATTGTTGATCAACTCACCACAAGTGACATTTACTGAAATTTTCATCTTGAAAATGAAGTGAAACAAATACAGCATCGACAATGGCAACACCAGATAGGGAGACACCACACTTAAGGGGACAAAAGGAGACCTGGCCAGAACCAATTAACAGTTGGCCGACAACACTCTGTGATCATCCAGCTGTACAACACCACAGCTGCATCAGGGAGGCCGACAACACTCTGTGATCGTCCAGCTGTACAACACCACAGCTGCATCAGGGAGGTCAACAACACCCTGTGATCGTCCAGCTGTACCACACCACAGCTGCATCAGGTAGGCTGACAACACCCTGTGATCGTCCAGCTGTACCACACCACAGCTGCATCAGGGAGGCCAACAACACCCTGTGATCGTCCAGCTGTACAACACCATAGCTGCATCAGGGAGGCCAACAACACCCTGTGATCTTCCAGCTGTACAACACCACAGCTGCATCAGGGAGGCCAACAACACCACAGCTGCATCAGGGAGGCCAACAACACCACAGCTGCATCAGGGAGGCCAACAACACCACAGCTGCATCAGGGAGGCCAACAACACCACAGCTGCATCAGGGAGGCCAACAACACCACAGCTGCATCAGGGAGGCCAACAACACCACAGCTGCATCAGGGAGGCCAACAACACCACAGCTGCATCAGGGAGGCCAACAACACCACAGCTGCATCAGGGAGGCCAACAACACCACAGCTGTACCAGACCACAGCTGCATCAGGGAGGTCCACAACACCCAGCTGCACCAGACCACAGCTGCATCAGGGAGGTCAACAACACCCAGCTGTACCAGACCACAGCTGCATCAGGGAGGCCAACAACACCACAGCTGCATCAGGGAGGCCAACAACACCACAGCTGCATCAGGGAGGCCAACAACACCACAGCTGCATCAGGGAGGCCAACAACACCACAGCTGCATCAGGGAGGCCAACAACACCACAGCTGCATCAGGGAAGCCAACAACACCACAGCTGCATCAGGGAGGCCAACAACACCACAGCTGCATCAGGGAGGCCAACAACACTACAGCTGCATCAGGGAGGTCCACAACACCCAGCTGTACCAGACCACAGCTGCATCAGGGAGGTCCACAACACCCAGCTGTACCAGACCACAGCTGCATCAGGGAGGTCAACAACACCCAGCTGTACCAGACCACAGCTGCATCAGGGAGGCCAACAACATCCAGCTGTACCACACCACAGCTGCATCAGGGAGGCCAACAACACCCAGCTGTACCAGACCACAGCTGCATCAGGGAGGTCAACAACACCCAGTTGTACCAGACCACAGCTGCATCAGGGAGGCCAACAACACCCAGCTGTACCACACCACAGCTGCATCAGGGAGGCCAACAACACCACAGCTGCATCAGGGAGGCCAACAACACCACAGCTGCATCAGGGAGGCCAACAACACCACAGCTGCATCAGGGAGGCCAACAACACCACAGCTGCATCAGGGAGGCCAACAACACCACAGCTGCATCAGGGAGGCCAACAACACCACAGCTGCATCAGGGAGGCCAACAACACCACAGCTGCATCAGGGAGGCCAACAACACCACAGCTGCATCAGGGAGGCCAACAACACCACAGCTGCATCAGGGAGGACCACAACACCCAGCTGTACCAGACCACAGCTGCATCAGGGAGGTCCACAACACCCAGCTGTACCAGACCACAGCTGCATCAGGGAGGTCAACAACACCCAGCTGTACCAGACCACAGCTGCATCAGGGAGGCCAACAACACCACAGCTGCATCAGGGAGGCCAACAACACCACAGCTGCATCAGGGAGGCCAACAACACCACAGCTGCATCAGGGAGGCCAACAACACCACAGCTGCATCAGGGAGGCCAACAACACCACAGCTGCATCAGGGAGGCCAACAACACCACAGCTGCATCAGGGAGGCCAACAACACCACAGCTGCATCAGGGAGGCCAACAACACCACAGCTGCATCAGGGAGGTCCACAACACCCAGCTGTACCAGACCACAGCTGCATCAGGGAGGTCCACAACACCCAGCTGTACCAGACCACAGCTGCATCAGGGAGGTCAACAACACCCAGCTGTACCAGACCACAGCTGCATCAGGGAGGTCAACAACACCCAGCTGTACCAGACCACAGCTGCATCAGGGAGGTCAACAACACCCAGCTGTACCAGACCACAGCTGCATCAGGGAGGTCAACAACACCACAGCTGCATCAGGGAGGCCAACAACACCCAGCTGTACCAGACCACAGCTGCATCAGGGAGGTCAACAACACCCAGCTGTACCAGACCACAGCTGCATCAGGGAGGTCAACAACACCCAGCTGTACCACACCACAGTTGCATCAGGGAGGCCAACAACACCCAGCTGTACCAGACCACAGCTGCATCAGGGAGGCCAACAACACCCAGCTGTACCAGACCATCAGGAGTAAGATCAACCACAGTTTAAAGTATCACACTATTGTTAACCTGTACAGTATGTTCACCACGTCTTTCCTCCTCTTGTTCATTATGTTACCTGACCCATTCTCCAATATCTTCTTGGCTGCAATATTTTCTCAATACACCATTATTATTATTGTCATTACACACACTCTCCCAGTTATAACTTTTACTACCCGAAGAGTAAATACAATAAGGTCCTGCTGAACGAATAACTAATACAGTATTACATGACTGAAATAGGAGTGGGGCTAATCATACATTGTAAGTGGCTGAGTGACCAGCAGGAAAAGTGTACAGTACTTGTATACTAGTTTCTATACTCTGAGGCAGTCAGCTGACTCACCCTGGCTAGCCAGTGAGCTTAGACATGGCAATATTTATTTACCATCATGTTCAATCAACAAAGCTAGGCCAATACAAGCAACATATATCTTCAGCTCTGGTAAGTAATGTACAGTAAACTAAAACAATGTTTTCTCTAATTTGGTTAGGTTTTATAGTCGAAATTCTTTGGGTTGGAGCACCTCCAAGTTCACAACATAGGTTTTAGGTTAAAAAACTGGGTTGGAACCCATCTCAGCTTTTAACATGAGATGCTGGGCCCATTGAATGAGAATTCAACAAACAAGCACTTTTTCAAGGAGGCATATAGCTTGTTAAGCAGGACCTTACTGTACTCATATTTTCTGTATCATCCACATCTTTAAAACATTGTAAAAAAAACAAAGGCACATATGTCAAGTGTTTTACCTGCTCAAACTTCCAGCCATCAGACATTGTTGATACAAGCTGAGTCAATTCATTTTCGTGACACTGGAGAACTCTGTACATGTGTTTCTTGCCTGCCTTTGGTGGCCGGTTATCTCTTTGGCTGATACGTTCTTTCACTAACCTAATTAATTCTGTGATGTTATAGAACTCTGCTTCTTCTAAAATACCTGTAAAAAAACACAATAAAACACTAACATACACTATATCACAAACTGGGCAAATTACAAATACTGTACAGTAAATCTGATCTTATCAGCTTAAACATAACAAACACTACAATGGCATTAGGTGAAGGCAAATATTAACAAATTGACTTAAGGTTCTTTTAAACTGAGAGAACAAAATAATTATGAATCAAGACATAGTTCAGATGCTGAGCTTCCATAATACAGTACAGTAGTGTACAATAAGGACCTTTAGGGTTGAAACTATATTCAAGACTTACCTATAGTTGTCTTCACCTTGACCCAATCAAACAGGGAGGTACTACCGCCTAGGAAGATATTGGAAGCTTAATGTGTTGTCTAATGGTTGACCCTACTACCATCTGGCATAACAAAAATTGTGACCAGGTCCCAGGTTGTTGATCTGACCTTCTGCCTCATTTACACACAATTGCAGGGTCTCAATTGTTTCTCTTACTTTGACAACACAACATACATACAGTACTGTATATCATTTCTCACTATTGATCTTTTTTTTTATGGTCCTTTATTATTATCATTATTTCCCTGTATTATTATTATTATTATTATTATTATTATTATTATTATTATTATTATTGTCATATTCAATATATTTTTCTTTCTTTTTTGTTATTAATTATTATTATTATTATATTTTCGCCCCCACGCCCTGATGTGGGTCATTGACCTCTCCTCTGGTGGGCTAATCCCATAAAAAAAAAAAAATCTTTATGAGTCACAAGAGTAAAAGCTAGGTTGGGGCAGCCATTTGATCTGCAACCTTACAAAAATTATTCTACCACAAACTACGGTTCTTATAATTTTACTGTAGACTGTTGGTAATTAGGCGTTTGATCAGACATATACTGTACAGTACTGTACAAAGTACAGTACAATAACATGACAGTTTATGATCACCAATTTCTGCATACTGAGTAAATGCCCGATAAGTTGTAGTTAATAAAACTGTACGAGGACAATATTCACTTTACCTTCTTCTGCTAAATCCTTATTCATTACTAATTTCCCATGTCGTAAGTAATTTAGCACCGGACCAAAATATGTAGGATCTCTGTCAATTAAGTAGGCACCAGTTTCATCCTGTAGAGAAAAAGTGACACCACTTTATTAGTACAGGGTATGCTACTGTTAGTCTACATCAAGTTTACAAGAGGTAAGTAAGAATCCATTTCTTATTTACCAGAGACTAATCTTGCACACACTTCATAATCACTTCATATATTATTTGTAATTCGAAACCCATTACCCAAATATGTAACTGTATATTTTCAGCCTTCTGGCTGCCAAGCTCTTTCAATAAACCGTTAATTATTATTATTATTATTAATTACAGTACTGTACTGCATAGTACGTACATAAATAGTACCTGTAATACACTGAACCCTCACCAATTTGATATCATCGGGCTTTTGATTGAACGAACTAGCCCAAATACACATAATCAAATCATACCAACATAATGAAATTACCTCAAAAATAAAAACAAGAAAACAAAATGCAGCTCGGGTGTTGCCTGAAACAAACAAAGGTAATAGTGGAGCAGACGGCTAACCTGAGAAGGAGTTTTTCAACTTCATTCATTTTTTCCACAATGTTCTTTGGATGATAGCAAGTTATTAAAACGATACGACAACTTTTTAATTTACTCGCAGATGATCTTCTGGAAGAGGCTCACGCCTGTGACTCCAGCACAATAGCCTCTTCTCTACTCAGACGGTGGCTGTGTGTGGCGGATATTTGTGCCCTATAATTATATACTTGTTCTTGATTTTTCCAGTATTTATCTAATTTTGCTTCAAACTTTTCCACAGTCTCCACATTCACTACCCACTCAGGTAACCCATTCCAGTTGTTGACAACCCTACTCAGGAACGAGTGTCTTCTGAGATTTAGTCTCACTCTTGTTTTGTAGATCTTCTTTGTGTTCCCCCAGGTAGTGTCATCCTCCCTCATCTGGAAAATTCCTGCTGTACATGCCTGGTCATATATGCCACACACTATCTTGTATGTTTCCACTTGGTCCCCATGAGATCTTCTGTACGCCAGTGTCGGTAACTGTAATTTCCTTAGTCTTTCCTCATAAGATAAATCCTTGATCTGTGGTACTAATTTGGTAGCCCTCCTTTGTACATTCTCTACTGCTTCAATCTCCTTAATGAGATATGGGCACCAAATTTGTATTTTTTTCTCTATTATCATAAATCACCTGTAGAGGGCAGGGCATGAAGGTGTTAGCCATCTGCTCCACTATTACTATAATATTAGGTGAAATACACATATGTGAAATTATTAGTTGGAACACATGCTGGTGTGTGTCCAGCCTCTACCTCACACTACTGTTTTCTGAAGCAGAGATTTCGAGAATAAGGAAATCACATCTATTACAAATCATCTAGGTCTTATAACCCTATACAGGTAATACATTACGGTTAATATTCGTCCATTGGCTGTCCGCAGCGATGTTTACCTGAGATTATAATCCTCACTTAAGAGTCAGTTGCCTCCTCTTTGTAGCTTAGGTTAGGTTGGTTCTTTTGGTATTAGAATGGGTTTTACTTTTGTGTATTTTGGGTGTTTTACTCAAATTTGCCCACCATTTTTTTTTGCAAATTAGTGGTTGGCTAAAATTTAAAATTTAATTTTTTGGCAAAAAACCGCTAATTTGCACAAGAAATAAAGGTCGGATTTGAGTAAAACACTGAAAAACGTAAAAAAATACTATTATCGTACCAAAACCTGAGAACAGCCAATTGACGAATATTTACCAATATTACACCAAACGGAATCATCTAATTCATAATATTGAAAACTCACCTCTTATACGAAATGTACCATTAAACAAATGAAAACAAGACCCCACCTTGTCCGTGTTGAGCTCGGGGTCCTCTTGTACCAGTCGACACAGGAAGGAGTTGGGGTCCCTGCATAGTGTGGTTCTCGTGGTAAGAAAGTGTGTTCCCCCAACATTTAATCTGATCCACTCCCGAGATCTAGTTGACCCTGAAACCTCGCCATTTACGATGTGATCATCTGTCCGAGGTGACGACGCCATGTTTGACAATTGTAAACATTGAACCGAAGAGTTACGGGTGTAAAAATTTTTAGTAACTCCTATTACAATTTACCTCTATAAAGATGTTACAGATAATTTCGAAGCCGTAAAATATAAATCGCACTATATTCGAATATTCTTATAGTTTTCCCAGTTAGCTATTTATTCTGTCCATGAAACATATAGGTCACCGCATCCTTAATTCGGGAGACTTGAATTTCTATTTGATTTCAGTCATTTGAAATTATATTTATTTTTAATCATTGAGTTAACAATACAGTAGCGTTATTACGTTTAGCATTAGATTTATCATCGTCAATTATTGTCAAAATTATTATTATTATTTTTTCATTTTCGCCATTCAACAGCAGCTTAATGTCGTTCGGGAGGTTGGTCTACAGTAGTGTCCAGTTTTAGTACAGGAGGAATGGGAAACCTGAAAGTCCGAAAGGGTCACACTGGATAATACTCTCCTCACGTGTGTCTGAGCCGACGCTCGAACCATTGACATATTGGTATGTCGATCACTTCGTTCCTGATAACGTTTTACAAAAGTGCGGTACAATCTAGATCCTCTTGGCCATTAATTAGCTTGTCTGGTCACAGATACAGTATGTTAATCGAGACTGTCGGTTGATTGAGAACTTATGCGAACACTACTCGAAGTTCTCGGGCCATTGCGAGAAGAAGGTAAATCAGGCAAATAAATTATTGGGTCTTATAAGAAGGTCGTTCAGATACCTAGACGGTCCGTCCCTCGTAACGATCTTCAGGAGTGAAGTGCTTCCCCATCTGGAGTACTGTCACCCCGTCTGGTCCCCGAGATATGCTAGGGACTGTCAGTTGGTTGAAAATGTTCAAAGGAGGGCCACCAGACTGGTGCCTGCACTTCAGCACCTCAGCTACCCTGAGAGATTGGAGCGCCTGAACTTGCCTAGCTTATACTACAGACGGGCAAGGGGAACCTAGTTGAGGTGTACAAGCATCTCAGGGGGCACTACTCAGTTGAGTGTCCTTACTTGGAGCTGGCGGACGCTCGCCCCACAAGGGGTCACAGCTCAAGATTGAAGAAGCCGCAAGTCCAGAAAACTGTGAGGGCAAACTTTTTCGGAGTGAGAGTTGTGAACTCTTGGGACAATCTACCAGAGAGTGTTGTGACGGCACCGAGTGTGAGCTCTTTCAAGACAAGACTTGACCAACACTGGAGCGGGTTCAGGTACATTCAGGAGCCGGTGCATGCCCAGTATTTGCCAACAGTGCGTGACAGAGACGTGACCGATCGCCCAAGCGGCTAACAAGCCGATCAGTGGCGAAGAGGATAAAAGGAAAAGTATGAGGACAAGGGCGGATCCAGGGGGGTCATGGGGGGTCCTGACCCCCTTTTCATCAGAAAATTCTAATACTTTTCTCTAATACAATATTGTACTCAGGCGTTTTTTTTGTACAATAATTACTATTGATCTCAGAATTTCTCCTAATATCAAGTTCTTCTTGGGACATCCCCCCCCCCCATTTGATATTCCTGGATCCGTCCCTGAGGAACAAACTGTCAAAGCTAAAAGTGAGAAGGGTGTTACATGTATCGGCTAGTAAGCTGATAAGTGATGAAAAAAATAATAATAATAATAATAATGATAATAATAATGAGCCCCTCTAACAGCGTGCACCCCAGTGCTAAGAGTTATGCAACGAGCTTGCTGGCCCCCTTAAAATCTTGTTCTGCAGATGCATGACGAACAAAAGATCCCAATGACTGGAAAATGTAAAGTACTAGAGAAAATTATACAAGATCCATGATGGATCATCTACGAAACAACCTTTTAAAAGAATGCTTGACACAATTACTAAAGGTGCTGGATGTTTGGACACAGCTCCTGGAGCGTGGTGGCAATATAGACAATATAGCTACTGTATAACTGGACTTCGCTAAAGCTTTCGACAGCGTACGCCATGAGAGACTAAAACCTAAACTGGAAGGGTGCGGAATTTGGGGGTGTGTGTCTTAGCGTGGATCGAAGTCTTTCTTCATGATGACACAGTGTGTGTGGTGGATAATGATGCGAAATCGCCACAAGTACCCGCGATAAGCGGGGTACTGTAGTGGAATTCTCCCCTACAAACGCTGTTTGTCGCTGCCTAGCCGACCCCATCAATTCCCCAGTGTGTGCCTCGTGGTCTAGGTCAACCAGCGCCGCCATACACCACGGAGCGGGGGTCAACTGCTAAGCCACGCCTACCCCCGCTATTTAAGACCTGACCTCGTGGTGATCTGCTCTCGCTCTCTCTCTACCTACAGCCACAGCCAGCAACACCTCCTCCTCCTCCGCCGCTGCCCGGCGGGCCTCGCTCCTCCGCCTGCCTGGCGGTCCTCTCTCCCGCTGGCGAGCATGGCGACCCACAAGCTGTCCTTCTCTGAGCGTCCTCACCAACCAGCTCTCTCTACATCACGCTTGTAACCTTGCTGCCTTCCCAGCACCAAGCTGCATTGTACATCCAATACAACATGTATATAGAGAGCACATTGTGAGTTTCCTTTCTCCATTCCATCCTGAGTGTGAACCAAACAATCTCGAACCCCATAGTACCGTTGTTGTTTGTTTCATAAATGATATGCCAGAACCAAAAGCCATACACTCCAGTGACTCCACCATACAAATGTTTGCATTTGATGCTAAGTTAGGCAAATATTTAGAAGTTGCCTACACCTAACTTACTATTGCAAATAAATTTTATAATGTAATTCATCGTGTTATATACGATTATGGCCTCTATTGCCGTTGGTGAGAAATGAGCCTTGATTGATATATTAAAAACAAATGTAGGGTAAAAACAGCAAAAATCTGACGAAACGAAACTTAACCTAACCAGAAATACCCGACCTAACTTCTTAGCCCCCCTTGATCCCCGTGTAAGAAACTTACCTTAAATAAGAGATACAGGAGAAAATTTCCAATGACCTGCTCTTTCTCTTCGTCAGTGTCTCTACCACAGTACTACGTATAGCGATCTACAGAGTACTGACGCTATGAAACACATTTCGGACACTTTACTGACGAAACGAGAACACCAGGTTAAGAAGTCAACAGCTGCGACTTCGTTCGCCAAAACGCGCTAAATAACTGCCGGCTCATCGTGACTTGCGCTATTTGGCCAATGGAAGAATGAAGCAAGGAACTGTTTTTAGAACCAAAGGAAGATAAGTCTTTGTCTTGGAACGAAGCACACGTGCACGACCATCGTGCACGTTGGCCACTTGGGCTGTTGGGAAGTCGCCACATCTCTGTACGCACTGTTCGCATTGGCAAGTACTGTATTGGCTCCAGGCAGAATGCACCTGTACCTGCGCCAGTGTTGGTCAAGTCTGGTCTTGAAAGAACTCACACTCGATGCCCTTACAACACTGGCAGATTGTTCCAAGAATGTCTGCCCTCACAGTTTTCTGGACTTTTCTTTTCACATACAATATGTGCTATTGTATTTTGTAATGTGCTATGTATTTTTGTTGTTTATTATAGCTATTTTTGGCAGACGAATGAAAGATTGGAACCTATTCCCATTATTAAATCTATCATGAAAACGAAATTCCTGAAAACAAATCTACTTCAGTGCTATCCATGTCACATACTGTGCATATGTACAGTCGAGGTAAGAAGTTTCCTCCCTCCCAAAATGAAGCAGAATCGATCCCAAACGAGATAGGTTAAGTCAATTTGGAGACTCATTCCCGTGACACCGTTTCACAGCAGGGAGCGAACTTTGTGCCTCAAAGAGTTCCTTTGCCCCCTGTGATGGTGTCTAGTTATGTGGCATCTCGCAATACTAGAGTAAACCTATGAATGAATCCACAGTATTCTTTTGATGATGGACCTGATTGGTGGAAAAGGTTTCTAGGCAATTTCACTTGGCAATAAAGATAAATAAATGCTAGAATTTAAACTCAACATAAACAATACACGCATGATAAAGAAAATACCAATATGAGTGATAAAGCTTTATAAATAAAATTTATTTGACGAAATTTGTCCAATTCATGATTATCGTACACCGGGAAGCTTCTTCACACAGGGTCACTGGCGATTTGGTAAATCACACAGTTGATCATATAATGGTTATAAGTAAATCATCAGCAGTCATAATATGTGGAGATTGAGTTATGCATGATACAGTAGGTACTGTATTATAATACAAAGCAATGTAACAGTGAAAGGAATGATATAATATAGAAATATGCCCCTGAATGCACTTAGCATGACTAGGAGTTCAGTTAGGTTAGTCACCCCACACCAGTAGATCCCTTCCCACTTCATTCCAACCTCATTAAATGACTTACCTGTTTGGTGTCTCTTAGATGATAGGTTTCACGGGAATTAAACCACCTGCTCCTAACTGCCTGCAGTACGACACCTCAGTTATCCAGAGAGATTAGAGCGCCTGCAACTGCCTAGCTTATACTACACACGGGCAAGGGGTAACCTAATTGAAGTGTATAAACATCTCAGAAGGCGCTACTCACTATAAAAAAAAAAGTGATGAGAAAAGATGCCCCGCCCCCTCTTCAACAGTTACAGCTGAGGCTGTTGCAAATCTGTCCAATTTCGTCGTGTAGTTGTAGTGGATTCCTCCCCTGCAAACGCCGTTTGTCGCTGAATAGCCGACCCTCTTCGAATTCCCCAGTGTATGCCTCGTGGTCAAGGTCGGTAACCAGTGCCGCCTAACAAGGCGGAGGTCAACCATCAACCCACGCCTACCCCCGCTATATAAGACTTCACCCCGCCGTGACCTACCTCTTTCTACCTACAGCTACCAGCAAGCAACACCACCTCCGCTCCTGCCTGGTGGCCCTCGCTCCCGCCGGCGACTATGCCGCCCTTCAAGCTGCCTGTCCTCCTCTGAGCTCTCTCCTACACCACACTTGGACTCACGTTGCCACCCCCCAGCACCAAGCTTCATTTTACACACAATATAATATGTATAGAGAACACATGTGAGTTTCCTTTCTCCAACCCATCCCGAGTGTGAACCAATATCTCATAACCCCACAAAGTAATGATGTACTGTATTTTTAAATGAGTTTAATCATAATCGTTGGGATGACCGTTTCTGACGAGAAAGATATTTAGCTAAATTATATAAAGATACATAAATTTATTATTTCAAACATGGGCACTTAGGAAGCTTATCAGGAATTTTTTACATGAATTAACTGTGGAACTCTGGTAGCAAATTCACGCTTTCCGAGGACGCATTTAATACTGTAGTGGACTTCTCCCCTACAACTGCGTAGCGGCGTCACCAGCTGCTACCATCTTCCCTAGCAACCAAGCGAGCGGCGACACCAGATGTTACCGTAACCTAGCAACGGAACCAAAGACCGGCGACTTTCTCGGGTTTTCCCAACATGACTCATAGATGACTCACAGCTGCTGGGTATATAAGCTCTGTCTCTCCATTGAGATTTATTCTGGCCTCACTTCTACAACACGCAACACCTCCTCCTCCGCCGCTGCCTGGCGGCCCTCACTTCTCCTCGCCTGCCTGGCGGTCCTCGCTACCGCCAGCGAGCAGGGCGACCCACCAGCTGTCCTTCTCTGAGCTTCCTCACCAACAAGCTTTCTCATTCTGGTCCATCTTCCTGAACACGCAACACCTCCTCCAGCAAGCTCCTCGCTGTCCAGCATTCATTCAACCAGTAGGCCAGCAACAGGCAACATCTTCTCTAACGAAGCTCCTGCACATCTACCTCCTTCAACACGCTGCTCACCGAACGTCTCCACTGAGCAGCTCCTCACCACACGGCACCTCCAGCACCAGACTGCTCTATCATATAACTTATATTATACAAGAAAACCACCTTAAGAGTTTCCATCCATCCTGAGTGCTAGACAACATTATACTACGAATTCCTACAATACCTGTACAGGTAGTCGTCGACTTACGACCTATGCGACTTACGTCTGTTCGACTTTACGACCGGCGGTACGACAGTTTTGGCCCCAGCCCCAGTGTAAATAATAAACCAATTGTACTGTAGTATGCAGTGATTTACTTAAACCTGACGACCGTAACAATAATGAACAAAGAAAATGTTGATAAAATATGACTTAAAGATGATTATATTATCATTACACATTACAGTATAATATACGTAAGGTAATTATAACATAGGCCGACTTACGACCAGATCAACTTACGACCGGTCGGCCGTAACCAATCTAGGTCGTAAGTCGACGACTACCTGTATATACTTATTTTTACCTACAATAAAGCATACTAAGACAAATTACATATCAGTAATACTATATGATGCAAAAACTAACATTTTAAACGATCAGACTCACGTTGAAATATTATAAGGCCGTCAGCAGAGGCAGCTAACGATCATTTGGTGAAGAGGATAAAAGAAAGAGAAAAGTAACAGAGACGTGACCGATCGCCCAAGCGGCTAACGAGCCGATCAGTGGTGAAGAGGATAAAAGTAAAATAAATATGACTTCGAACTACTTCATATTTCCCGCCTCTGCTGACGGTTAAGCGGCCAAGTTCTCCAGTCTGTTACACTCATCCACAAACTATTAAAAAGTCTACTTACCCAAGTATGTGACACATCACATGCTTCCTGTGTGTCACCTAATAATGTTTTGGCATTCATCTCGTGTGTTATTTGGTCACCCACAGAAGAGACGATCGTGGGTGGTAGACACTAATGTTTGTCTTCCATGAAAATAACCAGGCCCAGTAAACATGACCCTCATTCTCATGTTGCGCAAATTAAAAAATTGTCCGTCGATGACAATCTTCTAATTTTATTGCTTTTGCCGGGGTCCTGTGGCAACCTCTGCTTCTTGCAGCCTGTTTCGAATTATTCCAGGTGAAACATCCAGTTGTGATCGTTCTCTCAAGGCAAATGCATTTACTGTATAACTGGGGAACTTTACCTAGTTGTCTGTCATCAGCCGGAGTAATATTCTACGACCAACCACACCTTGGTTGGTCTCTTAACATTTCCAGACTCTTCCCACCTTCTGCAACATCTGACCATAGGCTTGGAAACTCAAAGTCTTGCTATGCCAGCAATAGAAAGACTTGACTGTCTCATGCCAACCTATTTTAACCACTTTTCTTTTAATTATCTGTAGCATACTACTTTTATTTGCAATTAAATGTTTTGGGTAATTTGAATGTTTTATTGCTTACAATTCTTCCATTTAATAAATTAATTGAATATTTACTCTGTACTACTAGGCATAGTTAATAAAACTTGAAATGTTAAACGGCCTGGTACTAATAAAATGCAAATGCTAATTATAGAACAATGATACATGTACTGTACAGTACAAGTAACATGATGCTAAACACAAGTTAAGCCTTACTGAATCTATGAATATTCATTTCAACACTACAGTATTCTGCACGATAAATATGCTGTATATTTCAATGACTAGACACAAACCCTGTAAACCATATCCCTATAAAGCAAGCATGAAAGTATACTATACAGTACAGTATACAGGTATGCTTAAAAAAAATACCTATTTTGGGTGTGTGTACTCTCTGCACCCTACAATCTATAAGACACCTTAACATTTGTAGGTCCTGTTTTAATATAACACAAAACTAATTATCGGTACTACACATAAGTGTAGCCTTGTGCACTGAACAGTTAATTTGTCTTAAACACTTTAATTGGTAACTTCCCCTATCTAAACCGAGTTATGTGTATGTAATGAAAATACTTTCTAGGTGTATATAATTCAAATACAATGGGCAAACAGGGCACCAGCTGGTTAACAGTTGAAACAGGTCATGGATTATAAGTTCTTTCAATACTTTTTCTTTTTATGCAGCACTTCAAGCACTATTGTTAACAAGTAGCAGTACTAAATAACTGCAATTTACGGTCAAGGGGTCACAGCTCAAGGTTGAAGAAGCCACAGGCCAAGAAAACTGTGAGGGGTAACTTTTTCAGAGTGAGAGTTGTGAACTCTTGAAACAATCTACCAGAGAGTGTTGTGTTGGCACAGAGTGTGAACTCTTTCAAGACCAAACTAGATAAGCACTGGAGTAGGTTTAGATACATTAAGGAGCCAGTGCATGCCTAGTACTTGCCAACAGTGCATAACAAGAGATGTGAACGATCACCCAAGCAGCTAATGAGCCGACCAGTGGTAAAGAGGATAAATGTTAAAAAAAAAATTATATATATATATAAAATAATAATAAATCCTTTGGTATTTCAAGGTATGGCTCCAGGGCAAAGCCACAGGACACCCACAATGCCTACACAGAACAGCCTTTGACCAAACATTGCTCATCTGGGTTGTTTTAACTGCTCCATCCTCTCTCCTTACGGTAACCTGATTGATGGGCACCACTGTAAGTGTTTGGTTAAACCTAATATAAAATATATTTGAGTAAGCCTCTCATATTCATACATGACATTAATATGATGCATGACACATGGAGGCCTTTTCAAGATGTGTCAAGACCTTTTGGTATTAATGAAAGGTAGACAACACTAAGTCCCTCTTCTATTAATCCTTTTTTTTCCTCTCCCTTCCCTATTTCATCTCCACTCATTTAGCTTTCTATATACTGTATATCTAATCACTCCTACCTTAATCTACCAGTCTATCAATTAGTCTACCTTTATCTATCTATTTCCTGATATATCATTATTTTTTATAAATATGTATTTCATAACCTCTCCATATCTGGTACGTCGTGTCTCGCTGCACCCATATAAGTACGTACGATATTCCTGGAAATGTTGGACAATGATGTAATCCATTGTTGCCTCGAAGCAAGACTTCACATTTGAAACAATTTGTTGTTGCACTAATAAAGAAATGGTAATTTATGACAAGACCCACAAACTACAATTCTTGGGAGCACATAGTTTATGGGGAAGGATGCATTAATATTAGTTCACGCCAGTTTATTACTTCCACCGAGGGAATACTCCATTACTGTACCTATGTATAAATCCGGCAGATATTAGGCATACAGTAGTAAATTGTCGGGTAACTTGTACCCACCTGAAACAACTTGTGCCCACTTTTAAGAAAACATTATCCTAAATACACAAAATTGTAAGTTAATAGTGTCATATAAATAAAATCAAATAAATATATCAAGGAATACTTAGTGAGTTGTATTAAAAAAAATACAAATGGAAAATAATTCAGAGACTATATGGGAGGAGATAAGTAATAGTAGGGGAACTCTTTGTTCTTGGAGTCACATTCAGATCACCAGAATAACAAGTGGTAAAGAATTGTCGGTATAAAGTATAAACCTTTACCTCACAACTTATTCTGGTTCGATAATCCCTACCTGGTCAATGGTCAACTACAAAGTTAATATCAAAAGAATGAATTTAAGCCACATAATTGAGCAAATATGGGGCAATAACATTATATTTTGTAATCTGAACCAAATAGGAAATATCAGCATTCATAGCTTGAGGAGGATTGGTTACTTAATACAATAGCATGGTGGAGGGGCAGACTTCATCCTTACCACTGGGACAAGGATCTCTACCCCCAAAGCCTCATTTGAACTGTGATAGGATACCGGCAAGCTGACGGCATGAGCTTACAATTTCGATATACGTACTGTACAAACCTAATCGCTACACCTCGAATGCTTGCCATGTTCAAACTTTCGTCGAACATAAAAACTGAGACTTACACCAAAATTCATAAATGTCATGGTAATGGAGACTATTGGCTAACGAGCTGATTGACAGTCTGCTCCACCTTGAATGGTAAGACTGGACAGTGGTGGTGGTGGTGGCGAGGTACTGTACTGAAGTATGGAGAGAAAATCTTGTTCTGTGGAGAAGGGAGGAGATCCACTGAGTCATGAAGGCTGCCTCCTGCTAATGCTACAGTGTTTTAGCATGATATAGATACATTATATCCAAATATGGTTAATTTTAAATCATATGCCCAATATAATTAATGAGTATGATAAAGATAAGTAAGAAAAGACTTCTGGGAAAATTGGGTGACATCCAATTTCTGATATAGTAAATGATTGAGCATTAAGTTTTTCATGTGCAGGAAGCTTGCATCATAATGGCATAGTAACGAAGTAACTTATGTAAGATTTTATTTTATTTTATTTTATACTGTTCTTGGTTTAGAATCATTCATGTACAAAATTAAAATGAATCTTCTCAGTTTATTATAAATACCAGTGAAGTAAGCAGAGTACGTGATGATGACACAAACATAGGGAACGTTAAATTACAGTACATGAACTGTATATCCAGTTACAACTTTAGTATAAAATCACTGGAGCATGATGATTTTGAAAAGAAAGAGTTTTAATTGGTTCCCAGAAAAGCTACAGGTAAGAATTGAGGTACAGTATTTCTTGAAAAATAAGAAAGTGAATGATCCATGATTACTTCAACCTTTGCTTCACTAGAATTTACAGTACATATTCCTCTAAAAAGGCTTAAGATGAGGTTCCAGATTCTTTTCTCATGCTGTACAGTATATCCTCTATGTGTATCACAAGTCAGTGCCCAATGTTTAAGTATCTTTTCATCATAAATGAAAGTATGTGGTATGATACGATTGATAAGGTAATGTCAAGTAAACAAAGCTTCAAGCCACATATTCTCTTTCAAAAATGTATCCACAATTTGTAAGTAAATTTTCCTAAACAATTCACGTCTATAAATGTCAAGGGCGATATACAGTACCTGTACAGTATTTGAAAAGAAAGAGCAGATTGAGTAATTGAGCTTAACAACACAGGGTCTTTCAACCCTACATATTGAAAAGCATGTCTTCAAAGAACAACAGTCTATGGTGAAGAAACAAGTTATGCCTCAACATACGAAGATGCCCACCGTATGGAGAAACATCAGACAGTAATGACCTGCATGCACAAGGTGGAAACAAACAGCAAATACATGTAATCCTAATTGAAAATTTTCAGAGGCACAGCAGGATGAAGACAGAACTTTTAAACCAGGAAGATGAAAACTATACCTGTATAAAGATCACTGTTGGTATAGGCTGAAACTCCCATATCCGGAACCATGGGACCAGTTCTGAGCCAGATATAGGAAATTGCTGTTTTTTCTCCATATACAGTACTGTACTGTACTTTAA
Source organism: Homarus gammarus (assembly GCA_958450375.1). Taxonomy (NCBI): domain Eukaryota; kingdom Metazoa; phylum Arthropoda; class Malacostraca; order Decapoda; family Nephropidae; genus Homarus; species Homarus gammarus. Next base: position 1,905,651 of record CAUDMG010001683.1, read on the forward strand.
GAGGTTACTGATACACTGTATACCTGTACTTGTCTATAAACACACATTTGGGTGCCATGGTGCAGTTCAATAAAGGTAGAATAAAACTGTAAGCACGCCATCACCCACAACTGTGCTTTCAAACAAATGAACTGCACCATTTTTAGGAGTTTTTCCGGGTAAAGGAATTTCCGAAAACAGTGCCATCTTTGGGGAGTTGCCTCACGTTAGAATGCTGGATGTGGGAGCTTCAACCTGTTCAGCACTTCATTACATTAACACCACGTACAATTGGTTTAAGAGAAAGACGGTACCACTGATGTGAAATATAGACAATGCAATTAATTACTGTGTTAGATACTTTCTCAGTGCTTCTGTTTCCTTACTTTTATCACCTCTCAATGTATAAAGGATGATATCAGGAATAAATTTGAGGAAATCTGAAGCCACTTTTACAGCAGATATATACAGTACTGCACTGGCATATAATAGCTCTGATTTACTGATTAAATTACATCTTGCAATTGTAACAAAATATTTCTTTGGCCTTCATAAACATAAATAGCTGCAAGATTAGCCATTAGATATTACATATTCTATAATATATAATATGTGATGAAAATGAGTTCCTCGCAGGAAATATTTCTACATTATTACAACTTGCTGCCACTCAGTCCTGCAGGCTGATGCCCATACAATTTACTATCTTGCTGCCTATGCATATGTATCTAGTCTTAACTACACACTGATTTAATAAAAATCAAATGCACATCCACACATTAGTTTCCTTGTATATCTGTGATAAACAAATCAGCCAGTGAGGTGCTACACATGGGACATTAGACAATAATATATCATACTGCAGTAAAAGCTCGATTAACCGACCACATATGTACCTCGGAAAATTTTTATGCATGTTATACTATGTATGGTGAGGGAAGTAAAGGTAAAAGAGGCATTAGAAATCTTAAAAGGACAGGGGAATGATATCCAAGAAGCAGCAGTATGTTTTAGGGAGAAGAATGCATGGTATCAAGAGTGTTTCAAGGAAGGATACTGTATGCTCTTGATGGGTTATGTAGTTGGGTGAAGTAACAGAGGTAAACCATAGTAAAAAGTCTTGCTGTGAAAATGTCATAACAGTACACATGTTTTACAACAAAAAATAATTATTCACAAGGAATTTAAGGAAAATGTGTGAATTGGCTTGTTTCCAGCTACCCTGCATTAAGTGGTAAAGACTTAATATGAGACAAATTTGTCTTCATTTAACATTTCAGGCAATACTGTCAAATATATTTAAAAAAATAATTAGTATCAATACAATACTTCAGAACTATAAAAATCCAGTATGAATGTGTGTGCGTGTGTGTATGTGTGTGGTGAGGGGGAATACACGGTAGTTTCATGAAAATTTATTACAAAGAATTAAAATTTTGGGAAAAAACAAAACTGGTAACTAACATAATGGCAGGGATAGAGAACGTAAGAGTAAATATTAAAATTGCAAGACCAAGAACCAATTTTATTTTTTAAGCAAACACTGTAGGAGGTAAAGTAAGAAAAAAGTAGGCTCTTTCAAAATCATATTGTATGGAGCTATAGGAAAGGTTACTTAGCAGTCATTTACTATTAAACTGATATTTTGGGGTAATAGCACAGTAGGGACTTCTCATATCTTTCTTTATTGCTAATACTGTATTGGTAACTAAAAATCCGTGACATATATCATCAACCCCATTTTACAGCCATTTTCCACACTTGCATGAGTTAACCATTATTATCTGGCGGCATGGTGTCCCTATTACTACCATAAATTTGAAGGAATATTTACATCTGGATGTTCTTCCTGTCACCAAACCACTTCTTCAGAATGGGAATTATATAAGTGGGAGCCCATTTACAGCTGGGTGGAGTGAGGTTGTCCTGGGAATAAACCTTTAGGACAGAAGGCAAGTGCTGTATTTACTCATCAATTCCACCCCTCATCATATTACATTACATACAGGTAACTCTGCAGAACACACTTGTGTGCAATTAATCATATCTTCTATAGTACATGTATCATCTATGCAATGAATGCAATTATCATACAGTATATCTGTTATTAGAAGCAATCAAATACCTTGTCAATTACTATGGACTAAAGCAAAGCCAAATAAGTGAAAAATCAGTTACACATTGTGTAGTACAGAACAGTATACTATACTGTAATAACAAAGATATAATGTATAAATAAAATATGGGGCAAACAAAGAATTCTCCTGCAATATTTATACACTTCATAAATTGATATGAATATACACTACACATAAGTTTTTTATCTGAGGTACAGGTATTTCAAAGTTACAACCATTGACAATGCTGTACTACAGAACTACCTGCATGAGCTAGATAGTAATATACATAATAATGAAAAAGGTCACTGAAGGTGATGTATGCCCTACGTAAATGTCTAATTAGAGGCCATGGCTATTACAGGGGGGGGGGGGGGGGTAGATAAAGTTGAAAACACTGATTACCAAACAATCTAGCAATTCACGTTGAAAAACTGCAAAACAAATTTGTATGAATTGTTAAATACTAAACAGAATTTTTACATGGAAAAACCAGGGGGGTACACAATCTGAGCCACTCCCATCTCCACATTTTTTGCTGGAATTAAAATATGGTGATGGACAAAGTGAAAGGAGCTAACATCAGTAATAAATTCAAATTCAAATAGTTTCCTAAATTTCCCCAAATATTCCAAAAAAAAACTAGAACAATCCCATGAGACTTTAAACAATCTTTTGATCCCATCTTCAAGGACAGACCAATACTATACCCAATAATCTCTTACTGAAGAATCTAAACAGTCTTTTGGGGACTCCTTTTGATCAACAAACAAATTTGGATCTTGTAAGCATTCCAAAATCTCAAAAGCACAGGATGACAATATGATGGCCCAAATGGTGACTTCAAATGAATAGCACATTATATCGAGTCAATGACTGCCTCCTAGTGGCACATGCCTACGCACACAATCCTTTGTAAGCAGCTGTCCTGTCCACATGTGGTGGTTCTAGCAGGAAGCATCTCATGATGGCTAAAAATAAACAAGAAACTGAATATAAAGTAGGAGCAAAGGTTGCTTCAAGGCAAGTAGCATGAATATGGCCTAACAAAGATAACTTATAATGGAACTTGAGGACAAAGTGAAGCCAAGAAAGTTTAAGTCAACAAGATAGAGAAGCTTCCTCTTGGAAGAACTGTGTGAACGGGGATGCATTCTGTGCTGGAAAGTGCAATGCTAAAGTAATACAGTACAAGTAACAGATGGCCGAGTGTTTCTTAAGGCAATGGTATAGCCTTCTTCATAGGGGAGGTAAGAGAAAAGTAGCTTTGTGTCACTCAACGGGCCATTAGTGTGAAATTGTGAGTTTACTGTAATTTTCATAAGTGCTCAGTAATACTCATGTGAAATAAGAATAGAAAACATATCAAAAGACTGGGTAGCTGATGCAGGTACTATTACCATTGATAAGTTCTGTGCAGTAAGGGATGATATTACACACAAATTCTAATACTAAATGTTTTGAAAAATAATTCCTTAGTTTTCAAAACCTCTTTCTATATATTTTCAAAATAACTTGATTTTTCAGAAGGATCTTAATTTTCTTAGTTTTCATTGTTTTCTAGAGCTTTGGACACTTTTGTTTCTTGATATAAATACAGTACAGTATTGTTGAAATCATATGCAAGAGCTTAGAGACTGGAAAGACTAATACGTAATGTTCCATGAAGTAGAAAATTTTAGTTTACAATAAATAAAACACAACGGAAAGATACAAAATGAAGATGTTTTGGTGCAGCAATAGAAAAGGTCTGAGAGAAATTCTGGAAACACGGTGGAACAAGAAAAACATCTCGTTTCTACAGTTTAAAACCTATCTTTCTACGAATTTTCAAGAACATTATGTACAAAATAAAACTTCACACAAAATTTCAGTCACTATTCTATAAGTCTACCAAGTTTCAGGAGAATTCTCAAAACAAATCAAGGTGTAGTTGACACAATGGACAGGGTCAGCACAGTGCAATCCAGTATAGCTTGTAATTATCTGTTTTTTCTCTTTGCCACTGATCAGCTTATTAGCCACTTGAGTAGTTGGTCATATCTCTGTTAAACACTGTCAACAAGTACTGTACTGGGCAAGCACTGACTTTGGAAGTTTTCTGAACTTACACCAGTGTTAGTTAAGTCTGGTCTTAAACTAGCTTCACTCCGTGTCATCACAACACACACTGGCATTAGTGGATGCTTATAAAAAAGAAAGAATGATATCAAAAGAAATGTCACAGTTCTTATTATTACCAAGACAGTATGGGCAAAATAATACCTGTAGGAACCTGTAGGGTCATGATGCTTTTATATTTATGGATAATAAAGAGATAAATGAACAGGAGAAAAGGGATGCAATAAAGATACCATTAAAATAGATATAATGACCATGAGAGAAAAGGATCCAGGAAGCTGATCTCTATCAAATAAAGTACAACAGTTGTAAAACAAAAACATGAACACTGCCTACTATATTATTGCATTGCTGATTCACTCCTTAAAAGTGTAAATTTCCTGTATATCTCCCCCCCCCCCCCCAAAAAAAAAAGAAGTTATATTATTACTGTATTTATAACTATTATATGAATAAAATTCCCAACATAAACACAAGATTGTGAACTGTCCTCTTCTTCAATGATCATTTATAAGAAAACATTACAAAGAGCACAAGACCATGCACTTACCTACTCCTCAAGTAGCATTTTTTTTTTATTCAAGTACCTTGAGTAGTGATTTCCAATCCAGTTATATCCATTTAAAACACAGTTTTTGTCAAAATATTTATACTGCACCACTGTCAGCGATTCAGATATTTATGAAGGTGACAGCCTCATATTGATGTCTATTTTAAAACCTGTCATGACTGAAACAATGCAATTACCAGTAATAATATGCATACACAAAGAGCTGAAGTCCTCATTATGTATCAATTCATCTGAATTTCAAATACAGTATTAACAGCTTACAAGAATAAAAAAATTCATTATTGATTAAGAATGTAATGTGGCTGTCTGTATGTATGGATGTAGGGACAGTTTATATTACATGTGAGTGTCTTTGAAACAAAATTTATAACCAAGCCTAGGACAAGAACCCAATGTTACTTAAATTAAAATGCCAGTTTGACAACCAGCTATTTGTAAAGGTTGTTCTGAGGAAATACAGTACAGTATTGTTATACAGGCCTCACAATTGTCCAGGGCCATAAGAATATATGTAGAGGGGTAGAGTTTACAGTTAACCAATACTACAACAGTCTGGAGTTATAAAATTAGCCAATGAAATGTAGTATGAGAAACTTAGATAAACTTAACCCACCCAAAAATGTCCCAAGCTAACCAGATACAGTACATAAACTGCAGGACATAGAGAGATTCACAGCTTTGATCTGAGAGCCAAAAGACCTAGCCACTTAGCCTACAACCCCAACCCATCTTCCGTTCCCTTTGTTGGAGACAGACCCAGCAATGCATGTGAGGTTTTGTAGTATTTGTATCAAGTGTCCTGGAGTGTTCCATAATAATAAGTCTTGTATGTGCCCCTCCAGTCCAATGTGTGTGTGTGTGTAATTCTCCCATATACCCATAATATATTGTGTTGAAGTGCCCCTAGTGTTCAGAGTTACTATGTTCAGTAACGGAGTCTATTCCTCATTCTAACCTTGTATAAATTAACATGTCTACAACCTACATCCTCTCCCCTTCCCATATTCCCCCCCCCCTCCACAAGTCACCCCCCCTCCTTTCTACCTGCCCAACTTTCCACCCCCAACTTGTCCCCACTCAGTAAATGCTGACCATAGCCAAGCCACATGGCCCCGACCTCCAACAATTTCCCCCACACTTCAACACTACCTCACTGTCTGTCCTCCCTCAATACTTCACCATTATGCACGAAAGTATGTGATGTCTTAGAAAATATGTAATGAACAGTAAAGTACCCTGGTAACTTCACAGAAATAAAGTGGGATGTATACAGTACAGGCAGTCCCCGGGTTACAAACGTCTGATTTACGAACACCTGCCTATACAAACGAAGTTAAACTTGAAATTTACAGTATCTTATTTACCCGATGACATATTTTTTACTCTCATTTACCGTATTTTGTCTTTCTATTTCTCCTTTTCTCTTAAATTAAGTAATTTTAGGTGTATGATATACAGTACATGGACTTAGGCTATGATATACTGTTGTGGGATTTTCAACATTGTTCTATAAATACAGTACGCACATAGCATGTGTTTCGATTTATGTACATTTTCGACCAAAAAACTTCCCTGGGAATGGAACTCGTTTGTAACAGTATCAAGTGCCAAGACAAGAACAATGAATAAATACGAAGCAAAGAGACTATAACTTTTAAAAAATAATGACTCGTGGAAGAAATGAGAATACTGTACAGTAGTGTTGAGAAAGAATACAAAATCTGTGAGAATAATAGCAACAAGAGAATAAATAAGTACATAAGAATACTATAGAAAATTTATTTAAAGTAAAAAAACAAGCAAACTTACAAATAGATGTTACATTATTTTATAATTACTGATGATTTGATAATACTGTAACCCCCAAACAAGTTTCTGGCTATCAAACAAAGCTCAAAATATTTTTCTGTCCTCCTGACATCAGTTTATATATCTGGGTAACTCGGGACTTTTCTTGGCAGGGTTGAATTTGTCCAAGTATCTCATTGGCTAATTCTAAACTCATGTTAGTCATGGGTTAACTGTAAATACCACCCCTTTACATTAATTCTCGTGGGCCTAGACAATTATATTTCCTCAGGACAACATTTACAAATCGGTGGTCGCAAAATTGTGACATTTTATCTAAAACAAAGTGGGTTTCTTGGCCTATGCGAGGTCAAAACTTTTGTTTCAAAGACACTCACAAGTAATATGAACTGTCACTACAACCATACATATACTATATTTGCCACATTACAAGATTAAATCATAAAAGCCAGTGAGGCACAAATTCACACTGTATTTACAGTATGTCATGTCATGTATCAGTATTAGTGTAGGCAACAATAAATAAAGAGTGACTGCTAAAACTCAAAACCCGCATGTACTCGAAATATTTCCTTTGTTTCAATCTCAAAAATTAGATTTTTTCCTTCTCTTTCATTCGAAACTAATACAAGGCAGCAAGGATCAACAACAAATTCACACATAAACTTTCTCTCTTCATATATGAGGATCTCCAGACCATAATATGTTAAGTGCCAAAATTGAAAATGGAAGAAAATTTTCACATGAACATGTTCCCAATTGGCTCTCTGATTTACCCAGGGGACATAGTAGAAATTTGGGAATACAATGCAACACACAAGGCATTTCAGCAATAAATGGCTCTTAGCAGGTTATGGTCGGGAGCTCATCATAATGCCATTCATTAAGAGTTACGGTTATAATGTAATAAAAACTAAACCTGCAGTCTCTATAAGGTGCATTTATTCAGACTGTGGCTTTGAGAAAGGAAGAAAATAAGTGTAGTGGTTATGTGAAGTTTTGCTGCTAAGTTGTGGCTTTGCATGGGTAATGTTCCAAACAATACCCCAGCTCATCAAATTTAGTGTACACAGTTTGCATTAAAGCAACACGTGGTCTCCTATTATCATAGTAAGTGTGTCAAAGAATATTTTATTGCAGTATAATGCTGTATTAGGTACTGAGGATGTTATTGTGCACATGTGACTGTATTAATGGCATACTGCAAACAATTACCTGTATTACATAACTGTTACTTGTGCTGTGATGAAACAGCTACATTGTGACTGTTGTGGTTACATAGTATGACTACTGTACTGTTGTGAAAGTTCTGTGACAATAATGTAGTTCATAGCTGCGGTACACACTGTACTGTACAATAACTGTATTACAGTGGTGTGTGTATTCACTGAGCTAGGTGTAATGGTCAAAAGCTCAGACACTCTCACTAGCTTTTCACATGGAGAAGCAGCTCTGATCATGCAATAAAGAGTGCTGCTTGCTGCCTCGTCCACCTAGAATCCCCTACAGATCTATAAATTCTGGTGAGCACAGTACAATATTTATCTATTTCTTTTATTTATACAATTAGACAAATGAATTCAATCAAATTTGAAATTCATGTTTACAAGTGAGAAAAGTCCAAATCAGCACTAGAAATAATTTACAGAAATTAATCCTTTTACTTAGGTTTCACTCAGTAGTGAGGACAAAATTAGGCTCCTCAGAAAGAACTCACTTAGCAACAAACCTCACAAAGCCACACCAATTTTACTGAGAATGCATTCTGCTATGGAACTCCTTTCTCAACACAGCCATCACTTCATCACACAACCTAGCACCATTCATCAGTATCACATCCTTCCCTAAAATTCATTCACATACTCTGCTACTACCTCCCACTGGCATATAGCATGTTCTTCCCCTTATCCTTCCACCCCTTACTTGGCCTTCCCCTCTCCCCTTACCATCCATTTCCGAGTTATACTTTCTTTTACTAGTCTTTCCTTCCATTCTTTCACAATAACCATATAGCCTTGGCTGATCCTGGTCAGCTTTTTGTCCTACACTTCTGTCATTTCCATATTTCCTAGCTTCTGTAAAATTTATTCTCTGCAAACTATTCACCTCACTTGTTGCTTTCAAACACACCATATCTTTAGCTTCACAACCAAATAACTACATTTTTGCTTTTCAATGATTTCCCCATACAGGTAAATCCTGATCTTAGCCTCCTTTGACATAACCCTCTCTCCCAAGGTAAACTTTCTCAGCATATCCACTCCCAAACGTCTGAAACATCTTATATACAGAAGAACTAAAAAAATACAGCACCATATGTTCATTGTGCTCCTACTTTCTATAATTCTGGTAAACAAAAACATTTCAAAATGCCTGTGAATGCTATTTGATCTCTCATTATTGTGTTATATTCTTTAAACAGTAATGTCACTCTCTTTCATAAACATATTATCATTATGTTATATTCTTCAAACAGTAAGTCACTCTCTTTCAAAAACAATCTACTTGATCCTTGTTACAACTATGAAGCTGGCAGGTGAATGTCAACCATCACCCGAGGTAATATGAGGCACTGTCCAGGAAGGCACCAAGGAGACTCGAAAGTTCCTGTGTACATTTTGTTTTATTGATGAACATTTTATTCCCACAGGTGGGACCTGCCAAGACCACATAACCGCACCGCTCTGCCCCCCACAATGTTCTACGCATCAACTATCAACCTTATACATACATATCATTTCATGTCACATTAGCTAAAAAATTTCCAAAGCTTCTGGCACTCTTCCATCATTCTTATAAAACAGTAACCATTTCCTTTTTCTGAATTTATTACACTGTTTAATATTCAACATCAATCTCACTGCATTTCACTTGTATGTATGATCTCCAAATATAATTCTACTTCTAAGATATTTTCCATATGATACTTATATACCTGAGGTCTTCAACTAAATTTCATGGGTCTTCTCACTGAAATTCCATTCAATGTTGTACCCAAAATCTCAATATTACATCATTCTTCTTCAAACATTGTACTGCTACAAAACAAGAGTGTAGGGAAAAAGACATTTCACGGATTGATACCAAATAACTATGAAATTTTTGTTCATATGATTACCCACCGTGTATAACCATTGCCATCAATCACAAAAGGTGAAACCTATAAAGTGACAACCTATGTCACTTTTTAGAGGATCATATAATATTTAATACCTATACAATTATAAAGATAAATGTGTTCATTCTTGTTGCAATTAGTGGCAATGATCTGGTTCATAGGAACATTTCTTTAAGGCCAGAAACTATAAGTCAACAATTGAGCCATTCAATATTGTACAATAATCCAATAGGTGGCTTTCAGTCCAGGCATTGGTCCATTATTTTTTACATCTCTAGGCACTACCCATTGTTATAATTACTAATATGCTTATGACCTTCAACTTAAAGTATATGGACTACTGCAAGATTCTATCATTTAATCAGACTGTATGGATCTATTGCTTATACTCTTTACAGCTATGGGATGCATAATGAATGTGTCTACAGAGAAGTTTCCAAACAAAAATCATAGTTTCTGACATGATTATTCCCCTTATGGAGGTGAAGGCCATAATTCTACGTTGAGCATTGTGGGGAATGTGTAACACAAAATTTTGTCATTGATGTAAAATTACAGGTAAATAAACATTATATTATCTGAGGTCACCAATGCTGGTTTACATTCCTTTGTCCATTACCAGGTATGGAACTTGTAACTATTTATATAAATAATCAATATGAAGTAATAACAATCATCATATACACATACACACAACTCTTATTGAGTGTAACAATCATGCATATAATTATTTGCTTCCTTAACACCATTATTCCACCAAAATCTCATTTCCAATTCTCATCTGATCGGGTCTCTTAACAATTGTCAATCACGTGAATTCATATCCATGACATTTTAACAAATACCACTTAACACACTTTCAAATACTGTTGAGGGGCAGAGCAGACAGTGCCACTTCTAAAATTATAGGCAGCTACTAATGCAGACGTGTTATAAATGAAGCTATAAAGCCGATACATAAACTATAATATGGATATCTAGTCAACTTAACATCTGTGTACGAGAAAAAATATACATAGGTTACAGAGCAATACTCAGTATTCAATACAAGAAACATGATGGTAATATATAAAATACCACTGAAACCCACGCACTGGCACCCACAACTAAGCTACTGGTTATAGGGATAGAGAATGGGAGAACACCACACACTGGCAGTGGCCGACTACCACCATCACAAGACCAATCCCATGCCACATATATTTTAATACATACACTTCTTCTCTTTGGAATCTGGAGAATATAATGCACACATTCATAGAGGGTAAGAAAATACTCAGTAGCTTGGTCAAGTTCCCCAAATGATAGTAGCTGACCACCTGCTAAACAATGCATTCTTCTCAAAAAACTGACTGGCACAACTGACTTCCAAGACAATTTATAGATCAGAAACCTCAATTACACACACTTGCAAATCAAGTGCAATACAAATATTCCATTTCCAAGAAAAAAAAAAAACTAAGGAAGTCTAAGGCAAAGTCCAACAAACACCTGTGCATAAAAGTATGATTAAAAGGATTAAGATCATTTAGACTTCCTCCAGGCACTCAATCCACACTTAAAATTTTACTGGATGTGATCACAAGTCTAAATATCCTGCCATTTTTTTTAAACAAATAAAAATGTGTAGCCTGATGAGCTGTAAATTTTAACTTGCAAAACATTAAAGAAAAAAGGAAATAAAAAATAAAAAGAGCAGTAATAGCCACTTATGCCCAAACCGCACAAACTGCACATGCCCCAAGGTACAGAAAATGATAATGCTGGTTCATTTGCTCTGTAAGCTGTTCCCTCTAAAGCTAAATCCCTGACACATCCCTGACAAACAAGAGGCAGCCTATCAGAGCTAGACTGTTGCTGAAGTAGCCCATGCAGCTTCTGTGGCGAGGGCACAACAAGGGTCAGGGTAGCAGGACACAACGGTAGGTGGTCTTGATAAATGGCAGCATTCCAACAAGCACAAGTGACCTTCACAACAGCACCAAGCAAATGCCAGCTTTGAACTTCACTCCCAGTTTTTTCCACATTGATTTCATTGGCCTGTCAACAGTTCATTTTCTATGTCATCACTTATGGATAGCACATCCATACCATGGTCACTAGAGTTACATTTCATAATTTATAGGCTATCTTTTGTCTTTTTTTGATAGGGTTTTGAAGTGGTAGTATTTTTGAAAAAGTGATTCCACTGAACCATAAGTTTTTTATTTATATCAATTATTAGATGATGTCAGTAAATGGTAACACTAACAACTACAGTTATTTCAGTTAAATGAGGCACTGCTGAGACAAACCAAGTTGAGTCTGAGGTGGTTCAAGTCTTTTATGTTCAAGATCATTTACAATATCACTTTAAACTACACAATACCATACTCTCAGGCACTAAGAAATAAACACTGAAGTACATTCCATGTTTTTCTTGTTCATCATTTCTACACAGCCCCAAGCCGATGATATAAATCTTCACTAGTTTCCACTGCCTGTCTTTGCTGATGCATTTTCTGAACCCATTGCTTACAAATATGATCACACTGGTTAATTTCACTTTTCACTTTCCAACTTCTCATTAAAATGACAAAAAGAACTAAAATTCTCAATTCCCATGCTATACCCAAGGATCCAATCACAGGCAAAAATTGTTGTTGTTTGTTAGTATTAAAAAGTGAGGCGGCTGGTGGGCCCGACTCATTTTTGCTTGGTAGCTCTCAGGTCCCCCGTGTGGGTTCTGTCAGTCATCTGGCTCTCTGATACAAGCCGCAGTTGTACGATTATAGGAGGATTAGATTAAATATATATACTGTGTTCCATTCCCCTAACCACAACAGTGAAAGAAACAAAAGGATAACAATGACAGTGGCATATTCTTTGTAGTTCTCGATGCCAAGTGTTCTTCAGGAAACAATGACAAATCATTCGTGACAGTTATTTTACTCTGTGATATCACTTAAGCTGACAAACAGGCTGGTGTAGTTTGGTGCTAATGGGTGCCTGTCTAAACTTGAACAGTGGACGAAAACAGTGTTTCAGTGCACTGCTACACTTCTCACAATTACGGAGTAATATTCCTGGCTGGACATATTATGATATCGTGTATCGTGCAGTGCAGCATTTTCCATTTCCTAGTGATTAGTTTCCTCATCACTAGGTTTTAAGTCGGCAGACACTCAGAGGCTCGAAGAGGGCACTAGTGAGCCTCCATAAATCAATTAACCACATGCAGTCACCTAGTTCCAGAATCGAGAAAATCAGTCCCTTCACTGCTTTAAAAACACTTGTCAGCTTGGAGTCTCTTGACTACAAAACTTTCTGGTCAGATTGTCCAGCAATGTTTTTATTTCATTTCATAATCATAAAAGAGCCAATGGTCCATAAGATATTTATTAATTTTTTGAAATACATTATCCACCAGGCCAAGTCTACAATTGTAAACTAGATTTGTTCTCTATAAAGTTTTTTTTTGTATGTCACAGAATCATGTCCCTCGGTAATCATCTCAACAGGGAGTTAACATACACTGTGGCTCAGTCTATAGTTAGTTGCGTGCACCACGGTGGTGAGGATGGTGATGTCCACCTCGCCCGCGCCCTCCACCCATCCCACCTCGGTGGTGGTCACGGTGGTCACGATGTTCGCGCTGATCCCGGTGATCACGGTGATAATGGTCGCGGTTTTCTCGATGATCTCGGTGGTCTCTTGGATGATCACGATGGTCGCGATGATCTCGATGATCCATGCGGTCATTACGGCGATCATCTCGTTCCATCTCCTGTTAAATTAATAAACTTTATCACCAACACAATAATACCAGGAGGAAAAAACTTGAACACTGAGGAAGATTTTATCCATCTGCCCCTTCTAACACAAACAATAAAGGTGATGTTTGTCCCTGCAAGTAAAACAGAAGCTATAAACTTTGGCAAATAAAAATAAAGCTGATTAATAATAAAAGCTGGTGGTTTATATTTCAGAGTTGTCAGTTCTGTTTTGAGAAAGACAAATTCACTAACACTCAACATATAGAAATGATGAAGCAATCAACAACAAAGAGAGAATTATCAAGCAATATAACAATGTATAACAAAAACTGATAATTCACAAAAGCATTGTCAATTGTTTATAAATTTTGTTACTTCAGCCCCAAAGGGATTTGTGAGGTATTGGAATAACCCTGTCTGTGTTAGTCAGTGTTTATGCACCATTATTAATAATATAATGAAGCACATCTCACCCATATCAATACAAAATCTGACCTAGCGTCATAGATGAACTAAGTTGGGTATACAGTAAGCATTGAATTATTTTGTGAGGTTCAGGTCAAGATGATGGTCATCAAAATTAAGAATTCTCATTTTGGGGGGCAATAACTCTGGATTGAAGCTGCAGAGAAAATTACTACTTGTTGCAGTAGATTCCTTGATGAAAGTTACATTAAAATTGACAATGACATTTTTCTATAATGTACTATAACAACACCTTTCTCCAGAAAATAACATCAAAGATGATGAACTTAAAAAAAAAAATGTCATATTATCAAAAAACATGTATATATGTGTCAGAAGTCAAACCTGCTTTAGGAATTAATTGTGGAGACCCCTTAGGTGTAACACAAAAAATATGACCTTGATAAGTCAAAGGTCAAGGTAGCAATGACCCAAAAAATTGCAAATAATTTAAACCATCAAATGTGAGAAATAGTACCGAGGCAGATACAACCCTTGCCTCCTTTCCCAAGGGTTACTTGTTACTCCCAGTCCACACAAATGTAATCATAAATGATTATTGTACCTGACAGAGGTTGTGAAAAATTACCTCAGAGACATGAAACTAATAAGAAAGAATACAGAAGGCTATACTGCCATCAGCTAATTATGGTTTACCCAAGCAAACATGGAAAAGACATAATACATCACTGGCTCAAAGTGTATGTGACAGCAGCATTCATGCCGTGTAAATAAAGGAGGAATTTAGCATGACGCAATAACTCATCAGGGGTACAGCATACGTTTTTTCCCATAAAAAACGTTTCTCCAATTATATAATAGGAGTCATGTATTACCACAGCAATATAAATATTATAGATGTTGGCTTAACATTTCATACTGTGCACCTTGTTTCAAATCTTGTCCAGTTTTTCTTTAAGTACAGTAAAGTAATATGCTCATACTGTAATTATTGCTGTATTGTACTCCCCTGCATTAACTTAACTTATTGTAATATGCTTATTATTGTCTTGTAATCATAGTGCACAACAAAAATAGTCATTAAAAACATGTTCTATGGCATTTTCTGGCACTTAAAGATGTTTTTGGATTTTTTCATATAAATTTAGTCTTGTAGTGGGAGTCTATGGGAAAAGTACAGGAAGCCCCCCAAATTTGCGGGGCTAGGTTCTCAAAATGGCCGTGAAACGCCAAATCCATGAATAAAATTTGCGGACGTGGGGGGGGGGGGGGGAGATGATGGGATTTTTACATGTGTACAGTATAAAGAAATATATATTCTCTTTATGTGTCTGTCCTTAGGACAATTATTTCTTTTACCTGCATTGTACGTATATACTGTATGTGTGTGTGTGTGTAGACACACACACAAAACACATACAAATAAATAATAATGGGAAAATACTCTCACAAATAACCAGAAAAAAAATTTATTAAAAATGTGAGTCTAACCTCAAGTCCGTGCTTGAGGGTAGACTCACATTTTAATAAATTTGTTTCTAATTATTTGTGAGAGGATTTTCCAATTACAGTAAGTCCTTGCTTAACGTTGAGGTTACGTTCCTGAAAACACGACATTATGCGAAACAACGTTAAGTGGATCAATTTTCCCCATAAGAAATAGATAAAATATGGGAGTTACATTCCTGAGCCTTCCTTTGCCCCATGAAATACATTACATATACAGAAAATCAATGGCATTTTTATAGAAAATAGCATACAGTATAGATACACAGTGGTCCCTCGGTTAACGAACACAATTCGTTCCAGAGGGTCATTCGTTAACCGAAAATTTCGTTAACCGAATCCATTGTTTTAACGGGATATTGGGTAATTGGTTCCAGCTCACCGAAAAGTACATACAAACGATAAAAAAAAAAAAAAAAAAAAAAATGCAGTAAAGTACACTTACTTTGAGGTGTGTATGTAGAAGGATCCTGGTTGATGATGATGATGGGAATTAGAAGTGGGGGTGGAGGAGAAGGGAGAAGAGAAGGAAGTGGGGATGGAGGAGAAATCACCTTTCAGGGGACCCATGCTTGATGCAATCATTGCACCAATAAAATTTTAAGTTCACTAGGTGTAATTCAAGATTATTTTCTTTAAATCAACACTGCACTGCACTATATATTATCAATTGTTAACTAAAGTTCAGAATGACCAATAATTTAAATGAAAAATGAAAAAATATTCAAGACACCAACAAAATAGTTGCTCTCTCGATTGTAAACAAAGCCAGACTGACGCCTGGTGGCCGACCCACGCATCTGATGGGTGCACAACTAACTAGTTCCCTGTACTGCATAATAATATCAATATGTTAAATAAATGTTAAAATTACTAATAATTTTAGTAGAAAACATGCATAAATATTATAAAGCACCACTTAATTGATATTTACTCCATTGGAAACAAATATAAACATAGAACAGATTACTGAATTGGCTGAGTACCCCCTCAGCTGATGTTCAAAACTAAACGTGATTTTCGTAAGGATTTCGCTAATCGAATTTTTGTTCGTTAACCGAATTGAAGATTCTTATGGAAGGTAATTCGTTAACCGAAGCGTTCGTTAACCGAGGGACCACTGTAAATAAAACTAATAAGTTTGTACTATTGGTACTCACTGACGGGAGGAGGTGGAGGATCGAGTGTGTGGTGGGTAGTGATGCGGAGGAGGAGGCGGACGGCGGGAGGGGAGGAGGGATAGGGCAGGAGCAGAGGAGGGTGGTGAGTCGCCGAGAGAGGATGATGAGCCGTAAAAAGTAGTCCGCAACGACGCAAAAACGACTTTAAATTGAGTAGTCGGGATGTTATACGAGGACTTACTGTATTATTTATTTGCATGTGTTTTGTGTGTGTAATAATAATAATAATAATAATAATAATAATAATTAACGGTTTATTGAAAGAGCTTGGCAGCCAGAAGGCTGAAAATATACAGTTACATATTTGGGGAATGGGTTACGAATTACAAATAATATAAAAGTAACATAAATGACACAAACAAGACATATAATAACTAGATGGGGAAAAGCTCAAACTACAGTTCATTTCAACATAGTGACAGTGCAAGAAGTAGTGTTTACTGGGAGTGAATACACTGATTTATTACAAGTTATTGATAATTTTTACAATGGTTGGGACTGGGCTGTTCTTATAGCGATCAGTTCGTGCACGTATGGGCTGGATGCGGTTGTGGTGTCGAACAGCAATTCTCGGACAAGGGATCTCAGGTGGTAGTAGGAGCCGGTGTCGGGGATGGTGTAGAAGCTTCTTACCAAATTTGCAGATGAGGTCGTGGTGATGGTCAGTGAGAGTCGAAAGGGTCAGTGTGTTGAGCGCTTCTTGATATGTGGAGTAGGAAGAGGAGAGAATAATCTTGCATGCCCTCTTTTGCACTTTTTCTAGGTGTTTACGTTGTGTGGCATTTAGGGAGGAAGACCAGGTGGGGGAGGCATAGGTGAGCTTGGGAAGTATGAATGTTGTGTAAACACTGAGGAGCTCGTGTGCAGGAACTCCGAGGGACTTGAGTCGGCGGAGGAGGTGGAGACGGAAACTGGAGGGATTGATAACTTCACTGACGTGTGGTTTCCAATTTAGTTTGTTGTCTATGGTGACGCCGAGGAGCTTCGTGGAATCTACAACCTGGAGTGTGTTCGGACCTAGAGTAATGGAAGGAGGTGGGACAATGTCGGAGGAGAGGTTGATGTACATAACCATGGTCTTGGTATGGTTGATGGTGACATGGTTGTTGGTGGCCCAGTTTTGGAGACTGTTCAATAAATCCTGAAGGGCGGTATAGTTGGGAGCAGAATTGTTGACGCTGATCCCAATGGTGGAGTCGTCGACATATTTCCAGCGAGCAGGGGTTTCTCTTAGGGCATCATTGATGAGCATAAGGAAGCAGAGTGGTCCCATCTTGGTGCCTTGGGGGACGCCACAGGTGAGTGACTGAAAGGTGGAGACAGCCCCTCGGAAGCGTACAGCTTGGCGTCAGTCACTGAGGAAGTCTGTAAGCCATGGTATAAGACTTCTCCGAAGCCCGAGGTCAATAGCTTTGTTGATGATTATATTGTGGTCGACTAGGTCGAACGCTTTAGTGAAATCAATGAAGGCGACAGCTACAGACGTTTTTCGTTTCTCGAGATGGCGGTATGTGTGTGTGTGTGTGTGTGTGTGTGTTTTTTGTGTGTGTGTGTGTGTCTATACTGTACACACACACACACACATATACAATACTACAGGTAATAGAAATAATTGTCCTAAGGGCAAACACATAAAGAGAATATACATTTCTATGTACACAAGTAAAAATGTAACACCTTCACCCCCCCCCCAACCGCAAATGTTAATCGCGGATTTGGCGATTCACGGCCATTTTGAGAACCAAATCCCCACGAATTTGGAGGCCCCTTGTGTAGATAGTTTTGGTTACAAAAAGTGTTGATAAGTCTCCCCAGAATGGATTCCTTATATTTCCCTTTCAATAAGAGGGAAAATCCTTTCTGGTCTACAAAATTTCAGTATCGGAAAAGTTTTATTAGGAATGTATCCCTTTCATAAATAAAGGAACAGCTTCATCTAAGTTATGCCAGACACTGAGATGTCACATCACAAACCTCAAACATAACTTCCAAAATCCTTTAATCAATGAAATGTGGGCATAAGTCAAGTACTTAGAGACTGAATATAATTTTTTTTTTTAATTTCAAGAAAAAAAGACACCTGCAGTGGGGTAACCAGTAAAAACTTCCTCTAAGAGGATTAAAGTCATAGTATGACAGACCCTAACTTTTAAAGGCTGGACTCCTGGGATCCCTGAAAAGTGAATGGGATACAGGAAATCCTAACCCTGGGGTTCCACACATTCCAAAATTTTATGCTACCAAATGCCCTGCAGCAAGTGCTGTATTTTCTCAAGATATAATAGTAAGATTTTTTAAGGTCTTATCAAAGTAAACTTAGCCCTTCACTATGGGGACGTCACTTTTAATTTATTATTTTATCTGGCTAACCCAAGACAATTTTATTCACTTTAGAGGGGATACTAATCCTTTCACTATGGGGATACCACTTTTGTAATTTCATTTAGAAACACCAGATGATTTTACACAGCTCAGAGGGGACCCCAAACACAAGGAGTTAAATCAGAAATCTGATATTAACAAATTCAATTGGTGGACAGACAGGTAGAGGTCATTATTATCAAATTCAACTGTGGCTATTACTTTCAAGGCTGGATAAAAAAACAAAAAACAACAACAACAACAACAACAGTAAAACGCGATGAAAACATCTTCAAAATATAATCTGGATACGGTCTTGCATTTGTATTTTGTAAGAGAATTTCCTTGGAACTACAGACAAAAGTAAGTGGCATAAATCACAAGACACGTGTGCCCTGGTGACCATACAGTTGTACCCACTTACCAAGTTTCATGACTAAATTGAAAAATAACAAGATAATCTTTAAACTCTTAAGTGTTTTTTAAATAAAATAACAATACCAATTTCATTATAAACCTTAATCAACTCTTGATAAATATTTAGTTTCATGAAACAATTCTCACCTTAATTTCTCAAATTCAGTAAGAGGCCATAAGTTTAATAACAAACTGACTGAAAACAGATATGTAACATCAAATTTAAATTACTTTTTTAAGAATATTAGACTTAATCTAAAATTTTAAAAGATTCAAAGTGTCTATATTTGGTAAACATACTATCATACACATGTATGGATTGAAGTCAATAATGAATCACAACTCAGTGCATAAAAATGAACTGACAACTACTGTCATCAAAGATGATCTACCTTCAAGAATACCAACTACAGTACCTGATATTAAAAAATAACTCATATCTCATCTGGAGTATTATGGATACCCACATTTATAATCTCCACACAACAGTACAGTACAATATATGCATTCATAAGAAAAAATAAATTTTCCTAGTTAGTAGCTAGTTGACTAAATTGGATAATTGTTTTCAGGAAAGACCTAGGCTATTTTCATCCACTCTTAAGAATACTATGTCAGGATGTTGTTCTTCAAACGTTGCTGGACCTCACATACCTTGTACGGGGCTCCTGGATTCCTACGAGTTTCAGTCTCTTCCTGACGTTTCTCATAGTGAGAAAAATCATCAAATATGGAAGTAGAATGGCGGTACTGGTTGATTATCTTCAGCACCTGGTAAAATACCACTATGTCTTATTACTCTGTGTTACACATGTCATATAAATAACATTACAGTCATTAAAAAGAAAGATGAACCTTCAGTAGAAATACTGTATTGAGAATGAATCACTTCATCTTCAACAGGTTGCTTTTCATTTAAAGCAAACTTCTGAAAGTACATCATTAGTCAAAGAACACATCTAAAACAGACAGCAGGGACTTTCCTGGGTTTTCAGATGTAGTACAGTACAATACCCATCACACAGTTGTTTTATTCAGCACGTACTATATGAGGAAGTGGAGATGTTTAGAAGGGGGAAAGACACGTTGGTTAAAAGCGGCCTCTCCCATCCTTCTGATGCCGAACCCATTCAATATCTTATGATATAAATGTAAATGGCATATTTTAAAGGTATTTTGAGGGAATGCTTTTTATTTATTTTTTAACTAGATGGCAACTTGGCAAATGAGTACTGAATGTTATTCTAACTATTACTAGCCAAGTTCTTCTCATGTGAGGCATAGAACAATTAAGCTACAAATTAATAGATGAAAAATCATGATACACATTTGATTCAGAAAACTTATTTTATAAAAAAGGACTGATCCACCACCACAGCCTGGAAAGTGTCGAGTTGCTGTATTAGTTACAATGCTGTCCAACAATTGTAAGTACCACATACATATGCCCCCTAACAAGGACACAAATTTGTTATCCACTCCAAATAAGAAACTTTGAGGACAGTTTAAACAACAATACTATGAAGTGAAGAGAAGGAACAGCCTTAGTCTTCTCTCCTCCTGTGTGTGTTTGGGTAAACGAAAGGCAAGGCCCATATTCTTAGTCTTCCTTGTACTGTATTACAAACACGGCTAAAAATCACCACTGAACTACAAGTGTGGTGGTCAAGGTCATCCAGAACATTGAAAAGCTTTGAAAATGTTATCACATGCTGAACATCCTCTTGACTTCAGATATACACTGACAAATCTATTTGTGGTGAGGAAGAACAATCTTCCACTTAATTATAAATCAAACTTATGACTATTCACTTACTAGACAAATGCTCTACCAACTGAGCTATGTATAGCACTTAATAAAAACCCTATCCTGCATCCCAAAAAATAGAAACATTTCAGTCTTTCGGTTTAAGACTTACAATTTAACTTGCCTGTTAACTTGAAAACTCAGACAAAGGATCAGATTTTCTAATAAGGAAAATTCTTAATCCTAATCTCATGAAAAATTTTATTTACCTAATTTAAATAAAACTACTAGATAAATGAACGAATTTGTAACTGGTTTATTCAACATTTCCCGAGACATTTAAATTCATTCAGTACAGTACTCATAGCTGTGACTACCAACCCAGTTCCAGCTTTCACTTTACTTTAGATAAGTAGGAGGATATGCACAGTGTGTACTAAATAACCATTTACTAAAGCAGACAGGAACCAAATAGACATAGATAATCTTAATGACATTATAGATTTGTTTAAATTAGGTGTGCATTCTGTATCTCACGCTGAGGCTCACTGAACATGCATAATAAAGCCACATCGCCCCACAAGCAAGATGACTGCTTTTTGTACACATAGACTACAAACTTCCAGTTCACTCACAAAATACACAGAGTAATGGACCTGCATTGGTAGCCACTTCCTCTGATAATTCCAAATCGTTATCCAGAAGACCTCATTACTGTATAATTACATATTATAATAGTTTCACCTGCTGATACTGTACGCCTAGTCCATAATGAACATGAAGATTTTTCCCTTTACAAACCCTCCCAAAAGCATACAGTGCACTAAATTACATAATTAAGGAGTGAAAGGAAGGCAAATTATTACCTTGTTCTAAAAAAAAAAAAAAAATTGGTAGTCCCATCTAACCTATCTAATTAAGTGAACTAAATCATTGTTGTTATGCATTAAAATGTATACAAAACACAGTTGATAAAAATACAACTACAGTAAACCATGTGATAACTTCAGCAGCAGCACCAAATACAAATACAGTACTATACAGTATACCTGTATCTTGATTCATTATTTGCTCATTTTAGCTAGGGTAGTGATCCTATTTTTTGTTTTCAAAGTTATGGAAGTTTCGCTACTACGTGTAGTGAAACAGTGCTATCTCACAAGGAACCCACTCTACTCTTCAACTCAAAATAAACCACTTTATTTATCCTCAACGCACAATAAACTTACTATATCTACTTTCAACTCCCAATAAACTTACTACAGTCATGCGCCGGTTAACGTCCGACCGAACGTCAAATCGCATATACGTCCGTGGACACCCCCCCCCCCAAAAAAAAAAATCTGTGACGCCTGCTGGACCACCACTCCACGACCCCCTGACGGAGACACGATGATCCTCCCCATACTGGTCAGACATTATGTGTTAAAGGAATATGCTTCCTTGATTAGGCTTTTTTGAAACATTTGCCTGCAGGTGTAATGTTAATATACATCTATTGAGGATAAAATCTTTCACCCACAAATTGACAATAAAGATTTGCTGTAATCAGACATATCTAGTTGCCTCAACAATTGCAACTCCAGTTGCAATTGGGGTTGGAATTTAAAATTCTGTGTCATCACTTTGTAATAAACCTAGTCATGCCTGTGTGTGTTTCTGATAATTACCATAACATTATATATTTATATATTTAGCGGTTGTACAAACACAAGGCCTCACACATGCCACTCAGACTGACAGACTTGACAAGTTTTACCAACCATAAAGACAGTTGAAGCTTTAAACATCACTCACAATGGATCTTGAATATTCCAACTGTAATCAGGCATATCTAAGTTGCCTCAACAATTGCAACCCCAGTTGCAATATCAAATTCTGTGTCATTACTAAGGAATAAATAAGTGTCTGGTGTATTGCACTCTAAGATTAAGAGAAAACGGACGACTCAGGCGTCCTGAAGTGAGAGAAAACAGACTTCTTTGAAGGGGCACTCAAATAAAGAGAGACATAGCTACATGTTTTGTGGACTACCCACTTTACATTATCCTTTTCATCACTTTGTAATAAACCTAGCCATGCCTATGTGTGTTTATGATATTTACCATAACATTATATATATACTGTATATATATATATATATTTTTTTTTTTAGTCAGTCTAAATGGTTGTAAAATGGGAAACTTGGGGTTGGGTGCCTGGAACCCCCATTAGAATAAATCCGATAGGTCTATGTAATTTCGGACGTCCATTTCGGTTAACATCACGTTTCCAAGAACGTATCTAGGACGTTAACCGGCGCATGACTGTATATCTACTTTCAACTCACAATAAACTTTCAGTATCTACTTTCAACTCACAATAAACTTACTATATCTACTTTCAACTCACAATAAACTTATTATATCTACTTTCAACTCACAATAAACTTACTATATCTACTTTCAATGCACAATAAACTTACTCTATCTACTTTCAACTCACAATAAACTTACTATATCTACTTTCAACTCACAATAAACTTTCAGTATCTACTTTCAACTCACAATAAACTTACTATATCTACTTTCAACTCACAATAAACTTACTATATCTACTTTCAACTCACAATAAACTTACTCTATCTACTTTCAACTCACAATAAACTTATTATATCTACTTTCAACTCACAATAAACTTATATCTACTTTCAACTCACAATAAACTTATTATATCTACCTCAACTCACAATAAACTTACAGTGTTTACCTTCAACTCACAATAAGCTACTGTACTGTATCTGTAGCTACCTTCAACTCACTAAAGACTTACTGTATGTACTGTACCTTCAACTCATTTTCTTTGAAGTATCATGCATGATACTTGCAACAAGTCTTCTTCCTTGAATTACTCTAATCTTACCCGTTTTTTTAATGTCAACCTCATTAGACTCACTGCTTGAGCCGTCTGACAAAAGGCATATATATTTTTTCTTTTGTCAATATAATATATTGATACAGTCTTACATTCTTACTAATGTCTAATCAGTTTGGGAGAGCAAATTTATTTAAAACTTGTTGATGTTATTTGTATCTTACAGTTCGGCAACAAAATCTTAAGAATTACTAATAATTGAGAGCTGATACAGTACTGATAAAAAAAACTATAAGCTTGGATCAATCTCAGCCTCCCTAATTTTGAATTTTATATATTGAGACATTCATTTTATATAAATATTTATAGAGTAATAAACATTGGTGTGGCAGCCATGCCCGAGTGTGGACAGGTTGTAACAGGTCCAGCCAGCCAGCCTGTCTTCCTCTCCCTAGTAGACCTTGCTAACAGATTAAAAGTTCAGTGATATGTATAAAAACTTATTTTATTATTTATATTGTGCAGGTATTGTGTTTATGTTGAAAAACCAAATAGAAGGAGGTTGTATGATATGACATTAGAGTTAAGAACCTGGCAAAAGAGACCATTAGTCTGCACAGCATGGAAAGCTGCCATCAGGGAATCACAAGTAACCCACAGAGACATGAAAGATTACCATAAATATTGATGAAGATGATGATGATGATACTCACATGTACAGTACTGTATAGACATACATTTTATGTAAAATACGAGAGGTAATTTAATAGGTAAAGAAACTTTTTGATGTGACGGTAAAGGGGAGAGGCAAGCGCAGCAGTCATGTTATGACATGTTTAGACATGCATAAACTACATCTTCATCTTTTTGTTTAGTCAGTTCATTCGATTAGGCTCGAGTAAGTGTTGCATTAACGATGAACGCTCCATTTGATTTTGCACCTTGGAAGAACAACGCTCTGTTATTCATTTTTTAAATTCATTTGCGAAATTCATCACAGAATGTCACTTCAATATGAAGCAATTGCATCAGTAGAGGGAACATTTACAAGTGGGTTGAACAATTCAAGAATGGTCGAACAAGCATTGTGGATGAAGATCGTGCCGGATGACCTGTCAAAGCTTAAACACCCACAGTACACAGCATGCACAGGAAATGATTAGAAATCTGGGCTGGGAGGTTTTGCCGCACCCCGTATACAGTCCAGATCACGCACCAACAGACTACCATATGTTTGGTCCTTTCAAAACAGCTTTACGTGGAAAGCATTTTTCAAATAATTAAGAGGTGATGAAAGAAATAAAAAATTGGTTACGGAGTCAGTCAAAAGACATTTTCGCCACAGGAAAAAAAAACTCGTAGAAAGATGCAGTTATATTAAGTTTGTCTCGTTACTTATTGAATGACCTTCATATGTACTGTATGTATATATATATATATATGAACATAATAAAAAACATAGGTACAGTCCCAGACAAAAGTTTTTAATACAGTCAAGTTGGATGGTGCAAAGTCCTCCCTCTACCCTTACTGGATGGCAGGTGGTTGTCAGTGATGCCACTCGTGAAAAAACAAAGTTTACCGGATTCGTGTCTGAATCTTTCCAGATTGCTAAAAAAAATTTTAGCTATGACAAAATCATATCTGATTACAATTAATTGAATTTTAATCAATACAATCCTACAAAATGTACAAAATATATAAAATATACACAAAAATAACAAAAACCAAATGAAAATAGACACTTGGTATTCTGCATTACAAAAAAAAAAAAAAATCTATTCACTGAACGGTTTGAGACGAGACTTAACTAAAGTTCTATCTGAGTATATCAAAGCAGAGACTTTACTTAATATCTAAACAAGGAGACTGTTGTACTGTAGCAATAGTTTAATGTAGCTTACTATGTAATTAATTTTCTTTGTTGCTTCTACACTGCAACTAAAAAATATATTTAAAATTTCTTTCTCAATAAAAGATGGAAGATTTACATTGTTTATAGATGCAAAATCGGCAAATCATGGGCCCAGGGGTGACAAATTACTTAGCAAACTAAATGCCAAAAGAACATTGTCATATCTAAGTTAATTATGACTATTAAATATAACAAAATAATACTAAAAATTTGAAATTTTTTTTAGAATTTTTCAATGAACGGGTGGTTTTCAAAAATTTATATCCGGCTTTCAAGGTTGGGGTAAAATTTTCAAGATCTAGCAACAAATTTCAAGCAGTGGCCCCACTGGTCACTGTCCGGTTATAGCCCCAACACACAAACAAGCACCCAAGCAGTTCAACAATCGAGCTCAGATGCTTCCAGTTCTCAATAAGGAGTGGGAAACGATATCATGGTTTTGTTTAACAAATTCACAAAACCATTTATCCAATCAAATTTTACATTATTTAACATTATGGTGCACACAAACAGACAGTGGGAATACTACAGGGGTAGACCGTAGCTGGTGGAGACTTAGTGACACACATGCCGGACAGGCTACAGGCCCTCATCGAAATAGCTGGATTGGCTACTGAATGAATAATTTTTGCGACAACATGTGTTATGCAAAATTTTTATTAGCTAAAGAATATATTGTTTTGATTAATATTTTACCTTTTTTTTTTAACTATAAATAATTACAGATATTTAGTGCATATAACATTAGCTAGGCAACATTTATGGTTACCTTTATGAGTATAACTAATACCTGTAATAAAATATGGTACCTTATTATTCCATCCAACCCTAATCAATCGTGTTGTGACCTACTTTCTAGTACCGAAACGTTTACGTCCCATACGACAGCGTAGCGTGGGCTGGGCCGCCTCGTGGCGTACAGCACCCACGCCGTAGCCCACTCAGTTGGTGTTTGGCCGTCGTTGGTGTTAGTGATCGCGCTGTGTACAGTACTGACAAAATTTTTGTTTCTAATTCCCTTTAAAATGACTGGCAAGCATAGAAGTGAGAGTTCTCGTGGTGCTGATAAGAAAAGGAGACAGTCAAATACTTTTGAGATGAAAATGAAAATAAAAATGCAATATGAAAATGGAAAAACGGTAGCAACCATTTCACGCGACCTTGGCTTCTCTCACTCGACGATATCAACAATTTTGAAGGACAAGGCAGAGGCATTTGCTACTATTAATAAGGGGATGCAAATGTTTGAAGAAATGGATCAAAATGTTGAGCATTTTGCAAAAGTTGACAGACAGATCCAAGATGCACTTGCTTGCTACAGGGATATTTACAATGAAAAGAGAAGGCAAACTGTGCAGTCTAAATTGGACATATATTTTAAGAAGTCCCCCACTGCTGTCTCCTCATGCCCCACCACTGCTGCCTCATCGCTCCCTAAAGATGGTTCAATACCTTCAACAAGCAAGTATGTTAGCCTGTCTGAAGAAAGCGAAATTGATAACCCACCCAGCCCTGTCTCCTCCTCTGCTTCATCCAATTAATGTAGTCTCCATGTTTAACTAAAAAATTATTGAGGCCCCGTGTGCATTCAGCTGACTACATTAAAGGTAAGCGCACAGTAACACTTTATTCATTTTTCATTATTGATTACTTTTACTGTACCATATTTCATTTTAGATTTTCTATGTATTATTTTCGCATTTTTGACTTACGACCAATTCGACTTACAACCTGGTCGTCGGTCCCTAACCCCTTCGATTTAAAGCGATTCAATTTAAGATTATTGATTTAAAGCGACACCCATAATTAAGGACAATTTTTTTAATTTAAACCGAATCTTTCCTATTTTGCGAGAGTCAATCTGGCGCATCATATTTTAAAGTTCGCGCCTAATGTTTCTCTGGTCACGCTACACTATCCTCAGGGCAAAGCTGTACTGTACATGTACTCAAAATAATGTACTAAATGATTACTACAATTTTTGTCTGGTGCAAACTATAGCATGGTTATATTCAAATTAATCACTATCTTTTAAGAATTTCAGCAATGTAAATTATATCCTCCACAGTCACTTCTGTGACATTTTATAAGCAAAAAAACAAAAGCTCAATCTAAAAAACATAAATAAACAAATAAATACTTCACTAGACTTTTGGCCCCAACTGACAAATGTGTCACTGTCACCTCCCCCCCCCCCCCCCCCAATCTTCCCCGCCTGGGTTGGGTGGTTATAGGTTTGCATTGCTAGAATCCTTGCAAGACAACGAATAATTTGAATATAAACGTCATATATTTTGTACAAGAGATAAAATTGTTTAGCCCTTTGTAATAAAATCAATTAGAACATGTCAGTTCAGTGACATTTTATAAGAGAAAAACTTAAAGGCACTCTTAAGGACAGATAAATAATTAAGCACTAGACCTTGGCATCAACTGTCAAACATATCACCCCCCCCCCCCCCTCCCCAGTCTTCACATCAGCTGATCGCTAGTAAACAGACCATTTCACGTCCCATGGTTTTAGCTGTATTGATTTATAAGTGTTTGTTTTAACATAATACTACAAAAAAAAAAAACAATGTTTTGTTTATTCTAGGAGATGGGCTGAGGTGCATCTGGGTAGACTCTCAGTCTTTTTAGTATTTTGTTTCTCTCAAGTACCAAACTAAATTATTCCATTGAAACAACTCTTCAATTTAGTGCGAATTCGGTTTAAAGCGACCTCTCTTGGAACGTATCTCGTGCTATATCGACGTTCTACTGTATACCTATACAGGGGTGTATTATTATGTCAAATAATGTAAAACTTGATTAGGTAAATTGTTTTGTGAATTTATTGAAGAAAACAATGTCATTGTTTTCTCATTGAGTATTGGAAGTATCAGAGCTGAATGTTGAACTGCTTGGGTGCTTGTTTGTGTGGTGGGGGAGATAGCAGGACAGCTACCCGCCATCGAGTAAAGGTGGGAGCAGACTTTACACCCTCCACCTTGACTGTACTGAGAACTTTCTTCTGGGACCAACCAACCACACGCACGCACACAAAATACAGTATAGTATACCACTACATACCCAAAAAAAATCGATAGTCCATATACCAAATATTGTATTGTACAGACACATACAAACACTGGTAGACAGATTTGGTCCCAAACATACTGTATATTAAGTCCTAGTCTAACGTTGCCCCCGACAACGCTGTTTCGTTATAACGTCGCTACTCTTTAGATACCATGATTCGGAAAACGTCCCGCCGATTCGGTATAATTTCGTCACGGACTACTTTGTATGGCACATCACCCTCCCTCATCTTGGCGCACTACGCTCTCTCGCGGAGTGTAACAGCGTCCCCAGTCTTTGTTAGGCTTCCACAGTGCCCATCAAGTGCTATGTGATGTTAGTGTTGTGAAGAAGCAACATAAGACCATTAGCCATGCTACGAAAATGGAGGTTTTGAGGAAGGTGAACGTGCGGTGTTGCGCTAGGTCGAACCCCCCACAACAGTAAGTACTATCTGCCATCACGGAGCACAATACAAAATGATTTAGTTCAATTATCTTTTTGGATGTATAATATATACTATTCTATAAAAATTCCATTGAATTTATGTATATGTAATGCATTTTATGGAGCAAAGGGAGGCTGGGGAACATAATTCCCGTATTTTATCTATTTCTTATGGGAAAAATTTATTCCGTTAACATTGTTTCCGTTAATGTCGCGGTTTTCAGGAACGGAACCAACGACGTTAAGTGAGGAATTACTGTACACATATATTAAAATGATAACCACACACACAAAAATGTGAGGCTCAGATGATATGTACATATTAAGATAATGGGGAAAAAATTATCAAAATGTGTATAAAATATATATTGGAGTTCAAAGGTAGAAAGAAAGACCAAGGAGATGGAAATGTAGGATGGTAAGATAAATAATGCACTAAAAGTGAGGGTGATGGAAATTCAGGAAGCAGAATGGTATAGAGTGGTTTAAGGGGATGAATGTGGTACTGATGGGTGATGTCGACTTGAGTGAAGGAACAGAGGTAAACCAGAATTGAAGCTTTGTTACAGATGGGATTACCACAGCAAATCACATATTTTAATGCATTAAGAATGAATGAATCATAATGAATGAGGAAAAATAATATGTTTAAATTTGCTCTTGTTTTTGGGCACCCTGCATCGGGTAGGAAAAGGCAAGAAAGGATAAAAAAAAAATTTAAACTTTAATCATAAAGTAAAAACTACCCAAAGAAACTAACTTGTTACTCAACGACCTTTACAGGTAGGCTAACCACACACAATTTTTACACAATTTTCAATACAGTTTCCAGACATTAGACACTACTGTATGTAATTAATAGAACACCAATTTGAAAACAAAATCTTCACTACTGACCTGTTTGCCCTTCTCATAAGGAACTTCCTGGGTGTCCCGGGAATTGGTCACAGGTTTGTTCTCGTTGTTCTCCAACCTAATATGGCGTAGTTGGTTGTTGGGAACATCCTTGACATAAATCCACTTCACTCGAAACTGCCCTTTCCACTTATCCTGAGCCCACACAGAAGAAGATGAATTGTAGTCCACCATGGAAATCATTTGAGCCAAACCACAAAAGTGCCCAGATCCATTCACAGAGAAGAAAAGGTATACAGGCCCTTTGCCTTCTCTTTCACGAAAAGCAGCGTCTAGACGCTTGTTACCATGTTCTGTGGAGCACCATATCTCATACTTGATAGAACGGTGAATATCATCCTCTGAATAAGATTTAATCACAAAGAAACGTGCATTTTTAGGACTAAGGTCAAAGTCCTTTGGGTTGTAATCATTACGCATACGAAGTCCTTCAAGGATTGGATCATCTGGCTGCAGTTCTGCGGGAATCTGTCCAGGGACATGAGGCAGAGGGGCACGCTGAGGTATTGACATAGGAGGTCCACTCTGGGGGGATGGGGGCAGTTCCATTGGTGCATGCATGACCCCACTTGGGAGCAAGGGTGGTGGAGGAGCCTGCTGTTGCTGTTGGGGTGATGGTGGCAGCTGCTGCTGGAGTTGTTGATGTTGATGGTGCTGGTGCTGGTGTTGCTGCTGTTGTTGGTGTTGGTGTTGGTGCTGGTGTTGGTGCTGATGCTGCTGATGCAAGTGCTGTTGATGAACATGCTGTTGGTGAGGATTCTGTTGATGCTGCTGGGGAGATGTTTGTAGAGGTTGCAATGGTGGCTGCTCTTGTTGCTGTCCAGTCTGCTGTGGTTGTCCTGATGGCTGCACTGGCTGTGGAGGAGGCACCTGGGGTGGGGTACGCGGTGGTGGCGTAGAGTACGAGGTGGAGGTAGTGGAGCGTGACCCACCCCTTGGAGCCTCCCAAGCTGGTCGTGGTACTGGGGGAGGAGCCACAGGCTTTGGTCCACCACCATTTTTACCTTCCCATGTCCCAATGTCCATATGGCGACCAGGGACAATAGAGGACATAGTGGTTTTATCACGTCTCCCCTTTGGCTGTGGTTTAGCTGGCTGTGAAGCAATACTTGCCCATGATATGCCTTTTTTAGTTTGACCCAGACCAACAGATGTGTCACCCCCTGGGCTGCTGCCTCCATTTGGCTTAACCTCAACTCCACTGTTTCCATTTGTTGATGCATTTTTACCAATTCCTGATCCACCATCTCTGGGTAAGTCTTGACCAGTTTTAGGATCAGCGATAGTAAGTCCTTGTACGCCCTGATCCAGGGCCTTTACACGATCATCAGTGTACAAATTATCTCGTTGGTAATAGTCATCATATGGCTTGTTTCCTCCCCGAACATCTGAGCCTCCCCATGCACTGTAGTCACCATTTCCGTGGAAACCGTAGTTAAAGCCTGGAGGGTTGAATCCACCGAAACTGCCACTACCGAACATGCCTTCAATGGCACTGTGTGAATCATATCCCATCTGTCCCCCATAGCCTCCAAGGAAAGTTTGCATGTGGTCACCCCCATTGCTCCAAGTTCCATCACCAACTCCGAATGCCTGAGGAAACAATTTATTTACAGTATTATATACTGACAGTAAATAAGCATAATGGGTTAAGAAAGACATTTAAATTTATCTTCCTATTTTTTACTTACATCCTCATACCTTCAAAATCAAGGTTTAACACTAATATATTAAGTGGATAGCACTTAATTGTAAATTTATGCTAGGTGTTACTTTTATTCGTAGCTGTGATCTTAACCTTTCACCTTTAGATCCTAACACATCAGCTCTAGGGCTGCCACACTGATTATATACAGAATTCAACATATGAATGGAAACAATTTGTTAGAAAGATACACTGACTACTTTACTCACACGACCTTGTTAGCATGAATAATCAAATACATGCACTGAAAAAATAATCAATCAATAATGTGAAGCTGTCAAAATTTTCTTACACTAAGATGTGATAATGTGTAAAACAATGATAAATGCCTCAATAGATATAATCTTTCAACAAAAGGAAAACAAAAGTATGTACGGTACAGTACTGTACGAATTATGTGTGGAAGGAGTCTTTTGATATTTCAGCTCTTTTTCCATTGCTATCTTCAGTTTTCTTGCACTGTTCTTCCTTACCATATCATCTCCCCCTTTTTTGGAGATTTCTGTTTCTATTGTTCTACCTAACAGGAAGGAAGATAGGATAACAGATAGAGACAAAGGTTGAGATGGTGTACTGGACAAAGGTAGTAATACAAAGACACAAGAAAACAGTTAACTGTATTCTCCATTAAAGAAATAATATTACAATTACAGTACGTACTATCCTTTTTAGCTGTAAGCAGTTCTTTACCACTGATTTTAATGTGAATAAACTTTAATTAATATGTCTGAATTACAATTTGAATTATGCTCCAGAGAACAGACTTATGTGAGCCTAGTCAGGTGAAAAACCAGGTATATAGGGTACTGTATATAGATAGAATCCATTTCTATATCTCTACCACAGACTATTTTGTGGGAATAACAATGAAGATGAATAAATAGAAATTCGTCATTAATAATAGAAACATAAACTTGAGAATACTGTATTGTGCATGTTAACTACACAGTGGGCTGCATTACCAAAGTGGCAAGAGCAAAGAATTGTCAGTGGGGACACTACTCTCCCCAAACTCCAGTGTTTGAGAGGCTCACTAACTCAAGTGGTCCTGGGCTTGAATCCCTAAGGGGGAGGCAATGTGTGATTCATATCATGTGTGAGCCAGATTTAGCAGTACAACAAGATCCCCACCAGCTTGATGCTAAAACCCCATTAATTCCCAATTATCCATACAGAATGGGCAGATAAATATATCCTTTCTCTACCTGTCTGTGACGTGACACACCAAGCCCACATGGTTGATGCTAAATGTTTACTGAACAGAGCTTATAAATGTTCACTATTGGTGGGAGGAACATCCTTTTAGTTTTCATTTGAAAACTAAGCAAGTGCTGTTATTCTTTATTATGTGGAAATGATTTAAGCCACATAAAACTAACCATCAAATTGGAACTTGGTGTTATTGTATGATAATGCACATAAAGTCTGGTTATTGTAGCATGTTGTAATGCTGTAATGTAAAACCAGAGTTGAATATAAAAAAGCTAATTACTGCAATCTATTTTCCCCATAAATAGGTCACAAAGACCCATTTTTCAAGAATATGATCAAGTGTAAAGTTTAGTGATGGTCCTGTACCGTACAGTACTCTGCTTCATTACTGATATATAACTAAAAGGTCAACATCTGTTAGCGCTAATGACAGTGACACAAATTACAACACTAAGGACATAACATAAGCACTTTCTGCGCTTTAAGCAAGTGAGCTAGATACTGTATGTCACTTAAACTTAAAATATAAGGAAAAGCGGTCCATTTTTTCTTTATAGAGTGGCATGGG
Organism: Homarus gammarus; assembly: GCA_958450375.1. Taxonomy (NCBI): domain Eukaryota; kingdom Metazoa; phylum Arthropoda; class Malacostraca; order Decapoda; family Nephropidae; genus Homarus; species Homarus gammarus. The sequence continues at coordinate 1,939,434 of CAUDMG010001683.1, forward strand.
ATAAGACAAAAGTCACTGTGAAGTCCATTCACATAGAGTGAATAAACTGCATTTGAAGTAAAATATTAAGTACTGATGATGTAATACATTAGGTAGCAGCAAGCTCCACAGAGATGTACAACAAAATACATGATCCATAAAAAGGGGAGAAATATACATAAACAAGACAAATTAAAACCAACCTGATATGGGGTAGAGGTCATATAGTAAGATGACATATACGGGTCAGAAGCAGCTGCAGCCGCGGCCATCGATGAAGTCATGGGACTTGTGTAGCTCTGGAATGACGAGTAATTCTGCGCCAAAGTTAGACTGTCTATCAGTTCATTAAATGTGTTGGTTACACACAACTACAGGTAGAAAAATTAGGATACTGAAGCCTTAAAAAGTAATAAATAAATATCACTTTACTGGTGGAGAATATTTAAAGGTAAACTTTAAAAGCTCAATGGAGAAAATATTATTCATCAGTGTGGATTAAATTTGAACTAATCACTACAATACAGTAATAAAAGGTTAAAATTCATTAACATCCCAGAAGAAATAAAGCACTGTGTACATTACCAACACCAAGATGAGGAGGAACTTCAAACTATGACTTTCAAGTTACCTGATCTTTGGGCCCATTTGGCACTGAAAAGGAAAGTAAAAATATATATTTCCATCTTACTGGTTAAATAGCGTATCAGTAACAGCACAGTATATCAAAAAGAGTGAACTAAATAATTCACATTATTAGTCCAGACCCATTATCACAAAATGCAACACAATGTCACTTTCACACAATTGGTACAGTATTCTAATTCAGATGCTGTACGCAGCAAATGACCATCTAGACAGACAGACACATAAACACTACAAACACACAATGTCCCTGGCCACTATTTGTGAAGAGATCAATACAAAGCTACTGCAGTATAATAGCTTAACTACCACCATAATCAGACACATACATTGTATAGTACCCAAATGGGTGTACCGTACAGTATTACTGACCCATCACCTTACCCACCGACACTTTAACTCATAACATCTTGCATCATCTCAAAGTAAATGGAGTGGCAAGAGTCCTCTCCTTTTATTATCCAGACATGGTACAATTGCGGAAATGTGTTCCTACACCCCCTGTGGTATACCGTGTCTCCAAACGCACCTTCACAGTAGCAGTATCACTATTTATGAATGAATGGGTACTGGTCGTGTAATGATGGAAGTGATTGATGGAAAGGTTTGCTATAGGTCATATAGGTTGGCTGTTTGGAGACACAGGTTACCACAGGGGGCATAGAAACACATTTCTGCAACTGTACATTCTCCTTCTAAATCAGCTTTTAATCCCTCCAAAAGAGCATCAATGGTGATTTAAAGGAGAGCTGTTAACATGAAATGTGAATCATAAGAAAGGTCATCCTCAAACAAGTGCCATATATTAACACAAATTCTTGTTGATGCACTCAATTTTCTTTTCACATCATGTGTGAGATAAAACATCAAATTCTAATGAGAAAAACAGTTTCAACTACTGGGTAGATCACATATTCACATGGTAAATATATACCCCTATATACAGTAATGTATATAAATCTATCAACGAGAATCTGTTTTTGTAATAACGCTGTTAAATAAAGTATAGTACCATACACGCAGTAAAAAAGGTATCGTGCAGGAGGGGTCTGCTGACTTCCGTAATGATCCATACATCACCTGATGTGCCAGGAGCGTTAGTATGCGTGCCTGTATGGCAAAGGTTTCCACCTACCTATGGTAGCAATAGATATGTGAGAACAACCTCGGGCAAGGAAAGCAGGACTACCACCATAATACAGGACCAACATACATACAGTATTTCACTATCCCTCATTCGTGGTGTCATATTGTTTCACACACATAATCCGTGCGGTACTTTTTTACTGTGTGTACATATACATGTACAGTAAACAATATACCTGTAACCTGTATATAGTGTAATATAAAATTCCCTGCAAATTGTAGAATACTTTAATAATCTCTATCCATACATGACACAATGTAGATCTGAGCTGGAAAGGATATTTTTTAGAGGCTCTCTGAAGCTGGAAACTGAAGTCACAGTGACACCAAGTGTGATTTTATATGAATCTCTAAGGTGCACCCTAAACCAGTTGTGGTAATTGTGTACGAATTAAGTGGTAAATATGGGCTATATATTATTTTCCTTTAAACAATGAAGCATCAAATGTGGGTCGCAATGACCTTAATACCAACATCAGTGATCCTGCAGGAAACAGTACAGAAGGGCCAAAAACAAAAGGCATTAACATGGACAGGGGGATGGAGACTGATTATTGTATATAATACATGTAGTAGTGATGACACAATAAATACAGCCTGCACTATACTGCATAGTATGTATGCTCATTTCAAGATAGGTACATATAAAAATATATTTTTTTTTATTCTATCTGGATAATGCAATGTTGCCATAAAGTTTAAATTTTTCAAAAACCCTCAGTTTTTCCTGACCTTTCCCTGAACCAACTTAAAATTTTCCCAACTGAATAAATAAGAATACCTGTGATTACCAACGATACAGCCATTTTTTCCACCCATTTATTATTTTTTCAATAATATTAAACAGTATAGCAAACCACACAAAATGATACAAAAATATTATACAGTACAATGTAGCTTCTGGTTTTTACTATCTGACTCTACTTTTGTGTGTTTTCAGCTTATATACCAAGCTTATCTGCCTCATCTAACAGTGTACTATAGCTGATTTTGACCCAAACTCTGCACCTTATTCTTACACTGCCATAACTCTAACAGCAACTCCCAGTTATTTTCAATCTAACTAGCCATTTGGCCTCATAAACCTGCTGTCATCTTTTTGTGAACAACCCATAGAACCTTGAATCACTTGTATTAATGTTATAGTACAGGTACCGTGTTCTATCCCTCGAGGGCTTTTCCCAACATGTGGCATCGTAGGAATCATAGTCGAACCTTCTTTACAGATATTAAATCTATCTCATTGCTCAGCACAAATCTTGAGTACAAATATTACGGAAAAAATATATTGCCGACTACATACAATATTCGGAAAGGCCACAGAGGGGTGAAACAATACCCTTGTGGGCAACTGTACATGCTGTATTATATAAAAAAATTTGTATTTGTTCTCTAAGTGCTCTCAAGGCCTCTTTTTAAACCCTCCCTCCCATTAAGCAGACTCAACTCGAAAAGAAACTTACCTGTGAATTTTTTTGTTCAGTCAATAGTGTATCACCTTATTGAGCTTTGTTTCCTCTCTTCAGTTATCAAATTAATACTAATAAAATTTCATTTTTCCATGACTTTTTTTTTACAATAGAGTATCTAATTTCCCTGATCCCATATCAAAATTCCCCGACTGTCAAAATATTTTTTCCCTGATTTCCTGACCTTAGGTACGTAGTAGGGAAAGGTTAATAAGCAAAGAATTTGCAACAATGAAGTCACCAATTCACTGTAACCTCATTTGTGGTTCAAGGTGAAAATTAATACTGGACTGCACATTAACTTAGGTATATTGCACTGTACAGTACAATATGTACTGTACATACCATGATTCCAACTATTTAATATTCACGAAACTGTGTACGAAAAACAGTGTGGTGCCTTACATCCACAGCTTCACAGAGATCAGCAATAAGTCTTAGAAAGTAATTACAGTACTGAGAAAGAAAGAAAAAACACATACCGTAAACTGGGATGACTTCAGACAATGTTCCGGTATAATTAAAAAATTTTTTTAACATAAATACTATTCTATAATGGATATTAAAAATACAAAAATAACAATGTGAAAGATGAAAACTGCAACGAGAAGGATATGATATAACTACGTACTAATTTTCTGGCGAAGTAAAAAATAAATAAAATTCTACGGGGAAAAACTTTGTTTTGAAGGTACAGTACCTCAAAAACTTCTGGTCAGAAAAATATTTGGGTGCCAAGAAAAAATTAATTGTACGATGTTGTAAAGCAGGGAAAATGAATACGGTATGAATCGCCACATACTACGAAATTTTTTCCTGAATATTAGTTCCTACTAAATGTCAATGAAGTACATTTTTAATTTTAATCTTTTTTTTCGGGTGACTTCGGACACAGTATTAATGCTATCGATCTTGTTTTCTTCATATTTAATTTTTCATTAATGTGTCATGAATGAAAATTCAGCATTTTCAAGGAAGAAATTATTCCCCAAAGACTTCTAAAGAAATTTTTGAAGAGGCAGAAAATACAATAGAGAAAGTAAATACAATAAGCTATTGTTCATGTTTATTTTGTTTTTCTAACTTTGTACTGTAATACATATACAGTAGTACAGTACACAACACAGTACATTAATATTTCATTTTGTAATTCATTTAAAGTCATTAAAAATGTAGTTGCCAATCGATTTATTATAAGTACGTACAGTACATACAAGTATTTAACAATAAATAAATAAATAAAATAAATTCACAGTACAGTACTGTAATAACTAACGTTGCAACTTTTATTTTTAAAGATGTGAAAAGTGTCCAAAGTCACCCGTGGATATTTGGGAAAACTTGCTAAGTGGTGGGCGTTCATTTTCTATAGAGTACAGTATATAAAGCAATGGTTGTCCGAAGTCACTGCAACCCTGACTTTGTGACTTTACTCCCTTTGCCATTTTTTCATGGAGAGTTTGTGCACTAATTTTTGTTTCATTATCATGGAATGGGGATACAATACCCTATTCATTGATCAAACAAAAATATCTTTGGCTTTATTATACCTGGAGTTATTAACAAAACCCTTCAAAATTATCCTAAGTCGCCCCAGTTTATGGTACTGTAAATATGAAAGGTACTCAAACACAGCAAAAAAAAAATCACTATAGTACAAACAGAATGAATCTCTTCTAACCTATGGAAGTAAAATTATATTAGTTTTGATTCAAAGAATTTGGGTAAAAAAAAAAAAAATGGTACTCCTATGAGGGAGGTCATCATAAGTACTGGTACCTGTCGTAATGAATAAGAAAGAAAATTTCTATACTGCCCCCAGTGAAAACCTGGGCACTTGTAATTAAATGTGAATGAATGCAAACTTGTAGCTAATGGCAAAAATTTTTGTATTACATACCACTAGAGTACTGGCTTGGACAACTGTGGAAGGAGTGAATACACTGGGTTTGCCTTTACAAATACAGTAGTAGATATACAATAAGCTACACTACATCCTGTATACTAGAGCTTCATTCATCCTCACATTCATTATGCAAGCCTCTATAATGCTATAGGGTCATGGGATGGCATGACGGTATCATATGTTCTTGCAAGATAGTCAATATTTCCCTTCTTTTTTTTCTGGATATTCAAGAAAAAATGCTTTCTCTACTGTTTGCTATTTAGGTCTACTGAGGTGTCAACTTCTTTTTGGCCAAATGGAGATGATACCTTGCAAAAGAAAGGTCATGTTGGGCTACAAATACAGAAGAGTATGTACTTCTGGGAAAAAAAAAACACCTGGGCAACAGACTGTTATTAACACACAATGCCCAACAGGTGTGTTCAAGCACACAACTTACACAGTATGTTTCAAAAGATTTACCATATCTCCTAACATGAGTTGAAAGCCAATGTATCCATCTTTAATTATCATAAAAACAGACACATAATATCTTGAAGCCTTGTGAAATACAGGTGTAAATGTGAGAACCACACTCGTGCTGGGGACAAACATAGTCATCCCCTGTACAACATTTTTTACTTCTCATTTTTTTTTAAATTTTGTAACACAGTGCAGGTATTCAACTTCTTTCACTTCTTTCCCCATTTTAAGCCTTTCCTTCTCTACGATCATGTACTGTACAGTACTACTGTACCATCTTCTTCAACCTCATAGTCTCTTCTCTCCTCTTCTATTGCAGTATAGTACATTTTTTCTATAATGTTTTTCTCCATTTATTTCTCTTTTGCCATTGTCTTTCCTATATCTACATTTTCACCATATATCCCCCCCCTTGTTTATTTCAAATTTAATTTTACACACGTTTTACTGCCTAATTTATGGATTTTTTTTAAATCTCAGATTAAACCTATATACTGTACGTTAACTGACCTTAACAAACACAGGAAATAGGCATGATGTATGACTTTAGTATAGTATTTCCAATTGACTGTACCATCATTATTTATCACCTATTACAACCTTCCCTCATCTGTTCTCTGAGTTCCTACATAGCATAAGCATTTTCCAAGAGTCCAGACACCATCTGGGCACCAGGGCAGCTGAAGAAATATGACATGGTGTTCCCCAAGAAAAGCTGTGGATCAACTGCCGCTCTAAATAATGATCAAGAGAGATGCACACAACACTAAAAAGCATTTCAAGTACAGGGATGATGTTACTATCTACCATTTAACTGACTGAGTACCGTATTCAATAACAAAATTCCATACTGAGTACAGTAGCTGTATGCTAAAGCTACATCAAGCAATGTATCACTTAACAGTTGCCAGTAGCAGGTGTCAGGTAATATTGTACATGTAACAAGCACAAAGCCCCTAATCTACCTTGATATAATTATGAGTCATAACATCCCTCTGGTAAACTACTGGGCATCAACATAGACCCAACAAGGAAACATGTGGATAACATCACACCACAAGCATCAAATCTCGCTTCTTCTACAAGCTCCATGTGCTTGAAAAGTACAAAGCTCCCAATGAACAACTCATCAAAATCTATTACAGTACTGTACAGTACGTATGTCAAAATTCAACCAATCCTAGAATGCTGCAGCCTGGTATTCCAAGTGGGACTTTCAGTTCAGCAATCTCAGGCAAATGAGAAAGTTCAGAAGATAACTATGAAGATGCCTTGGAAACAGTGCAAACAACTATGAAACCCTCACTGAAACAGGCTGCAGAAACTGGGACACAGGAAAGGAGATACCAGTAATTCTCTGTTAGTCACCAAAGGACTACTGAGACACAGGATACACAAATATTTTTTGCAAGCATAATGTAACATTAACAGCAGGACAACTGTAACCATTCCTGTGTGGGACACAACTTGGGAAATATTGTACCGGTATATCACTTGTAACTGGAGACATTAATTCCATCAATTTATAACCTTGTGAGGAGCAAATATTATACCTGCATTGTTATAAGGTGAATTTATTGCACTTCAAACACAAGCCCTTTATACCAGGACAAAGGGGACCGCCTGGACCACAGGGGCGATCGAGAGCAGGTCAAGTAAAACATAAATAACTGATAACTAAAAATATTTCCCACCCATTTCAAGTGCTTGCCTTCAAGAGTAACTATTTGTGCATCATCTGTACAAATATAAAGTTGCTGAAGTTAGTTTTTAATGAACAGGAGGAAAATTAGTGAAGTGTGCAAAATCATAGAAAATGAACCTTGCTGGAGAAATTAATATCCACTCTAAAAAGCTGAAAATTTGTCGATATTTTTATTTTCTTTTACTTTATGCTGAAACACACACACACACTTGCAAAAAAAAAAAAAAACACCCTGCTTCTGACAAACAAAAGTGGTCCATGTTTGCCCTGGCATCTTAAAACCTTACCAGGGCAGACTAGACCACCGTAACATTTATATTTAATATATACAATGTATAACTGTAATGAGTCTTATTTAATTTTGTAACATTAATATGGTGTGCCAATCAACCTCTGCAAAATTTACTTGGCCACAGCAGGAGGATATTGACACTGTCCAATACAGTCGTTATATATTCCATGAGCCAATAACTGTAATAGGAACTATTCCCTTTATATTGGATATAATAGTCCTTGAAAGTGAATATTAAAACTTTAAAAGTGTTCACTAAAACACTGAAAGCCATGCACAAAAGGCTCAGTCATAAGCTATTTCTTATCTAGCTAATTAGTTATTAGTGCTTAGAAAAATATAAATGCCTTAGTAATCATATATGATGAGTACAATATAATAAAGTTAAAATGAACTTTTATGAGCTTAATATACTGTAAATAGTATAATTAAAAAATAAATATGATGGTCCATATTCGCCCCAGATTGTTGCATGTAGCACACCACAAAATACTGTGTATAGTTCAGTAAATACAAAATAATATTTTCTGTTTCCATCCTCATACAATGACTCGGTTCAAAAAAGTTGGTTTCCAGCACCTCCGTGATGTAGATTAACATACTGTACTCTTTCTCCTCTAATTTTTAGCATTTTTTTTTTTGCCACTTCCATGACATTAAGACAATACTGTAAGCAATAAAATATCTATGAAAGTGCATAAAGAAATTATGAAAGTTGTGGAAATGAGAAGAAAAATCGAGAAGAAGCGTGTGTGTTGTATTCTCCCTCTAACAGGCAATTGTCAAATGTTGTTCGTTTACTGTGCTCCTGTTGTTTAATGCTGTCTAATTCACCTCGAATATGACACTCTTTCACTGTTTCTTGATAAAAGGTGTGATTGGCAAGACACAGGTGGGGTCTTCTTTGCACACATTACACACAATTTGGGAAAATTTTTAAGTAAATACTGTATGTGTCTCTATAATATATCTAGAGAGTTCTAGTTGGGCATTATTAGAATATTTAGGTACCTATATATTTCAAGGAACCTTAAATATTTAATTAAATGCATCAATAGTGCGTAAAAGCCAATTTCAGACAATTCGCAGAGATCATATCAGCTTCACTCCAATACAATGAAATAATGCTTGCCGCCCCCGCCCCATGTTCGAGGATGGCCAGTCCCAAGGTCACCTCGGCGTGAATTTGTTTAAGGTGTAGAAGCTGTTGCCAACACAATAACCACACCCATGTCACCAAGACAAATACAGTACTCACAACATTAATGGAAAGAGGAAGACAAATGCTCATAATTTTTTTTTTATTTGCAAATCACAATTTATAAAAGACAGTATACAAACCTAAACTAGCAGCAATAGGGCACTGCATCCGACTGGCATAGTTATAATTATAATATACTGTACTGCATTGTGACATTTTTATAAACTGTGATTGGCAAATAAATTATAACAAAAAGTTGTGAACATTTGTCTCCCTTTTCATTAATTGTGTGAGTACTGTAGTATTTGTCTTGTGAGTACTGTAGTATTTGTCTTGTGAGTACTGTATATGCCTTGAGAACATTTGTCTTGTGAGTACTGTATATGCCTTGAGAACATTTGTCTTGTGAGTACTGTATATGCCTTGAGAACATTTGTCTTGTGAGTACTGTATATGCCTTGAGAACATTTGTCTTGTGAACAAATGTCAGCACACCTGTTTATGTATGTATGAGCGTCCGACTTTCAACATTCCTCGATCATATAAGAAAGAGACATAGCTAAATGGAGGAGACTGTCTCAACATTCTGTATCACTTGGCTTTACACAGCAAATACCGACAGATGGACTGTCCAGGAAGAAAAGAAAAGTACATTAAAAGTTTTAGGCATCGGCTTAAGAAGGAAGTTGAGAGTGAGTACTGTACCTGATTGGGCACTGGGAAGATATTTATTTTGTACACATACTGTAATGTCTTTTAACAGCTGCTGCAATACCCAGTGTTCTCCTTTATTCATATGCTAAAAACCTTGCTGCTCCTGCATGTATAGTTTTGTATTCTGTACTGTACAAATACCCTGCACTGTATTTGGTTCTCCTCACAGTACCTCACAATACAATACAGTGTTATATAAGTGTGTTTTAGATAATGAATTTAGAGTGATGTACAGTTTTGTTGGTTCCTTTTGAGATATTCTAGTGTTGAGTCAATCTATGCTGTTGTGTTGTTCATGTGTGTGTTCCACTTTAAATCTGGTGAGAGGTGTGTGCCTGGTTTTTGTGTCTGATGTTTCAAAACATTTCCTGTCACTTTCTACACCTCTCTTGCAGCACTCTCCTTTATTCTTTTCTTTAAACAGTATTTCTGTTTACCTTCATTCATCCCACATTAAGAGTCAAGACCAGTAAAAATTATCAACATTCGTAAAACAGTATCTGAATCTTTCACCATTAATGCTGGGAGTGACATAATTAGGTAAAGATACAGGTGAGGACTGCCAATTTATTTTTTGTTATCTTTTTACAGAATTTTTTCTTATCTGATTATTGCAATGCATATAATGCAGATCTGGTAAAAGAGGCAAAAACAAAGTAAACACAAGTGAAAGCTTAAAAATATAAAATGCCAGTTTTGTCAGAAATACAGTACAGGTACTCCCTTTAAAAGATCGCATAGCTAAACCATCAATGATGTCATATGATTAACTAAACTGAACAGAACCTTACCTAAACAAAACGTAATGTAAGATTATAATGGTTGGGTTTGTGTCATATACTATCAATAGTCCTGCAACCTACCTCTCCAAAGGAGTGTTCTTGACATGATGCTTTGTATTCATATTTTAGACCTTACAATACAGTACATAATTTTTTGCTAAGTTTTCTTGCATCTCTACCAGATTTGCACTCTATGCAATGAAATAAAAACATTGGTGAAGATCCCATAAAACTAATAATAAGACATAAATGAGCAACCCTCTCTTTAACAATTATACCAATAACGTGTTTTCATGCACAAGTGTCTACACAATCTAATGTTCAAAATATAGGTGAACACTGTTTTCATCAACAATTGTGGAACAACTGAAACCAATGACTCAAAATTATAGTACAGTATTGGTAAATTCTTATGAAACTTTGCCTTTGCCAGAATCTCCTTGCCACTGATCAGTGAAAAATAAATTGTTATATGTCCCGGTACATAAAAGCATTAATACCCTAACACACCCGATGACAGGGCTCTGAAGCAGGGACTAAATGTGGGATTATAAACAAAAATCCAAACAAACTAACTGTACTGTACTGACCAGTACTGTCATCAACTCTATATGTCAGAAAAATATACATTTTATGAGGGTGCTGACTCTTGCTTAATAGGGAAAGAGATGCAGGGCATTTTGAGTTGGAAACTTTTTACAATTAGAGGAGTACACACTTTTATTTATTTTTTCTTAAAGGTAGTTAGCCCTTTGATGTAAGATGTGCTGCATATGGCACAGATGCGTCAGTAAGCTGACTGTGGATGTGCAATACAGTAATCAGACATCTTATGTCTGATTATTTCATAAAGAGTTGTCATGTACCTTATAATTCTTACACTAATCCTAATTCATTAATACAGTACCATCAAGAATGTTTGAGTTTAATAATCTGTCAAACATCAGCAGATGCTACAGACTAAATAAATATCCCAAATGTAACAGAGAGGTTTCTCAACAAAAGAACCCATTTATTTCAAACTTGGAATAAGTGCCAACTGTGTGTTGCAAACTATTATACAGACTGTTTTAATGTATAGAATGCATATCAATTTAAACAGTGAAAAACAAATCTGAATTAAATTAAGAAAATGCAACTACAACTGTACAGTACAGGCAGTACCCGGGTTAGAGACGAGTTCCATTCCTGGGGACATTCTTAAGTAAAAAATGTAAGCAAGTCAAAACACACAACCTATGTTCATACCGTATTTACAGAACAATTTTAAAATCCCACTACAGTATATCATAGCCTAAGTCATACCCTAAGTCATTATACATAGCTAAAATAACTTAATATAAGAGAAAAGAAATAGAATGACAATATACAGTAAATGAACGTCAAAGATAAGTCATCAGGTAAATAAAATACTGTAAATTTAAAGTTTAAATTTATGGGACCTCGTTCGTATCAGCGGATGTTTGTAAGTCGGACGTACGTAACCCGGGGACCTCCTGTACCAGGTTGGCCTTGTGCCATTGGAACTGTATTACACTGACAAAAGCAGTCATTGTACTCAGACTTTGGTCCATTTCTGGTAAAATTGTAAGAGTTCCACGATGGCTTTTCTTTAATTTGCCAGAAGTAGCAAAGTTGTTTTAAGAAAATTTAAAGCACAGTACAGAAGTTTTTTCCTTCCTTTGCCATACTATTGTGAAAATCCCTTAACAAAATAGGCTATTAATAAGGTGACATTCCTAAGATGTACCTTTATCATGTTTTTATATAAACAGCACCTGTACTACTACAGTACAGTATAATGCAAATTATTCTCAATATTCCTTTAAAACCCCACATATTTCCTGTTGTACAGCCCAACCCACAAACAAACTTTATTTACTGGTACAGTAATAGCCTGTATTTTAAGTTTTAGAATATATATATATATATATATATATATATATATATATATATATATATATATATATATATATATATATATATATATATATTTAAAACTTAAAAACAGGCATAGAAGCCTGAAGAGTCAATGGTTTATGTCATCAAGTTATTGGAAGCTCCAACAACTTGTCCCTGAATACGAATTCGCAACTTTCGATTTACACCAGGTACCTACTTTACTGCTAGGTGAACAGGGACTAATGGGGGCTAGGAAGTATGTCCAAACCACTTCCACTGGCCCGGGAATCGAACCCGTGACATCTCGCTTGCGAAGGCAAGAGAGGTACCACTCTACCACCAGCACCCCCTATTTAACATAATTTAAGTACAATACAGGGATACTAGTTTTTAGCGTGCCAAACAGCCTGTCAACACACCATACAGGTGTCAGTCTCTGTGTCTTTTCAGTGGAGGTAACATCTTGCTTCAGACTCTCTTCAACATAAACGCTTTTTTTTCTGTGTTTCCAGTCAAATTATTGGTCATTTTGAAATTTACTTTATATATTGACAATATATAATGCAGTGCAGTGTTGATTTAAAGAAAATAATCTTGAATTACACCAAGTGAACTAAAATTTTATGGGTGAAATGGCACCATGGGGTGACTTCTCTTCCACCCCAATGCCTTCTCTTCTCCCTTCTCCTCCACCCCCATTCTAATTCCCATCATCATCATCATCCAGGAGCCTTCTACATACACACCTCAAAGTAAGTGTACTTTACTACCTTTTTGTTGACTTTAGGCAATTTTCAGTGAGCTGGAACCAATTACCCAAAAACCCATTGAAACAATGGTTTCGGTTAACGAGCAACCTTCTGGAAGGAATTGTGCTCGTTAACCGAGGGACCACTGTGTATGTGTGTTTATCTTTCTAGTTTTCATGAGACTGTATACAGGAGGATAAATGCAAGAAACTCTATATGAAAACTCCAATTAATAAGTATGGGTGCCTTGCTTACAATTTGGCAGTCAATGTTCAACATAATAAAATAACTTAACAATCCTAATGTCTTCAACAATCTGTGAAAACTAGATTTTCATTCACAGTCAACTGTGAATCTATTAGTAGAGCATGAAAAATAAATAAACAAAACTACAAAACAGTAAAATAGTCAAACATGTGGCCAAAATCAACCTGAAAGCCGAGTCTACTAATCTGCTGTACTGTATTTATTTTACCCTAGATATAAACTTCTTTCTTACCTCCTTTAAACTCTCATTAAAAACCTTAAAGTAAAAATACAGCATTAGAACCAATTCAGAAGCATGAGTTTAAATTCACATTATTGCAGAAAACAAAAATATCAACAAACAGCTTGTCTGCCCATTTCGTTTTCATAATTGTGACACTTTTTACAGAATAAATATAAATCATGATTTCTTTTATGTAAAAGAATAATATAATGTGGACATGAATCAGTACAGTACTGTACCTGGTACCAGTACTCCTGTAAACACAGTCCAACATGCAGGTGACAAACAAACATGCTGTTTTACCATGAAAATCTTTTAAAATATAAAACAAATCAACCAAATTGAACCTATTCATATTAGGGAAAATATATTCAGAGATCTTGAGATAGGGTTTGGAAGGTTAGGTACGATTGGGTTGGTTGGTTTTATTAGAACTTCACAAAAATAACAAAATTCTCTCTGATCGCAAATTCACAACATAATATCCCTTGGCTTATAAACTTGTCTAAATTATAGCAATTACTTTTTTCTAGCACCTATGCACACTATTACTTTTTATGCAATTATAACACACTTGAGTACTTCGAACATTTAGTGATCATTCACATTATAGACAGGAAATATTGGTACAGAAACCAACACTCAATTTATAACAAGAGAACTGTAGGTGAGGATAAGTATAGTCATAAGAACAGTCAACTGAATGGCCTTAAGTTAACAGAGTGGTGAAAGAACTGAGGTGTTTGCCATGTGGCGTGTTTTAGCAAGACCTGGCACGAGTGGACTGCCCCAACACACCATACTAAGTTGCCAGCCCTGGGACACCTGGGGGCTGTTGTCAGTCCCCAGCACACACACAATATCTGGGGCAGGAGGTGAATGGCCTGCCGTCATTCTTCCCGGCCTTGGCCAAACCTCCATTACCCACGTAAGTTTCACTTTCCTATCTCTAACATTGCACCCTTCACCGCCCTTATCACTCTTCCTTGCTCTTCTGAACCTCATCTGAAGCACGGGTTTTACTGATAGGCACAAGAACAGCAGCATGAACCTCGACAATCACAACTCGAAACACAACCATCAAAGCTGATCACTTCCATTGCCAGAATCACATGTAAACCAACCTGAGGTTCCTTGTCCTTTCATTCGCTGCATATCAGAGTGTCCAGCGTACATAAAACTGTCACTTTTGAATGGTCACACACAATAAAATCTGTCTTTCTGTCCACAAATTCCTCACTATCACTAATTCATGCGGCCATGTTAGTTGGAGGGCTCGATATCAGCCAATAACTGCCATGAAAACATAAGCAACAAATAACCGATAGGTGGCGCAGAGAGATTCACGCTATAAACAGAAGCAACGCAAACTAATCTAATTCTTTTAACTTAGATTCCAATACTTCAATTTCACCATATGATCAGTGCTGAGGACACTCGATGACAACCATATGACGATAGCAAGACCTGAGTGGGAGTATAGAAGAGGTCATTCACGAAACTCCGCTACTAGGAAAAGGATGGTTCCACTCCCTTCTCGTTATGCTTTTTTTCTTTGTAATTCGCCTTATAAAATCTAAATAAGGCGGGCATTTGTTATAGCCTTGTGTTTTTTTTTATGGGAATAAGACTACCAAAAGATAATGACACGGGATTGAATTGCAAAGAGCGCTGTCTCTTAGGGAGTAAATGAAAGTTTGTCTTAAGCAATTTGATAATTTTAGCTCATGTTTCGTAGTGTTCGTCCCTTTACACTCCTTCTACCCATGCCGACATTGATATTGATATTAGCATCAAAGTGTAATACTTACGTTTGTTTTATCTTCAATAAATAAACATCTCTAACACGGTTTCTTTGTCGCCAAAAATATATAATTGTAACTAAACTTCTAATATACGAAAAATACTAAAAATAAACTTTTTGGGAAAAGATACAGGACTTCATATTGTTTAATCTTCATTGGCTAATTTACTATTAATGTAAATACCAAAATCCCTTTAAATTTTAATATATTTTGCAACACATGATATTCATTGAATCACTTCACTTCCTATTAATTACCCTAACCATACGAATATATTAAAGTGTATAATGAAAGCCTTAGCAATGTGATATACACTTAACAGGCATATACTGTTTGGTACACCACAGATTTAAATAAAAGGTTATCAGTGTACCAGGATTAATGATCTATGTCATGTGCAGGAAATTTACTTTTACATTAAGTCACCAACTCGCCTCTCGTCAGTCGGTCAACTTGTCCACATGCCAAAGGAACCACCAAGCTGGTTGGCTGTAGAAGTGAGGTGACAGGAGTTATGACCTCACATAATAAGTGTTACCGTCACTGACACCGTTATTTACTGAGGGTGTGTTACTTAAATAGGTGTACACAGGTGCAGCCTCTTACCTCCCTACACACCCTGCAGTTGTGAGGTGAGGTGACAGGAGTAACCTGTTTCTCATGACAAGGATTACCGCCAGTTACCATTTAGACGGACACGTGTGCTCCTGAGTTGATACAATAAATATGAATGTTTTAAGATGTTGATGTAACTTTTCCCATTAAAAAATCCCGGCAAGCAAATTTCCTTTAAAAATTGTCAGGGCAAATATATATATATATAAAAGGTAAATTTCAAAAGTCTCTTGCCCTGGACAAGTAAAACCAGAGAGAGATCTGAACAACAAGTGGTATGAGAAGATGAATGGCAACTGTGGTTTAACGTGTGCATTTGTAAAGTCATGCACTATAGTAAAAGGAAAACCACAACAACTACACCATGAAACCAAATATCCCAATAGAAAAGCTCTAAAAGACTTCTCACAATAAAGACTTACTTTGTTTAGCAAGGCCCTAAAATTCTCTAAGATTGTCGCAGCCGTAGCAAATAAGGCGATTAGAGTTGTGAGGGCTATCCGTAAATCGTTCAGATATATGGATAGTCCAAAATTTCTTCAGCTGTTTAAGTCACTGGTGAGTGGCTTCCTTGAGTATGCCAAAAAGGCGTGGAACCCTGCGCAGATGAGCAACGTCACATTCAAAAAATCTCCAGGGGCGTACAACCAATTAAACTAGTGCCAGAACTCAAAAGATAAGACCAGCTCAGAGAGAGTGGAGTCTTTGGACTACCAGCGGTTGAGAGGGAGATAATTATCAGATCATCAGATGTACTGTACTGCATAAGAAACTGCATGGTTAGACCACACAGATTCCTGAAACTGGCACGAGATCAAATCCCTAGTGGGCACAGCCTTAAACTATAGAAAGAGCAATGCCCAACTGACCTAGTCAGAGTGGTAGATTCATAGAACCAACGCCCAGAGAGTGTCGTTATTGTGTAGGCACTGGAACAATCAACCATGCCTTAATGACTACCGAGACTACAGTATAACTGCATAACATTTAGTTGTATATTTTCAGTAATATAGGTGGGTCCTTTGTGGCATAAAAAGGACTACCTATCCTAGTCCAGGGCTCGATAAGGAAACATTGAGTAGATGTGTTCATAAGAAGTGCGTATCGTTACGTTACATTGGGGTTAGCGTGACGCACCCAAGCCACCCATACATACTTTCAGTTTATTGTCGACCATGGCTAGCACTTTTTCCTTCTTGGTAAGGAGCTTACTGCTCTTTGGGGTTGTAGTGGATTCCTCCCCTACAAGCATCGAACCTTCTCGAATTCCCCAGCCTACGCCTCCAGCGCCGCCCATGGAGCGGGGTTCAACTATCTACCCACGCCTACCCCCGCCTTATAAGGCCTGACACCGCTGTGACCGCTCTCTTTCTACCCAGTGCCACCAGCAAGCAACACCTCCTCCTCCGCGCCGCTCCCACTGGCGACCTCGGCGTCCCTCAAGCCACGTGCTCCTCTGGGCACCCTCACCAATCAGTTCTCTCCTACTCAACGCTTGTTACCATGCTGCCTAACCAAGCATCACGTCCTACCGAACCCAACACACCTGTCCTGCCTCAGACGCCACCCCGGCCCAGCAGTACCCCCTGCCGCTCCACCTGATGCGGCCCCTGCTCCTGACGTGGATCCACACACCCCTCTTTTCTCCCTCAGGTACCCCCTGCTACTGTCATGCACTCTGCTGCTGTCGTGGACCCTGCTGCTGTCATGCACCCTGCTGCTGTCATGGACACTCTTCCTTATGCAGCCCCTGCTCCTGACCCAGGACCACACACCCCAGCAGGCGCATCTGAGGACTCTGTACCTGTCGCGAGGGAAGCACAATATTCATCACCTCCACAACCCTCCTTCTCCCTCTTTTCTCCCACAGCTGTCGTGTAGCTAGACAGAGTTGCCCCCCCCTAGCGACCGGCTCATCCACGCCCTCGCCATTCTGCCTCACATGTGGCACACAACCGTGCCAACCTCCAGCCTCACCCGGAGGGGAAGGGGAGTATTGTAGTGGATTCCTCCCCTACAAGCATCGAACCTTCTCGAATTCTCCAGCCTACGCCTCCAGCGCCGCCTACGGAGCGGGGGTCAACTATCTACCCATGCCTACTCCCGCCTTATAAGACCTGAC
Source organism: Homarus gammarus (assembly GCA_958450375.1). Classification (NCBI taxonomy): domain Eukaryota; kingdom Metazoa; phylum Arthropoda; class Malacostraca; order Decapoda; family Nephropidae; genus Homarus; species Homarus gammarus. The sequence goes on from CAUDMG010001683.1 coordinate 1,957,418, forward strand.
ACCGCTGTGACCAGTCTCTCTTTCTACCCAGTGCCACCAGCAAGCAACACCTCCTCCTCCGCGCCAGCCTGGCGTCCCTCAAGCTGCGTGTCCCTCCTCTGGGCACCCTCACCACCCAGCTCTCTCTACTCAATGCTTATTTCCATGCTACCTACCCAGCAACAAGCTGCATTGTACATCCAATACAATATGTATACAGTGAGCACATTGTGAGTTTCCTTTCTCCATCCCATCCTGAGTGTGAACCAATATCTCATAACCCCACAGGGTCTTACCCAAACTTACCGTACTTGCTTGGGCTTTGTTCTCACAATGTGTGTTATTTTAACGTATTTATGTGTCATGAGAGAACAAGCACATCTGCACTGAGTGCAATCAAGGAAAGGATTCTAATACTGTACTAATTTACTGCAAAAGGATAGCCCACTGCTTTGGACGAACGCGTTCACCACCTAGTGGCGCCGCCAAGCGGCTGGGGAGTAAACAACAATTACCAGGCAAGGAATAAAGGAAGCATTAAGAAAATTTCGGGGAAATCGTTATTTTTTTGTTTTGTACATTATTTTGTAGCAGCTGTAATGGGGTTCCGGTACTGGGCAGCTATTAATTGTTCTGGCAATTCCTTAAGGAACGGAAACATTTTTCTTTCGATTTCCTAAAGATAAAAAGGGGAGACGTACACCTACTTTTGTTAATGTTTTACTTTTTATCCTCTTCGCCACTGATCGGCTCCTTAGCCGCTCGGGCCCATCTGCCACGTCTCTGTTAGGCACTGTTGACTATTCATTAGTTTATATGAGCTCTTTCTTTATTGAATGCTTATAATACTGATAATGTTCCACTCTTCAGAATTGCTATTTAACGTCACAGCAACATTAGAGTATATAAGATATGCAGGATACTGTTGTGTTTTCGAAAATATAGGCTGGAACCTTGAAGTTTTGGGGCATTATTCGTTTTAGGACCAGCCACGACTTTTTGGACGCAATTATAAGTTTTTCCAGTATATTTCGATGTATTTTGAATGGATTTCATATTAATTTCTTGGGCAAATTCATGAAAACCTTACCAAACAGTAGGGAGAAACACTCAAAACAGAACCAATTATCCAAACTAAACGAAATCTAACTTAACCTACCTAGCCTAACTTAACCTTACCTTTGTCTAGGTAAATTTGTGTCGTTTCATGAAAAACCATCTCCAAAATTTATGTTTTCCAGTCACTTTTCTTGTTTAATGATTGGTCAAACTTCGGTTTAGCGATGTTGAAAAACTGGGGATTCTGTGCTCCAAGTGTGCATCAATACAATACAGTACTCCAATGCAGCTTAAAAATAGAGAAAATATAATATACCGGGTAAATCTATAAAATAAGAAAAATTGAAGAGCAAGGGGGTGTATGTGTGGGAAGTGATTGAATGTATGGAGGCAGTCAGCTGTGACTGTGGCCAGCCACTCTCTCCCTGTGTGAAGTCATGGGATACAGGCAGCAGCCACACACATCTCGAGTCAGATTGGTGACTGCCCACCTGAATTGTGTCATGTATATTCTGTACCAATAAATGAGAGGAATAAAAAAAAAAAAAAATACTGCAGTGCTATTTGGCAATTATTTTCACTACACACAGGACATGAGACAGCAAATAGCTGAGAAATCCCCCATGCTGCTTCCCCCTCCCCTGCTCTGTTTGCTAACTCCCTCACATGTAACAAATGTTTCCTTTTATGTTTTTGACCTGTATGAACAATTGTGTGTATGCAAGAATCCCCCCCCCCCTCCCAAAAAAAATGTATACTGTATCTATCCAAAATTACAAGTTGAAAAATAACATAACTCAAAGCTCAGCCTCACCCACTCTCAGTGCTACTGGGTGACGAGTCGGCTACACAATTACATGCCATCTCTACGGATAATATTCTTCGTTATCTCTCGTTCAGCGATAATTTCGCTCAGCGATAAGTTTTTCAGGAATACATCCCATCGTTAAACGAGGTATACCTGTATCTACCTGAAATTACGACTAGAAAAATAACCATGACATATATATAGTTCAGAGGTGAGGAATAGTTGGAAATTACTTAGCATCCATTTACATACATTAATTTGTTCCAGAGCATAGCCATTTTGTGGAGTGTTCTGGATACTGGGAAGCCAGATAAAGTCCCATACCTGTCTGTCTGTACAGTATACACTATATATATATCACTAACAAACAATAAATTCAATGGATATAGGACAACATTCACACATGTTCCTTTACACAATATGTAACCAATGCAGGTATATTAAAATCAATCATTCTAAGGAGTATTTTTGGTATGATTTTATATTTTTGGGATTTTTTTTTTTACAGATCACTTAAAATAAAATAAAAATCCAACGATCGAGTTGTCCAGGTTATTCTATCTCCATAATTACCTAAGTAAACTACAAGAAGCCTTGCCAGAATATGTTACAACACAAAAACTCATCATAAGTACTAATGAGAAAATAAATAAAACTGTGTAGTGACTGTGTTATGTGATGATTGCACTGAACTGAATATTACTTTCACATTATGAAACAGGATACAGAGTACAGTATATTTAATATTAACTTTAAAAACTCCGGTTTATGGTAACCAGAGTATATAAAAAAAGGAACCTTCAATGTAAACTTATCCATAGATTTTGCAGTGCACCACTGACATAGGTCTTCCTGTAAGAATCAGGAAATTTTAAATTCAATTATGAACTTAAACAGAATTGTAAATAATTTTGCATAAAAAAACAAAAAATAAATCTGCATGAGTCTATAAGCTATGCACTAGTGTTTAAAAAGATTAGTGCTTGAGAGAAATTGCATTAATATGATTTGTTATGAACCCTGAAGGTGGGAAGAGCATTTCTTTTAAGAGACAAATCTCATTCATATCTTGACTGAAAGTGGGTGCCATAGGCCTGAAGTCCATTAGGGGAATTGTGGACCCTGCAGGCTCTATACTGTACTAAGCCTTTGCCCCCCCCCCTCCTCCAAAAAAGAGGCTGGAGCCGTCTTCCATTTCCTTTTGCTTCCTTAACTGTTATGGTAGGTGTCCATTCTGTACTTGGGATGCATTGAGGCACCTCACTCAGTGTCTGGCCACAAGGACTTGAAATCAGCATTTGCTGTGCAGGTGGTAAGTGCTATATCCACTGTCATTGTTTCCCTAATGATTTCATTTACCCTCTCCAGACCTTATGATCAGAAAACAACCAACATTGATCTTTAAATATTTTTAATCACTACTGGTTAATCCACAGCATAAGACACTATGCTGTACTACATTTATTGGGTTGATTTTCGGGGTTGCCGTTGAGCTTATATTTACACCGGCTGCTTTTCCATTGATTATATTTAATAAGTTAATCTAAAGCACAAATAGCATTTGAAAGCACTGCATGAATAAGACATTATCCTTATCAATTAACTTTTACAGGCCAGGGACATACCAAACAAAAATATTTTAAATGTTTAAAATAATCCTACAGTAAATACTGCTAAAGTACAAAGATCCCCCTCACTTAAAACACAGCCTTCTAATATACATGTACAGGTATAGGCACTGCTCAAGTGATACAAACAAACCCACCAAAGCACTTTTCAACTGCATCATCAGAATGGTGCAGGAAGTCAGTCGTCACTTATCAACTGATAACAGCTACCTAAACTATCATTGACACGCACATTCAATAACACTTGCATACAAATGCAGTAAATACAAATTTACCAAGTGACATAAAAATATGCATGGAATGCTGAAAAAAGTAAGGAATTTTTCAAATCATTCTAGCCGAGAGATATACGTACAATACTTTCTTCAATATAACTTAAAATTAAAAAAATTAAAAATAAATACCTATGGTGGGTTTATGTTTGATATAAAACTGGATGAAAAGTTATATACAGTGGGTACTGTACAAAAAACTTTGCAACAATACATTCATATTAAGTGTATACTTAAGTCTAAATTAAATATGGCAATTTAATGACAAGTAACATATTATACTGATAATATAAACTTGGTATAATATTTCATAAAGCAAATGGTTACAAGCAACATAGATACTGACATGAGAGAAATAATTGCTAATTTAAAGACAACCATTACGGAGGAACATAGGAAAATAATGCAAATACGCTATTGAATACAATGAATGATACAATACATTAATAATTTTTTAATGAAGTTTAGAAGCACTGTGTTTCCTTAACATGTACACCAGACCCTACAACTATCATAAATATATTTATATATATATATCTTTATTTATATCTTTGGTGCTTGACGGACTTGGTCCAAATGAGATGAATAAAAAACACCTTTGAGCTTTGTAGCCTAGGAACATTTCCCTAAAATAGCTATTTGAGTATCATTGGAAGATAGAATATTAATCATCTATGCATGGAAAACTGTAGTATTGTACTGTACTGTACTGGAAGGCCAGACAAGTGCTGGTTTCACTGTCATTCTCATAATGTGTGAAGCTGAATGGAAACTCTTGACTGCAATCTTTGTATACGGTAATGAATTGTCAAAATCCTAAATACTAGCGTGTTGAGAACTTCACTACTTTGCAATAACTTTATGAAGAGTAATTAGTGATATTCCAATTTGATGAAACAAAAGAAAATAATTGTGGCTTCATTTTGCAGTACTGTACTGTATTCAACAGAATAGTTGTCATAAGATGGACTAAATAATTGTCATAAGATAGAATTTCTCTACAGTAATGTAGCATCTAGTAAAATAAAGTACTGTACTGTACCATATTTTTGTTACAGGAACAAACATCAACGAAAAATCTGGATTAAAGAAATTAAATTAATTATGAAACTAGATAATATCTATGACCACTTGATTTTATGTACCATGTATATAATCAATGTTTATCTATTACCAGCTGTCACTTTAGAATTCCACCAGAATACTGTACATGGAAAACATGATGGCACCCGATTTATCTACATACATAAGTAATTTATTTATATCCTGTTAGGATGAATCAAATTACCTAGTTTTTAAGGTATTATAGGTTATAACATTAAAAGTGCATGCAATTTTTTTTTCTAAAAGAGGCAATGAAATAAAACAGGATATGAGAAATCATTTAACAAAGATATTAGTGTCCACGTTAAGCTAAAGTGAGGCAAGATGGGTGCTGTTACCTTGTTTCTTAACTGTTAGTATTGATGATGTAAGGAGATTATGGCTTTGAAGTTTTGGGAAAGAATATGAAACAAAAAGTAGTGAAAGTTACAATATCACTACAGTTTAAACAAATGATACTTACAGTTTATTGCAATAGTTAAAACAGCCCATGGGAATTATAAGAAGCAGATAAACATTGAAAAACAAGGAAACATTTTTAAAAATAGTAATGCAAAGTGAAATCCAGTACCTGTATGAAAGACTGGACATCAACTGAAAAAGTCTAAAAATTATCTACTAAGGCAGGTCAGACAAGAGCAAATACTGATACTGTATTAAATATTGTATAATGACTAAAACCATATGAAGCTTATTTATATTTTCAACTACAGTAGCTGATAAAATAATTCCATATGTAAAGCATTTATATCAGCCACAGGCATATTACTGTCTCACTTCCTACATTGAATTAAGAAGCTATATACTGCAAGAAGGCACTGATAAACATTTTAATATATTAGTCACTAATTGGAAAATAGTAAAAATTATTAGTTTATCCTCTATGAGGGACTTAAGGATTTCATTCACCACAGGCTAATATAACAATTCATCTGGGGCAGCAAATTTAAATCTTTGCCAGGGATGCTTGCGTCTGGGGATGGTGGTGATGACATGGTATGGCTGCAGGGACTACAGTATGCTCACTAAAAATTTTCTATCAGCAGGCTGGCTTAAGTTTCTTATCAAATACCTTCCTCACCATCTTTCCATATTACAGGCAATTATTTTCCTGACCTACGTAGTCATTCATACCCATATAGAGGACTGATGGAACATCTCTCTGCATTTTGGCAGTAAAATATCCCAATAACTGTCCAGATAATAATGTGCCACAGTTATTGAAAGTAAATATACTGTATATACCCACTGAAGGTTTGGTAAGAAATGTATCCTTAATACAGTAGACACCTATGTCGTGATACAAGAGACCACAAACAACTTTACATCTCTCCTAAAGCTTGATGTGATAACATTAAACTTTTATTTTTTTTTTTTAAATAAACCCACATCATGACATTTATGAAATGTAATAGAATACTGAAGTAAATTATACATGTGTTCTAAAGCGGTGTTATTTACCATCATGTTAGACGCAAAGTGAAGAATATACAACTGAAATTAAAATACCATATCTGCAGCAGATTATGCCAGACATTAGAATTTTGATGATGAATATATCAGCCGTAGCAAACCATATCTTTCACATGGCCTTCAAAATCTATTAATCATTATAGTACCATTATGCAGATTTAACATACATCAAGATTTTGTCCTATATTTCTATGAATTTTTGGAAAAAGAAAAAATAAAGTCTACAGAGGGAGTAGCACCACAAAACTCAATTGACAAAGATTTAATTCCCTTATCAAATATACAAGTAAACACTGTTACTGTATAAAGCCAAGTGTTTATTTCTAATATACATGAATCTTTCATGATGGGGTCACTAAGGAAGAAACAACAGGTTGTAAGCACCAATACTGTTAACAAGATAAGATACTGGTCGTGTAAAATATTAGTTGAGGAAATGAAAGGGCTATCATAAAATCCTTGGTGGTCTCGGACATTAAAGTTTTATGTACAACTAATACTCCAATTTCCTATATTTCTGATCAACTGGGAAGTCTCCATTGATAAAAGTGCAAACTACATATATTAAATTCATTCTTTACCATCATCATCATGTGTTTTATGGCCATTTTCCATGTTTGCATGGGTTGGCCGCGTATGAACAAGTTACTTCATACATTTAATCAGAATACCTTTATTAATAATGGTGTTTCTAATTATAAGTCCGGTAAATGAAAAGTATGTAATCACCCAGATACAAACACTGACATATGCAACCGCTCCCTCATGCATGGAGGGGTGCCCCTTGAGGTTTTATATCTCACTGTTTAACCAGAACTGTCATGGGAACCAGCCCAGTGAGCCCAGGTATTGAACACAGGGCAGTAGTGCCTAACGTGGCAGAATGCATGGACACAACTCCTACAATATAGGAATTCTGAGTATCAACTACTGAGTAAGGAACACTATCGAAAATTTCATTTTTTCGCCCCCCTAGTGGGTCGATGACCTGTGTCTGGGTGGGCTATTCCCAGTAAAAAAAAATCAACATCATGGAACATGCTAAATCTGCCTCAAATAATTTGCTACTAACTACAGTACTGTATTACCTTTTAAGTAATGCGTTTTAGACTCAACCGCAATACTGTATTCTACACAAGATAAAGAGCAGTGCAAGCAGGTGTACTTATCAAATGTACGAAGGTGTGGGACAACCTTTGTCAACAAAACCCCAAAATTTTGCTGTCCTTAACACTTTACAATATGAGTACCAGGTACTGTATATTGTTGGACAAATAAAGTTGGCAATAAAATAAAAATGTTGACACAAAGTATGAAGTTTTCAGCAAATACAACTACAGTACTACTTGGATTGAGTATTAATACTACTGTATATATAAACTTTACCCCAGCTCACTCCTTTTGTTCATTATATTGTGAACAGTATTCAACCTGATGCATTCAGTCGTGCATGGTGTTAAAGTCCCTAATGTGATGACACCAAAGCTAGAAAAGTGTCTGACAGGTGACATTAAAATAAGGTAACAGCCAATGATAGAAGACAGTAAGCCAATTATCAAAAGGGCTACTCTCATCTGGTACCCCTCCCTTATCAAACTCAGTTACGTAACTTACTGGGGCTCACACACACATCATTAGAAACTTATGGTGTATTAGTATAAATGAAACAGGCAAAACATCAGCTTGTTTATCAATTCAGAATATAAAATATAAAATGGTGGGCAGCTGTATTGAGCGTTGCAGAAGTCTCTGATAATTACTGTATGTGTAAATAAAGAAGAATCCAAGCAGTACAGTATATATATTTGGGATTGACTCACCACAAAATCCCCTGCTTTCAATTCATTAAATGGCATCTTGGTTATGGAAATGTAAAAAGTACATCCAATTCTTTTTTTTTAAAATAATTAAAACATCTTCCAAATTTCACGTGATTCAAGTAATGCCGTTGAGTTTGATGTTTTTGTATGAAGAAACTCTGTGACTGATACCTAAGAAATGTCCTCTGCAAACTGCATAAACTACTTTAATATATTAGAACAATTTAGAAGATATAAGAAAAGCTGCATATGAAAATTAAAACCTGCAGAAAATTGGTATACTAAAAGCAGATTCTGGACAGCTGTATAAGTGTATAGCTGTAAGGTGTGGGATGTTGTCATATATTGAATGATTAAGCCCGAATCAAGATTTTAGGGGTATATATTTTGTAAAATATTGTATTCATAATCTAGATTTCAAGAAATGTCAAATCAATAAAGTTCAGAATTAAATGTAAGATGCTTTCAATACTATACACTTCAGTAATACAAAAGTACAAACACATACACAAATAAAAATATGTACTGTACTGTATATGGACTTATAAAGAAATGGAAATCTGATATTATTACAGAATATGAATGTGAAGTATGGATTCTGGTTGCTAGAGGTAGGAGCAAATGAAAAGCAACAGAAATGATGAGTTTGAAAGCAGTATGCGAGATAAATACTGTTGTGGTAGTGGAGTACCACAACACTTTATCAATTACAACAGTGGAATGACAACAAATGAAAGTAGAAGAATGTGTGTGCATTTGCTTTTCCTTCCAGTCAGCCAGCATTAAGCATACATTCATGAGTGATTACTGATATGAGTGAAGGACTAGGATCCCTTCTTGTGTGCTACCCCTGGCACACTTAACAATAAAATTAACTGTCATGTGCACATACCAATGGTGTAAGAACCCTTCTGCAGACCATTGTTTCACTAAGGCGAAGGGGTAAGCTACTCGTAGCTGTATTCAGTACACAGTGAATTACACCGTCCCCTTGGTAAAATTCCACTATCAACATGAGAACCTAACAGTGTAATGCTCAGTGCAAAGGGGTTAGTGTGCTAGGAGGGAACACAATTCTCAACTTTGTTAGGAAATTGGAAGTGACAATACAGTACTTACTGTATATTATGATGTAGGAAATTTAAAAAAATTTTTCTTGAAACTATGACTTACATGCTTACATTTTTTGGTTCTGAAGAGACTGGCTAATATCACTTTCAAAAGAAAAGAGCAAAAGATAAAGCTTATATCAATATGGCATTAAACAATTTATAGAAAAAGGTGTTTCAAAAACAATGTTCTTCTGGCCTGTGGACTGTTAACCAGAAAAAGTTTCTTACATGGAACTGCATGTTTAACTTGAGAGATGAGGGTTACAGTTAAATAGTTAAGATGTGGGTCATAAACTTGTGGCCACTTGACTTTCCTAGATGATGATGAAATATGAACACTTAAATAAAATAACAAACACACTGTCCAAGAGGAAATTTAAAAACGAGTGTCCATGTTAACGCATCCCAAATGGGTTCTAAGAGTTTCATTACACCTCTTATGGATGAAGACTTCCAAGGAAAAATCTCCAGTCCAAGAATCACATAGCTTGGAAATCCTGACCTGATCATCATTACCCACTGACAGAGAATCAAAACACTACCTTTCACTGTGGGCAAAAGAAACGTGTTGAAATAATCTAGCCTAAGGTTTAAATGTAAAAAAATAACAAATATGAAAATACTGTGGGGGACTATGATACAGTACCAATGTTCTGAATATACCAATCTCTGCACATTACTGTACTGTATATGCCATCAAAAGTATGCCTGACTCTTCCAACCCTAGATGTGTTACTCAATAATGATTTTTAGCTCTACAACTTTTACCCCCAAATTAACTTCAACCTTTTATACTGCATCAAAAATTTAACAGCCATCACATTTCTGCATATTAGTCACATACTACCTCCCCAAAAATGATTGCCCAACTGTTAAACTCTTGCAGAACTTCAATAAGTGTGAAATTACTGAAATATGAATCTCCCAATTACTACAAACAGGCAGACTCTGACTAAGTTATACAGATGTTTTTTGTTCTAGAATGCCCAGCAGTTAATCACTTTTTTCTTTACAGATAAGTATTTCTCAAGATGAGAATGTTTGACAGTCAGGTTTCTTAATGGGGCCTAGCCTCGTACAGTTATTAATCGTCCATCTTTGAAGAAGGTGCTACCTTCACGCTCAGGGATCATTACAGAACAATATCATGAGTGGCAGCACCAGATGAGGTGTTCTGTCATGACAATGTATGTAAACAAGATTTGACAGTCAGTCCAAGCTTTATTACAGGGTAAACTGACATGGCAGCTGATACCTAGTAAATATCAATGCAATTAAAAGTAATAATCATTTGCTATCACAAGTAAGTCTGCAAAAATAAGACAAGAAAAAAATATTCATTGATCATATGAATTTTGAAGCAAGAAAACTCCAGTAACAACAATTATAAACTGCTAAAAATGAAAGAAATATACCCAAGCCATTAATGGCCTTCATTAAAATATGGCTATGAAAAATGAAAACGAGCCAAAAATGAATCAAGCCATCACGCCCCTACATGTGGATACTTTGAGTTCTGATGGTTTTATCTGTGAAATTATATGAAAATTTGGCAGATCAGCTTTTCAAATATGGTGCTTCATTCTTTCTACATTTACTACTACAGACTTCAACTACCAAAAGTGTATCCCTCTACTTTTCTTGAGATTACGACAAAAACTAGTAAAATCAAAGCTTGAAAGCATATTACTTATTCACAATTCTTCTTGTCCAGGAAGACAATCTTGCCACCCATTTTGAAGTAAATCTTTTGTGGTCAATTTCAACACCACAATCTATAAAAAATGGTACTGAGGTTGAACACTACTCAACCACCATTATTTCCAGAAGCAAAGTTGAATTACTGACCAGTGTATCCATTCTTCCCAGCAGCAAGAAACAATTCTCTAAGCTCTTCTAAAAATTCAAATGATTCTTTACTTCAATATATGCAATACTATGTAAAGAAAGTGCCCCAGATGATGCAAGGTGTTTTAACTTGAGGAATCCTGGAATATATTACGAATGCAATTACTGTACCTAAATTATAACCCCCCCCCCCAAAAAAAAAAAAAAAAATTATATATATAATTTTTGGCAGCTGAAATCAATGACAACAGATATTAAAAAATAAATTAATTTAATTCGCTACATGAATTTTTCCCTTTTTCTTTACTTTACCAAACAAGATCCTTCAACATGCATATTTTACCCCAACTTTAACTACACTTCCTAAGTATATTTACTTCTCTGAAGGTCCCCAATTCATAAAAATTCTAAACACAAGAATAATAATGAATTACACAAGAGCTTTTAAGTTCCAATGGTTCTCAGCATCAAAACCAAATACAGTACTTATGTTTTCTTATTTCCATACACAAATAGGTTTTGCAATACAAAATTTAAAATAAATGAGTGTAGTATATATCTTTCAGTCTCAAGTGTCCCTAATGTACTATACAATATAAGTCAAACCCATAATATATGAATTATCTTTCTCTGTAATAAGAGAAACATTATGATCTTTCTTCTCCCTACTTCTGACATACAGTATACTAACATCACTATCCCTCCACAGTCTCTTTAAAACTTTCTTCCTTAAATTTACAAGAGATCCATCAACACTTTCATGTATTCTCCTGCCTTTCCAGGTAACACCACCTATGCAAGAAGGATGAGTTTATTGTAATTTTATTTTGTTTCACTTTTGAGTTGTTAATCTTAGTTGCAATACAGTAGTAAGTAATTCTAGTAATCTAGTTTCAGCAACAGACATGTTTTCACTAACATTTGATAGATTCTGTAAATATATAAATAGTGGTCTCTTTGATACACAATCACAGACTCAGGTGAGGCAAAATGATTAAAGTTCAATGTTAATACCTTTTACTTTTTAAGATAAATTTTATGGCTATCACATAACAAAGCACTAAACTTTGTCACTAACTGTAAATAAGAAATATTAATACTGTCTAAAAATCTGAATAAAAACCATGCCTAATTTTCAAAGCACAGACTACAATATCTACATTTCCTATCAGGAGTAAAACTGTACAGAGAATAAAGGCAAGTTGTAATTCTTGATGTGAGAATCTTATGGGTTTTTGTACCCAGCACAAAGATTTAGGATGACAATATGAATTTACTTACACTTGACAGTGCATTATTCAACTTGCATAACACATTTTGCACAATGACCAACCATAGTACTGTACTTCACTTTAAGAAGCTCTTCCTGATACAGTATTTTAATATTGTGCAAGCATTTATATTTCCTTTACATGACATGGAAAGCTTAAGTTTCAACATTAATAAAAAATACCTTGAACAGAGATGTAAATAGCATCTACTGCTTGGCAGTATCACTGTCAATGCTATAGGTGGCACAGGCAAACTAGTTCATGAAGCCAAGACCAATTACTCTAGCTTTAGGGATGAGCTGGCTATCACTTAATGTAGACCTTCTGTCGTCTAATTTTATGGAACCTCATTTTGGCGAGCTCTATTGTGTACTTGGTTGACCATTTTCTCTTGAAAGTCCCGCAAGAAATCTGAGAGCATGTTGTTATCTTCACCACCACCATCACGATCTATGTGCTCACTGAGACTAGCCACACGTAATCTGAAAACAACGGGAAAGAAAAGTATGTAACAAAATATTCTGATTTGGCATGCATGAAACAATACACATTGAATTTCTAACTGAGATAATATTTAAGTACAGTACCTCAAATTAATATGATATAAACATTGAAATAAAAGAATTAAATGAGCAGTGAATATGAATTACAAAAGTACAACTGAAAGAAGGATGATAAAAAGGGAACAACTAAAATGAATATGAGACAAGTCAGAAATGGAGTTATTTTAAATCTCATGATGTGTCAATGCAGTTAAAAAACTACATTCACTGGAAATGAAAGAGAAGTTATTAAAGCAGATCTGAAAGTGAAGTCCTAATCAGGTACACATTTTAATAACATATAGACATATGTTATCTTGTACATACGGTAGTCTAATCTTATACAGGGTGTCCCATAAGTCTCCATACAATGAATCACCAACGCCATTACAAGCATAACTCCAGCTGTGCTTGAACGTGTTCTTCAGCAGTGGAGGACACGCATTAAAGAGTGATTTCAACAGAATGGTAGTCATGTAGAGCATATTATATAAATAAAATGGATTTTCATATAAAATTTATTTTTCCTATGTATGGAAATTTATTGGACACCCTGTATTTGAGTTCATGTAGTAAGTGCAACTTTTTATAATAATTTGGATAATCTTGCTATAAAGATGAAATACAGTTGATAAAAAATTATTTACTGTTAGTGTAAAGAAAATGAACAGAATTCTACTTACAGTGTTACAACATCTGGTTCACTGCTTTCAAGTGCTAGATCGATGGCCTTTTGACCATCGTTATCAGTTATGTTCAAATCAACCCGATGCTTAAGCAACAAGCAAACCTGTAACCATAACAAATTATTGAACCTAATGATTGAACATCTCAAGAAACTCGGCATCTACAAGGTCAAGTTTCAAGAAATGCAAAATAAATTAAAGATACTGTATGCAATTCATCAATAAAATTAAATGGGGTTTCTAATATTTTGTCATGCATAATTACACTATAACCTCAATGCCCAGCTAACTCTGCTTAATAGTGGCATCCAACTATGTTTCATTGATTGGCATTCCAAGGCATCATTGATGGTGTTCCTATTGTACAAGCTCACACACAGGCTGTTCCATGGGCCCCTGACATTTCACACATAAAAAAATTGCTTGAAACAGTAAAAAAAAATATATATACATATATAAATAAATATATACAGTACTGTTAATAAATATTCAGATATAGCCCTAGAAACCATCATTTGAGTTACAAATTTCAAAATCTTTTTGCAGGTTATCCCAAAACCTTCCCTATTGGAGTGAATATTCCCTTTCCATGAACTACAGCCTCAATTGTTTCCTTTATACAGGTTGTACCTCTCTAGTCCGGCATTCTGTGGTCCGGAAACTCCCGTGGTCTGGAACGATTTTAGTTTGTTCAATAGGTAGATAAGCAGGGTTTTTTTTTTTTATTATGTATCACAATTATTATTATTATTACTGGAGTATTGCATTTTCGCCCCTCAGGCTCGAATGTGGGTCAGTGACCTGTGCCCGGGTGGGCTAATCCCCGTAAAAAACAACAACAACAAAGCCGCGAGAAATTAAGGTTTGTTTGCGTCTGGCAATTCGGCTCTCTCTCTCTCTGTTTGTCTATACAGTACAACATTTAACCCTTCAAAATATATGAACAGTAAATAAGTGTTGCTTTCATATTCTTATGCAGAGTAATGACTATATGTTTTTACATGTGCTCACTTACATACGTGCAGTATCACTTTTTTCTTTAACATTAATGGCTTGCTACTTTTATTGTTCTATTTATTAACATTAAATAACATTACTTAAAACAACCATAATAATTTTTTACATTAATTTTACTTAAGCTACAACCAGGGTCTTATTTTCTTGTTTTATATGTAGAACCACTCAGTCACTGGTTTTGTTATCAACGAAAACAATGCTGTCTCAATTCCTCATGTGTTTTAATATTCTACGTATTATTAATGAATTGTATCGCTCATTTAGCACACATAAACATTAATTCAATAAAAAAGACATTCAGTAATAAACAATAATGAATCTTTTGTACATAAGAGAAATGACGCTGTTTACACGATTGTGCACGTCGTCTGAACGTTGGCGAGCCGTTCAAACCCATCGAAATTCGAGTTTCCGCCGTCAAAATTTTAAATTATGTTTTTTTTTTTTTTTTGTGTCTAAATAAAAAAAGTGAATTAAAAACTCGTGAAATTTGAGAAGCTACTGTACGACATTTAACCCTTCAATATGTCTTCAAAGAGACCACGAAGCAGCGAAAGTGGTGCTAACTTAAGTGCAAGTCACTATCTGTCTAGGAAAAGGGTGAATTTCCATGGTCCGGAAATTTCCATGGTCCGGCACCGGTCAGGTCCCGAGGTTGCCGGACTAGAGAGGTACAACCTGTATATGTTTCACGAGCTCACACATAAGAAATAAATGCATAATTGGCATTTTATCTAATTTATCTTAGAAATTAAAGGTAACAGAGTACAGTAATCAAATTATTATACAGTACTGTAGTTCTACTTGAGATATACGGTCTGTCATAAGCACCATAGGAGTAAAAATTTAACTACTTCTGTACTATACTGTACAGTATATGTAAGTGTACAGTATTATATAAAAGCATGAGAATATCAAATTTGATCAAGACAACTTCAAAGAATGAGTATTAATGCTCCTAGGAATGAACAGGGAAAGTAATTTGCTAAGAAAACAGTATATACTATTTTCATCAGTGAAACCTGTAATACTGTACTTTAATTTGTTATTAACCTAAAAAGTGTAAGGAGTCAGCTCAGTTCTGAGTTGGTTCTCATTCCATCATATAGAAGTACAGTTGAAGAAATGTGTCCCTACACTCCCTGTGGTAACCGGAGTCTCCAAATAGCAACGTCACAGTAGTAGTATCATTATTTATGAATGAATGGGTATTGGTTGCGTAACGATGGACGTCACTGGTGAATAGGTTGCTATAGGTCATATAGGTTGGCCATTTGGAGACACGGGTTACCACGGGGTATAAGAACACATTTCTGTAACTGTACCAAAAAGCAATTCAATACAAATACATGTTGATAAGCCTCCTACTTTCATTGGTAGTTATATAATAACAATACTGGCACAGTAATGAGTTTAGGGTGAAGGTATTTTACTCATCAAATTATATCCCCCCAGAAGGTGGGAAATATATTTTTTTTATTCCCTCATCATCTTTTTCGTTACATATAGCAAAAAATGATCACCATTCCTCAAATTTGGTTCAATGAATGTAAACACCTACAGGCTTGAGCCAATATCCACAAAGTTCTGAACTTTTTTTTTCTATATTGTAGCACTTTTAGGGATTTTATGAGTCAAAGTATAGATTGGTTTTGGAAACAACACTTAATGACAAACATTGGCAAAAATAGCCTTTCTTATAGGATCCACACAATGAAAAAAATCGTTTATGAGGAGTTAAAGTCACAAGAATGCACTTTTAGAGTTCTGGTTCATTATTCTACTGTTCAGTCAACAAAAACATTATCACGCCGCTTTCCATACTTTTCAGTCTGTTACAGAGGATGAAATGTTTAGATAACCTGAAAGTTAAGAAAATTTCACACAGAATATCACTTTTGTTTGTATCCCTGGATTACAACGATGTTTACTAGTGAGCGGGGCGAAAGCATGACATTTCATACCTATTATTTAATTGGATGTCAGACAGATCTCAGACATTTAAGAACCTCTTTGACGCGAACACGTACTCGAAACATTGTTTGGAACAATGCAGCAGACACGTTGGTCAAAGCTGTTATAGCGTTACTGGCAACCAGTAATATTTGAGAGCCTCATCCACACCACTACTAACACTGGTACCAACATGTTGATTATGATTGTTACCAAAATATGTCCTGTGTGTGTTTTTTATGAAAATAATTGCTGGTGACAAATCTCGGCGACTCCATTTACCTACTACTTCAGTTGCTCATGCGTAATAAATGACTACGTATTCCACACTGAGTCACATGAACCAACATCCTCATGCATGAGTCAAAATAAGTGAAGGAGGTTATGGAGGGGTATCTTTTTCACAAGGATAGAGCTTTGAAATACTATATCATCAAAATGTGGAAGGGAAATACCACAAAGTATTCTATTTCAGTTAGTTTTTCTGTCTACTTGTTGGTTTTCTTTCATAACATTGAAAATGGTAGCCCTTCTGTTTCAGTGTCATACAGTCCTTTCGTATTCATCTATTATTCCAATATTACAGAGTAATTGACCGTTGAATTTTGGTATAAATAGAAGGCTATTATAATACAATAGAGTTCAGTACCATATACTACATCATAAACTTTTGTACAATAAAGGATATTAAGGGTATACAATCAGAGGTGCCAACCCAATACATACCATGAATGGCTGAAGTATTTCTCATTCCCAGTTTCAATAAACCACAGGAATACAAGAATGTTTTTGTCGAGTGTACATACAAGAACCTACCTACAACTTGGTACAAAAACTTCTTACTACAGCTTCCATACAATTTGAATAATTTGTCGTTTTGACCATTTTACTTAAAGGAGTCAAGTCACCAACAAAACATGAAGGGCAAGTTGAAATAGCTTGCAAATGGTGGCTCTTTCACAAAAAAATTAATCATGGGTAGTAAGACCAAAATACTTGTAATCAAGATAAATACCTGGCCAATGTTAGACTTTAGCGATGCTAGATGTAAAGGTGTGCGTCCCTCTGCGTCCTGCTCATTAGGACGTGCCCCATTTATTAAAAGGTGCTGTACCGCCATTACAGAACCCTGGAAAGAGAGATATCATTTGACACCAGTTCTGGATTTGGTGACATCTATAAATACAAATGGAGTGTGGTGACTGAGTGGATACAGTATATTTTTGGTGACTGAGTGGATACAGTACAGTAAGTCCTCGCTTAATGTCGGCCAGCTTAACGTTGTTTCAGTACTTCGTTGCTAAACTTCAGAGACCAAAAATTCGTTTAACGTCCCGGTAACTCTATACAAAGTCGTTGGCATCGTCATCGACTACTTTTTACAGCGCATCACCCTTTCCCTTAGGACAAATATTTCATTTACCCTTTTCACAATATATGTATTTAGGATGGTGTGCGCATGTAAATGAGTAAAAATAAATGAAGAAAGTTACATGTACCGAAAAATAAGTTGCAAAACATGTACAGTACTTAAATGAACGTAAGGGACCAAATTTTTTATCTCTAGTGCAAAATATATGATGTCTATATTCATATTTTTCGTTGTCTTGCAAGGATTCCAACAATGCAATTTATATTCTGCTAACTTTAGTCTGTGCCATTTTATAAGATAAAAACTTTAAGCCTATAAAACCATGTCACCCTAACTGGAAGTCGGAGGGGAGTTGATTTATCATGACAGCTGGGCTGGAGCACAGACAACAGTCACCTAGTGGTATTTATTTATCTGTCATGTAGAGGATGTAGAGGAGTTTTGAGTTTTTCTCTTATAAAACTTCAATGAATGTGACTTTATTGTAATGCATACAAGCACCTCACCAGGCATCACACAAGGAGCTTTGGATTTATGTATATGTAATGTATTTCATGGGGTAAAGGGAGGCTCAGGAATGTAACTCCCATAATTTATCTATTTCTTATTGGGAAAAGTGATCCGCTTAATGTTGTTTCACATAATGTCGCGTTTTCAGGAACGTAACCTCAACGTTAAGCGAGGACTTACTGTATAGCACTTGCCTTGTGTCCTACAAATGGCTACCATATTTTCTGCCTTATAAGACACACTTTTTTCTCCTGAAACAATCATCGAAACTCACCCAGCATCTAACATGCTGAAGGTTAACCTTAGAGGGATGAGGATACAACTCTTAAGCAAAGCCAGTAATATTTAAGGACAGTAGCTGGTTTATCTAGCCACACCTAAAAAAAAATATCTAGAAGAGAACTTATTTCTTTCCCCACAAATAAAGCAAACTGGGTGGAGGAATAGTACTTTTCCTACTCAGTTTTTCTAAAGATAATGTAAAGATAGACGTCGCTGCTGCAGCCTGTACATGAAGGCTGCTGCCATTTTTGTTTATATAATTATGGTACTGTATTTCATTTCATACTAACTTAAGAGGAAACAGCAGCAGCATGTATAAAAATGTTCTTACATTTAAATGGCATTTAAGCATACTGTACAAACATATCCAGGTAAATATTTTCATTATAACATTTGATAAAAGCTTTCATATACTGTTCTTCACTGCAAATAATAGTAAGAGGAACCTAACAGCAACACATGCAATATTTAGCAAGTAGACTGACATACATGTTTAGATATAACAGAAAGCATGAAGAGGATGTAACAAGAGAAACAATAATAAATTGAAGTTAAGGGAGAATGAAGGTGCTATGTCTGATACCTAAGACAGCCTTGATGTATAAAATTTATTACTGTTAAAAAAAAAAAAAAAAAAAAAAAAAAACCATTCATACTCACACTTATAACTGCCTGGTGCATCGGAGTCCGTCCACTCTCGGCGGGATTATGCCAATTCTTGTTGGCTCCCAATGCTAAACAGCAGCTTATCATTGCCAGGTTATGAGCTTCACAGGCTCGGAACAATACCAGATTGGGAGTTATGCTTGACAACGGCTCTACAGTTACTGCAAAGAAAATGCAAATTACCCATGTATGAATCCGCAAAATATAGTACTATTTTTTACTGTATTCACCACCAAAACTAACCTGTGACTAAAAAAGCCCCTGATTTTCTCACTCTTTTAAATCATTTACTGCTCTAATACAGGGGGACCAGAATCAAGGACAAATACACACACACACTCTCAAATTACTTACTCTACCCTTGCAAGAAAGAGATGAGTTCTGCTATCATAGTACTCCTTTTCCACATCAATGTCCCAAATAACTATCTAGTTAATATTTGTTGCCTTCCCAAAAATCAACTGACACCCTAATCCCTGGTTATTCATGAACATTACTCTGCATAAGGTGTTCATCCCCTTTACATTTAGTGAGTTCATTACCTAATTATTCCATCTCCTTAGTCTTCTCTTTCCTGCATCCACCCCTGAATTATAAATATAACTTACAATGAACAATAAGTAAATGATTTAATAAATAAAATTACCATGGCCAGTGGGATCTTCACCATCTGTTGAGTTGTCATCACTTAAGCCAGAGAGATCTTCAGACACCCTGTCTGGGAGTGAAGGTGTAATGTCGAGTAATAACAAGTCATCACAACCAGAACTGCTTGCTACTGGGCTATTAGTCCTGAAATATTCATATCTTGAGTTCAGTAATCTATTCATATAATAGCTGACCCAATTCACCAATTTATAGTGACGTACTTAACACATATATATGATAGTATTATAGTTTTTCAAGAAAAGGTACAAGACTGATGTGCCTCTCTTGTCTTTAATTACTGAAAGCAGCAAGAACAGTAATAAACAATACTGTACTGTAGTTGAAAATAATCTCTGCCCACAGACTTTTGGCAAACTTTCTGAAACTTACACATTCGGGGTTTCAGTTTGAGATTCTTCTTGGCTACTGCAATTTTCTTCAGCACTGGAAGTTTCCTCAGCATTCAATGCTTGTAGAGTTTTCCTGCGACGTATGTGCCGTCTCCTACGAGGGATGCTCCAAGTTTTTTGAGACTGAAGCTACAGAACACCCAGTAAATTTTAAGAATCAAAATAAGAATTACAAATGGTACCAAAAGACAAAGAAACATGTAGCATAACAGACTAATTCCCATAAACTAAAAATGAAAACCATACTGCACTGTATTAGAAAACTAAAACCTTTATATTATAAAGAAAATGTGGACATGCATAACAATTAATCTTGAATCAATATCACCATCAAGCTTGTCATCATTCTCCTACAACTGCCATATAAAAACCTCCTCAAAACTCACAGGAAGACAAGTAGACTCGTCATTCACACTACCGTGTACACAGTCACTCTGCCAATTGCCTGATTGTCCAATTACTCCTCCTTTACTCTCATGTAATACATGTATACGGAAAAGTGTATTACAT
Organism: Homarus gammarus; assembly: GCA_958450375.1. Taxonomy (NCBI): domain Eukaryota; kingdom Metazoa; phylum Arthropoda; class Malacostraca; order Decapoda; family Nephropidae; genus Homarus; species Homarus gammarus. Next base: position 1,978,388 of record CAUDMG010001683.1, read on the forward strand.
GTATACAGTATTTTGTGAAGTAGAATTTTTTTTACATACTTTACAATCCAGCATCATGCTTTTTAGTTTTAATATAATCCTCTTTCATCCTCTGTACAATGGGTGGGAAAAAATAAAATGCAATGACAAACTAACCCTCTATAATGCTCTAGAATTTTAAAGTTGCTTTGTCTAAGGGGAGTTATTTCACCCCCTGAAGTACAGTACAGCATAGGCAACAAAATATTGAATGAGAAAGTAAAACCTACATTTTCTTGAGAACTGGAAGTTTTTAAGGAAGAGTTGGATTCAACCTGTGCTAATGGCAGTGGCTTCACAAAACGTCGTCCAACATACTTGGCCTTAATCCACTCTTCACGTACTGACCTATAAAATGAAAAACAAATACATATATTTAACAATCTTTGCAATTCTTTTCTGTGTATAGCTTAAACTTTTTTCCTTCATAATACTGTACATACTAAATATTTTGCTTCTCTTTATTTAAATAAAGTAGAAATGACAGACTTTTCCATAAAAATTACCATTACCAACCAATAAATTCCCTCCCCCCCCCCCCCCCTCAAAAAAAAAAATCATTATTGCTGCCATACCTTTGGCTGTCTGGTTTAGCCACAGGAGGGCCAGTACCTCCACCTGGGGCATATGTTGCCAGGTAGATACCGTTGACAGTGTTGTTGCCCATCTCTCCCATCACCTTTAACACCTCAGGTTCCCAAGCATCCAACGTTAAGGATCTCACTTTAGAGTAGTGTACACCAAGACTACGGTGGATTCCTGAGCATTCTGTGAGTGTTCACACAAAATAATCATCCACAAGAAACATGTATTAAAGATAATATGGAAATTTTATTAGCAAGTGATTAATGGATCTAACCCTTAATACAATTGGTGAAAACAATATTATAACAAAGAAGACATAATTGTACTACAAAATAGGTTTTAGTTTGACAACTTACCAATACAAAGAGTAATTCCTAGATTTATAGAGGCCCACCGTGGATTACTGGCACTACAGTCACAGCACTGATCATTCCCAGCAATGCTCATTATTTCTTGCCACAATCTGTATAAAAAGTAGTCCTCAAAAACATGTAATGTAATTCACTTTCAGAAAAAATAACAATATTGGTGGCTGGAAGGAAGAGTAATCACATTCATAAATTCTTACTGGTGAAAAAGCGTTCTACAGTGGTTCTCCCCTCCCCCAACAAGGTCCCTGTGCATCCACATCTTTGCTTCCTTTGTGACTAAGAACAAAATCCTCTAGAATAGGGATAAGTTTGTGATCCCTGAGTGAAGTGTAGCAGATAGTGGTAGGGTCTATCTGCAGCAGGATCACAAGGTATAATATTATCCCTCTGTTACTCCTGGCCATGGTCGGAAATCTCAACCCCTCGCTGTCTTCCAATGCAAATAACATCATTTACAATCTCACCCCCTTACAGTCTTTCGATGCATGTTGCATCGGTAACAGGAATTTTATTTTTCCGTTTTAGTAAACATTGGGTAGAGCGATCCAGATCAAAGCTGTACCCTTAGAGACACATCTGCCAACCCCACGAGGCTAGTGGAAGGAATTTTGGTGGTCAATAGGGCCGATCCACCGGTCCTGCGTTTCTACTTACGGGAAGGGTGGTCTGAGAGGGAGGGGTTGGGCCAGCACGGGAGTGCATAGTGATGCAATATGTGTCGAAAGACCACGAGAGGGTTAAGGGAATCAAGGAACAGGCTGAAGCTTGAAGTTGGTTTACTCTTATAATTTTTTAAGACATACTATAACTGTCTTCTGACCTTCATACACTGCATTAGACATACAGTATATGCATGGCTGGACTTAATACAAACCTTCATTTCCTGACATGTTACAGTAGATATTTTGGAAGAGAATTCTAAATTTCACTTAACGTATTAACTCTCAGGTTAATCTAAATTAGTAACATTTCACTTTATACTATATTATAGAACTATACCAAAGTAAAGAAGACATCTTACAGAGCCTTCTGTGCAGTAGGTGCCTGGGGAGTGGTGGCAGGTGAAGAGTTGTTGGAGGAGTCGCCTGGTGTGGCAGGGGTCAGTGGTCCCTTCTGTGGGTGTGGTGAGGAGCCAGGGGTGTCTAGCCTTGTGTCGTGACAATTGTCATGAGGACTTAACTGCAGGGCTTGTCCAATGCCTCGTTGAAGGGCACTTATCCAGGAATCATAACTGTCTTCACTTTCTGCTTGAAGCATGTGACATCTGAAAGTGTCCAAAGAGGAACCAATCACAAATGTGGTGAAGTCAGTACAAGAATAAAAGACTTAGTCAAATATGCATTGATATAAATACATTCTGATGAAAATAAAGTACGTATAGAGAAAAAACCTGTGATTCTTTGAAACTGCTGGCCTAATAATAAAAAAAAAAGTTATAATACAGTACAGTAATAATAATAATACAAATAATACCACCTGATAATAATAAAAACAAATTCATTAATAATAAATGACTCTCACCTATTCATGCACAAATGTATAGGCTTGAAACTAATGTGTAAGTACAGTATAATACTTATAAATTTATGACAGTGAAACATGCAGCAGAGATGAGGTACCCTAAGACTGCATCAATGGTAGAGTAAGCAAATTGGAACGGTTAAGAAATAAAAATGTATGGGGTGTTAGGAATGGCAGTAAAGAAAGTTGTGAATTGTGAAGTGATGGAATGGCTGAAGTGAATTTTGCTGGGAAGGTATGGACGATTGACAAGAAGGTAGGAGAGGCTAGTAAACTGGGTGAACAGGAAAAAGAAACAGGTAGGCTACATCATGGGAGAGAAAGGAATAGTCATAAGAAACAGAGATGGCAAATGCTGTTATAATTATGAAGTGGGCTGGAGTACACCCCCTGAAAGTGAGGCATCACAAGTAAAGTAAGAAATATAGGAGCACATTTCTGGTACCAGCAGCCTTCATTCTGTTATACTTACTTCATAGGAGAGACAACCTCAAAACAGAAGCGGCGATCCACCTCGACTGCGGGTTTAACAGTACAAAGACGTAAGTCTTCTTCCATCACTGTTACTTCCTCTCCTGCAATGATAATCAATTATGAAAAATACAAAAAAGAACAATACTTTGGAGTTATTTCTGTTAAACTATTAATAATATTAAGCATTACTTTATATATCATTAAAACTATAAATTTACCTTTAGGCTCACATCAAGTTATAAATATACATGTATACTGTATATTTGCTATGTACACAAGATAACTTTCTGCAAACAGGCCATGCAATGCAGATAATGTTACAGCAGTGCAAGTGTACATAAAATCAATATTACTTTGCAATACTGCACATTATTTACAAGACTCCACAATTATTCATGATTAACTTCATCACTTGCCCACATTTTAACTAGCATCATATACGTAAGCCCATCTTCCATTGTGCAGCAACTTACAACAGGTCACAGCCCCTTCTACCACAGGCAGTCCACTAGTACTCAAACTTAAAAACATTAATACATCATTAGATAGTACTGGTACAGTGTTTAAAAACCAAGACAGATGATCATCCTATGTCAATACCATTACATACATAGTTGACCAAACAATCCAATTTTCTTAACAGAAATGACATTTCATTAAACCAGAACCATATTTTCAAAAGTTGGAAAGACTAGGTACAGTATTCAATTAATTTTCACAAGAAAAACTGCAAAATGTAAAATTTTTCTCTTAACTTCATATTATATTCACCTTTCTCATCTCGGAATTAACCAGTATAGAGCAACAATGTCTCATTATAAAGAATGAAGATATTCTCCTCCACCTCCAACCTGAAAGAGCTCTTGTAATTATCAAACATTTTGCATATACAGTAATGTATCAGAAGCTTTGGGCAATACTGTACCTGTAACCAAATATCTAAACCTCACATTTTTCTTTTTCCTTTAACCTTTTCTCCTCAAATTCCACAGAGATCAATTCATCTTTATCTCTACCTTTTCATTCTAAAGTCTTTCTTAAATCCTTATCAACCTTAGCTCAATAATTTATCTTTGTTTTCTATAATAACCTTTTTTTTGTAATTTCAGCAAGAATACATTAATGAATTTATACCACTGATAAAAAAAATTAACAGTGAGAGATCTATCCATTATTATTGAAAACTGAGGTTCTGGTTTGGTAAATAAATTTTTGCTGTATAACATGAAGTGCTGATAAAAACCTTAACACCCTTTAGAGTAGACCACAGTAAGAAAGCATCACATTAACCAATGTCCCAAACAGTGTGACATTTCTTTAGATGTCAGCAACATTACCAAAGATAAATGCTTGTAAGGCCAAAAAATACTTTTTAAATCTGATGGTTTACATAAGAAAAATTTTGGTTTTAAATATATTCATAGAAAACCTGAAGGGAAAGAATCAAACTGGGAGTGAAAGAAAGGAAAGACCAATCTATAGGATGTGCAAGACCTGGCAACATTCTCTGTGTGGATGTGTAAGGATTTAACCTCGGAGGCAAATAGCCCCAAAAGAACAACCCCAAATACTAACTGTTCATGACCTGATGAACTGTCATAAAAAAAAGTGCCAGAGGTCTTCACGTGGACATATAAAACACTGCAGGAATCCTATAGACCAGACCAGGACAGACTAGGTTATCAAGGATAAACAAAAAATTAAATTTCATTGCTCTAAAAAGAATATTTCTTGGTCAACACACACAAAAGGTAACCTTAACTGGACTAAAAGGAAGATGGGAACAGTAGATTGAAAATGGAATTTACCAAATAACATTAAATTTATATTTTTGGATTATAGTATTTCAGCAGTGCATTTATACACAACAGTCCACTCACATGACAATGTAAATGTTAACTTAACCCTTTCACCGCGTGTCACGCACTTGCCATTTTATTCTGGCTACTGCCAGACAATTTTATCCAGCTTAGGGTAACCTCCCGCTGTGAAAGTGCTAAGAAATGAGAACATTTCTGTTCACAAGCACGGTGAAGCAGTGTGCTGTGCCTATAAGAGCTCCGACAAGCATAATGTGCTATAGCCTGGATTTTAAGACCACTGGTCACTTTAGCATCAGGTTTATGGTCTGATTCCATTCACATCACCTGCAACTAAGTGTATTTCTTATTACAGACTAATCTGGGATTGAATGACTATATAGTTTTAATCAAAGGTAATATAACTTTCAACTGACTATTTGACACCATTGATAAAATAGAAAAATACTAATTTCAACAACTTTTTACTTTTAACACTGGAAACTGAGTGGCAAATTCACATGAAGATATCGATTATCATTTTCATGGGATCATTCTCCAACAATGAAAATTAAAATTGCTGCCAAATCTCACTTTATTTTCCCATTTTTATTTCCTTGATAATCATTTGACTTCACAAGAGCACACATAACTCTTGGATCTAGAGTTAGGGAAAAACCCTGTGTTAATAAAACTTCATCTAACTTATTATGCAGTGATCCATGCTGCCTTCCTGATGCTTAGCATTCAGTAGATAAAGGGTGACCACATCAAATGATTGTTTTACCATTGATCAGCAATTAGTAGACTACATTAATCACTTGGCAAGCTGTTACTTCTCTAAAGGTTGTTCCATACAAAAGAATGTGCACATGATAGTGCATTCAATTATTGAAGTGTTCAAGTAGTGTAGAGGGAAAGAACCCAAGCTCTAATCTGGCTGGGAATCAAAACCCAAGACCATTTGTTTGTAAAACAAACACTATTAACCAAGCTAGTGTCTTTCTTTGTAATATAAAGTACAGTAGATTATGTATTTTTACATTGTGTTAATGTTTACCTGTACTGTACAGTATTTAAAAGAATATACAGTACACTACGGTATTTTTGCTTAGAAGTTCATGGTATGGGTGGAATCACACAGGTTTAAAAAAGCCCCAAGGCAGGTCAATACACACCATCCTTGACTATCATCAAGGATTCTGTACTATAAGAGTATGGCTCACTTGATGACCATTTTTGGTTCTGTCCCCGACAGTGGTGCCACCAGTGGCCATCACGTCACAACACAGAACAAATCCATTGCACTTTACCTTACATTATGTCATGGGATTACGCTTTCCCTTACCAACAATCTATACAGTATGCACTTTTTTGACAATATGCACATAAGTGTAGAATTCTAGGAATATTATTTCAATATATGGCAAACAAACAAACAAAAATATATAGTACAGTACTCCCACTGTGTCAATCACTTCATTTTAATAAGTAACTTCAATTGATTAGCCGAATAAGAAAGTTATACCTGTCAAACTTTGAAGTTGGCAACATAAGTTATTAAATGAAACTTTGAAGGTAATAAGTTCTGAAGAAAAAAGTATACCTAATCACTACCAGCAAACTAAGGGCTGTATTCACAGTCGACACGCCATGACCATCAGGAACTCAAAGCTCATGGTGGCAGGTGCTATTTATGAATATGATTTGGGCACTACGATGGGTTTGGATCCTGATCCACTGCGTAGAGCTAGCAACATGTGCAAATAGGCATGATGGCCAGTGGTTGGTATGCCACAAGTCAGCAAACTGCACTTGATTTAATATTTCAGGATGTTACCTCATTTCTGTTACCGTTCTTTGATTATTGTGCCTGTTTGGTTCTCAGTTGCAGTGTGTAACATAAAATAATTGATAAGGTTTTTGTGATGAAGTAGGCAGGATTGATCTTAAACTGTTGGTACTTTGTGCTTGGTATATGAATTCTACTTGGACCCAAATCATTCTTTTCAATAATTCCTCCCAGAATCTTATATCCCAGCTAAATATACTAGATAACATTGTAATATTAACCTGTAGGGTTGTGGCCTTAAAACTCTTTTAACGGAAGGATGTTATAGACGAAATGCGATTTAAAATACGAAGAAAAATTACTGTACTGTACTACAGTGTCCAAAGTTCAAATTTATTATTCCACACATTATAAATAATGTAAATACTGTAAACAAAGTGATGTTAAACAATATTGAATCATTTAAATATTGTAATGTAAAAAATGGGATTTCAGTTACAGATTCTTGTGATGAGGATATTGGGATCCTGTATGTAAGTGCAGGTGTTCGTAAGATAGGCGTTTGTAACTCAGGTACTGCCTGTACTGTATACAGCTACTACCCGACTTACAACCACCCTCAGTCATACCAAAATTTTGTCAAATTATGTATCTTCGAGTCCCAATGTCAGTGATTGCGCTGTGTACTGACAAAATTTTCGTTTGTAATTCACTTTAAAGGTGGCAAGCTAAAAAGTGAGAGTTTTGTGGTGCTGAGAAGAAAAAATGACACCCATTTTAGATTTTCTATGTATTATTTAAGCATTTTTGACTTCCGGCCTGGATTTGGGTCCCTAACCCCGTCGTAAGTCAGGGAGCAGCTGTATATTAAAAAAAAAAAAGAAGCCTTTCTATCACCAATAAACACATTTCCTATCAGTGTTCAATATATTTTATCAAAATTTGGAAGGTGAAAAAATTTATAAATTCATTGGGACTGGCATACAGCGAGAACCCCCTCCCAATGAACTGTTCCCATGATCCTGATAGGAAACCTGATCCACCAGTACTGCCTTCAGGCTTGCAAAGGCTCCTGAATAATGACACACAATGATACACCTGATCGGTCAGGTGGTGTAGCGACTGTGAATACCGCCATAAGACAAATAAAAAAATAGACAGAAGTATGTAAACCTTATATGCAAACCTTATTAAAAGTACCCTAATATTTAATCTTTTTATGCTGTAGCATAAAATGTATCCTAGTCACTTTATGCATCATGCTACCACTGATCTTAACCAACAATTTTGAAGAGGAATTTAATATCAATACCACATACATCAGAAAAATAAAGAGCTGATAAAAACAAATTAATATCCAACATTGACTGTTGTGCAGAAGGTCTACAACTTACATTTCTGGATCCTTTAGTGAGTGGAAGAATGAAAATCACTTAATCCATTTGGAATCTCTATAGCAATTTACAGTTGAACAATAAGTACATCCCATTATATGTGGCAGAGGAAGTTGTATTAATGGTAAGAAATAGAGTACAAACTCTTCTCCATTCACTCATGCCTGCCAAGTGATGTTCTGGCTTGCTGAACGCTTGGAGAGGATCGCCCAATAAAGTGAGACATCCTTTTATTGTATAGAATCCTTGCTATCATCCACTACTGTACTTATAAGCTGAATTTTTTTGTTTATGGGTTCAATATTTTATTTTATATTGAATGTGGACATTTACTCATCTCTAAAAGCATACAGTACATGTACAATGAAAGACAAAAGTCGTGTCGCGAAATTTGGTGAAAACATATGCCAAAGAGCTAAACTTTTGGTGCACTCTGGCTTGTGGTAGGGGGCTCTCATAATGTTTCACGAGTTATATTTAATCTTCGGACAAAATCGCAACACAACGTTTGTCTTTGTACATGTTTTTAGGATATCTGAGCGTACTCTCCCATTAAAGGTGATCTTTCCTGATGTCCAACTGTGTGTGTTTCCATATTTTGTACTGAACCACAAACATATGCAGGTGTCAATTGTACTATTTTGTGGGAATAGTTTCTATCAAAGGTTCATCTGTTTGGATACAGTAACCTTTAAAAATGTACAAAACATGATGTCTTTTTTCGTTCTAATAATTTGTCAAATTATTCATTGTCTTGTTATCAATCCTACTTCTTAACTCAGCAAAAGGTGTGTGTGTGTGTGTGTGTAGGAAATAAATGCTGTTGTCAAGCCAGTTCTGTCAACTCTTCAGACTAAACAACTAAAGGTATCCAGTGTAGATACTGCAGTTTCAAGTCAAATTCATCGATAATTTCAATAAGTCTTCATTCAAGCTGAGAATGGAGGAAGAAAAAAATAAAGAATGTACACTAAATTTTGGTTACTTTAAGAGAACAAATATCTATTTTTTGGCCTTACTACTACATACAGTAAAATGTGAGACCTAAAGTGTATAAGAAGTTCAACCACCGAAATTCCACAGCGTACCTAGTACTCTAACAATGTTAATCATCACAGGCTAATTGCCAGGCAGCTCTAGGACAACTCTTTCATGCACAAAAAATAAGAAAAGATGTATGTTTTGCAAGCATTTTCTTTTTCTAACCATTATGATGAAAACAATATTTTGGTCTGTTGCATGTTTTATAAGATAAGCTTTAAAACATACTAAAAAAAAAGTCCTTCATTACATATGCAAAATGGAGAAAAGTGGATGTGGAAAATGTTCAGATAATGTGTGAAGTAGAATACACAAGGGTGAACTAGTAGCTTGACTTTTCCCTTCATCTTTTTTTCCACATCCATCCTCATGAGTTATCATACCACACCAAGACAACATTCCTCCTATATCTTTATCCACCAAAAAGTCCAAAAGTACATAACATTAACACTACCTTTGTACTTTTTGTTAGTATTACTATTCATCATCTGGGCTCTATTCATTATCACACACACACATACATGCTGTTCCCATCTAGTTCCTTCCTTCTCTCTCCTTTTCTTCACTTTGTATTGCTGCACCCATAAACTAGCTACTACATTTATATACAAATGAGCCGGTATTTACACAGGAAACACTTTGGACAAGACATTTTTTATTTACATTTTGTGTTTATACAATGTCTTTTAAAATCTCTGTAAGTTGTATGTTTGAAAATGTGTGTATATGCATGTATGTTTATGCTGCTGCTCTTAATAATAGTGCTGACAGTATTATAGGTGAGGCAAGACACAGTGACTACGGTGTTAGCTACGTGCTGCTGTAATGTGGTTGAGATGGTGATATAATTCTCCACTCACACTAAGGTTGCTGGCTGGTAAAGTATTTATAGCTGAAACCTTAGAGCAAATTGAGAGTTGATAAAATATTTATAGCTTTAACCTTAAGAGCATATCAGAGCTACACAGAAGTGATAGCAACACAGACCTCCGTGCGCTCGCGTCAAACGACTATTGAGCAGATTACTTCCTCCTGAGTTCCTGACAGACTTTCGTAAACCTTGGAAGGGTATGAGAAAAACTACATTAATAGATGAGAATCAGGCTACTTTTTAAAATGATATGATATTAGATAGGTAGCTTTGTGGTGAATTCCTATCATTTGATCTCTATATAAGCAAAAAATATATATTCCATGATCAAGGAATTTTAATAAATCAACTGAAACTTTGAAAAGAATAGCTGACATACTCTTCATTACACATAATCCAATGTATGACCCAACAAATTCTAAAGTATGTTACTACAGGTTGTACCTCTCTAGTCCGGCAACCTCGGGACCTGACTGGTGCTAGACCATGGAAATTTCCAGACCATGAAAATTCACCCTTTTCCTGGACAGATAGTGACTTGTGCTTACGCTTGGAAGCACTAGCACCACTTTCTCTGCTTCATGGTCTCTTTGAAGACATATTGAAGGGTTAAATGTTGTACAGTAGCTTCTCAAATTTAAAGAGTTTTTAATTCGGCGTTTTCTATTTGAACACACAAAAAACAACACATTTAAAAATTTTGACGGCGGAAACTCGAATTTCGACGGGTTTGAACGGCCCACCAATGTTTAGACGACGTGCACAATCGTGTTAACAGCGTCATTTCTCTTACGTACAAAACATTCATTATTGTTTATTACTGAAAGTCTTTTTGATTGAATTAATGTTTGTGTGTGCAAAATGAGCTATACAATTCATTAATAATATGAAGAATATTAAAACACGAGGAAATGAGACAGCATTGCTTTCGTTGATTACAAAACCAGTGACTGGCTGGTTCTACATATAAAACTGAAGAAAATAAGACCCTGGTTTAGCTGTATTAAAATTAATATGGTTGTTTTAAGTAATGTTATTTAATGTTAATAAATGGAACAATAGAAGTAGCTAACGATAATGGTAAAGAAAAAAAGAAAGATCGCGTATGTAAGTGCGCACAAGTGAAAACATATCGTCATTACTTTACATAATATTTACTGTTCATATATATTTTAATTAATGTTTCTGAATTTGTTTTTATTGAATTAATATTTGTGTGCAAAATTAACAATACAATTTATTAATAATACGTGGAATATTAAAACACACGAGGAGACGAGACGGCTGCCGGCATTGTTTTTGTTAAAGCTTACAAAACCAGTGACTGATTGGTTCTACATATAAAACTGAAGAAAATAAGACCCTGATTGTAGCTGTAGTAAAATTAATGTAAAAAATTAATATGGTTGTTTGAAGTACCTGTAATGTTATTTAATGTTAATAAATGGAACAATAAGTAGCTAACCATTAATGGTAAAAAAAAAAAAAAGTGAGACTGCGAGTAGGTAAGTGCGCACATGTGAAAACATATCGTCATTACTCTACACAAGAATATGAAAGCAACACTTATTTACTGCTCATATATATTGAAGGGTTAAATGTTGTACTCTGTATAGACAAGCAGAGAGAGAGCAGCCGAACTGCCGGATGTAAACAAACCTTAATTTCCCGCGGCTTTGTTGTTGTTTTTTTTACGGGGATTAGCCCACCCGGGCATAGGTCACTGACCCACATTGGGGCCTGATGGGAAAAAATTTAATACTCCTGTAATAATAATTCAGATTATAAAAAAAAAAAGAAAAAAAAAAAAAGCTGCTTATCTACCTATTGGACAAACTAAAATCGTTCCGGACCACAGAATGCTGGACTAGAGGGGTACAACCTGTATATGCAATTTTTTTATCATCTTGGCACAATAATGGGTGCTAGATTTAACACCTATTCGTTAGCACCAGTTCAGTACACCGCAGGAGATATTAATCTGTAGGGAACATTAGAAAATAATGGATGAATATTTCCTTGATCTCGCCTTTTAATGTTGATGGCAAGGATAATCATATAAATAATGAGGGGGACATTCAAAGGAACACCCCGGTTAACAAATACATTAGGGACTGAAGAATCACTTTTTAAGGCGGTTGCTTGGAACAATGTACAGTAATTATGGAAGGTCAGATTCTGAACTACATCACAAAACTAAAATTTTTCTAAGAATTCTCCAACACTAAAGATATGCATACATCTGTGACTTTCATAGTACAATTCCTATCAAAAGCCATTCACTTTCTAAAAAAAATTTGTCTATAGGAACATTCCTTACAAAGTTCACTTGCTGCCATCACTACTATGAAGAGCCTTTACAAACAATTTCTTCTGCTATCTCTAGTGAGTGTCAAATTCTATTTATTCAGTATATATGATATTTTCAACCATAAATATTGCTTTGCTGAATTTGCTTTGTTATTTAATAAGATACAGTATAAGAGATTAAAAGACATGGAAAGTATTTGCTCATGCCTGCATCTCTACCAGTCTGGCTTTATTGAACTTCCTTTGTTATTAATAAAAATAAGAGATAAAAAAAATCATGGCTTTGTCTCTGCTAGCCTGTTATGATCAGTTAAGTACCTTGATAACAATAATAATTTATATTCAGTCAATTTAATCAAGGAGAGCCGACAAAACCATGAGATGCTTGTTTCCAACAGAGTCCTATGTCAGCAGCATTTGGACACCCATTCAAGTACAAAACTAACCAGACCAAACACTGCTTAACTTCGCTGATTGGAAAAGAAACAGCATTTCCAGTGTGGTACTACAAACAATTAGGTTCTGGGAAACTTGTTTGTAACAACTAGTGTCATAGCCATAATATTCACATTAACTGGGGTGTTCCTGTACAATACTATCTTCAAGGAAGGGAAAAAAGCTTAGCAAAGTAACTGATTATTACAGACTGTCAACGTTCCGGTTTTCTCAAGGGACTTTAAAAGATCTACACCCTTGTAGAACATAAGACATCCTGCAATGCTTACTCAATATTTGCACATTGTTACATAGTGTACTTATAACTTTTTCGTACTTATGATTTCTTTTTAAATTTAACATGTATAAATAATTTTCACAATCTTCTTTTCCATTGCATGAGCTATTATTTGTGTTACAAAGAGAGTAAATTGATTAAGAGCTTCAGCATGCTTTTGCTTACTAAAGCCTGTGTGCTAAGACACAATGCTAGTCTGTCTAGAAGTAATTATGCATCCTCAGCAGCATTATTGAATTAGGACTGACCGGGCACTCCCATATTAGTGGTGCTCTTTATAAGCCTCTTATTAAGGAATAACTTAAGGGGCAATTATATTATAGCTTATTAGAAACAGAAGCCTTAGTGTATTTTTAAAACAAACACAAATGTTATATGAAAACAAGAAAAAGAACAATCCCAGTTAATGAAAACTTCCCAGTGTGATTGTAACGTGAGTATTACCAAGGTGTGTCTGTGCTGGTTGTTACAAGCTGTGATGCAAGGTGAACTTGTCACTACTCCATGAAGACCTTATCACCTAACTCTTCCTCACACACACTAGGATGCCTCTACACTCAAAAGTGGAGGAAATAAAGCTAGAAAAATAATGTAAAAATTATTAATGCAATGAGTATTGATAAATTTCTTCTTGTTAAGAATGTGGTAAAATTTTGATTTCTTCAAAGATATAATAATAAACTATCACCTGAATATAGGCTAATTTCAATTCATGCAATTAAAGACTACTACTTCTTAAGTATTTCAAGCTTGTCAGTGTATCACACAAGATAGACAAAAATTAGCCAATCACCGTTTAATCAGCATTGCTGATTTTGCTAAAGAAAGAAGACTTAATTCTATTACTAGTTGCAGCTTGGTGCTAATTACTAACTTCTATGGAAAATAATTCCATGTAGGCCTATATAAAATAACTAAAAGCTTGTGAGAGCCACCCAAGGAAGACCATGAGTAGAGTGAACCCAAGGAGACAACTTGTAGTTCAGTGGGGTATGTTATAACGAATCTAATTGGTTCTAGAACCTTGTTCGTTATAGCATTCGTTCGTTATAGGATTAATCAGTTCCAGGCCCCCAAATACAACCACTTAACACTGAAATATATAATATAAAATTGTAAAAAAGTGCATAAATATGCATCTAAACCCCTGAAATAAATAATATCATTAATACTTGTAATAAAAAAACAATAAATTAATAATAAAAAAAAAAAATATTCGTAGGAGTTTCGTTCGTTATAGCATTCTCAATTTTATAGGTAAAACCGTTCGTTATAGGTATATTCGCAGTAGAATCCATTCGTTATAGCATACCCCACTGTACATCATAAATTTAACCACTGACCTGATAATAATAACAATAAAGGTTTATTATGGAGATTTAACCCTTTAAGGAGTAGTGTCACATTTAGCTATTCTATTCTAGCTAATACCTGACAATGTTATTCAGCTGAGAGAAACCCCTACCACTCAATGGGTTAAGTACATATGAGAAGAGTGATACATATACTTATCACTGTATTACAATGTATAAGTACATATGAAAGGGTAATAACTGTAAAAGAAAATTGCCAAGTAAGATTTTTTGCCACCCCTTACAATGCAAACAAGTGTTAAGATGTTAGAGACAAGGATATTAATAACGAGGTGATATATCATTTGACCTATGTAAAACTTGATCAAATGCATCAACAAATGTTGAATCAAGTTGGATCTATAGCAAACTGCCCAGTGAGCTGTGGGAAAATGATTAGTGAAGAGATTTGAAACTAAACACCCTGGGAGAACTCTACACACAATCTCTTTGTGGATCGCACTCACAGTTCTGATTAAACCACAAAAATATGTGTATTTGTAGAATTATTTGTCCATATTTGTCATTTAAATACAGTTGTATTCCCATGTACAGTACAGTGACCCCTCGGTTAATGAACTCAATCCGTTCCAGAAGGTCGTTCGTTAACCGAAAAGTTCGTTAACCGAAACCATTGTTTCAATGGGTTTTTGGGTAATTGGTTCCAGCTCACCGAAAATTTCCTAAATTCAACAAAAATGGTAGAAAAGTTCACTTACGTTGAGGTGTGTATGTAGAAGGCTCCTGGATGATGATGATGGGAATTAGAATGGGGGTGGAGGAGAAGGAAGAAGAGAAGGCATTGGGGTGGAAGAGAAGTCACCCCATGGCACCATTTCACCCATAAGATTTTAGTTCTCTTGGTGTAATTCAAGATTATTTTCTTTAAATCAACACTGCACTGCATTATATATTGTCAATATGTAAAATATATTTCAAAATGACCAATAATTTGCTTGGAAACACAGAAAAAAAGCGTTTAGTTGAAGAGTGTCTCAAGCAAGATGTTACCTCCAGAGGCTGGATGCTGCGCATTAAACTAGTCACTTTACCTTCAATTATGTTCAATAATTGTTAAAATGACTAAAAAATTGAATATTGAACTTTTAAAATTATTGAATAGTATAAACTTCTTGATATTTACTAAAATAGTAAGGAATTTAAGCCCAAGAACCGATTAATGTATTGGCGGACTGATACTAAAGCTGGTTGCCCGGTCAGTGCAAGCAAAAACATGTTGAGGTCGGTTCGTAAGAACTTCGTTAACCGAATTGAAGATCCGTATGGAAGGCAGTTCGTTAACCGAGGCGTTCGTTAAACGAGGGGTCACTGTATATATAATTTCATATTTGAGCAAGCATCAATTTATGTGCTTCTGTATAAGGGTATAGATTTGTGTGAGTATATGCATAAGTATCATGCATACATAAGTATGGATGTGCATAAAAAACATGTACAGTAAACTCTGTCAACTTTCTGTATATAAACATGGCAATTCTTATCTTTACAGCTTAATAAAATGCAACCCAAATGCCAAGAAAGTTACCCTCAACTCCAGTCACTTTTTTTTATCCAAGTGTCTGCCATGCATGTGAATTGAGGGTGAAAATACCAGCAACGAAAAATTTCTAAGTACGTATCATACACCTCTGGGGTGTACATAAAAGAAAAGAACAAAACTTTAAAATAGACAGAGAGGCAAGAGTGTACAAATGTTTGTGAATAACTTCAGTATACAGTGCAGGGACATAATACATGTATATATATTCATACTTATTTGCATATAAAATGTTTTTAATAAACACATTTTAATAATAATAACAGAACTAAATTATTTTTTTTAATATGAAAAATAATGACAGAAAGAAACATTAATAGATAAGCATCCATGTCCCGGCCTAAATACAAAAAGAGGGTTCAGCTGAAACTGTTAGCTTCATGTTAATTTTGGTTATCTATGGACATTTCATTATGGTTTTGTTCGAAAAAATTATTTTAAGTGAGGGTTATTTAAGCTCTATGCTTACTTTGGGCTGGAATTTGTTATAACACCCCTTTCCCCAGATCATAACTTTAATTACCTCTATCTTCATAAATTCTTCCTTTCATGAGATGTGACCTTCAAGTGAAAGTTAAGTTGGCAGGATTTACTGTACATAATATATTTCTTTTAAACCAAACTCAGGCTACAAATTATCACAGCCTCTTCTCTCCTATTCAGGCATATCTAAACGTTATACAAATCATTGCATGTAATGATGAATGCCATTGACCACTCTGAATCATCCCCTTCAATATACAGTACCAGTGGTTTACCCTTTTAAAATATGTGTGTATTTGTATCTATGGCAGCATATGAGTGTCTTTTTTGCCACAGCAAATCAATAGAGGTAGTCAAGTACCTAAATGGTGTGGTGTTAAAAGCAACTTTTGAATTAGAATATGACAAGTTTCTCAAAATCTCGTCCACAATACATGGCATCCTGAACAGTTTAGTAGGAGAGCTTAAGTGCTTTCTGTAAACAATACAATAAGAACATATAAATACAATCAGCATTTTATCATGGAATACACTGTACCCACTTTTCTCTTTCTTTGTTTCTATTTGCTATCTATTGATTTATGTATTTTTCTCTCTCATCTCTTTATCTTCTATGTGTACAGTATGACATGAATAATAGGCGACTCACTTCTTAATATTGACATCCTTTTGGGAGAGGGAAGGGAGGTGTTGGCCAGTTCAAAAATAAATAACAGTAGCACCAGTAGCAGAGACGAACTGAAGCACACAGTACTTTGGAATGAAACCTAACAAATAGACCTTCAATGATGCATAACTAATGCTGTCATGTTCTATACAGTATTATAATCTACATCTTGGTTACTTCTGCATTCTTGCACCATTCTTTTAATTAATATATATATATATATACAGGCATCCCCCGCGTTACGGAAGGGTTCCGTTCCCGGAAAATTGACAATATCGCGAAATTCCGTTACGCGAAACCTATTTTCCCATTGACTTCCATTATAAAACTGGAGATGCGTTCCTAAGGAATTTTTTCGGCCCCAAAAAAATAATTCAAGCACTTTTATTAATGAAAATAAACATTTATAAACACATACAATACAGTACATTAAATAATTCATGATATACCTTCTTAAAATACCAATTTAGGGGTTAATATTGCATAATATTGCATTATACAGCTATGTGTATGTTTATTTGAGTGCCCCGTCATAGGAGTCCATTTTCTCTCACTTCAGCACTCCTGAGTCGTCCGTTTTCTCTTAATCTTAGA
Source organism: Homarus gammarus (assembly GCA_958450375.1). NCBI lineage: Eukaryota > Metazoa > Arthropoda > Malacostraca > Decapoda > Nephropidae > Homarus > Homarus gammarus. The sequence continues at coordinate 1,995,951 of CAUDMG010001683.1, forward strand.
GTGCACCAGAGACTATTATTTTAGTAGTGACACAGAATTTGATATTGCAACTGGGGTTGCAATTGTTGAGGCAACTTAGGTATGTCTGATTACAGATGGAATATTCAAGATCCATTGTGAGTGATGTTTAAAGCTTCAACTGTCTTTATGGTTGGTAAAACTTGTCAAGTCTGTCAGTCTGAATGGCATGTGTGAGGCCTTGTGTTTGTTAAAATTTACCCCAATTTCCGTAAGGGCGGATTTACAGGCCGTAACGTGAAATTATTGGTCATATATATATATATATATATAAAGTTCTTTTTTCAAGAAAATTTCCATTAAATTATAAAAAAAATATTAACTGTAATAAGTGACATTAATATTTGTAAGCAAATTAAATTTCACTGCTGAGTTTCCCTACCTCTAAACCTTCTTGTGTTCACTTTCTTGGTTAAATTCAGTGTTTAACTCCAATTTAATGAAAAATACATATAATTTAAAATTACCCTACATTACACCTTTATTTACCAGAAGGTGATAATCTCTACATAAGGTACTGCACTGTGTAAACAAAGTGTGAAACAACTTCAAGAAGACCATGAAGCTTAAAACTATGAAATGACCTCTTGATGAATTTAATTTTTGTGATTTTATTTAATTATTGCAAAATGCTATTTTTCCTTAATCTACACACAGCATTACTGCAAAAAATATATAGTGTCAAAAAATGAAGAGATAACTGTGTATACACATAATGCATAAATATTCATATACTTTCTAACCAATTTCCTGAATACAGTACAGTACACATTACAGGTGGTCCAAATTAAAAAGAATGAGCCCAACATAGAAAAATTATCTGTCAAAATTTAACTTATCTAATTTAAAGAATTTTGCATAAGTCTGCAACACATCACAATAAATCTACCTAAACCAATCATGAGAAAATGTTGATGCCACGGGTAAACATCAGCTTTATGTATACGTACTGGATTTCAAAATGATGTAGTACGAGTGTGGTACGTTAAGGAAGTACTGTGACACCCTGGACTTTATTACCAATGCCAGATATTAAAGAAATAAACACAATGAAGATATCTCTGTTTGCTCCAGCAATCTTATACAGTATGTACCTGTATGTTTAAATAAAAAACATGTTAAATTAAAAATTTAACTTCTAAGACTAGACCTATAACATCTATTAACCTTCTGCCTTACCTGATCGTTTGCGGTAAACCAACTGGTTATTTTGGAGAGTAAAATAACGGCGATTCCACGTCTTGAAAGCATTGGTAGTTCGTTTAAACAGATAGCCATGCATAGTGACTGGCTGGCTAGTGTCCAACTGGTCCAATGATAACACTAAGTCTTTATCTGTGACATCTGTGTGTCGGTTTTCTAAGCTCTTTTCCAGATCACTGACTTCCTGTCTCATCAAATTTACCTGAAGAAAAAACTTTAGTCTCAAATCATATATATTTTAGCTTAATAATTTACAATTCATACAAAACTTTCTATATCCATGTAGTATTTACATTAAAGAGAGTAGGCATGGAATGCTTATTCATTTGACTTAAGATAACAATGTAAATCTAGAGTTACAGTTACTTTATGTCTCTCCTCCCATTCATGCATGCACACACGCACATAAAAAAGAAATGACAAATTATATTTATTTAACATTTCTGTTTGTTTTAATCATACACATTGACAGGGTTTTGTTATAAGTTTAAGCAGAATTGAAGTGGCTGAGATTCAAGGGAGGATGGGTCTTATTTACTATAACTTATTAAACAAACAGGACAGATCATAACATCTGTATTTTGAAAAATTAACTAAAGATGAATTAACATATTTGTCAAACAGTATCAGGGAATCAAATTTTTATTTCACAAACAACTTGAACCAGCTCTGACATCAGTAGAGTTGGTCAATCTGTCTGACAACCAATTCAATTTCTCGTCTGACAGTCATTGTCTTTATGAATATTTTGATATCTTCATACTAAAGGAGTCCACTCTTCATAATTTTCATACGAGAATTTAATTTTACAGTTCTCTTTTATCTTGCAGTAATGAAGTAAGAAAAAACTTCAAGATTATTGTCACAGCAGTTACTGATTTCCATTCATTTCAATAACCTTCTTCCCTAATAACATTATAACTTTCTTTTCTACTCGAATTAAATACAAGCGCAGATGTAAATTTAACATTAAGGTAACAATACTGAACAAAGGATTTGATGAACCAAAGATACTGTCAATGGGAACATTACCTCTTGGCCGATTTTATCCAGGGAAGGTTTCAGGTCATCACAGAGATCCGTACCTTGGTGGTAGAAGGTGCTGTATGCCTTTAAGTATGATAAGAGCTGAAAGAAAAAGAAAGCAAACATTTTGATCTGTTCAATAAATATTTCTTCTCACATCAGCTAACATCTTCTAAGCTTTTCCCACAGTTTGTAGGGTGGTAACCTCCAGGTAAAAGGGTTAGCTTACCCAGAAGCAATTAAGTAGAGAGTTGGTAACTCAGTGCACACCATAACACATAGCACCCCAACAACACTACCCAGTGACAGGATCAAATCCCAATCTCATGGGCTGGGAATCTAGAGTGCTGACTGTAACATATGATCCAATTAACCCTTTCATCTCTTATCATGGACTTTCATTATATAGACAAATTATAAATGTCTTAGTATCATTAATAAAGAGGGTAGGAGAATGGATGCCACGATATTTGTAAGAATTATGAAAGGAGGAGTGAGTAAAGGAGTTTGTTGCTGGAATTTTACAGTCATCAAAAGTAAAGATACAGAAATAAAAATTTTTAAGAATGGGATGTGGGGAGAGAAAAAGGGGTAGAGTGAGAAATTTCAATGTTGGAGGAATGCATGGAATCAAAAGGTGATGAGGGAGTGTTGGGATAATTTGACCACATGGAGAAAGGAGATAAGAAACAGATGAATAAAAATGTAATTCAGTAAACTCTCATTATTACATAAACTTATAAATAGACCTTTTATTTAAGTGGAGATGTGTAAGACAGTAAATTAGATAGATTATGAGTTGTTCTTGATTCTCATAACCCTGTGCCAAAGTGGGAAAAAAGCTTGCAAGAGGAGGGAAAAATATTACTTACAGCATCAACCACTTCATGACGTTTTTTCCCCTGTGCTATGGATATCGCGTGGACATAATCAACAGTGGTGTGTCGAAATGCTCTACGCGTGGCTATGACCAGGTTTTTCATGTCGTCTGCATCATGAGCACGGGAACGGGATACACCGGAAGAACGCTGTAAGACACTGTCCATTTCGCCGCTCACCTTCTCGAAGTAGTGTCGAAGATCTTTCACAGAACGTAACTCACTTGAAAAAGTACAAACATAATACAGTCATCTCAGAGAAGAAGAAATGTTAGATAATTCTGAGAATTTCAATGGTAGTAAGAAGGAAGACATTAAAGTGCCTTAAGTATCACCATTCATGCCTGCTGAATCTATAAATTTTCCACTAGCCCACTGGGCTAGTAAACTTCCAAATCCTCTAGCTCACACAAATTTTACTAACCCAAAATATATTCCAAATTAGGAAATACTACTGTATCTAACATTCAAAGTGATTAAATGAATGTTAAGTTTTAAAACATCAATAAATGACTGAAGGAATTAATTGTAATAGGAAGTAACAACTGTACAGTAATTATTAAAACTACCAGAGTATACATAGTTAAAACTACAATAGCTCAATAGCCCATCGCTGCAAATCAGCCATTGTAAGGGTCACCCAAGTCATTGTCACTCACTTGACTGGCAGCTCATCTTTTTCCCTTCTATAAATTTATTCCTGTACAGTACGATATTTCTGTTGAAAAAATATATAGTCTTCCTTTATACATAAGACCATTTTTTTTCTTTTTAGCTAAACAATGTTGAACACTTTCACTTTTGCACGAGGTGAAATTATCATGTGCCCAGCGAGCTAGTAAATATAAAATATAACATGCAATAAGGACTTTCCACTTGCCACAGATGACCAGGCAAGTAAGTTTCCAAAGCCCTGTCATAATATCAATTTCAAAATTCTTTTCTTACCATATACGTACAATATATCTTACTTTTTTAAACACGTCAGTTGATCATGTTGACAGTAACCTTAATATTAATTTGATAATTATTTTTTAAGTTTGATGACAAATACAGTAAAACCCCGCTTTAAGCGGCTTCACTTTACGCGTTTCCACGTTTACGCGGTACCCTGCCGAACACGGAATGCTCACTTTACGCGGTGCATATACTCTTTTACGCGGAGAGCGGCGCGGGCAGGGTGCGCACAAGGTCGCCCAGTCGTCAAAACATTACCGAGTTCTTCACCAGCCACCCACCACAGCCGGCCCAAGTCAGTAATAGTGATAATGATAGTGAGGATATGGACTTATAGGGACTTTGAGGGGTTTGACAAAGAGGCTCTGCAAGCCTCTGTGGTGGATAGTGATACAACTGATACAAGTGATACAGGTAAGGGCCAATAATCTGCCCTCTGCCTCGGAACCCCCCCCCCATCCCGTGTGCCCAGCCATCATTTCTACTAATCTAAGTGTTAAAAAGCCTAATATCATTGAGATTTCTCTTAATTATTAATTGTGTGTGCATACCATCAAAAAATTAATAAGTTATTTTTACTACAATGTAGGTATTGTGTCTGAAAAAGTGGAGTTTGGGGGTCGGCCTGGTCTCTATTTCAATTAATCCCATATGTTATGTTGTTCACTTTACGCATTTCTCGCTTTACGAGGGCCGCCGTGGGTTCAATTGACCGCGTAAAGTGAGGGTTCACTGTATATGAAAAAACCATCAATATCACAAAGCAGATTGAATGGTTAAATGTTTGTCATCCTTTAATCTCATAAACTATCTCAACAAGTGTAGTGCAGTGGCAACACCCTCACTTAACTTCTAATGCACCAAAAACACCCCACTGACCATCACTATCCTTGAGAGGTAATTTGGGATAGGAATTTTAAGCATAACCATCTAAAAATTTACCTATACAGCTCCTCCCAACTTACGACAGGGTTAGGGACCCAAATCCAGGTCGTAAGTCAAAAATGCTTAAATAATACATAGAAAATCTAAAATGGGTCTCTTTTTCTTCTCAGCACCACAAAACTCTCACTTTTAAGCTTGCCAGCCATTTTAAAGTGAATTACAAACGAAAATTTTGTCAGTACACAGTGCAATCACTGACGTTGGGGCTTGAAAATACGTAATTTGAAAAAATTTTGGTACGACTGAGGCAGGTAGTAAGTGCGGGTGGTCGCAAGTCGAGTAGGTCGTAAGTAGGGGAGGAGCTGTATATTGTACTGTACTGTATATGTTGCATACCTTTGTGAAATTGACGTTCATGAACTGGGCAATCATTCTGAGCAAGTGCACAAACAGGGAGTAACAAATATATCTATAAATGTAAGCAAATCTGGGGACATATTTTGTCCCTAGTCTGAGGTGTCCTGTATTATGTGGTTCTTACCCTGGGGAATCTAAATCTTTTTGTCTAAGGCTTCCCAAACCATAAATTATGAGAAAAGAAAAGAATAAAAGTTAGATTTTTTGTATTTAACATGCAAAATCCTACATACTTTTTTATAAAAGTTGCGAGGTTCTTGGTCACAGCACGAGCAGCTTGGTCAACTAATATTGCATGATATTTTGCAGCTTCTCCCAAGGCAGCCAACATGCGATTCAAGGCTGACTGTACACTGGTGTCATTGCCGAAATATCCTGCTAAGTCCCATAGAATATGAATAAGTTGTCTGAAATAGAAAAGAACTTTTAATTTTTTCAAACACAACCAAATTTATAAATATAAAATAATTTTCTAAAGGCATATACATTCTAAATGAGATAAATCAGTCTTTAATCTAATTATCAAATAACTTTTATCAATTAGTCAGTTAACTTACGTCTATCAGTGAACCATCTATTGATTAATTTCTATCTCGCTAAAGATGAATCCCAATTAAGTGGTCAAACAGAAATGCATATTTAATATAACTTAACTTTTAAGTTTCACAGTACAATAATATTTTTTTACAAGTAAGAAAAATTACACTATGCAATTTTTTTTTAATGTTTACATCTTGAAAACAAAAGCCTCATTATCAAAACAAAATACATTGCTGGCCATACTAAGAACCTATCAGAATATCTTGGGGACTTCTTGAGGATAACCACCACAGGAGAACAAAGTAAAAGGCTGAATAACAATGTGTGGGGGAGTTGATTCCTGTCACTACATTTTTTGTGGGAATGGGCTTAGATGAGTTGGGTGTGTGGGAGGGGGTGGGGGGGGGATGCTTTTATGGGCTAATTGATATACTGTACAGTATTGTCTTAAAAAGTACTTTTATTCCTGAAGTAATTAATTCAATTGAGGTTAACATAAAAGTTGTGCAATATGCTTACTCTTGCTCCTGATTGAACTGCCTTCCTGCTGACACCATCTGGTTACATTGCTTTACTACCTGTCAATAACATAATTCATTAGCATTAATAGTACGGAAGAAATGGGCAAGATGCTCAATCCTGTTTTTGAAGTAATTATGAAACATTTCAGTTCTGATATTACAGTGTTCAGTATTTTAAACTGCCTGGGTAAGTATACCTCTCTCTCAACCAGCTTTCTATTATTAACTGACACCACCCCATCCCATAGGTGCCAGATAAGAAAGAGTTACAATACAAAGTATATATTCTGATCATCAGTTACATGGGGTTGTTCAGCACTAGCACAAATGGCGAGTGTCGTCTAAGTTACATTATACGTAGAGAAGTACAGTATAGTACTTGTAGATAAGGAACATATAGATATTACTGTAGTGTTAGTTCCAGTCCCCTCACTAGCATTTTACTGAAAAACAATTAATTGTTTCTTCAGTACATGTAATCCACTGATATGTTAGATGGTTCTGTAATGATGGAATATACAGTACACAACTTGACCAAAATTCCATGAAAAGTTGTTTGGCCATGTGAGTGATTTCTTATTTTAAAACCTGGAATGAAGCTTAAATAACTGATCCTTAGAATCGTCATGGATAAAAGAATTAAAGCTACTTGGGACTGAAAATTTGTATTTAAGAGAGAGGTGCAGTATACAGCATCTAATCCAAAATATTATAATGAATCAATGAGGATAAAAGTATGCCCAGTGTTTGGTAACTTTGTTTAAAAGTATGGAAGTAAACACCTTACCTTCTCAAGCTTGCCTTCCAAATTGTCCAAGTCCTTTTCATTTTCTTCAAGTACTTGCCTGTAAAAAAAAAAATATATACTGTATATATCTGTAAAATTTGCAGCACTGTAAAGCCAGGCAATGTACATTATTTACCAACATATAATTCATGAAATACAGTACATATGAATATAACTTTATTAACAAATTATTGGGAAGGCCTTACAAAAATAATACCGATGTTTCATATTTTCTAGAATCTTCACTCACAAACCTCCACTGTACAATATGTATGTAATATGATGCACTAATACAATATATCATTCAGTAGTAAGAGATCTGTTAGGGACATTTCAAGAGAATAAGAATGAACTGTGGCTGAATACCATGTTAACATAATTTGTTTTTAAGTTAAGACAATACTGTAGTGCTGTGAAACATATTTTGCAGCACAGAATAACTTGGAGCAAAATGTCTATATATATCAGGATCATGCAGTAGATTAACAGCCTTTAGAAACAAATTACAATGGTTAGTGAAACTGATTATAGATAAAATATAATTATTCAGTATAGGCCTGACACAATTAACATGAGCAACCTCACTATTTAATACTGTAGTTATCTGACAATACCCCAATGCACCTCTGGGGCATTTTATAGTCTATGGGCACTTAGGATGAAAACAAAGGAATTTTGAGTGAAGGGAAATGCCTAAATGATGGTTTTGTGTGTGCAGACAATGGTTTACTGGTAAAGCATTTTGTGTTAGGGTAAAAGCCTATTGACAAAGCAGTCTACAGTACACATGTGAGGGTAAAAGAGTAACTATAAACTTGAGTGTTAGTTCATACTTCATCTATAAATACAGTACAAATATAAAAAACAACAATTTATAACTAAATTTCCCACCTGGAATGAGGTGGCAATACTCTGTAGTCAACAATTTTAGCTTTGTGGCATAACAGTATGCAGAATAGGTGTACCAACTTATGTAAGCGTGAAAATTTATGAATAAATTACAAGTGTATAATCACCTAATGACTTTGAAAAGCTACAGTCTGCAACTTTGCAGTATTTGGTACTTACCGGAATCTTGGAGAGTCCCGCTGGCACTCAATATTATCAATTATGGCCTTCATCTTGAATTTTCCTGTAAAACAGACATAATAAATAGTATTGCTTGTAACTGCACTAATGGATAATACTGTAGAAACACTTAAACACAAATTATTTAGGCTACAATTTCTTTTTCATTTATCTATTACAAAAAATATTACAGTACAGTACAGCACATATTACCTAACATTGCTGTACCAAAATTCATGAGGGTTTTCTGAGAATGTTCTTAATTATTTTTTTCCCCATAAAAAAACACTAGAAGTATAAAATTACTTACACAACCAAACTTTTAATCTGTATACAGTACATGTACAGTACTTTAGGTGCCAACGACATTCATTCCCAAAAATTTTAAAAGAGTTGACGGACTATTTTTTGGGGCATGGCTCTTCACTCCTACTATTATAGGTAATGTAATACCTGTACTGAATACAGTACAGGTACAGTACTACAATATGAAAATTTTTCAAAACACTTATCTTTAGACTAATACTGTATTACAAACCATCACCCTTTTAAAAATAGGTCTAGAGTATTAGGCAAGACTTCTCTACTCTAAGGGCAGCCACAAGGACTGTAGAGAGTGAGACTCTCCAAGCCTGACCTTTAAGAGAGATAGGGGATATGCTGTCTGCTTAAGTTAGACCTTCCAGTATAGACAGGCACACATTTTCATCTTCACAATTCAACACATGTACTCGTACCTTGCCAAGATATCTACCATTGGCACGCTCATATACTGTACTGTACAATGAAAAATAAACTTCTAGAAATTAAAGGGCATCTTAAAATAGCTTTGTACCCATTTAGCAGAAATATGATGTGCACTGTAAATATGTTTTCTATATGGAGTATGACCCTATTTGAAAACTCAAGGGAAATTTGCTAGCTTTGATGATATACAGTAAATGAGCTATATACGAGTGAATGTGGTGGTCGTGTGGGTGGAGGGGGTAGTGGGAAACCTTCTATGTGTATGTAAACACTCTTGAGAGTAGGTCACTACATATGAGAACCAGCAGATGAGAGGTCCAGACATCAACTCCTGAATCAAGTCCTTGCCCAGTGGGAACTGTGAAGGCATAGGCCAGAGTTTATTTGTGACCAATGCAACCTTTTAATATTTGTCAGTACCTGTACAGTAAGTACAATATCTCTTTGGTGCTACTATAGTATGCATTCTACCAAGCTGGAGCTGGTCTACCAGGATATTTACAATGTAGCATCCATTAACCTAAGGTTAGGTTAGGTTCTTATCGTTATAGTAAGTATTTTAAAAGAAGTGATATTTACTAGAACCTAATAGAACCTGACCTAACCAGCACACGCAACCTCCCTAAACCTGGAATTATTATCACCTTTGTCATCCAGCGAATTTTAAGATTTTAAGTTACCACCTTAAGAGAGAGGTTCAGGAGGTAAGGTTGAAATTATGTTTTTCCAATGTTTTTTTTTATGTGTTTTGGATGATTGTGACCTACTTCCAAACAGGTGGATGACTGAAATGATAATTTTACCCCTAACCTTACCCAACTTTCTAGCTGGGGGTGGGGAGGGAACCCCTGTCATATTAAACAAAAAGTACTTATTTTAATATCTGGTACCAATAAAAGTAACTTTGCTGAAGAGTTATGGTGTAATTAAAAAAATTTTTTTGTTGACGTGAGAGTACGCTTGAACCAAGCAGTTCAGTTGTAAAGAAACTGAACATGCGCAAACTTGGCAGATTTTTCGGAGTATTTACGGTAAATAATTAATTTCACATACAAAGCACATAGAATCATTTTAGTGTCTTATGGTCACTTTTCCACTGTGTTTTACCTCACAATTTCAGTCATCCTTCATGCTCTGCCCACTACATGTGATTATGACTGTAGATAAAGCAAAAAAATAAAAATAAAAAAAATATTTATTATTAAAATAAAAAGTTGTTGTCTCTTAAAATACTTACAATAATAACAAGAACATATGAACATATGTGGAAAGAATGAACGAAATTTAACAACTCCTTCTAGTGGTGGTGCTGCTCTAAGAAATTACAGATTTCTCATTATGTAGCTGGTTTATCGAGACCTTTGTCCTTTGGTGTTATTGGTTTATCTTATAAGTGAAAAAATAACCCAGGGAAGTTTTTAGAAGCATTCCTGTGAATGAAACAAAACCTCCAGATCTAGAGTGTGAATAAGGCATTGTTGAGCATCAGTTGATTAGTTTTCAGGATAAAAGTTAAAAAATTAAAACAAACCAAAAAATCCTCATCACTTTGTGGGGGTTTCCTTGGGGTAAGAAAGAATTTTGGTTAGGTTAGGGCGGTTAACACCAGAAACAAGGGTCAGATTCGTTCGAATCACAACAAGAACCATAGAAAAAACGTATCTTTTATGGACAAATCAAAAGCTGGCTACTATCATAAATTGATCGAAAAAAACGGTCCGACTAATTACCCAAACGTAGCCGCAATTGAGTCAAATAATGGTCCTACATGAATAAATGGGACTGCCAATCACTTCTCGACTAGTATTTGGTGTCACAAAATAAAAAAAAAATGGAAAACTTACTTTAATCTGAGTTAATAGATCGCGTGCATGTACCGAGGGAGCGAGTAATTACCCAAATGTAGTCGCAATGAAGTCAAATGATGGTCCTACAAGCGTAAATCGGGCTGTGAATCACTTCTCGATTATTATTTGTTGTCATAAAGTCACAAAAAATTGGTAAACTTAATTTAATCTGAGTTGAGTTAGGTTAGGTACATGCACTCGATCTATTAACTCAGATTAAATTAAGATTACTAAATTTTTGTGACTTCGTGACACCAAATACCAGACGAGAAGTGATAAGCAGTCCGATTTATTCTTGTAGAACCATCATCTGACTTCATTGCGGCTACATTTGGGTAATTACTCGCTCCCTCGGTACATGCACGAGATCTATTAACAGATTAAATTACGTTTTCCAATTTTTTTTTTACTTTGTGACACCAAATACTAGTCGAGAAGTGATTGGTAACCCAATTTATTCATGTAGGACCATTATTTGACTTCATTACGGCTACATTTGGGTAATTAGTCGGAACCGAAAAAAATCCCTACAGTTCCTGGTTAACGTGTGATACTATCAAGTATTATATCAAATTCTAAACTTATTGCTTCACTGCTCCACCACAAGGTTTACACTCTAAACATCAAAATAAATGGCAAGTGAAATTCTAACGAAAAAATGTGTTAATAAATGGGGACCCAATAAACTTGGTCATATTCTGCCCGTACCTACTCAAGGCCTGACTTTAAAACAGTTGACCTTACTGGATTAAGACACTACTTTACACATAATACCAATAATTATTACAAAAATTGATCTACCCATATTAAGTAAAGATGTGTATGTTTATCAGTTTCAACAGTAGTAATGGGTGTGTCACCTTAACCAGTAGGGTTCTGTTGTCTCCAGGCTGACTGCCGCGATGCTTCACTCTGGTGGCTACCGCTCACTACACCAGGCCATTATTTGCCTCAACACGCCGTTAAAATCAGTCAATTTCCCTGACACATCAGTCCACTTCCTCAAGAAAGTCTGTGGTCGACAAAAACACAACTGTGATACCGGGAACCTCAAGGGAGCATCAAGTATAGGGATCCAGGAAGCCATTAAGAGGATCAAGTTTATTTTGTCGATTCATATCAATTCAAAGGGAATCAGAAACTTTGCACTGAAATCGTATTGTATCGTCTATTCTTACGTCATGAGGAGGCGGGTCTGGTTGTGAAAGTTTAATAAAATTTCCATATAAGGAATGCAATATGCTGTATTTTCTAAGAATAAAATTAGGTATTTTGTGGTTTCGATTAATGTATGTTGCCGTAGCACTCTTATTTCCCAAAGGAAAAGTAAATTTCATGGTTAAATAATGACCGGACGTGTGTGGACAAAGCTCACTCACTGAATTCAGGAAACAAAACCAGGTTATAAACATTAAAAACTTTGTATTTGTTATACAACATATTCATATATCGTCTAAACTCAATGCGATACTTATACTTAAAACTTTCCATTAATATTGTGGAAAATAATCCTGCTTTCTGAGGGTGACTAGATTTTACTTGTCGTACCATCACTAGACGTATGTTTCAAAGGCCTTCGTCTGTAGGTTTTCAACAGTGCTCCAATTGTTATCAAGTTTACATACATGTTTTCAACACGCTGTTATCATTTAGCAACATAGTCTTTCTTTTTCTACATAAAGCCACAGAATTACTAAGAGCCTGTTAAAAAATAACCAGTAAACATTATGGTCCTACATGAGCGACATTGCAACCTTTGATAAAACCACTGGCGCTTTATTGCAGTAGTTTATCTTAACACGAAAATTGGTTATCATGTAGCAGTTGCCTGTAGCAGTAGCTATTGTAGTAGCGTTAATGTGTGTGTGTAGGTGTATGAGTGTGTGTGGTACTGGCGTCTCGACATCCCTGTAAGATTTTTTTATGGTAGGAGTCTGCTGAATCCCAGGGGAAGAGAGACAACCATATTTTTCTGAGCACAAGACAAACAGCCATTGTATGATTCCCACCAGGGTAGACAGTGGTGGTGGTGGGCCAGTGGGTGTTCTTGGTAGATAGATATTTATTCAGTATGTCATACAATTTCACATACTATTAAACTGAGACCCCAAAAATTCGTAATAGTCATACTGTACTGTGATTGAGTTTTTGGTCATAACCTTATAATTTATTTAATTTATTCTACCGTGTTGGTCTCGACCAAAAGGTTTCCTCAAGCCTATTTTGACAAGGTTCTTCTAATATAACTTTTGTCTTAATTAGCACCAGGAAATTAACAGGGTATAAAATAAGTGCGCAGTGTTCTCAAAATGTGCAATGTTCCATCTAATATTTTACTTTTATCCTCTTCGCTACCGATCGGCTCGTTAGCCACTTGGGCGGTCGGTCACGCCTCTGTTGCGCACTGTTAGCAAGTACTGTGCATGCATTGCCTCCAGAATGTATCTGCACCAGTGTACCTGCTCCACTGTTGGTCAAGTCGGTGCCGTCACAACACTGACAGATTGTTCCAACAGTTTACAATTCTTACTCCGAAAAAGTTTGCCCTCAGTTTTATGGGGCGAGCGTCAGTCAGCTCCATGTACTGTATGGAACTTCTGAGATGTGAATAATAAACTTTATTTAAGTCACCCCTTGCCCGACTATACAGTATAAGCTAGGCAGCTGCAGACGTTCTAAAATCTCTGGGTAACTGAGGTGCCGTAGTGTAGGCACCACTCAGGTGGCCCTCTTTGGACATTTCCAATCAACTGACAATCTCTAGTTTAAATATTTATGTACTAATTTATTATTGTAACGTTAAGTGTGATTTTCTCCCTTATGTGTTACTTTATATGTTTTAAATTTATCAGTAAATACTGTAAATTGCTTAACTTGGTGCGCCTTTTTATAGCCTAGTCCTCATGGTGACCGCCCAGAAATAGGGTATTTCCTGCAAGACCTATTGATTATTTTTTTTTACGGGAATTATCCCACCCGGGCACAGGTCAAACGACCCACAACGGAGCCTGGGGGGCGAAACAACAACAACAACAACAAAAAAAAGAACGGAAAGAAATTGTAAATAAAAAAAAAAGGTTATACTGTATTTATCTACACCACGAAGATGCCGGAAAACCAGCTTTTTAAAGTGAGACAAGTTGTAAGAGCATGGAAACACAGAAGAAGGCAGATCATTCCACAGTTTGTCTGTGTGAGGAAAGAAGGAGGTACTAAAACGGGTTATTCTCGTGTGGCCGACATCCACAGAGAAACGGTGGGCACCGCGGGCAAGACGTGTGTTGCGAACCCACGGCCTTGCCGGCGGTACACAGGATGCTAAGTCCACTGACCATCGCCCGTTAAAGTACCTGTAAAAGAGAGTGAAGCAACATTGCGGCGAAGAGAAAGGGAAGAGAGATTGTCGACTAAAGGAGGAGAGTTAATAAGACGAAATGCCTTAGATTCCACCCTATCTAATAGTTGGACAGAAGAAGAGCCACCCCAAATATGAGAGCAGTACTCCAAGTTAGGACGAGAATGAATCCCTTATACACTTGGAGCAACTGCTCAGGAGTGAAGTAGCTGCGGCATCTGTACAGCATTCCCAACTTTCGGGGGGCAGCTTTAGTTATACTAAGGATGTGTGATTTCCAGGACATATTGGAGGAAATGCAGTGGCACTTGGATTGTAAATGACGATACTGAGGAAGAATCTGAGGAAATAAAGATAACATTTATTTTGTTATAAGTCCCAGTTTCTCCCTTAGACATATTTTTTCACCCTTTATACTGGAGATCGTAACACATCAATTGACATACAAAAGTAAGAAATGCATCCTTAAACATGAATAGCCTACTTACATAAAGTGAGACATCTCGATTCAGTTTGTTTTCCCACTTAGGTTAGGTTAGGTACTTGAGAGTATTATCAGAGATGCAGCGATGGAACATCTACTACGAAACAACCTTGTAAAAGATTGCCAACACGGTTTTATGCCGGGGCGCTCTTGCTTGACACAATTGCTCAAGGTATTGGATATTTGGACCCATATTCTAGAACGGGGTGGTAATATCGACAATATTTACCTAGATTTTGCCAAGGCTTTCAACAGTGTACCCCACGAAAGGCTGAAAATCAAACTGGAAGGGTACGGAATTCGGGGAAATGTCCTAGCGTGGATAGAAGACTTTCTACATGACCGCAAGCAATGTGTGGTGATTAATGGCACGAAATCGTCATCTGTACCTGTAACAAGTGGGGTACCGCAGGGTAGTGTATTGGGCCCGCTGTTGTTTGTTTGTTTCATAAATGATATGCCTGACGTTGTACACTCCTCCATACAAATGTTTGCCGATGATGGCAAGTTATTTCGGGAAATTAAGAACCAAGCGGACTGTGAAGAGCTGCAGAAGGACCTCTGTGGGCTCCAGGAATGGTCGAAGGAATGGCTGCTGAGATTCAATGTCACGAAGTGTAAGAGGATGCACCTGGGGCGTACCAACGGTAAGGAGGCGTACCATATGTCCCAACGGGATGAAGAAAATGTACTAGTTGAGACTGTGTGTGAGAAGGACCTAGGTGTGTATGTTGACAATGAGCTGAAGTTCTCGGGCCATTGTGAGAAGAAGGTAAATCAGGCAAATAAATTATTGGGTCTTATAAGAAGGTCGTTCAGATATCTAGACGGTCCGTCCCTCGTGACGATCTTCAGGAGTGAAGTGCTTCCCCATCTGGAGTACTGTCACCCCATCTGGTCCCCGAGATATGCTAGGGACTGTCAGTTGGTTGAAAATGTTCAAAGGAGGGCCACCAAACTGGTGCCTGCACTTCGGCACCTCAGCTACCCTGAGAGATTGGAGCGCCTGAACTTGCCTAGCTTATACTACAGACGGGCAAGGGGGGACCTAGTTAAGGTTTATAAGCATCTCAGGGGGCACTACTCAGTTGAGTGTCCTTACTTGGAGCTGGCGGACGCTCGCCCCACAAGGGGTCACAGCTCAAGATTGAAGAAGCCGCAAGTCCAGAAAACCGTGAGGGCAAACTTTTTCGGAGTGAGGGTTGTAAACTCTTGGAACAATCTACCAGAGAGTGTTGTGACGGCACCGAGTGTGAGCTCTTTCAAGAGAAGACTTGACCAACACTGGAGCGGGTTCAGGTACATTCAGGAGCCGGTGCATGCCCAGTATTTGCCAACAGTGCGTGACAGAGACGTGACCGATCGCCCGGGCGGCTAGCAAGCCGACCTTTTGGTGAAGAATATAAAGGAAAAGAGACGTGACCGATCGCCCAAGCGGCTAACAAGCCGATCAGTGGCGAAGAGGATAAAAGTAAAAGTAAAAGACGTATCATTAGTCCAATTTTTGAAATATAGTTCCTCACTCCTACTACCGCGACGTTTGTAGGAGTGAGGAATTATATTTGAAAACGTAGACTAAGGATATTTGATAATTTTTTTTCTTTGAACGACAGGTTAGAAGTGAATGGATTGGTGACTTGTACCATGCCTAGTATTCCGGCAGTTTTCTGTGGTTTCGTTGTTATGGGATGAAGTGTTAAAAGAGCTTATACTGTCATCGGTCTTACTTTAATATCTATCTACTTATTTTGGGCACTTCCAACCATACAATAAAGATTTATGTGAGTTTCGTAAGACTTAAGATTGTCCATATACAGTCATTCACTGCACCTGCTACTCGGCAGGCCACTTGGTCACTGACTTAATCTCACACTGACACATTTACGTTATTCACTGGGGTGGTTAAGATTAATGTCTGCTATGGCGAGTCGTTGTAAAGAGCAAGGTCGATGGAATGGTACTCAAATAAATTTTGGTAAATAGTTCACTCATTGTACTGCGTTACTATTCCTCAACTTTCAGGAGATACAAAACAAGATTTAATTTTAGTTTATTGTACAAGTTGTTAGTGCTCACAATTATGGCCTACACGTTGATGTTATGTATGAAAAGTTAAAGTGTTCTATAACATTCGGGAGCTTATACATGCCCAGTTCCTACCAACAGTGCAAACTGGACCAACAGCGACATTTGTTTTGGTACATTCAAGAAGCTGTGCGTGCCCAGCACCTGCCAGTGTGTAACAGTGACCGAGGTCCGACCACTTTGTATGCTGGCAAAGAATGCAAAAGGCAGTTGAAAAGCTAAAACCACATATTTTTTTATTCTAGTTATATATTACAATATGAACATAGTTCAAAACGTGAAGTAAAATATGGCAGCTACTTGAAATGTCCTGCCATTTGAGGTATACTAAAAACTATGAAATTATATTTCTTAAGTATTTACAATTACATATTCCACTATTTAGGCTACCCAAATTAGTTGAGTTTATGCCCCCACACATTTCTATATAAACATTATGATAATCACATTTAATACACAGGGCCGGATTCAGGAGTGGGCGAAGTGGGCAGCAGCCCAGGGGCCTCCACAATCTGGGGGCCTCCACACATTACAATATCTTATGTATTTGTTTATTCATTTGGATTATTTTTATTTTAATTCTTTAAAATTCATGTTTATATATTCCATCACGTAAAACTATGTTCAGCAAGAAGCGTGATAGAAATTAGGCTAGCTTACAGCGCCCCCCGGAACTCCCAGATGTTTAGGCTCGCTTCACTCGCCACCCCACCCTCTTGGGTAGTTATAACGAGGGGGGCCTCCAGAGGTCTAAATCCGGCACTGTTAATACAGGTCCTTGTAGATAAGTTACATTGTAAGTAAACATTGATATACAATTACACTTCAGCTTTCTCATCACACTTGAAAGGCCCAGGAGTGCGGATACATGATACTTTATACTAATTCTTTGGTACAGTACACAGGAGGTAGTATGGCCGGCATTGAACTTGACCGCTTTCACTTTCCTGTAAGTAAAGTTAGGTACCCTCTTACAGGAAAAGAGAAGAAGTAAAACACATACAACTACTCACAGTTGACACCGAAAAACGAAGGATGGAGAGACGATACCAAGAAAATACCCACGACTAGGGAGCCCAAGGAATATTTAATTATATATTTTGTAATGAGTATTCCAGATTTTTTAATATATGCTGCGACACCTGGGCCCAGTTTAATATTACAAATAATTCTCTGTTGAGAGTGAACTTCGGTGAGAAAATTTGCCAGGAATAAAACCCGAGGAAAAAATTTAACGAGAAATTTGGCTTAACACATACCTTGGGCGCTCTCACACCAATGCCAGAATTTTACAGAAATAAACAATACACGACGCAGATGTCCGGTGCAAGAATCTCGACAGAAAAAGCCTTCCCACTGCCGACAGAAATGCGTTGTGTAGACTTCAATACAGTGTAGTCAGTGTTGGACCTGCAGTGAAGGTAGGAATATCCCTTCCACAACAGTCTCCAAGTGTCTCTAATTCTATGTTCGGGGCGTGTCTTGTCCGATATGGCACAACGGCTCTGTACTCCCACGATCAACTCGTCGTCGTGGTTGCGAGACAACTATCGTGCGGCGGACAATGACGCTCTTACAGCTCTACATTAGATCAGAAGAAAACGGACAAACGAGTAGCGAACCACATTCCGGCGCATGATTCGGACATGATTCGGTGTGCGAGTGTGATCATCTCGGCCGGAATGTGAAGTAATGTAACAAGTTATTCCGTATCCGGGATTTTTTGGCCGAAACGATCGGACAATTTGCGTCATAATGTGCAAGATTCTGGCCTTGGTGTGAGCAGGACTTAGTGAAACCAAACTAAAACAGGGAGCTTTGGGAACCTTGCTATAATAGGGGATTTTATTCGGGAGCTTGTTTTAGTTAGCTAAATCTTCATCCGCTGGTTTCTTTTAACCTATTCCTGTGTGCATTAACATTGACTGTTTATTTTAGTGTGTCCTGATTAGAGGGTAAAAGGAGTAGGGCGCTGTGCGTTGATGTGATTCCAACAACATTTGTAATAACCGAATAGTCAATGTGTGTAAAAGCTCAAGTTTGTGCAAACCGGAATTCCACAGTCCGACTTACAGGCCGACCTATTAATAACGTAACTGTTCACTACACGGTAAGGATCTGTCCTAAAGGCACTGCCAGTTACGTGACCCCAAGAAAAATTGAGGGAAATCAGCTTCCTATGTTAGGTAAGGTTGGTAAGATTTTCGTGAATTTGCCCAAGAAATTAATATGCAATTCATTAAAAATACATCGAAATACTGTATACTGGAAAAACTTAAAATTTCGTCCAAAAAGTCGTGGTTGGTCCTAAAACGAATAATGACCCAAAACTTCAAAGTTCCAGCCTATATTTTCGAGAATACAACAGTATCCTGCATATCTTATATATTCTAATGTTGCTGTGACGTTAAAAGCGATTCTGAAGAGTGGAACGTTATCAGTACTATATGCATTAAATAAAGAAAGAGCTCATGTAAAATAATGAATAGTCAACAGTGCGTAACAGAGACGTGACAGATGGGCCCGAGCGGCACAACCACAGTAATTGCGTCCCATTGCAGATGGTTAAAAAAATAGGCACAAAATATATGAGCGTAAAATTCTGTTTGATATAGGGCAAGGTATTTTTACCAATGGCGTCTTAAACATGACCGCCATTGTGCTCGACTTTGTGTATACCATAAAAGAGACCTGGGTGGGTAAAAGTCACGGGAGAGAGAGATCATGTTCTGGCGATAATTACTCAGTCCCCTCGTCACACTAACGACCCAGGTGGTATTAGGTTGAGATAATATAGCTTAATACTATACTGAAGTGATCTGGAGCTGCACTGTACTCTGGGCGTGTAGTTTGGCTGGCATGGAGGGATGAAGTGTGGTGATTGGCACGTGGGTAGAAGGACGTTGTCGTGTCTTGGCTGCTTTGCGTTTGGCCTCCTGGTAAGTCACGGCCAGCACTACCTCTCCGTTTGGCAGCATGAACCTCTGTACCGGGGACGACAACTCAGACCGCGACCTGCAGTTTTTAATAATATTAATGATGATTAGGGCCCGGATAGTTATGCACTAAAAAACCATGAAATATGCATGCAAATGGCCTCCATCCTCCCCCAATAGCCATACCTCCGCCGCCATTTTATTACCTTAATATTAAATATCCTAATACATAAGTAGCCATCCTAGCTGTGTTGAGTTAGTTGAGCCGCAGATCTATGCGGCATTCAGTGACCAGGCAATTTTCGTATTAAACTTTGACAATTTTTTATTGTTTTAATATAAATCCGTCAGTGGGCGGGGCTATGAAGCAGTAGACGAGGTTAACAATAAATCACCGAACAATAAAATACAAAACGTTCGAAAATGCATGTTTGAGCCATCCATGTCGTGTGTCTGATTTATTAGTGTAAACACCAAGACATAATACGCAAAATACTGTTTGATATTATATAAGTAAGAGTTGAATACGTTCTAATGTGATTTTAAGGAGGTAATAAATTAATTAGCTGTGATTTTTTTTTATCAGCTGCGCACATAAGAAATTAGAGCCTTTACAGTTGTGCCAAAGGACTATGAAGAGCATAATTATTATCCTTGGTTGTGGCGACTTGTCTTGAAGAGAAAGGGATACATGTCCTATAGTGCAAGAGTTTGACACTGTTTTAAGATAGGACGAATAATACGCATTAATGACATTGTTTATTCTTATATTATTGGTAAATAAAAATGAAAATGATAACTTATTTTATTATGGTAAGTTTTTTATTCAAGTTATTGGTACCATCTAAAGATAAGGAGCCTTTCCTATAAGTCAGAGTGTATTGTTGCAGGCTAAGGTGCATGTCCAGTACTTGCCAACAGTGAGTAACAGAGACGTGACCGATCGGCCAAGCGGCGAACGAGCCGATCAGTGGTGAAGAGGATAAAAGAAAAGGAAAAGAAAAAGTAATCAGACAAGGAGAAGTTTCTCAAGAGACATTAGTGTAGAGGCGACGACCCAATAACACTTCAGCAAAGCTCACCAAAATGTCGTTCACAGTTGATGTACGTATCTTTGAATTTTTTTTAATTTGAATATGAAGACTTTAACAATATGCAGGTGTTTAGTCATAAGAAACAAGCTTAATTAAGCAAGGAAGAAGGTCACCTGCAATCATATGTAAACAGGTCTTTGGTCATAAGTATGTGGTTAAACTTGTCTTTTGTTTGAGCCTATTGAGCAGGTATATCAATACATCTGTATCCAAAATAAGCAGGAGGGTACAGTATGTGTCTCATAAGTCGCGTCCACACTTGCTGTAAAGCACGTGTTAATAATGTTATGTAACATGCTAGAGAGTATTTAGTAAAATTTCATGTTATATAACAAAAAAAATCAAGGTTTATAACATGTTAGATGTTATCCGTTTGAAGTGGGAAACATTAAAGGATGTTTCATAACTTATTATAACATGTTACAGTTGCGTCCAGACACAGTTTGTTCATAACCTTTTGTTTATCCTTTCAGTTTACGGAAATCACGACCTCCTCATCACTCGATATTCCAGTATCGACAAGTGTTCATAACATTAACATAGTGTGGACGTCATTGTTAGAAAACATTCTGTTATATCACATTTTCTATAGCTTGTTAGCAACATTGTTATATAACATGTTACCGAGTGTGGAGGCGCCTTTCGACCCCAGGAAGCAGATATGTGTAATTTGTTACCTAACTCAGCAGATATGTTCAGCATATTGCCCTATGGGGATGGTGTTTGGTCCCTGTAAGTTAAAACCAGCAGTATGGCTCCAATAAGCACGTGTTTGACCTCAGGAAGCAGACAAGTGGTACGTCACCTATATGTAGCAGTCACCGCAGCAGTGGCCGTGGAGTGGGTCCCTCGTCCTATGAGCCTTGAAGCTTCAGCAGGGATCGACTCGTGTAAATCCCTTAACAGGATCCTGGCCAGCTCCCTCCTGTGGAAGACCCAGCTGAACTATGTGACCCGCTGACGGAGAATCCAGAGGATGAGGAGAAGGAAGAGAAGGGGGGGGAGGGGGTGGAGAAGTGGAGGAAGAAGGGGGGGGATGAAGAAGAGGAGGGGAGGTGGGCGGAAGGTCTGGGAGGGGAATGTTTGAAAGGGAAACAGGAAAATTTCATCTTGGATTATCGCCGGATATCAAA
Source organism: Homarus gammarus (assembly GCA_958450375.1). Classification (NCBI taxonomy): domain Eukaryota; kingdom Metazoa; phylum Arthropoda; class Malacostraca; order Decapoda; family Nephropidae; genus Homarus; species Homarus gammarus. The sequence continues at coordinate 2,017,932 of CAUDMG010001683.1, forward strand.
ATTACTATACATACATTTTTTCTGTTTTAGGAACTCTCCATTGCACTTTTTTGGCAATTCCCAAGGATGTTTTTTTTTTCGCATCTGGGTTAATTTTGCCACAAATATACATTAAACCAGTTCTCCTGCGATCTGGCAAACATCATCCAGCACGACCCTGGGAAAAACCTAGCTATAACTAAACTCAAGTAAACTACATCAAACTAAATTAAATTTAACTAAAGTAAGCTCAACATGACCCATTATCTTTCAACGTCTTTGTTCACATTTTTATACATAACAGTTTTTTTGTGTGTCTCGCTGCAATCACCTCTTCAAAACTATTTTTTTTATTATATTTTGTAATTTCTAATTCTGTCGCTGCATGTTTACTTTTCGTTTTGTCAGACTGAAACAAAGGATACATTATTATTATTATTATTATTGTTATCATTATTATAATTATTATTATTATTAAGGCTATTGTCTGAGTATTTGCTTAAGATATACAGTTGTTAATGACATGTTTATTCTTATCTAGACAACGCGCGCGAATCGACATTGTTTTGGAATATCGGATCATGTTTACCCTAAAAAATACAAGTTTACTATCCAGAAAAGCACGTCGGCGTGTGTGTGTGTGTGTGTGTGCTTGCTCATGTATAGGCAAGTTCATGTGCAAGTATGTGTGCTGGGAGTTTTATGTATACAAGAGGAATAGGTTATGTATGCAGCAGGCGTGTATGTTTTTTTTAGCAGGTATACTGTACAGCGACCATACATAAAAAAAAAATTCTTCAGTATATTGGCTCGTACAAGATACTCTCAACTGACTCTTGCAGATGTATTTATTATTCACGGTGATTCGGTTACTAACTTAACATTATTATTATTATTATCATTATTATTATTGTATTTCGTTTCATCTAGTATATTATTACCACCTGACTACCACTTGAAAGAGCTGTTACCTTTTGAAGCACTAACCTGAAGGAGCGCTAACCTGAAGGAACTCTATCCTGAAGGAGCACTAACCTGAAGGATCTCTCACTTTACGGAGCTCTATCCTGAAGGAGCACTAACCTGAAGGATCTCTCAATAGATTCTCACCTGAAGGAGGGAAGGTTGAGGCCGTAGACGTAGGGGTTGAGACAGGCCGAGGCTTTACACAACACGGAGGGGAGGGTGGCGAGGAGGGGCGTGATAACAGCTGAATCGAAGGTGACAGACACAGCGACCACCAGGGCATACGGCGACCACGACAACGTCCACAAGGCCAGTAACACCATCACACGCGTCTCCGTCTGCTGACCACACCATAGGTTATAAATGATCCGGGTTACCCAACTTATATCACCCAGCTTATTTCACCCTGATGATCAGCCAACCTAACGTTAACTTGGAGGGGGGTTAGATTAGGTTAGGTTAGTTTGTTAGGTTAGGTTAGGTTAGGTTAGTTAGTTTGTTAGGTTATATTAGGTTATGTTTAGTTAGGTTAGTTTATGTTAGGTTAGGTTAGATTGAATTAGATTAGATAAAGATGTGGCTACGTTAGATCACGCTAGCTGAGGTGAGGTTAGTTTATGGATCGTGTGTGTGTGTGTGTGTGTGTGTCTCATTATTTTTCTCTCTATTCCACCCGCTTGCCATCCCCTCACACACACATGCACACACCAGGAAACATACAGCGTAACTCATACCACAGGTCGTATCTAATGGCAACCGGATACTGCCTCTGTTATACCTCTGTTTCCCTCCATCACAATTATGAAGTCTCTTCCTCGCTTGAGAGGTGTATATTTGGAAGTTATTGGGTAGAGATGAAAAAAAAATAATATTATGATTTTTTCCTATGCCTTTCTTCTGCGAAATTGTTGTGGGGATATAAATGAAAAGTATAATTATTCTTTGCTGCTTTTTACCATTCAGTCAGTCTTTCATAAAGGACATGCCTGACGCTGTGCATTCCTCCATACAAATGTTTGCGGATGACGCCAAGTTATTTCGAGAAATTAAGACCCATGCTGTAGAGGGATCTCTGTGAGTTTCAAGAATGGTCGAAGAAATGGCTGCTAAGATTAAGAGGCTGCACCTGGAACGAACCAACAGTAAGAAGGCGTATCATAATGTCCCAAAGGGACGAAGAAACGGCATTAATTGAGACAATGTGAAAAGGACCTGGGTGTGTACGTTGATAATGAGCTGAAGTTCTCGGGCCATTGCGAGAAGGCAAATCAGGCAACTAAATTATTAGGTCTTATAAGAAGGTCGTTCAGATATCTAGATGGTCTGCCCCTTGTAACGATCTTCAAGAGTGAAGTGCTATCCCTGTCTGGAGTACTGTCACCCCGTCTGGTCCCCTAGATATGCTAGGGACTGTCAGTTGACTGAAAATGTCCAGAGGGCCACCAGATTGGTGCCTGCACTGCGGCACCTCAGCTACCCTGAGAGATTATAACGCCTGAATTTACCTAGCTTTTACTACTTCGGGCAAGGGGGGACCTAATTGAGGCGCATAAACAACTCAAAGGGCGCTACTCAGTTGAGTGCCCTTACCTGGAGCTGGCAGACGCTCGCCCCACAAGGGGTCACAGCTCAAGGTTGAAGAAGCAACGGGCCCAGAAAACTGTGAGGGGTAACTTTTTCGGAGTGAGAGTTGTGAACTCTTGGAACAATCTGCCAGAGAGTGTTGTGACGGCACCGAGTGTGAACTCTTTCAAGACCAAACTTGATAAGCACCGGGGCAGGTTCAGATACATTCAGGTGCCAGTGCATGCCCAGTACTTGCCAACAGTGCGTAACAGAGACGTGGCCGATCGTCCAAGCGGCTAACGAGCCGATCAGTGGCGAAGAGGATAAAAGTAAAAAGTATAAGTAACACGCAAACTCGACAGATGTAAACACTGGCAATGAGCGTTCGTATAAGATCATCCAGTCACAATACATTCAACCTATAACAATTGTGTAGAAAACCCACCCTTGAATTCGTAATGTTTAGTTTTTAGATATGTCACAGGTCTAACCCAGCACCCAATCACCGAACTCCTAAACCAAACAAACGAACCTCGGAGCCGAACCTCTGTTTCCCGGAACCTAATCTTCAATTCCAGGGCCGAACTTCCGAACCCCGATGTAAAGGGTGCGTGTGTGTGAATAAGTGATTCAGATTTATTTTACATAACTGTTATATGACGACCAGGTGTGTATTAGTTCAGGTGTGGAGTAGTTCAGGTGTGTGTGTGTGTGAGAGAAAGAGAGAGAGTACTCACTTTCCTGTGCGGTATGTGGGTATCTCCTGAGGCTTGATTATTCAGCTGTCGAAATTCCTCCCGACTCTTTCTCACCTGTGGGGGGGGGGGGGGGGGGGGCGAGGGTGTTGACTCAGCTAGTGATAGATACCTCTACGTATGATACTATAATACGTAGAGATAGACTTAAGTAGGTTAGCATTTAGTTAAAGGCCTCAAGCAAGAACCGTTTATTTGTAAACTCGCAATTGACAACAAAAATACTAATAAAAACAGCATTAATAGTACTAAGATAATAATAATAATAATAATAGTAATAATAATAATAATAATAATAATAATAATAATAAAAATTCATAGTAAATAAAAATTTTAATAAACAAATTTAATATCTTAAATAAAATAATAATAATAATAATAATAATAATAATAATTATAATAATTATAATAATAATAATAATAATAATAATAATAAATACAAAAATGAAAAAAAGATCAAGAGTGAGAAACAATACATGTATGTTGTGTTGTCAATGGTAAGAGAAACAATTGAGACCCTGCAATTGTGTGTAAATGGGACAGAAAGTCAGATGATCAACCTGGGACTTGGTCACAATTTTCGTGGTGCCATATGGCAGCAGGGTCTACCATTAGACAATACATTATGCTTCCAATATCTTCCCAGGCGGTAGTACCTCCCTGTTTGGATTATATTAAAGTAGACTAGATTAAAGTTAGGTTAAGTAAGGATTAATTTTGATAGTTCTAATTTTCCTGTACATCATTTTTAATTAAGAAAAAAAAATCATCGCTCGATACCAAAAAAATAACCTTCTTCTGAACTGGAGACACGAAAGAATATAATGGGGGTCAAAATTGCTGTGGGATTTTATTGTGACCGAATCTGATCTCATATTAACGAACGAACAAACGATAACGAGAGACAAACAGACAGACAGACAGACAGTGTTACTAGTTATTAAAAACACTGAATTAATTATGCCTTTGTTATCTTAGTGGCGAAATTTAGACAAACAAACAAACGCATTTTATAGTCGACAGACGTACAGACAGACACATAAACGGATGGTGTATAGACAGACACACACAGACAGACATAGTACCAGTGACTACCAGTAGACAAGTCGATCCATAGACAGACTATTTCTCCTCACAGACAGAAGACGTGGCACCATGATAGACAGACCAATAGACAGACAGACAGACATTACGGCGGGTCACCAGACAGACAGAAATTAAGATGGATCAACAAAGTAACAGAAAGAGAAACAGTCAGAGAAACCGACAGACAGAGAATTAGACAGACAGAGAACCAGACAGACAGAGAACCAGACACACAGAGAACCAGACAGACAGACTTACCTTGATGGCTATGTAGGTGTAGGAGAAGATGACGGCGGCCATAGGGGAAGCCCAGGCGATCACCAGCAGCATATAGACGAAGCTCCTGTCCACCCAGCTCTCTGATAGGTAGTCCACTGTACACCCGGAGAGTACCCCCTGTGTGTGAGGAGGAGGAGAAGGAGGAAGAGGAGAAGAAGGAAGAAGAAAGGGAGTACAGAAAGTGTGTGTGTGTGTGTGTGGTAGGGAGACAGGCAAACGCATGATAAGTTACTGAAGATTATATCAGAAGGTGACTTAACATATCGGACCCTGGAAGAAAATTGTCCCCTCGGCTCTGTGTGTCTGTATCCACCAGTGCCACCATGACGATCTTTTAGCTAGGCACACACACACACACACACACACACACACACTGCCTCGACCAATAAGAGGGGGAAAAGTGGTCAGCATAACAGGAACAGACCACAGCAGTACCTCACCTTCCATACAACAGCCAAAGATTAAAAGTAAATCCCAGAGTCCTGATAATACAAGACTCGAGTCCACGTAATGTATATAAATCAAAGAATGTACTCAATGTTATATAGAGTCCGGTTATATGACAGAAGGAAGGTATATGAAGAGAAATAGATAGGTAAGCAGATATAGATAGGTAAACATGAGAGAGAGAGAGAGAGAGAGAGAGAGAGAGAGAGAGAGAGAGAGAGAGAGAGAGAGAGAGACTCACCTCAGGGACATAGCGATTCCAGCCGAAAACAGGGAGGAGGGTAACGAAGCAAGAGAACACCCACACCACGCCCACCACCGCCCACGACTGTAGATAGAGGCCAAAATGAAGTAGAAATTACACCGAGACTCTACTTTAATTATCGACACCTTATTATCTTCATTTAAGGGGGAAAAAGATTAATTAATTATATTTTGAAAATTTAGCCAGCTCAGCTCCACTCCTCCCCCCCCCCCCTCATCTCTCTATCCATCCATCTAACTACATAATCTCCATCCACTCCATCAACCAATGACCTCGAGTAAACCTTCATTTATCTATCCATCTATTCAACTATCTATTCATCATCGATCTTCACCTATACGGTCTCGCTGCCTATTGAGTGCCTTATCCTCTTACCCACAAAAGTCACTCCATAGGTCTAAAATTACACTCTTAAGACCTATTGACAACATATAGTATATGCCGTCTCTAGCGACCTGGCAGAGAGAGAGAGAGAGAGTAATGTGCCTTGTAACATGAAGACTCTGTGATGTACTGTACTGTATATACCTATGTTCAAGAGCGTCTGTGTTTACGTACCTGAAACCTGTGTTGACGTACCTGGCTGGCAACTGTGCTGACGTAACCTGTACCTGTGTTGACGTACCTGGCTGGCAACTGTGCTGACGTAACCTGTACCTGTGTTGACGTACCTCGGTTGGACCTATGTTATCGTACCTGGAACCTGGGGGATCTGTGGTGAGTATTGAGGGAATGTCGCACCACATAGTATCGGTCGAGGCTGATGGCAGTGAGGAACCAGATCGCCGACAGACCCGCCAGGAGGGAAACCGCCCCGTACACCTCACAACCTGCCGACCACAGTGGGGAGTAAACAACGATAACTCCACAAGGGATGATGTTCCTCGCTGCACTCACAAACTACCTTATTACCCACACAGACGACAAAGGACATTACCTCGGTGGAACGAAGCAAGAAACATACACTAAGGCGTGGATATGAAGACTAGGAAAGCTTTGGAATCAAAAAACATCACCATACAAACCTAAGAAACATAAAATCGAACAGTAAGATGTTGGGTCAAAAGTAGCAGTGGAAATGGCAGTGGGTTGATTGGATAGTGTGTGTGTGTGTGGGTGTGTGGGTGTGTGTGTGTGGGTGTTTAGGATTGTGCTGAACTAATTCCTGTCCATATACACCTTGACCACCAGCATCTCCTTACCAAATTTAAGCTCTTTAGTCCTTAAGAGACATACAGAAACAGATTGTCTTTCATATATCAAGACTTTATGGCTACTGTATACACACAAGTACAGAACTTTAACCGTATTAAAACACTTGTACCATTACACACACACACACACACACACACACACACGGAGGCATAAAATCACAATATAAAATATGAAGATGATAATGATAAAGATGATGATGATGATGATAACGATGATGGCAACGACGATGATGATAATGATGATGGCAACGACGATGATGATAATGATAGTAATGATGAAGACGATGATGATAATGATAAAAATGATGATGATAATGACAATGATGATAATGATAAAAATGATGATGATGGTCACTATGCTCACCCGTACGTCCGGTATATGGCCCCTGCATGAATGAGTTGATAATGAAGATAGGAGCCTTGGACATCATCAGTAGGTCAGCCAGGGCCAAGTTAGTCACCAGGAGATTAGACGAGTTTTGGAGACGACGGTACCTGGGAGAGACAGTGGAGAGATAGAGAGAGAGATAGTGAGACGAGGAGACTACGGGGGGGGGGGGGGTGAGAGGCTGAGAGATAGACGGTACCTGGGAGAGATAGAGAGAGACTAGGAGACTACCAGGTGAGGGCGAGAGACTGAGAGAGATTACGCTGGAAAGACATAGATTGAGACCTTACTTACGTTCACCTATTCGACCTCCGTTCACCTATACGACCACACGTTCACCTATACGACCTCACGTTCACCTAAACCACCTCAAGTTCACCTAAGCCACCTCAAGTTCACCTAAATCACCTCACGTTCACCTAAACCACCTCACGTTCACCTAATCCACCTCACGTACATCCACCCGGCCTAACGTTCACTAAATCGATCGCCAACAAAACATACATTACAGGACCTCATTTCTACATAAGATAGATTACTTACCTTATAGAGCTTCCTTTGCCCTGCTGAATCCCTTGCTAGATTGACTCATATGGTTGTGAGGTCTAATATGTGGTTAATCCTGGTCGTGTGGTCGTATTGATGGACGATAGTGGTCGTGTGGTCGTATTGATGGACGATAGTGGTCGTGTGGTCGTATTGATGGATGATAGTGGTCGTGTGGTCGTATTGATGGATGATAGTGGTCGTGTGGTCGTATTGATGGATGATAGTGGTAGTGGTCGTATTGATGGATGGTAGTGGTCGTGTGGTCGTATTGATGGATGATAATGGTAGTGGTCGTATTGATGGATGATAGTGGTAGTGTGGTCGTATTGATGGATGATAGTGGTCTTGTGGTCGTACTGAGGGGCAATAATAGGCGTGTGGTCGTTCTGAGAGGTAATAGTGGTCGTCTTGATGGACGATAGTGGTCGTGTGGTCGTATTGATGGATGATATTAATCGTGTGGTCGTTCCGAGGGGTAATAGTAGTCGTGTGGTCGTACTGATGGATGATACTGGTCGCGTGGTCGTACTGAGGGGTAATAGTAGTCGTGTGGTCGTACTGATGGATGATACTGGTCGCGTGGTCGTACTGAGGGGTAATAGTAGTCGTATAAATGAGTGATATTAGTCAGGTAAAGGAATCAGTTTGGTCGTTTAAAGGAATTAGACTAAAATATTTACGCCCTCGTAGTGAATGACCCAACAGGTACAAATTTTACTTTACCCCATAATGAAGTGTAAATGGGGACAAATATTCTGCCCATTTTTTTTTTGGGGGGGGGGGGGGGGAATGGAAAAATCTGGCAACTCTCACATAGTATAGTAAATGTCACCCTGATTACGGCTCAAAGGTGGTTCAATAACTTCATTCATCAGGGTTTGTGAAGTGATCTATTTACTACTATGAGGGAGTTGCCGGATGTCTTCCATTGGCTTTCAGCAAATGTGGGGTGGATTGTTTTTGTTTCTTCACCAAGTGTACATTGCATGGGTAAAGTTCTTCTTATATTAGTCTAAATGATCTCAAACAAGAGCACCTTTTTTTGGGGGGGGGGGGGGGAGGGCAGAGGTATTTGATCTTTGACCTCATAAAATCGCTGAAAAAGGTCAAAATTAGAAGACATGAAAATGACGTCTGAGTATATAGGGTTAAGATATTAAATTAAACTAATTGCCTTTAAGAAGAAGTCACGAATAAAAGTGGCTTTATAATTCCGAGACTGAGCACACTGAACGAATCACCGAACCCTTGAAACGAATCTCCGAACCACTTAAACGAGTCTCCGAACCACTCGTCTACTCACAGATAATACTGTTGTATCTCATACGGAAGTAATAAAACGATTTCAATTGCTATCACTACCTCAGCATACCCGAGAACTGGTGACCCGGGAACGAGGATTCTTACACTAAATCATAACTAGTGATGGAAACTTTGACGCAATTTCTGGCCGACGGCTTTGTGTTATATAGAGCAACTTGGGATTACTTGAAGATTAGACACTAACTAAAAACAATAATATTCAGGTGTTATGTAAATTGATCTAGTAAGAAATCAGTTATACATCCCCATCAACAAGGAAAACAGTAATAACACCGTCTACCTATATTGTTATTACCTTACCTGCAGTACATGATGATGACAGTGAGATTGCCGACAAAGGCGATGGTGGTGAGGAGGGTAAAGGTGATTCCCAGGGTGATGTGGAGGAGAGGGTGAGGCTGGGGGAACCTCATCCAGTGTTCAGAGATGAGAGGTACCAAGTCCGCAGGGGCGTTCATACCTGCCGGGGGAGACATAACGTTGGATTCTCAAAAGTTAGTGAGATAAAAGTTTTCCTGGGACTGACCATATGTGAAGGATGAGTCCAGACGATGAGTATTATTTTAAATGACGTCGACTTACACAGTTTTCAAGGCTGATGACACACACACTTCTTCACACCTAATATATCATGGAAAAGCACAACCGCTTTTTGCATTAAGTGATCGACCAAATGTAAACTACAGCATAAAGTATCAGACATGCCATGTGGTGGGTGACGTAACACGAGGGAGTAATGCGACAAAAGACTAAATATAAGAAGAAAGTGTTACTTTTAGAAGTCAGTTTTGATCAAATAAATTGGGTTTTAATTCATAATACATAATCACTCCATCCCAGAGTAGTAAATGGAGGATAGGATAAGTAAAATCTTGAGTTAATGTGAGGATTGATTTAGTCTTATATGGCAGAGCTTTATGGCTCATCGGCATTGAAAAAAAAAAACACATAAAGACAAGATATTTGAAGTAAACAATAACACTCAGAGTACAGATAATGTGAACACCAATAAAAAAAAATCATATAAAATTTTCTACATCGTTGCTCATCAGTCATCAGAATGTTATGGAACTATTATATAATTATAAAACTATCAAATTACAAACACATATAAACTTGTTGGATAATATCACATACATGAGTTGTTTAATACTCTTGTACTTTCATTAATAATTTAATTGTTTACAGGACATAAACTACGCCTTGGAAGTGACTGATTAGTTTCAGTGTGGTGGTCCGATGTCAGCGCCTTGATAAAAGATAAAACCTGGTGGGCTTCTTTTAATGTCCGTTATTGCTGTATAAATCTGACACCGGCGACCCAATAACATACTCTTTTTAATAGTGGGTTAAGACTGTACTGTGAGAAAGAAAAAACTAATAATAACAGATTTCTTTACATTCTATATTTCCTGAAATAACTGGGGCGGGGAGGGGAGCTGTTGTTGACTTTTAGGTTACAGAACAAAGTAAAAACGTAAACTAAAAAAATTTTAAAATCTTCACTGACGCTCAACCTCACTTAGATACATTGTTGAAGTTAGGAATTTAACGTAAATCTTTGCGAGTCTGGAGCTTGTTTTCTGTCGTTCTGGGACCCATCTTTTTTTATCGTGTCTCGCATTTTTCTTTCGTTTCACCTCTCTTAGTTAGTCCGTATTTCTCACTTTATATGCTTCATGTTCTCTCACTCTATGTCTCTGCTACGCTTTATTTCTCGCTCTCTATCTGTCTCTATGGTTCTCTCTTTGTCTTGTTAATGCAATTAGTTGTGTAGGTTTTGGACAGCATCAATACTCTGGACACACACACACACACACACGCGCGCGCGCGGCAGTACTCACCAAGACAGAGGGGCTGGCCACACGTTGTCCCGTTGGGTGGCCACATACCCTGCTATCCACCGCCTCCACACTGTTTACCATCCACCTGCTCCACCCTCCATGGACGGTGCTGCTTAGTTCTGCAATTAATGGAAGAGAATTTTAATGAGTGGATTATGTGTAGCTGCCTTTGAGAGAGAGAGAACTTGGTGACACATGTAGAATTGATAAAACTACTGTGTGTGTGTGTGTGTGTAATGAGTAGAGAACTACGAGATATCCTTGGGTGTAAAGGGCCGCCTGTCGACGAATCACAGCCAGACCATTTTTTTTTTTTGTTTACTGGGATTAGCCCACCCGGGTACAGGTCAATGACCCACATCGGGGCCTGGTGGGCGAAAATGTAATAATACTAATAATTCCTAGATAAGTAAAATTTATAATAAAAAATAAAAAAAATAAAAATTATAAAATAATGATAACTAATAATAATAATAATAATAATAATAATAATAATAATAATAATAATAATAATAATAAAGAACCATAAAGAAATACAAAAATGAAAAAAAGATCAAGAGTGAGAAACAATACATGTATGTTGTGTTGTCAATGGTAAGAGAAACAATTGAGACCCTGCAATTGTGTGTAAATGAGGCAGAAAGTCAGATGAGCAACCTGGGACTTGGTCACAATTTTTGTGATTCCATATGGCAGCAGGGTCTACCATTAGACAACACATTATTCTTCCAATATATTCCCAGGCGGTAGTACCTCCCTGTTTGGTAGCTGCCTCCTACCTGAAGGGAGCCACCAATATACCCCCGGTAGATGTTACAAGAGATATACCGGCTCATTCAAGGGCGATCTTCACGACGCTACTGTGAAGGTTGAAAAGCCAAGAAGAGCATAAGGCGTTTCAGATCAGCCTTATCATTGACAGACAGACGGGTATTGAATAACAGTGAGGTAGAGAAACAGATGAAAGGAAGAGGAGAGTCTGAGATGTATGGTACTTGACGGTAATTGCCCACGGACATGAAGAAAATAATTTCCCCTGGATGCCACACTCTAACCGGGTAATTTGTAGATAATGACCTAGTGCCGGGTACTTAGGTCTCAGTCTCGTCCATCTGTTGTCTCGGGTATTTTGCTCGAGTCCTTTTCAGAGTACAAATTTATTTATTAACTTTCAAATCTATTGGGAGAGAGTTGCCAACTGGTTAGGTTAGGTTGAGCTTAAGCTAGGCAGCGTCACCTCACCTCAGGTCACAAATTCACTACTGTGTGTGAATGTGTGTGAATACTTGTAATAGACAAAAATTTAACAGCGAGTCGAGAATCAGTATTTTGTCCTACTTATATCTAATTAAAGAATCGATCTGGAGTGAAGTGTTCCCCATATGGAGTACTGTCACCCCATCTGGTCCCCGAGATATGCTAGGGAATGTCAGTTGATTAAAAATGTTCAAAGGAGGGCCACCAGACTGGTGCCTGCACTTCGGCACATCAACTACCCTGAGAGATTGGAGCGCCTGAACTTGCCTAGCTTATACTACAGCCGAGCAAGGGGCGACCTATTTGAGGTATATAAGCATCTCAAGGGGCCGCTACAGGTCACTTCGCAACCGAGTCATCCGCGAAATACGCACTGCAAAGAAGTCCCACTACCCAACCAAATTACAACACCTGAAGCAGACCAACATCAGTCAATGGTATGGTAAGCTTAAAGAACTCTGTGGACTAAACAATAAGACACACCCCCTCCCCTTCCTTAGCCATCTCACTAGTGTTGACGCAGCTGAGCAAACAAATAACCATTTCGCTACTATATGCCAGACGCTCCCACGGCTTGACACAACCACTCTCCCTGCTTACCTACCAGCCCCCCTTCCCACTGACTTAGTAGAAGAATTTGACATAGCAAAACGCCTGGACAAACTAAAATTAAAACGCTCTACCACCCCCATTGACTTACCAATGAAACTCTTCAAGGAGTTCTCCCCGGAGCTTGCTAAACCCCTCTGCTCCATCATTAATGCTTCTCTCAGTCAAGCCAGATGCCCAGCTGACTGGAAAACCTCTTATGTATCACCAGTGCCCAAGTCAACCAGCCCACAATCCTTAAATCAGCTACGACCTATTGCAATCACCCCAATACCCAGCCTAATCTGTGAAAGTTTTGTGTTCGACTGGGCTTATGCTGATATTGCAGGAGTCGTAGACTCTCAGCAATTTGGCAACATGAAAACTTCCTCCACCACTCACTGTCTTGTCAGCTTTCTCGATTACATATACCGCCATCTCGAGAAACGAAAAACGTCTGTAGCTGTCGCCTTCATTGATTTCACTAAAGCGTTCGACCTAGTCGACCACAATATAATCATCAACAAAGCTATTGACCTCGGGCTTCGAAGAAGCCTCATACCATGGCTTACAGACTTCCTCAGTGACCGACGCCAAGCTGTACGCTTCCGAGGGGCTGTCTCCACCTCTCAGTCACTCACCTGTGGCGTCCCCCAAGGCACCAAGATGGGACCACTCTGCTTCCTTATGCTCATCAATGATGCCCTAAGAAAAACCCCTGCTCGCTGGAAATATGTCGACGACTCCACCATTGGGATCAGCGTCAACAATTCTGCTCCCAACTATACCGCCCTTCAGGATTTATTGAACAGTCTCCAAAACTGGGCCACCAACAACCATGTCACCATCAACCATACCAAGACCATGGTTATGCACATCAACCTCTCCTCCGACATTGTCCCACCTCCTTCCATTACTCTAGGTCCGAACACACTCCAGGTTGTAGATTCCACGAAGCTCCTCGGCGTCACCATAGACAACAAACTAAATTGGAAACCACACGTCAATGAAGTTGTCAAATCCTCCAGTTTCCGTCTCCACCTCCTCCGCCGACTCAAGTCCCTCGGAGTTCCTGCACACGAGCTCCTCAGTGTTTACACAACATTCATACTTCCCAAGCTCACCTATGCCTCCCCCACCTGGTCTTCCTCCCTAAATGCCACACAACGTAAACACCTAGAAAAAGTGCAAAAGAGGGCATGCAAGATTATTCTCTCCCCCTCCTACTCCACATATCAAGAAGCGCTCAACACACTGACCCTTTCGACTCTCACTGACCATCACCACGACCTCATCTGCAAATTTGGTAAGAAGCTTCTACACCATCTCCGACACCGGCTCCTACTACCACCTGAGATCCCTTGTCCGAGAATTGCTGTGCGACACCACAACCGCATCCAGGCCATACGTGCACGAACTGATCGCTATAAGAACAGCCCAGTCCCAACCATTGTAAAAATTATCAATAACTTGTAATACCGTAACACTGTCACTATGTTGAAATGAACTGTAGTTTGAGCTTTTCCCCATCTAAGTTATTATATGTCTTATTTGTGTCACTTATGTTACTTGTATAACATTTGTAATTCGTAACCCATTCCCCAAATATGTAACTGTATATTTTCAGCCTTCTGGCTGCCAAGCTCTTTCAATAAACCGTTAATTATAATTATTATTATTATTATTATTACTCAGTCGAGTGTCCTTACCTGGAGCTGGCAGACGCTCGCCCTACAAGGGGTCACAGCTCAAGGTTGAAGAAGCCGCAGGCCCAGAAAAAAGTGAGGGGTAACTTTTTCGGAGTGAGAGTTGTAAACTCTTGGAACAATCTGCCAGAGAGAGTTCTGACGGAACCGAGTGTGAGCTCTTTCAAGACCAGACTTGACCATCACTGGAGCAGATACAAATACATTCAGGAGCCAGTGCATGCCCAATACTTGCCAACAGTGCGTAATAGAAACGTGACATATCGCCCAAGCGGCTAACGAGCCGATTAGTGGTGAAGAGATTAAAAGTAAGCAAAAGTAAGATAAACCAACAAAAATAGGTATCAGTCCTGTCCTAAAGTATAGTGGTACGATTTAAAGATAAAAGGCCAAGTAGTGCAGACAATACACATAAAGACCAGAGTGTATTTATTTTAAGCTCTGACCTTTTAACATCAAGCTGACTTTGACGCTTGATATAAATCTGATACTGACTTTTTGACATTAATCTCTGACACTGGCCTTTCGACATATAAGCTTTAACACCCCCTTCATAATTACAGTAAAAGGTAAAGAAATTAAAACCCGCAAACCAATGAGAAATTCCCCTCTCCTACACACACCACCATTTATGACTCGACACTTGTTCTTAGCGTTTCCAATATGGTTCCTCACTTGCTCTTCTTGTTACTACCATCGTTACTGCTACTACGGCTACTACTATTGCTACCACCACTACTTCTACTACAGCACTACTACTACTTTTAATGCTATTGTTGTGAGTATTGCTGTACTACTTATATACTGCTATTACTACTACTAGTATGACAACTACTATTTGTGCTACTAACTACTACTACTACTGCTACCACCATCACTATTGCTATTGCCATTGCTACTACCACTACTACTGTTCCTTTTTTTTTTTAAATGGCCTCCAGCCTCCCTCAATAGCCATTCCTTCGCCACTATTTTATTACCTTAATATTAAATATCCTCATACATAAGTAGCCATCCTAGCTGTGTTGAGTTATTGAGCCGCAGATCTATGCGGCATTCAGTGACTGTAGCCTCATAGTCAATATCTGCAACTGTTGTCGGCTTTGGGACCGATGCTCTCGTTCCCCTGAGGCAGAGCAAAGCCAACAGAAGGAGAGAGGACAGTCGACATCTCATCCAGGCTGTAACATAACTTCTGGGCTGCTGCTTCTGTTTGGAGATCACCTCCGCAAGTCTGGCGTAGAAACATCTTGCACTTGGTCCCATTCCACCAGAGGTTGTGAACACTAGAGGAATGAAGCTGCCTTGATCAACGTTCTGAATTTTCTTCCCGTATTCCCTTATCTTGTCGATCTCGGTGACATGCGGCCAAGGGATAAAAAATCCTGATGTTGAAGAAAGCTCGCTGTCCCCACGTCCAGAATCCTCGAGCACTGACGTCAACACGGGCTTCGTTGGATGTGTTTGAAATCCTATGTTGGAAAATCTCACCGTCCAATTGAAGGAGGGTCGGTTCTACCCTGACATCGCGGCAGATTTCCTTCAACACATTTGCTGTGAGATCCCTTACTTCGTCATGCCTCATGTATATGAAGCCCCCTTTCTTGCACACCATGGCGTGATCGACGTCATAGGAATAGCCACACACGCATTGGGAGGGCAAACCTTCTACTGGCCTACCGTACCTTAGAGCAATGGCATCTGTAAATTCTTGTTTATTGAGACTGAAACCATTTGCCCTTATCGGTAACGTAGTTAACCAGTTCGAGGCGCCCACCTCCTGCGCTATAGCTACTTTTTTTCTTCAAATTCTCTGGTACTTGAAGCAACAGTTGCTGCAACTTATTACTTTGGCTGTGCTGTCGTTCTGTCGTAATGGACCTTCGAATCTTGTCTACTTCGCTGGTATCCACCTCCCCTGTTGCGTTCTGAGCTATTATGTGGTCCGTGAGGGCTGCCGTGAGCTTAACTGAGTTTTGATGTTCGGTGGCAGCAATCTCCTCTGGATTGGTCAGTCCCATTCTTCCCAGTCTCGGTGGTAGTGCAAGGAGTGATCTTTTTGCTGGGGTTAAGTGAGGGTGTTTCACTAATTTGGGAATGAAATTGACACTGATAGCTTCTTCCAGAGGGTGGAGGAGGGGGTCCGATATCAGGGATAGTGCGCATCAGGTAGTTCCAACGATGCTTGACTCCATGGGTGAATGCTGCAAAGGCTGCATGTGGCTCTGTGTTAGCAATCTCAGACAGAGCTTGGATTTCTCTAACCCACTCATTCACCTTCCCCGTTACGTACTCGGTCTTGAAGTCCGCCGTGCCAATTACTCCGCCTAGGTGTCTTTGGCCATCCTTTGTTATTTTGACCTCACTTCCACCGAACACCTCCATTGCCTCGTGATGTTACCAGGTCCCACCACTTTTTGATGTCCTCCACTTCTCCTGCTCCTGTAAGGTCATCAGCGTACGCCACTTGCTTGACCTCAGTTGTTTCAAAGTTTATTGTGTTGGAGCACGGATAGGCCTATTGCATATATTGCCATTGCAACAGGGTCCCCGTGCGTTGTTCCCTCTGTTGACTGTATGATTGTATCACCTCTTAGAGCCTTGTTGTTTACTCTATAAAGGTCTGATGGATTCCTATAGGAGTTTTCAACATATACATTGCAAAGCTTGGACACTTGATCTTGATGCTGTGCAGTGCAGCCTTGCGGTTAAGTATGTTGAATGTGTTTGAAGCGTCCACCAGGAGAACGGCCTCACAATCGCGCTGCTCAAATATCGTTCTCATGGCGTGAATGGCGGCTTCCCCTCCAGCTTGATGGCCAGCACAAACTTGCAGGTTCCCTGCTGCTTCCCTGACATCGTCCTTTACCACCTCCATTATGCATTTTCCGATGATCCGCCTCAGCACTTACCCCCACTCCTATTGGCCTACATCCTGGGTTCTTATCTAGGGGGATGAGGCGGCAGGCTGTCAGAGCATGGAGGTGTTGGCAGCACGAGGATGCCAGCAGATATCACTTGCTACAGGGCTAAACTTGTTAGTGCTGAGGATGACTCTCCAACCGTTTGCATCCAGACCTGAAGGGCCTGCACCGCCCTGAGTCTTCAGTGTCTTTTTCCACACCATCCCTCCTGTTATTTTCTCGAACAGGACAGCATTTGGTGGGATATAGCCACCCTGGAACCTGATGCCTTCGTCTTCACTTGCAGGGGGATGTTTTTCTTTCAGTTGTTTAATGTCTCTCTGTTTATTGGCAGAAGCCCACCGGAGGATTCCTCTGTGAGAGATCTTACCGCCAAAGACACTTTTCCCACACGCATTTTGTTTCCAAACTTTCTTGCAACGTCATCGGTGTTACTACTGTTACTACTACCACAACTGCAATTATTACTACTACTACTATCGCTACTTCTGTTACTACTACGCCCCCCCCCTCCCCCGCCAAGTTTTATTACAATCTGCCTCTGTCTATCGTGTTCGTAATAACCTCGGATCAACCCCCCTCCCCCCTTACACGGGCAGACTGCTGACGAATAGGGATGACTTTATTCTGGTGGCGACAGATGACAAACACGCATCAATATCGCAAAACAAGCAAAACGAAAGCAACCAAACCCAACCTAACTTTACCCAATTGAAATTAAAAAACATTCCAATATTACCAAGTTTTATTAAATATATTAGATTGTTTGGTTTATTCGTCTTGTGTTTGTACGAAAATATAAGCTTGAAATCTCCAAAACTTAAGACTAATGCACGACAGAACTCTATTATACAAGACAAACACTAGCTAATGGAGTTCAATTGTCTTGCGATATTTAATCACCTTTATTATAATGCTTGAGCTACACTAGTATCTCACGTCCAGCAACACAACGTTTGGCAAGTCGGATAGACATGACTCCAGTAAGAAATGACAAGGCGACACATAGCATAATCTGACACGATTCCTTTTACTCATTGCTGATGCTCACCAGTACAATTGACGACAGGTGCACTACTATTTACTGGTCGTGACATTTTTACTAAGTGGAGGCCAGTCACCAGTGAAAATAAAAGCTAAAGTGAATTTTACATGACAATTATTAATATATAAGAGAGATACCGAAATATCGTATATATTTATCAGGTAAATGACCGTATTAATTTAACTCATTCACTGACTAGTACGAATAATGATACTAACATATATTTTATATGTTGCGTGTAATTCAGGACAATAATAATATATTTTCAGTTTCTTGCATCAAATAAACATTTTATAATTGTATCATGATCTGCATATATGGAGCTTGTTTACGTAATCGTATTTAATATTCACGATCAATATTATTTCAACGTCTGCTTACAACGACTATGGTAGATGGTAGATGTGGCGTTTCTTAGGTCTAAAGCTGCCTTATGAGCCAGATGTCGTCATGACAACTGCGTGAGTGAACTTGTACAAAGTCACTTAACCTGTTGCTTCGGGTTTGCTGCGTCCCAAAGTTCACCGGTTCACCAATCAGTTTTCTGTACAGTTTATGATAAACACGTTGATGAAAAAAAAACAATTAAAAAATTACACTCGCATACTAACTCAAACATGACCATCTAATGTTTGTTTACGCTGGCGTGCGGTGCAAGCAATAACCAATCGTTTACCTATCTTACCTGATTGATTGAAGTTGTTTTTTGTAAGCAAGATTCACATTGATTAATTACTCTTGATCAGAGATGATAATACTTATAGATACACTACCAGGAGGAATATGATATATTCCTTGTTAGAGGGAAGGGGTGTCTGGCTTTGCCTCCTCTCTACTCCACAGCCACACACACACTGACCGCCGCTGGCTCCTCCTCCCTCACTAACCTCTTTACTCTTCCTCTTACCTGCGTCCAAACATCCTCCTCCTATTTCTGAAACTGGTATAATTTTTACTGTTAAATATCTTTTGTTTTTCTCGTTATCATCGTCTTCATTATTTCTTCTTCTGGTCACTGTAGTCTCTCCTCAATTACACTAATATATATATATATATATATATATATATATATATATATATATATATATATATATATATTATATATATATATATATATATATATATATATATAAATGACTGATGCTCTAAATTTTTACGCAATAATGGTATTAAAAAAGTATGAGCTGGGCGTAAAAGGGGACTTCCGAGTGTCACTTCCACAAGTAGTGGTGTATTGTACAGTAGGTACACAGCCGCGACCCATGGGGAGGGAGGCCATGTATAATATGTCAGAAATTGAAGAAAAAAAAAGGTTTTTGCCAAAGTTCATGGTGACTATTGTGTTCAAATTTCAGCTTCCTAACTCAAAAAATTACATGGGAAATCGCCCGGATTAGGAAGAAAATAATCAAACCACTGAATATTCCCCTTTCGGACCTGCGGCCACACCTGTGACCATACCCGAGGCCACACCGGGGGTCACACCCTGCGGCCACACCTGAGGTCACACCTGCAGCCCCGGCCGATGCCGCTGTATGTCAAACTGTGTGTGTTTGTGTCTTAAGAAATGAAACTCTGCCGTCAGTGTTAAGCGCTTGGGTTAACGGTCACCAGTATATATCTTGGTCAGTGTTTAACTAATGATGATGGAGATAAGATGTCATCTAAAAATGAAATACTGCTGAAATATTATCCCTCACCCGCTCCCGGGAACCATTGTGCACGAGGCGCTTCTCCTGATACCGAGAGAGAGAGAGAGAGAGAGAGAGAGAGAGAGAGACTCATTCTTTAATAATGAAGAGAATATCTTAATATATGAAAAGTGGAGAGGTTTAATTAATACAATCTTAAATTCCACCGGGGAATGTTCTATCATGTACAGCAAAATGGTTCAGCGTTGCGTGTAAAAGGCGCAGGACGACTCACTCTACTCGCCAAGATCTTCTATAGTCGGTTCTCTTTTAACGATATTAAATAGTAATAGTAATAATTTAAATTTATATATAAACGAGGATACAGATATAGATACTGAACAAATTAGCACAAATACAGAGAAGCATAATTGATTACATGACAAAAGTTACATACTTTTCGCAAGACCATCAGTGTAAATAATTAATTAATCTTTTATACATAATTATGAGATAGGGAGTGTTCATAGAACCAAACTGTAGAACAAGATGAAAAATATTGCGTAGTATTCCTGCATCTTTTGTAAAATTATTTGAGAAAAGTTACAGCGGAAACATGAACAATGACAAATAAATTAACAAAGAAATTATTTACAAAAAGACCCAATTCATATATTTCAAAAAGACAAGTACAGGTACACCCGGGTGTCCCATACCCTACGCTAGGTGCCCAATTGTCAGTTGTGGTGTGATATATGGGTAGCCGAGTACAGTAGTAGTACTAGTACTGAAGTTTAGTAATGGAAGCTGCCGACACCTTTGTCCACACACACGAGTGAAAGATAAGCCAGTCACTCTGGGAAGGTGTAATTAATAGACTTTAATCATTACTTCGTAGATTACATTACCCCTGGAGAACAAGGCGTAAACCACATAGTCGTTAATTAAAGGTGGCATGGTTCACTGCCTAATCACGGGGAGGTGTCTTATTACTCTGCTAGGTTACAGAGAGAGTGAGAGAACACGAAAGAAAAAAAGCGAAGGAGAAAGAAAGAAACAAATTACTTGACGACAAAAGAAAATTCGATCCTTTGATGATTTTTTTAAACTGACGCCGAATATCTATGGCGCTGTGGCTCGACTCTCATATCAGCGTAAAGAATTTGGATCATCTGTTCGAATCTCGTATGGTTTTGGGTGAGGTGAGGTTGGGTGTGGTGTTGAGGTGAGGTAGTGGGGTGTGGTGGTGAGGTGGGGTAGTGGGGCGTGGTGATGAGGTCGGGTGTGGTGGTGAGTTGGAGTAATGGGGTGTGGTAGAGAGGTGGGGTGTGGTGGTAAGGTGTGGTAGTAGGGTGTGGTGATGAAGTGGGGTAATGGGGTGTGGTGATGAGGTGTGGTAGTGAGGTGGGGTGTGGTGGTGAGCTGGGGTAGTACTACATGTTCACTATAACACTAGTACAACATGTTCACTACAACACTACTACGAGTTCACTATAACACTACTACATGTTCTCTACAACACTAGTACTACATGTTCACTATAACACTAGTACTACATGTTCACTACAACACTACTACGAGTTCACTATAACACTACTACATGTTCTCCACAGCACTAGTACTACATGCTCACTACAACACTACTACGTGTTCACTATAACATTACTACATGTTCTCTACAACACGAGTACTACATGTTCACTATAACACTAGTACAACATGTTCACTACAACACTACTACGAGTTCACTATAACATTACTACATATTCACTATAACACTAGTACTACATGTTCACTATATACTAGTACTACATGTTCACTATAATACTGGTACTTCACTACAACGCTACTACGTGTTCACTATAACATTACTACATGTTCACTATATACTAGTACTACATGTTCACTATAACACTAGTACAACATGTTCACTACAACACTACTACATGTTCGCTATAACACTAGTACTACATGTTCACTATAACACTAGTACTACATGTTCACTATAATACTAGTACTCCATGTTCACTATAATACTGGTACTTCACTACAACGCTACTACGTGTTCACTATAACACTACCACAATACTACATGTTCTCTACAACACTAGTACTACATGTTCACAATAACACTAGTGCTAAATGTTCACTATAACACTACTACATGTTCTCCACAGCACTAGTACTACGTGTTCACTATAACATTACTACATGTTCTCTACAACACTAGTACTACATGTTCACTATATACTAGTACTACATGTTCACTATAGTTCTAGTTGTGTTCACTCCAGACCTCTTACTACATTTCACTTTATCGCTCGCTCTATTCTTATCCCTAGAGAATTAATACATAAAATATTATACTTTTTCTATTTTGCTAATCACACATACCCTAACCTTATATAAAGTCACTGTTTTCGGATAAAATGCATCATATGGATTGGATGTATGAGCCTGAGGAAAGTCTCTGGGACGAGCCAAAGAACCACTTGTTCGAGTATGAAAGCAAGGAGGAGGTACAAGCTCGAGAAATATATCTCAAATGCCACATTCCTCAAATGTCTCATGATGACGGGGCCCTCTACTTTACCACCACAGTGGAAGACGGACACATTGTCTATAATGTCAGACTTCCCGAATTCAAGACGGAGAAGCTGTTGGCATGTTTCCCGCAGAAAAGTATATTCTCTGAAAGTATAGAATAACCCGAGGATTTCGAAGAGTTCGAAAAATTATACGTCAATGTGTGGACTCCTAAAGGCTCTGATGAATCCCATAGCCCCTCCGCTCTTGAGCTCGCCTCGTCACTGCCTCCGCTGGATGACCTGAACGTTATCTGCGGGTAGGTGGACGGAGGGTTGGAGTGGGGCCTGAAATGTACCCGGCTCGTTCTCATCCCAATGTTTGAAATTAAAATTGTAGAGAATAAAGACAAGAGCGAGTACGAATAGCGATTAGAAACTCAAAGGAGAGAAAAACAACAGAAGGAAGAAAATGAAAAGCAGAAGCGTTTGGATCTCTTAAAGAGAATGGCGTTGTGGTACGACAGCGTTTAAGATTTAATACCGAAAAGAAGTTTAAAACGGAAGGTACATAGCCCCGAACAACAAGCGAACAACAAAAGGCAAAAAGAGTGTCATTGATGGTGTCCCTGATAAAAAAAGACCATCTACGACAGAAACACAACCCCAAGCAAAACTCTGCGCAATGGATCAACACTAGTGGTGCTCTGCATATCACTAATAAAATAGTAGCCTGTTCAGAACAATTACAATAAAGTGCATTACTTAACTGTGTTATGTTTTCCTATTAAATGGTGTCAAATTGGCGTAAAGTTCTTACTGAAGACCGAAGGTAGTTATTCCCTTAAGTTTGCAAATGTATTGTTCTATTAAACAGTCAATGTGATGCTTTAAGATAACTTAGGGGGGACATGTGCTCTTGTAGGTAACGTGGGCTTTTGTGGGTAACATGAGGTCCTGTGGGTAACGTGGGATCTTGTGTGTAACGTGGGATCTTGTGGGTAACGTGGGAATCTTGTGGGTAACATGGGCTCTTGTGGGTAACATAGGCTCTGTTGATAAATTTCTTGATTAAGTCAGTGTTGATTTGCTATTTCTGTCTGATAAGGACCAAGAACTTTCTTTAATTCCTCCTCTTATTCTTAAAAGACCTAGATAATGAATGACGGGATATTGACAACACATGAAATAACTACAGAGTCCAGAATATTTCGTGAAGGAAACCTCAGCCACGACCAATGCTACCAATATTTGCATTAACTATCCTGTTATCACCAACCGTAAATGTTAATGTTTATCGAATATTCCCATATGTTAAATGTCATTAAAACGAAAACCAGGAACAAATTCTCGGTTTTTACCACAGCATCACTAATTATTGTATATGAAATGACACAGGACAAAGAAGTAAAAAAAAAATCAAACCTGACGAAGGTTTGATACATTGGGTAAACATCTGAATTTGTAGTGCGACATGTCTGTAATTTCTTGAACCGCAAGAAAATGTATATATATTGCATGGTGTATTTTCCTACAAACTTGTTCAGAATTACTAAATTGCTTAAATTGTTTTTGTTTAAATTGTAAAATAATTTACGTCTCCCTTGAAATTTGGCGAAGAAATGTAGAAAAAAATCTGCACTGTGTTTTGCGGAGCAAACGGCACACTGAACACTGATTGTTACCAGTGACGTACCCAAAGGCTCAGTACTATATTTTTTATTTTATTTTTTTTTCAACCACTTATCAGCTTACTAGTAGTTCGGGTTGTTGGTCTATCCAGTGTTAATTTAGGAGGTAACCGGAATCCGAGAAACTCGAGATGTTTGGTAAGGTCACACTGGATAACACCCTTGTAGGGGTATCGAGATATTAATGTTGTCTAGCACTCAGGATGGAAGGAAACTCTAATGTGGTTTTCTTGTATAATATATAAGTTATATGATAGACAGTCTGGTGCTGGAGGTGCTGTGTGGTGAGGGGCTGCTTGGTAGAGACGTGCGGTGAGTAGCTTGTCGAAGGAGGTAGGTGTGCAGGAGCTCCGTTAGAGAAGATGTTGCCTGTTGCTGGCCTCCTGGTTGAACGAAATGTTAACAGCGTGGAGCTTGCTGGAGATGTTGCTTGTTCAGGAAAATGGGCAGAATCAGAGTTGGTTGGTGAGGAAGCTCAGAGGACATGCTCGCTGGCGGGAGCGAGGACCGCCAGGCAGGCGGAGGAGAGGCGAGGGTCGCCAGGGAGCGGCAGAGGAGGAGGTGTTGCTTGTTCAAGAAGATTGGTCAGAATAAATCTCAAGGGAGAGACAGAGCTTATATACACCCAGCAGCGGCTATGAGTCATGGTGGGAAAACCCGAGAAGTAGCCGGTGACTAGTTCCGTTGCTAAGATACGGCGGGCATTGGAATGCGGATATGCTTGGTTGCTAGGGAAGGCGGTAGCAGGTGGTGGCGTGGCAGTTTGTAGGGGAGACGCTTGGTTGCTAGGGAAGGCGGTAGCAGGTGGTGGCGTGGCAGTTTGTAGGGGAGACCTTGGATCCGACAGTACAACAACACATCTTTTTTATCAACATACCTGCACTCAATTGCTAATAACCACAACTGGAAGCCCGTGCGGCGGTACAAGCACGTGGTGATCCACTAACAGCGTACTTGAAACTCGGAAATAGCCATCAAACACTGCATCACCACACACACACACACACAGAGACTCACATTTTGCCTCCACCAATACCGTACCTTAATGATTACTGGTGAGTGGCGGCGACGCCTAGTGCCAAACCCTTGAAGTGCTTTGATTCCTTAATTCATTGGTTCGCTTTACTGAATCACACGAAACTTACATATCTATATACCGACTTGATGGCAGAAAGAACATTATACACGATTGATCGTCATCTATAGTCTCATTCATTTGTCAAATCACTTCAAGTACAAATCGTATATAACTATACAGTATTTTGCGTATGGGTTTTGAAGATGGAAAAACTACTGCTTGTTTGATCGTGGATTAGTTTAGTGTCGTAACAACGGGGTTGTTGACGAAGCTTCGAATCTCAATTAATTTTCGAAGCTTCGTCAATAACCCTGTGGTTACGACACTAAACTAATCCACAACCAAACAAGCAGTAGTTTTAACATCTTCAAATGCCATACATAACTATATTTATACAGTACAGTACAGTAAGTCCCCAAGTTACGTACATAATGGGGACCAAAAGGTTGTACGTAACTCGAAATGTACGTAACTCGAAAATCCCCGCAAGATATTTTTCCATTTCTTCCAGAACCTTCCCTCTTCTTTTAGTTATAATTGTAGATTGCATTGGCACTGCAGATTTCACATGTTCCTTGATCTTTTCTTTGCCCTTATCAATTGTATTAACAGTTGACCGACTCGGGTTAAATTTGCGGGCAACATTGGTCAACTTTTCACCACTGTCAAGCTGTTTTATTATGTCCATTTTTACCTCTAGTGAGATTGCTTGACGTTTCGTAGCACTCCCACTGGCTTCACCACTCTTACGCTTTACACCAGTCATTGCACACAGAGTAAAGTGTACAAAATAGGGCAGAAATTCACAGGAGAAGTATGCACAATGACCACACGTGTTTGCACAATGACCACACGTGTTGCTTTGGTGCGTCTAGCGTGTCGTCTGCATGGTCAGTGATAGTGGCGGCGCGGTGCGGCTGGCACGCAAACTATACGCTCGCCCGCCAAATTTAAAAATTGCTCGCCCTTTTAAGACAATATTTTTGCAATTAAAGACTTCAGAAACGATGTACGTATCGGCCGTTTGTACGTAAGTCGGATGTACGTAACTCGGGGACGAACTGTATACGATTTCTGCAGTCCTTAAAACATTATAGATGCAGGGGAACAAAGAACCTGGGGCTGGATACTCAAATTTGTAAAGTATTTACAATATTATAACTTCCAATTTGAGAAAAATGCTGCTGAAAGGCTTTATGTGGCAAAGACTGGTGTATAGGCCAGAAGTCACTCAGAAGCGTGGACACTTTGAGCAGACACCAGAAAGAGGTGTTCCCCAGGGGACCAAGATGGGACCACTGTGCTTCCTAATCCTGATCAACGACGCTCTATCAGACACTCCTCACAGGTGGAAATACGTGGATGACTGCACTGTGGGGGTAACGGTGGACAACACCTCACCGGACTACTCATCGCTACAAGGCACCCTGGACAGGCTACAGGAATGGACTACGGAGAACAAGGTCACCATCAGCCACACCAAAACCGTAGTCATGCACTTCAATACCAGAACCACTCCAGTGCAAGCTCCAGCATTTACAGTGGGTGCCCATCCTCTCTAGTTAGTGCAGTCTGCCAAACTCCTGGAACGCCCATGTAAACAACACTATCAAGGCAGCCTCGTACCGACTCTACATGCCAAGACGACTCAAGTCACTTGGGGCACCCATGCCAGAGCTGAGGACTATCTACAATGCCTTTATTCTCCCTAAATTAACATATGCATCACCAGTCTGGTAGTCTTCTCTCAACTCTACCCAACAACGTCAGCTAGAGAAGGTACAGAAGAGGGCCTGCAGAATCATGCTCGGCGCAGACTACTCCAGCTACAACAACGCTCTTTCCACCCTGGAAATGCCATCCCTTGGTGACCTCCACCACCACGCATTAGCAGGGTTTGGCAGTGGACTACTGCACCATCCTCGTCATCGCTACCTACTGCCACCAGCAGTCCCTCGCCCACCTTGTGCGGTCCGCCACTACAACAAAATTCAGCCCATAAGAGCCTGCACTGATAGATATAAGAATAGCACCATCCCATCTATTGTTTAAATAATAAACAGCTCCTCATTTATGAACTGTACAGCCCTGTAAATGTATTGAACGTCTAAATCACATGTAAGTTTGTATATTTTCAGCCACTGGCTGCAACTCTATTAATAAACCGTTTATTATTATTATTTTTATTATTATAATTGGTTTGTTCCTTTTACAAATCATGATACTGTCCATCCTGTCTACTGTATCACCCACCTCAGCTCCAGGCAAACACAAGCCCTAAAAGTAGCTTTTCTTTTATTTACATCTATTGAAAATGTCACATAACAGCTTACTTGCAAGTCAGGAGGTTGATCAGTCCTCTATTACTATTGGCAGTACTGGGCATGCATGAGTTATTGAATGTACTGTAACATATTCCAGAGTTTGTCTTGTTTGAACTTACAGTAGTTCATGCCTGATGCTATCATAATCTCTTTCAGATTTGCACATTTTCTGTCAACTGTAGCTAGTCAAACACTGCCTTGCAAGCATTTCTTAAGCAATACACAAACTTTGGCTCATGGCTAGATCAAGACAGAACAAGCTACTTCATAAACATAGGATTGTACTGTAATATACTCTGAAGGTTGCCACACTTTTTGTGATCCAAAAGAACCTATTCAAAATTTGAAACCTAGCACAGAATACAAATCCTTAGGCATACTTAGGGTTTTCCATATTATCGGAGAGTAAAAGACCAGCAACAAGAATATTCATTACAATTGGAATCCAATTTCACAAAGACAATTCAACTTCACCCTGCGCAAAATTCAAGAACTTCCTCACTTTAAACTGAATACTAAAGTGAAACAACTTTATCGTTTCTGATCGTTTTTAATATGCTTCTTTAAACGGAATTTCTGGATCTTTTTATTAAAATTTTTGTATCTACACAAATAATGTCACTGTTGGTGTTATAAAAGTCAGACCTACAGCATTTTGTTTAGATCTTTCAGGATGGGCATTGAAGAAATACAACAAAGAACAACAGGTTCACTTTAATGCTCTTATTTTGTAGTCATGATACAAACTGTTACCCTCAAACCTGTAAAAGATTCCACCTGATATTAAAATGATATAAACAAAAGATTGCCACCAGGAGTGGAATGTTCATTGCCTGGGAGGGACCTTTCAACCATACATACCATAACACGGGATTGATTGTATAAAGAATGCAGTCTTCGACTTATAAAAAATGGTAACATACTACAGAATATCAAAAGTGAACTCACTCATTAAAAAATGGTCTTAGTACAGTACTGCACTTAAAATTAAAATATGAAGCATATTTAAGAGAATGCCACCAATTTGAAGGACACTAAGTTATTTGTTTAATATATAAACTGCACCTATAAATAAGTAAAATCATTGATTAAAGTGTAAAATATTTACAAGATAACCCTATTTATATCAAAGTCTTGTAAAAACAGAATTACTGTACTGTATGTGGTATACATTCAAACAACGTTTACACAGACAACATACGTCAGGATTAGCACTATAAAAATTGTCCAGAGTATGATTGTAAGAAAACTATTAATTTTTCCACTAATCTTTTCTAAACTAAGAAAGCAGATGAAAAATAATTATTATTATTGGTTTTCAAATACCTCTAGAAAGTTAATCATACAGTATTTGCTTACCTCATTCTTATAATGCATCAAGGCAGATTAGTACTTCAGATGTTTTTCAACTCTGAAATTTTATGGCAGACAAGAGAACCACCAAGTCAGTTTATCAATATAATCTGCTTATCCATATACAATATTAACACATCATTATCATGTTATATTTTCATGTAGCAACCAACATCAGTATGCTACTCTAACCATAAACCCATATGAAACTCCATTCTTTCACAAGCTGTACACAATGTGTTAGAGCATAATAATGTGAAGTAAATCTTTTTATGCTCTGAACAATGATAATTACTATCTGTCTGAGTAAGTACATATTTTCATACCTACTGTACCACTAATTTGGAAACTCACATAATCCCTCCATCCCAGGAAGACAGGGAAACTATTAATTCAATTAACAAAATCTTGAAGTAATGGAAAAAGTGAAATTATCAATTACCTACAGTACACATGTGGAACTAATTAATGAGCTGCGTTACTCTCCTTGCAGAAATCAATAGGCAAACCTGTGGCCCAAATAAAGCAAATTTAACAAAAAGGGATAGGACCAATGACTGTGGACTGGTTTAGTTAGTGAAGGGGCAAAACAGCCTAACCTGAAGAAATTTATTTTCGAAAATAGTTTTAATTCATAAGAATAAATTTCTTCAACCTGGCAGACAGTGACAGTAAATATGGCTTTGTACACTTTCCTAATAATTCTATATGAACATCTTGGACACGAATTCAGAGAACTTTGAATTCACTCAAAAGCTAACAATGTTGTAAGCTAAAGCTAACCCTGGTAGGTTCACTTAGATAAATAAGAAGTGATGTAATGCATGTACGGTACAGTATATTCCTTGATTAGAGAGATCAGAGCCAAACCTCGAGACAAAATAAGAACAGTACAAGCCAACTTTAAGTATATAGTAATAGTGATTAATGCTTGGTAAAATTTCGAAGTTGAATGAAAAACAAGGATCAAACTGTATCATAATTGATGAATGAGCATTCAATGATAAAAACAATACCCTGTACTGTATAGACACTGTACAGTAAATGAAGAATATTGGTGAACTGAAGACAATTTTCAGCAATCAAACAACTTCAATAAAACTATCATAAATATATAAAAACACAAGAAAAGGGGAAAAAGGAGATCTAAAAGGAGAAACTCTAAGTCGGAAACAATACTGAAATCAAAGTATCGGAGCTAGGGAAGGGCAGCTCTTCACTGCCAGGTTAATTTGCATAGCATATAAACTTTCGAGGTACAGTACAGTAATGTATATGAAACTTCTCTAGTAATCTTCAAAAAAAGGAAAACGATGAAGAAGTACGGATGGAAGATACCCATTCCTATACAGGTAGTTCTGCTATAATGCGATAATTGTGTTCTTGTAAACTATCGTGTTATAGAAAATCGTGTAATAGAAATAACAGGGCTTATGGAGAAAATAGGGTTAGGTGCAGATTAATCGAAATCGAAAAAATTTTTTAGTTAGCCTAACACAAAGGATAGCACAGTCTAAATAAATGTTACATTCATATCTAATAATGAAATCATACAGTAAATGTAACACTTTACCTTGAAAAAATATGATTGTAACTTGATGGGGGAGAAGGGTGATTTTGAGGTTGATAAAATCGAGCTTCTCTTCAAGTGTTATATCCTTTCTTTTACGATCATCACCGGGAATTCTATCACCAGACCGCTTCTTGTTGATATTCTTCTTTACCATATTCACAGTTAATACCACAAAATTGGAGAAATAGTAAGCAAAAATCGCGTTTTAGCAAACAAGCGTTCGCGTTATACAAATATCGTTCCTAATTCATAAATCGCGTTAGAGCAAATTCGCGTTATCAAAACACGCGTTATAGCAGAACTCACTGTATCCCCATACTTCAATGAACCAGAAATATATAGAAAAAGTTTTAGGTAAGCTATCTAATGCCAAGAGGCGATGAGAACCCGCAGACTGTACTGCCACAATATGCCAAATTATGAGAAAGCAACATATCAAAGGAACAGTACTGTACTCATAAAGGCACCAATGATTAAACACTATTTAACAAGGCAGTCAATTATGGTAATTGTTTTTCCATCCTTTAAAGCCTCTGTCCACTATAATGCAGGGTATTGAAATTCAAGAACATTCACACTGACTCTCTCTTCACATGCTGTCTTTCATTCATTCATTCTTCCTGCTGTAACAATGTGTTTTAACACTGGATAAGTAATGATATCAAATCGTTAGTGTGGGTGAAGTGATGATGGAGGAGAGGAAGATAAGTCAGGCTCAGTGATCATGACCTTGGAAAACAAATTGCATTATTGTTTTTAGCCAAAAACCAAGAAAAAAAAAATCCAATTTAACTTTATCTCCACAACAGATGAAGACACAAATTAGTGAATTTTGTTTTAAGAGTGAGTCAAGGTCATGCAAAAGTTTGGAGTCATCAAAGCCCCTAATGATTTAGGTGATAAACAAAATAAGACTCCTTGAGCACCTCTTCATTCAAACGACACAAAATCTAACTGTAGTAACACATGGGGACCAGAAGACATGTGTGAATGCCACACAAACTGCTGGTACAGCTAACAATTAGGATTACCACCTCAATGAATTTTAGTGAATGGGTTCATTTTAACCCTTGTCATCAGGTCTGATGATTTTTCTTCATTGTTTGGAAGTTTACCGATACAGTATACTGCCAGTGTCTTCAAGAGATTTTAACAATGGCAAATTTAAAATAAGAGATAAAATTGGAGTACCACAAATAATCAAAATGCAAAGCCTTAAATTGCAAATAACCAAGAATTATCTACAGTACTCTTTACTATGTTCAATTCTCACTGTCCAATATTTCCTTAGCAAACTGACCAATAAAAATATCAAAACTAAACATCTGTTTTCTAATAAAAAAATTATCCCTTTGCCACAAAGTTTAATATTTATCCAAACTATTATAAGACTTGAAATATTCCAGAAGAGACATGATCTGGATATGAAATTTGGACGGATATGTGGACTAACTGAACCCGTTTCTATATCCTGCCCTCCAACTTTATGAGTGGGGATAATAATTAAGAACAAACACATTTATCATTGAAAGTAAGGTGCAATGATGAACATTTTTTGGGCTTTAACCAGTATACTGTAGTAGCACTCAAGCACCTGGGGTAACCTTGATGGAGAGCTTTGGTCACACCATAGCATAACACATATACTTGTAGTGAAAGAATGCAAGCTGAGGCAGGTTATGTTGTTCTTAACTTCAGCTACCACATAGCATAGTGAGTAATAGATTTAGGCATTGGATTTAGAAAGAAGAAATTATATTATATATATATATATATATATATATATATATATATATATATATATATATATATATATATATATATATATATATATATATGTATATATTTCATGTAGATCCACAATGAAAACATTTGAGTTTATCAAGATAGATATATATATATATATATATATACACACAGTGGTCCCTCGGTTAACGAGATTTCGGTTAAAGAGTTACCTTCCACAAGATTCTTAACTTTGGTTAACGAGCAATCCCTCGATTAACGAGTTTCTTACGTGCCGACCTCAACATGTTTTCGCTTGCATTTGGCGGTCCACCAGCTGTAGTATTAGTCCACCAATACAGTAATTGGTTCTAGGGCTTATATTCCTTACCATTTTAGTAAATATCAAGAAGTTTATACTATTCAATAATTTTAAAAGTTTAATATTAAATTTTTTAGTCATTTTAACAATTATTAAACAAAATTGAAGGTAAGGAAACTAGTTTTATGCACGCCATCCAGCCTGTTAACACACCAAACAGGCATCAGTCTTTGTGTCTTTTCAGTGGAGGTAACATCTTGCTTGAGACTCTCTTCAACTTAACGCTTTTTTCTGTTTGCAAGCAAATTATTGGTCATTTTCAAATTTATTTTATATATTGACAATATATAATGCAGTGCAGTGTTGATTTAAATAAAATAATCTTGAATTACACCAAGAGAACTAAAATTTTATGGGTGAAATGGTGCCAAGGGGTGACTTCTCTTCCACCCCAATGCCTTCTCTTCTCCCTTCTCCTCCACCCCCATTCTAATTCCCATCATCATCATCCAGGAGCCTTCTACATACACACCTCAAAGTAAGTGTACTTTTCTACCTTTTTTTGTTGAATTTAGGCAATTTTCAGTGAGCTGGAACCAATTACCCAATAACCCATTGAAACAATGGTTTCGGTTAACGAGCAACCTTCCAGAACGGATTGTGCTCGTTAACCGAGGGACCACTGTATATATATTCATACTGGTATATCCTGAGAAGTCAAGTTAGTCTTGGTTATTAGTAACTCTGAAAAATTGCTTCTCTATTTTTCATAAAGAAGATATAACTTGCTACCAAACTATACTTATTTTGCCATGTCATTACAATCAATCTTCAGTGTGACAAATTTTCTTGAACATTTCTGCTGAAAAGAAAATGTACAAAGCCAGACAAATTGTCACTAAGTATATTCTGGTAATTTTTTTTTTTTGCCTTTGATGACAATACAAAAATGGTATACTAGATACATAATCCATATTCCTTTGTATTAATGTTAAGAGCAGTTGACTAGGTGAAAAATCTTAAACGAGCACAAGGATTCTTCTTGGTCAAATCTTAAGGGGCCTTAGTAATGTAAATTAGAGCTGACAAACTGAAAACTAACACCAATACCTTTCCTGCATAATGAATTCCTAGTGTTAAGACTGCTGAACTGATGATGAGAGTGGCAACACATGTCACCAATTCTTCTGGGGATCAAGTAAGCTGAACATGTACTTTTTAAGAAAGTTAAATGCAAAGACAAGTTTTTTTTTTTAAAGAAATATTAAAGGCTTTGAAATTTTAAATGAGTTATACAGAAGGAAAACAAGAAAGAATTCACTAACTACACAGCCCAGTTTGGTAATATTGTACAGGTATCAAAGGGTTTAGCTTTATCAGTCAAATCTTTTGAAGAAAAAAGCTTTTCTCAACTCCAAGGTATTGGCTGAATGCTTAGATAGGAGACCCAAAGAGGATCTTAAGAGACTTGTGTGTTTTTTTTATACTATAAATCATTAAACAGAACAAACTATATGACTATGATATGATAATGGGCATACCGTATATATATTTAAAGCTTAACTAGGATCAAGTTCATTTTTATAGTATATAGTCTGATAAAAAAATAAATACAATCAGGAACAATTCTAACCTGCCAAGACATCAGTTCAATGACATAATTGGCCAAGTAGTAAATTCCAAAAGAAAACTTTTTAACTCGCTAAGAAAACTTTCTCCCCGACACAACATTTGGCAAATTCTTGTTCAACCTTGCCAGTTATTTTTGCACAGATCATGCAAGAACATAAATGCAAGCATATGGAGTTAATTATATAAAAAAAATATTAGCTCAATAAAACCTTTAAATCAACAAGATAAAAAAAATCCTTATTTCATTTCACTTAATACACTTTAAAATCTTAAGAAAGTTAAAAATTACTAAAACTTGCCAATTTCCAAGACCAATTAAACAAACAACTCAAAACAAGAAAGAATACAATACTAAACTGAAAATAGTAAGATGTGGAATCACTAAGAATTTCATTAAGCAGCTTTGTCCATTCTGTAAAAACTAAATTTGATATTAGCATTCATGAATACTATGAAAAGCCTGTTACTATCACCTTCAAGTCCAGCTGAAATACTGTAGTAAACAGTTCAAATTCACAAAATAATAGTTTACAAAAAATATATAAAAGCAGTGAAAATTAACAAATGTTCATGATAGATGGCATTACCTTGAAACACTCTCCCACATTAACAAATCCAAGACACTGCTACAGAATATACATTCATTATCCAAAATAATAATAATAATCCCTTTATATTCATCCATTCAACTTGTTTATAACTTGTCACTGGATATTTATCCACAAAATATCTTTTACACTTATGAAGGCCATGAAGAGGTGATGATTTTTTTGCCACAATTATCTATACACAACCAATTATCACTATGGATGGACACTACTTTGTTTCTTATTGTAGTTAAATTATCAATTGCAAACATGTACTAATAAAAATTACATATGAATCTGTACATAGAGAATTGCACAACAGTGTCTTAACTTGTTATATGATAACAGATTAATGACCAGGGGCAAAACTTGAGAAGCTCAGTCAATATAAGCAACACTACACTATGGACCAAATTGCAGTTTCAAACCATTTTCTTCAATCAAGTATAAACATCTTCATTTACATCAAACCCCATTTACTTCAGGCCTGGATTATTAATCAGCATTGTTTGCCACTCCTTTTTATTCAATGGTGCAGGTTTCAAGAAGTTTGATTTTGCACTGTCCAGTTTACACACACTGTCTGGAAATCCTCCCAGAATCAATTCACTTTAAAAGTTTATCTGTGAACTTAGGACCTCTGTTTCAGCTGTATTGTTGTGACTAGTGTCTGAATCCTCAAGAGCTGTGGAGGCAGTAACATTAAATTCATCTTCAAATTTTGCATAAGCACCTCGCTTTCCAGAATCCACTGAAACATCGAAGTTGTTGACCTTAAGCCTTGCATATTCATCATCACTGGCAGCAGGATTGAGATTACTCACTTTTGGCACTCCATCTTCACTAGTACTTTGAGCTAGACAAGGGTAGTCATCGTTATCATCTAAATTGGCTTCAGGCCGGGAAATATTCAACTCATTAGATGATGATGATGACGAAGAATGTGTAGAACGTTGCTTCTTGGTTGTTCCAGTTGAAGGTCTGCTGGTGGTGGGTGCCTCCTTAGACAACTGATCAGCTGAACGGCGTAGCTGAGATGCCATAGTGTAGTAGTGCGGCTTCACTTCGCCCACTGGACGTGAATAAGTCAGGTGGTCGTACTCACCATCTGCCAAAAGTTAGCTCTGTCAATTATTCCTTATTTATAATATAAAAAGTATCTTATGAACAAACCTCACTTGACAAAAAATAATTCACACTACTATTTTGACAAAACTTGTCACAAGAAAAGTGCTTTAAAAACCCAGCATTAGGAAAACATGGTTAATAGAATGGAAGATCAACTCTTTGTTGGCATATAGTGTCCTTCATAAAAAAATTGAAATATAACCATGCAAACTGAAGGTATTTCGTACAATGCACTGAATAAAATGATACTGTATATACTTCAATGACTACTTGCC
This sequence comes from Homarus gammarus, assembly GCA_958450375.1. Taxonomy (NCBI): domain Eukaryota; kingdom Metazoa; phylum Arthropoda; class Malacostraca; order Decapoda; family Nephropidae; genus Homarus; species Homarus gammarus. The sequence goes on from CAUDMG010001683.1 coordinate 2,053,957, forward strand.
ATTTTATAAATCTTGAAAGATTTAATCCCAAAAGTTTTTTCAGTACAATGCTTAAAATTATATATTTAATTCAGGCATTGCACTGGAGCCCCACTTATAGTACAAACATAAAATGATTTGCAAATCCAGCAAAGATGCTCCTGTAGTTACATACTGAGAGAGAGAGAGAGAGAGAGAAATCTTGATCTCAAACAATCCAGAGTGGAAATAAAATAAGATGAGAAACTGATGAATATTGTAAAATAATAATAAAGAAAACTTGATCAGTAATAAAATTACCACTAAATATTAAGGCAGTACTGCAGGTTCAAAAGAGGATTCAAGATGCAGAGGTTATGGCTTATGTACTGTATATAGATCATTTAGCAAATGTGAAAAACTACACGGTTTCTCGGTGATGCAATTAACACTATGTTTAGATACTGACCAAGGCCAAATTTGTACATATAGGTACTGTACTTCCTTTTATCATATAACTTTTTTTTTATTCCTGGAACAACTTGAACTGGCCCAGAAATTGTTTGATGGGGAACTTGGCTGTGGTTAGTTCAAAATGAAAATTCTGCAGTATTTTTTGGTATAGACTGTACTGTCAAGCACTTTGAAATACTGCACTTACATCTACCAGATAATAAGTTATCTTAAAGGGTGATGTGGGTGTCTGTATATACAGCACTGTACTATACATACAGCATAAGTAGTTTATTCACAGTGATGTGAAAAACAAACAATATGAATATTAAAATGTAAACCATGCTGAAAATTTGATAAAAGTAATAAAAAACATCCTAATAATGGTTTAAGAGAAGAGGGAGGAATAAAAATCAAGTACGCTGAGTATACAGGTATATAACGGAAAAGCTGCAATATACAAGTACTTCAATATTAGCCATACTGACATTAGTAAAGTGTAATATTGATTCTGGCATTTCAGGGAAATAAGCACAAACAACTCTGGACAACTCTTAACCATGGTAACAGGTTTTAGGAACATCGCATATAATAGGAAATTTGAAAGAGCTGATTTGGTTTGCCAGTTTCTTGATTAGGTAAAGATTTTCTACTAAAGCTAGCCCATACATGCTTGAATGGGAGAAAACATACTAAATTATATATGAATTTATAAATACACAGTATAAATTTTTTTTAGTTACTCTAAAGCACATTTACACAACTCCAAGGAAACACTCTTAAGCCAACACAAACACTGATATACTGTATGGATGAGAAAGAATTACCCTCTAACAGGAACGGAGCATCACACAAGTCTTGCTACACCCTGACGCAAATTAATATGCGCCAAACTTACACGAACCACTCCTTCTGAATATTGTGAACACTGGTGGAGGGGCAGCAGAGGGCAGTACAAAGGGAGAGAGAGAGGGGAAAAGTAAGCTCACACAATTCAAACATTTTAACGACATGTAATAATCATTGTAGCTCACCAAATTCTTTAACGTAAATACATCATCATCTAAGAATCACAATTTATCAGTATGCAGTGTTAGAGTATCAGGCATACAGACAGCCCAACCATTAGCAACACCAAATGCTAAACCCAGTAAAAAAAGAAAAAAGAAAGAGGCCTGAGTCCATTATCAAGCAAATCACTTCACTGGCACTGGTGCTTTGAATTACTAACTACTGGGTCATATCCGTTGTGGATTAACAACTCTTAAAAATGATGACGACAATTAAGAGAGCTATCATCTTGGTGCAAGGGCAAAATACAATAATTTTCATATTATGTATTAAAATTACAGGAGTAAACTTAATATCTATCTTCTAAGTCATATATAAAGGATCTAAAGCCAAGGAACCAGAGAAAAAATGAATAGATCTATTTAGTTGACAAATACTGTGCAGTCGACCCTCGTTAATTCGGACTAATAGGAGGGAAGGGTGTCCGTTTTAGCCGATTGTCCGAATTAACCGATTCAGGGGTTAATATTGCATTATATTTCAAAGTCATTGTTTTCGTCACGATTTTATCCCACTTTCCACTGTAATATGTACGTAATTTCAGCAAAAAATATTACATTTCTGTGAATGTATTATATCAAGTACAGTATGAATAGAATATCATTGTAATATAACAGTATCTTAACCGAAAACTAGTAAAAAAACAAATAACACCTCAAGAACATCGGAAGCTTAGGTAAAATCTTTTGTTTTCGTCATGTATTTTATCCTATTTTACATTAAAATACATCACGTTTCAGCAAAACTACTATTTATTTCTGAGAACATATTCATTCAGGCACAGTTAAGGTAAAATATACATGTGATGTAACAGTTTTTTAACTGAAAACGATTCAAAAAACACGTGTACCGTCTAGCTGATACTCAACAGCTGGTGGTGCGTCATGCGTCGTTGTAAACAATAGGAGGTTGAAGTAGATTACCGGGTATTATATTAAGTGTGAAATATCGAAAAGGTTTTTATTACCGGTATTTTTTGTAGATCAATGAGAACTGTGATACCATATATGATATGATAAGTTAGCCTGTGCTAAGAATTTCAACATAGACTATTGAAAACACGTTGTAAGGTAATTTAGCCTATTGTAAGTTGGTGAGCTTCATTTGCTGAAGGAACTGCACAACTTTTCATTACTAATTGGTACATATTTTACGTTTCCATTGTTTACTGGCAGTAAATGGTAAATATTTTTTATGTCTGAAGCTAAAAGTTGCATTCCCCCCCTCCCACAGTAGTGGTGATGTTACATTTAACCAAAATGACGCTGGTGTTTTATCCCAGCAGTGGGTAAACCAGCATTTCAGCTTCAGGTCCGCATAGGTAATATTCCTACAAATCTAAAAAAAAAAAAAAAAAAAAAAAAAAAAAAAAAAAAAAAAAAAAAAAGTTCGTTCAGATTTTGTCCGAATTATCCGAAATCCGGATTAAAGGGGTCTGAATTAACGAGGGTCGACTATAATAACAACAGCTTGGAAGGGTTTACAGTTGTGTGAATATGATGTATGTAAATCAAAAGCCCCAATACAGATAAATCAACAACACACTTCCAATACCCACTGCCGTGCTATTTAGCCGAGTACAGACGGAGGCTACAAATAACACTGAAGCACAAAAATACAGACACAGTCAAACCGAAAGCGAGGACCACAGAAACATGGGATGGGTTGAGATCAGATAGTGACCTTCAATTCAGAGGTAATGAACTAGATATACAAACTACACCATTATTCATCCACAAAATAGTGACAATATGGAAACTGAAGAGAGAATCTCCAGTATTCTGTGTCAGGACCCAATGTCTATATATGTACCAGGCTTTAAGGGAAAAATTAAAAGTAACTTTCGTCATGTAAATAATGTAATGCACTATAACAGTCACACTGCATACAGATATGACTGGGAAAGGAGTCTGATATGCAAATGTGATAGTGTTGATGCAGATTAGCTTGTAGAACACATCCAGAAATATACAATTGGAATAATTAATGAAAAATCAAAATACTACAAACAAAAAAAGAAGATTGGTACCAATATTTTCTTTATACTGTATACTGGGCATGCTATGGGCACTAATGAATTTCATCCTGAAGAATTCCCACCAAGCATTTTTTTTTGTCTGTTTCCCCTATAATAATGAACAGACGTACCTCCGTATACAGTACAGTATATTAAATCCCCTGGTAAATTTAGCTTTCAGGTATGCCCGACACTCAACCCTGGTGTTTAGTAGTTTGTCTAGCAGTGGGTTATACTTATGTGTTTTCTTCAAAATATCTGGACAAAGAAATGGGAAGTTTATGGTTAACCAAACCCACACTGTAATATATAGGGCGTCTTAGAAAAATGTCACTAAAATAATTTGGCTTGGATAAGTACACTACACAAACCTTTTTCATTTGTGTGCTCTATTTTAATTCCAAAGCCTATAAGTTTATTTTCACACCACATGTTCAATGTAAGCCCCCTTTCCCACCAATCACAGCTCGTATTCTAACAGCTAGATTGTTCCTCACTCTTGGGAAAGTTTCAAGTGGAATATTCCGAATTTCACGTCTGATGTTGTCCTCGGGTTGTTTAAGGTTTCTTGAATTCATGTTGAAAAAACTCCTCGGTCTGTACTTAAAGATACAAAGTGGGTGGCCATAGGCTGGTATGGTATCAATGGACCATACTCTTTCAAGGATGGTGCTGGAAGAACAGCGACAGTCAATCGGGTGAACTATCGTCACATGATAGAGGACTTTTACATTCTGGAACTGTGCAGACAAGCTCATTGTAGGAATGCACAAATAAGTATGAGAACTCAGTGGTTTCAGCAAGATGGAGCTCCTCCGCATACCGCAAGGGAAACTAGAAAATTTCTACTGCAGCACTTCCCAAGCCGTTTGATTTCCTTGTATGAAGATGTTGAGTGGCCTCCCTATTCCTCTGACCTGATACCCCCAGATTTCTTTCTCTGGGGGTATTTGAAGGATAGGATTTACGCCAACCCGAAACCAAGGAACCTCGAACAACTCGAGGACAACATCAGACGTGAAATTCGGAATAATCCACTTGAAACTTTCCCAAGAGTGATGAACAATCTAGCTGTTAGAATACGAGCTGTGATTGGTGGGAAAGGGGCTTACATTGAACATGTGGTGTGAAAATAAACTTATAGGCTTTGGCATTAAAATAAAGCAAACAGAAATGAATAAGTTTTGTGCAGTGTATTTATCTGAGCCAAATTATTTTATGGACATTTTTCTGGGATACTATTGATCTATATCATCAAAACAGATGACCAGTTCTGTTAAGACTGTCACACTGAACTAAATACATGATTGTGTGACGAAGGCTTTGGTTTTGTCTCTGCACGACCATGACCATGTTTCTGTCACCCTCACTTACTTTGAAAGAACTGCCCCTACATCTCTGCGCACATTCTTTGTAGTCTCACTCTTGTTCTCACAGCACATGAGCATGTCGGTTAATTCAATATTGTACTATAGGAATGTTGAAGATGTCATTTTTATGGTAAGTTTGATTTATAAGCAACATAACCAATTACCACTACTGCAGCACTAGTTGACATGACTTACAAATTTCAAAATATTCAAATAATATAATCTTACAAATTAAACCATATTTAACTACTAAACTATTACACTTTGGCAAATATCACTAAAGAGGGAGGATGTGGTTTGAAATTTTGCAGTGAGTCGATGCATGTAGGACAACAGTATCAACAAAGCATATGGGTGGAGGTTCATATGAGGGGATGTGAGCCTGCTGATCGGCTACATTAGGAAAGGAAAAAAAAAAAGCTCTCTGACTTGCAGGATGATATAAATAATGGCCTTTGTGGTGGCAACTGTTGGAGTAATACAAATTATACGGGAATATGCTAATGTGAAACTGGTGAATAATAAAGGGATGACTAGTGACGTACATCTATGGAAAGGAAGTTGAGTTTGAAAAGAAGAAAAAGACAGGATTAAGGACATGGGATATGCAGTATGGAGACCTGGAGAGGATGCTGGTGATAGAAGATGGACAAGTAGAAGAAACTTGTGAAAATAAAAAAAATCAATTGATCAGAGGGGGAGGAGATTTTGATGGGACATAAATGGGAGACAAGACAGTGATAAGCCAATCCAGGAACTAGGAATTTATGGACATTTGTTAGGATAATGTTAGGATAATGATATTCAGGTGTAACATGGCCATTCTGCTGTAAAACGAGACTAGTCTAGATGAAAAATTGGTCAAACATTTTGATGCGAGTTTACAGAAGAATCCGATTTTGGTATGAATCAACCTACTCACTTTCCGAGTTAATTAGGACAGGTGTGTCGAGCCTTAAAAAACATGATTTCCATTTATCCTTAACTTATCTCGAGTGAAACAGATTTCTATACAGTATACAAAATTAATTGACAATTGATTTAGTGACAAAGGAAAGTTCAGACCAAGGCTAAAGTTCTGGTTGAGGTTCTTGGCCCCAAGCTTGGAGGTATTTTCTGGTCTGGAAGTTTAAAAATCACAGAGACAACTTCCCACCATTTTCTAATACCTGGGCTGTCCTTTTCCTAGTAGTATCTTTTATCAGGATCTTTATGAATAGGCAGCTCCGAGTCTGCTGGAGTACACAACACTAACTAAGACTGACTAATATGAACCCTTAAGACTCATGGTGAAAATTTGCTCCAGACTATCATGCTGCAAATAAAACTCTGCAGAAGTTACCAAACAATATGATCATGAAAGATGTGCAAAAGCTGTGAAAACCTCAAATTTACTGCTGTCACCCAAGCTACTGTAGGGTTAAACCTCAAAATTTTGTTCATATAAATGCTGTATACCTTTTATAATGCCAGTACTTCAATGCAAAAATATGAGCACTCTCTCCCTTATATATAATAGAATCTAAGAAGCCAGTAAAGAATAAATCTGACTGATCAGAAACCATGACCGACCACTGTAATTCATTTATGACAGCAGTAAATCTAGTGCTCTTGCTTATCCCATCTAGAGGTCTGGTTCTCCAGGCTAGTAATGGCTTCCTTGTTCCCATACTGACCCATTTGGCAAACAACTTTATATCATAATTTTAAAACTATTTAATCCCACTTCTCATATTTTATCATTTCTCTATTTCTTCCTCCCTTTTCCTTTTCTTTGACTGAAGGTTTATCCAATAAACTTATTTCTTTCTATCATTCCCACTACTTTTACTGTAGCCTTTCAGTCTTCCCCAACTTTTTATATAAACATTGGGGCAGCTACTTCCCACGCAATTATTTGTTAGTGCAAGCAAAATGGCAAATTGTTCAAGTACATAATAAAGCCATCATGCATAATATTACTGAAGCAAATGTTTCAAGCACTGCCTTTGTAGGCATTTGAATAAGTAGAAATTAATTATCATTAAAATTTGGGGGATTTTGCATGCACTATTCTCCTGAAAAGCTGACAACAGCATGCAGGATATACATATAGATTGCCTGAAACACTCAGCTAGAGGCAAGTCTAATATAAGGAAATCTTTATACCATTCTACTGAACTCTGAGGCATATAATTTCAGAACTTCTTTATAATTTATCATTGTCTGAACACTTTTTCTCTGGAAATCTGGAGGCATGAACATGAGGAAACACCATAAGAAGCTGATACAGTCAATGCACAACGCATACAGTCCGCTAACAACGCAGCGGGTGGAGTTTCATGAGACGATGAAAATTCTGTAACTGATGCTAAAAACCTCATCCAAGATCATATGCTACTGTAAAATGTGTTACACAAGACTATTCAGCAGACACAAGCACCGTGCAAGGTCTTCAATCTTAAAATGTGGTAAAATCAATATTTCTAACTTCTTTTTAATACATACAGTACTGTACTATAAAAAAAAAAGCACTTTATCCTGAGGTTGTCAGGGAGTAAAGGAATTGACTTTACCACAAAGTTATGTCACAAAATGACATTATAAGGAAGGAGCCTTGGGTTAAATGTATGGAGTGTAAGGGTGGGTGCAAGGAGAGAAAGGGGAGGCAAGACTGGGCATGAGGTAAAATATTCTCGTACCTTGGGTTTGATCCTCTAAGCTTCCAAGCCTTAAGAAAAATACATGGGAATATTACACCTCATGCTTGATCAGTTAAGAGAATAGCAACCAATAGCCAACATTGTAAGAGCACAACTGCCATTACCATTGAACATCTAGTCTTGAAACTTACATGCTATACACTCCAAACTCGTTAGCTCTTCCTTTTGTGACCATAAACAATAATGATGTAGATAATTCTGGCTATTGAGTTGCATAGTTTAAAAGTAGATATAAAGTGCCATAAGCCTCAACAGTTATTAAATGGTTAAAACTCTAGGGAACCAACACATTAAATGTATTGGTTAATAAAGTTTGTCAATAAAAGAGAGGCAAATGGCATTATTTAAAATGTATTATCAACACAGGTTAGTAGTACATTACTAGTGTATCAAAAGAAAAGTGTAACCATGCATTTTGTCATAACTGTGATAAATGTCCACCACTAGTGATGAAACTAATACTCCAATATATATTCTGTAACAAGGAGATCTAAAACACTTAAGAATAAATAAATATTCTCAAAACAGAAAAAAAACCTATTTCCAAAAAGTAGAAATGTGAGTAGAGTACAGTACACCAAAGCAACAATTCACTAACACTATTAACAGACCAGCATCAATATACCTATAAGAAGTAGATATTTCCAGTTACAGCAGTTTTGTTGAAATCTGTGGGGAATTTATATCAACATTAGAGAATACTGTGCAAGTGTCTAGACTCACGGAAATAAATCCAATTCTGTGCTTTAGAGAAGAAAAAAAAATGCTACCTAGTTGTAATACATATGTATTTTCCTTTCACCACACTCTTGCCACAAGACCATGAGCTACAGATACTAAGTACATAGCTTATGGACAAATCATTTACTTAAGTCATCTATCAGAACCAAAATATATCTATGATTGTTTACTTCTGGTCTGAAAGGTTCACATTCTTGACCAACTGCCACTAATAAGATAGAGTGAGTACCTTAGTATGTTCAGAGTATACACACACTAGAGTACACACACACACTTATTTCTCAAAAAAATAAAAATAAAAAAAAATAAAAATTAAAAGACTACACTGTATAAACTGCACTTAGTTTTCATATTCACAGTCTCCTCAGGACAATGAAACCAACATGTCACTATGGCAAGGAAAATAACATTCTTCTCAGATCTTTATCACTGTAGAATATTGGGTGGCAGATATTCACTTAAGAAGGATCACCATAAAAAAAAAAATAATAATAATTCAAAGGTGGTACAGTAGTCTCATGGGGTGTATTATTTACATATATTCTGATGACAGTACTATAGATCATCTTCACACTGTTCAATACTGAATCACACAAGCTAACAAGCAACATTGCCAATCAGTCACATGTACAGTGTACAGTATTACTTTATAAACTATGAAACTGAACACCAAGTAAACATAGGTTTTTTCTTTTATTCAAGAACCCTAATTGGTTATTATATTAGGATGTGCAATAAATAGGAACCTAAAGATCAGTAGGAAAAAAAGTCTGATCACTGAAGAAAATTTGTTAGTCAGAATCAGGTGATCAGACTTATTCTTACTTTTTTTTTTAGGTTCCTGTTTATTGCACATCCTAAAGTATTGTGTATCGTAATAATTTAGGGTTCTTGTGGGATTTTAAGTCATTATTGTTCAGGATCACTAAATTTGCAAAACAGTAGTTAACAAATTTTGAAGAGTGGCAAACAATATTCAAGTGTGGCAGCCATACACAACACTATCAGCAAATAACTTCATTCATCAACTCTATGTACTATATGCAATTCCTTTATCATATTCATCTCAAACTAATAACCCAATGAGACTGCAAATGAACAGAAAGTTTCCTAATGAAGAAAAATACAAAATAATTAGTTCCTCACGCATTGTGAGAATAAAGAGAATTGCAGCTTTGGTGTATTTTCTTAACTTGGATATTCATCATTTTTTCCATCTTTACTTTTTGTTAAATAGTTGTAAAAAGTATGTCATGTGATTGACAAAGGATCAATAAAATGCTATCCCCAAACAGAATGGAAACAGCCCAACAATATCAACACTAACTTGCCCATTCTCAACTTTCTTCAAGAACTGTATTGGCAGTTGGAAGCAGTAACACCAAATCATGTAAAATTATCGCAATTTAATAATACTGTACTGTACTGGGAGCCAGCATTTTTATTGAGCAGCTTCCTAAAGAAGGATATACACGAATAAAAAGCTCTATATAGAGCAGTAGTAAAGTAGATACAAGTATCAGAACACAATTTAGAGACTTAGGCATAGTCATCAATACAACACTAATTGACAAAATAAAAAGACTAGAAACAAAATTAGTAATCCCTTTAATCATTAAATGCAGACTTCTTATCAAAGGAATACTGGCACACAACTACTCTAACATACAACAAAGTACTGTACTGCACAGTATAAGGTTAATCCCAGGGCTAAAAGGAATTGTATCTTTAATGTGAAGGAACTCTAACTTTAAGTGTCTGAAGTGGCCAAAAGCTATACTTTCTTTCTTTAGTAAGAGGCTTGAATCATGCTAACTATTTTACTTGAAATTAAAATGACTTTACAGTATTTTAATTATCTACTTGTTTAATACTAACCACCCATTTATTTATTACAATAGAGGTGAGAAATTGTCCAGAACCTGAATCCAATTTGATAAAAATACTATTGGAATTGAGGTTGAAAATCATCTGAATGGATTCTGGTCCAGATTAGCTATTACAGATTAAAGGACTATATGGGGGGAGTGTAGTCCGCTGTAATGAGGCTCGTTACATATAAAACCTCCATATAACGGAGTCTGTGGGAGAATACAGTCCATATTATATTGAAGTCAGTTCGATGTGAAACTTCCATATAACGGACTATACCCGTTAAGATTGGTGTCCGTTAAATGGAGGTTTTATTGTCTTCATGGTCTGGATAAGTTCAGAATGAGTATGTCTAACTGCAGTTCAGATCTAGGGTAGATAATGCAAGTGCACATACACTAAGCACACAGCTGGTGAACTGGTACTTGGATGACCAAAAAGAATGGCCCACCAAAATTCATCTTTTAAAGGAAATTTGAGGCTTGACAAAAGTCGTTTAGAAAAAAAAAAGGCGCCTCCGAGAAAAATCCAATTATTATTATTATTTAATTTCTAGGCCTAAAGAAGCATATCGGGCTGAAATTCTTGGTTAAGAAAGTCATGACGTTTGCATTTTTACACTGTTTTAAGGGTGGTGAATTAAATCTGGGCAATATATATTACATTTAAACAAGTGTTTATTTGTGGCTAAAAGATAAATTAGAGAGAAATTTAACATTTGAATGAAAGCTCCTAAAGTAACCATGAAAACTCATTAAGTCCTGTTGTCTGGCTAAAAATGATATATCAGATGATATATCAGTTTAGTTACCATGTGTTTTGGGGGTTACTAAAGTGAAGTGATTTCAAGCCCAAAATAAAAACTTATAAATATTCCAAAAGGTTTTGCTAAAGTATTCATTTAGTACTTTTTTCCTTATGAAGTTGCATTACTTTGAAACATATTCCATTAAACTAACAATGACATCATCATGATTATGATAATACATACAGGGTATGTATGAAATGATTCCAATTCTTTTCTCACCAAAGGTCAAACCCGAGAAATTGGCCATAAACCTGTCTAAGGCCAGCTGATGAGTAATCCAACAACTAACTTAACACCTAAAAACAGTGCAGAAGGATTCTGAACCTGAGATGTGCCTGAATACAAAACAATCAGATATGATGCAATCCAAAACCTTAACTGTCAATTTGTATCCGACCAAACCCAAATGTTCTGGGGTTTGGGTTGGCTTTAGAACACCAAGTCTCATCTCTAATATGTAACACTTATTAGGTTTAAGAGGGCTAAAAATTAATGGATAATTCAACAAAAACATCAGGTGTTGTGGACTTACAGTGGTGCACAATGAGATTATCACTTTTATATAACATAAGTAGACAATACAATTACCAAAGTTAGGTTATAGTTTAATTAACCCAACATTATGGGAGTTCATATTTCTTTCTAATCAAAAAGAACACATTCTCCCTTCACTCTTGCTCACTACCCATTAACATATGCATTCTGCAAAGATGTTCAGAACACATCTGTTACAAGAGAAAAGGAAGGGAGTGTGTCTGATTACTGCCATGAAGCAACAACTGAGTAAGAAACTGAATTGTTACAGCATACAGTATATGTACTGTTTTCTTGTGACTTGTGCACCACAACAAACTCCACTGTGTAGAAGTTAAGACATGCATGCAGTACCAAAAAAGGAAAACAATAATCTAACTAAGAAGCGGTTATACAAATAATGTCTGCCTGTCTTAAGTAAATCCTTCTTTAGGAAATTTTATAATCTTACATTTGTTGTCAAGTATGTAACACTGAAATAGGGTAATAAATTTGCAAGAAAAAAGAAGCAACTTTCACAAACTCAATTATGGATTTAAGCTGTCATTTTTCACAAGAATGACAACAAACAATTTCATAACTAAACCCTCCAATACCACTTATGTATATGATAATCTCATTCTACCACATTTACACAAGACAGTACCGTACCAGTAAAGTGCCTCTTAATTTGCCCTTTATGTCAGCAACATAGCATAGGTTAGGGTTTGATTAAGGTTGGCACTGGGCTATTGGTAAAGGAGAGAAATGGGAACATATTACAATGAAGAGTAGGCATCAATGAACTTTGGTACCTCAATGATAAATAGACTTCTGTCTATTGTGGGACAAAGAAATAAGAAACAAACACATTTGAGCTTGGGCAGAGTAATGGTTGACAGTAATGTGTGAACAAGGTTTATATATTTCTGGAAGGAAGCATCGTCCAGACACCCCTGGCAGAACACCACATGAATACTTTCTGTTCTCAATATAAAGAAATGTTTCATGTCTGAAATCTAGAGGTAAAATTTTGAATTAATGCTCATAATCAAAATTTTCTGAGGTTTGGAAATTTGTTCCATTCTCTTGAAGGTTCAACAAAAATTGTGTCCCATTTCCTTTATTGATATTATTTTCTCTTGCACAATAATTATGGGTTATTCCATTTTCGTGAAATACTCATTCAGTCTGTCAATACTCCTCACATTCAGTCTCTCTACAATACTGTATGTGCATCACTTATCTATAAATGCTAAAACCAGACCCTATTAACTTCTAAGAAGATCAACTCACTCACTCCAAAACCCTATACACCATCAACTTATGCTGTGGTGTAACACAAGCATATACGTGAGCTAAGGAACAGCCAGGTTCTGGTTAAATGTTCTAATATGAGATCCTGTGGTTTGTGAAATTGCAAACCTTAACTTCCTCCAAACATCTGAATTAATGCTAGAGCTACTGGATGAAATTGCTTTTTGAAGCACTAACCTGCTTTTTTACCAATGGCTTGCAGAAAAGTTAATATATTTTGTAATATTAGAACTTATGAACCTGTATGGAAATAATTTAGCATGTCAAATTCTGCCGTACTTTACAGTCAGCACTAACACCGGTTACCGCTGATGAATTAATCATGTCACACTTAAATGAATGAACAATGTTAAGAAATGCACAAACCTGGATCTTTTGGAGGAGGAGGTCGTTGTTTTATTTCATCATAAACGTGCTCCACGAGTCTATTGTCCTTTAAACTCTCAATGGAATGGTAGATATTAAGATTGGGATTAGTGGCATCTGCCTCTAAAGCCTTTACGCGCGCTTGTCTTTGAAGTGTTGACGGCACATCGTAGTGGCCCCCAACAGCTCCTGAAATATATTAATGAATAAATGAAAACAAAAGCGATGGCAGCAACAGACAGTTCCCCCCCCCCCCCTTGCAAGCAGGGAGGGGATGAATGGTTAGCGTTCCCCGGTCACAGTTATGGGCTAGTGGGCCGTGGGTTCAAATCCTGGCGGGTTGAGGTGTTGATTGTATGTAGAAGTCCGCGTGCTATTGGGCTAATGAAATAAATAAATATATATATATATATATATATATATATATATATATATATATATATATATATATATATATATATATATATATATATATAAAGTAAAATTGTAAAAGGAAACACGCTTGACATTTATTGCACATTAAAATACAAATTTAAGGGTCATTGGGATGCTAATGAGTGGCTACTTAGTTGCACGGTAGTCCCCAGAACCCTAATTTGATATAAGTTCGGACATTGGGCAAGGCCGGACCCCCCTTCCCTTCAAAATGTCTGGACTTTTGATGATTTACTGTAACACTGGTTTCTGTGACTAAGGATTAAGTATATTATCATAACATGACAGTAAAGTTATGAGTAAGATTCTAATGTCAGAGTAAATAGAGATTTTTTTCCATACTGTATATTAAATGAGTGACTATTAAGTTGAAAGAAGTACTCACCTAAACTACAAGCATCATCATGAAAAGTGAAGGTGCCAAGTTTCTCCCACTCTCTGTTCTTGTCATCTTTGATTGAAAGATTATTCTTAATGGTGACACCATTGTTTAAATTGCCATTCTCCAGCAGGTTGGGTTGTGACTTACTCACAGACTGGTAGGCATATACAGGATTGTCAAAGTGATGTTGATCTGAAAACCGATTTTGGAGTAAGATTCTCAGTTTAAACACAACATATAAAAATTAATTCTTACCAACAAACTTTAAATATTGTGAATAATTAGTATTTTTTTAAACAGTTTAAAATAAATATTTAATAAGGTACTGTATTAATTATAAAGGAACAAGTCATGCTGGCTTAATAGCAACCTATTGAATGTTTAGCAAGAGGCCACTTCAGGAAGTCTCATTCACAATATTGTTTTCCAAAATCAAATATATCCATATCATTAACCAGGAATCACTCAAGTGTTCCTGGGCACAACAAGCAACACAACCAGACTAAGAGCTGCATCAATGTCCCTGAACTTGCAGTGCTGGAACTTGGATGCTCAAGATGCAAAAATTAACTACAGATGCAGTAAATCTGTGGAGGAACAGTTTAAGGTGTACATGGTCCCTCACCACCACCACCACCATTGTAACACAAGAAAGTGTTACATAATTATCTAAGGTGCAAATCACTTGCATGTATGGGTTGAGTTAAACCTTGGAGAGCTGATAACATTTCTTATATATTATCTGATTTACACAAGAATGATGCATTACTTCAAAATACTGAATATATCATATACTGCAAACCTCAACCTTGATTAATGGTGATGAAACTGATCTCATAACCTTTATTTGGTAACTTGCTGTAATCTTCACCTTAGCTGTCAAGACCTTGGTGTTACAACTACCAAACTTAATCATTTCTAAAATCATTGCTACTTGTCTGCTAGTAATTAGATATTTGGGTAAAATGCAGGCAAACAAAGTACACAGAACCTATTTATTAACACATTTTCACTTTCAATGCTGTGTACGTTACATCTGATAAATTAGACCAAAATTCAACAGTTCCTGCTACAGCTGAATAATCATATGGTCTAGGTGAGGATAATTAGAACCATGAAGTACAGTAAGAGTAGTATTATGACACATTTCAACTCTCAAATCTCTCTATATTAATAAAGCTAATTTTCTCGATATATTTTACACTTGGTTACAGTACTTCCATTCATCAATGGTAATTTAATTATTTAAAACTATGTTATAAGGAGATTTACAAGGTTTAGGAAGTGTTACAACTTAAGGACTTATGAACTGTCACTTAAAAAAAAAAATCTTTGGTAAAATATTTTTTTTATTCTCAGGTCTATGACTTTATAGTGTTTCAAGCGCTAGTGAATTCTTTAGAAGAGCTGGCGCTTTTGTGAAACAAAAAAACATCTATCATAATTATTAAACAACAGTAAACCCATCACCATTTATCAAATGTTGTGGTCTGCTTGATATACAAAAGTTCATTTAATACGCTACAAGACAACACGTTCTTAGCAAGGTTTTCCCAACAATGCTTCCGTGTAAAATAATCCAAAGCGGTGTTCACTCTCCCATTCTGATGAGCTATGGTGCAGATAAATCCCTAAAGTGCAAAATGGATGTCATAAAAAAATTAAAAATTCAAGTAAAACATAATTTACTACTTTCCTAGAAAGCTGAAAGTGCTAGTTTCATGAGTGTGCACCAACCTGTACTGTCTGAGCTACTCTACTAATACTGTATGTAAGAACATAAGCTTCTTTTTTCCTAACATTCTAAGACTGATCAAGAAGAATATTTAGGGATCAGCAATTTTGAATCAGGTCTGGCACTAAAAGTTTCTAAATTCATGCCTGTGTCATTTATTTTTGTTTATTCTTGCAAGTCTTTCCTGCTTCAGAACAAGATTGGTTGCAAGGAGTACAATCAAGAACAATATCACTTTCTCATTTGCTCAATCTAGCTGATGTACTCTCCTCATTTAAAAGCTACAGTAAAATACAAATATCAAATCATGTAAAGAGAAACACATATGCTTTTATCTGTATCTTACTTTTATGACAAGAGTACATAATCAATCTCTTATACAGAATTAAATAACCTTTATTTCACTTTAAACTTTATCTCCTTTGCCACTTGTCAGGTTACCTAGCCAGTTGGGTGGGCGGTCACTATTGTTGTATAATGTTAAGTAATGGGCATGTACAGGCTCTTGAATGCATGTGAACAAGTTCCTGTGTTAGTCAAGCTTGGGGTATTGAAGTTTATACTTGGTGCTGTCACAAACACTGCTGGCAACTTAAAGATGGTAGTGTTGTTTGGGGGCTGTAGCATGGCATCTTTTTACAGAGTTTCAAGTAAAAACGAAAAACCAAAAACTATTTTTCTTGGCATTTGACCTCTGTGTGTCGGAAATCAATTTGCATCATTGTTTAAGGCCAACAGTATACAAAGGATCCTCATTACAAGACCCAAGTACAGTTGCTCACAGGTATATAGTGTTCCACCCCTCGGTGACCTTTCCCAACATGTGACATCACTGGAATCATATTCGAACCTTCTTTACAGATATTACAGCTATCATATCGCTTTAGCACAAATTCCGAGTACAAATATTAACAGGAAAAAATTAAATAAATAAAAAATTGTTGGCTACATGTTCAAAAAGGCCACAGAGGGGTGGAACACTGTACTTGTGAGCAACTATTTATTAAATAAATTATGAAAATAAAGGGGCAAATTTCCCCTCCCTTCCAAATGAATAATTTTTTACCCCCTGACATTTTCATAAATATAAAAAATGCACAAATGCCACTTCTTAGAAGTAACTGTGTAAGGCCTATAAAGTATAATTGTGCCCATTCTTATATTACTGACAGAAATATGACCAAACATGAACTTGGCATATACAACTTTAGGCTATATGAATTTTAAACCTATGAACTCTATGAAATGTCCAATATTCTTCTAACAAATAAAACAGTCTGGGAGTACTGGATTAAGGTAAAAGCTAACAAGTTCCAAATTAATTGGCACAAAATCAAGTCAAGATTAATTGTGTTTTCTGCAAGAAGATGGCTGTACAGTATGTATATACAGCTTGGTCCAATGGTCCATTATTACACAGCTACTAGTATAACTAATTCCTTAGTAGTTATAAAGTAACCTTTAACAAAATATTAAATAGCTCAATACATTTGTCCCTGGTGTTCATCAAGACTTGTTGCTGAAGAATTTACCTATACAGTGGGGTATGCTATAACGAACGGATCCTACTACGAATATTCCTATAACGAACAGTTTTACCTATAAAATTGAGAATGCTATAACGAACGCAACTCCTACAACGAACGCGGATGAATACGGGACTATTTCGCCTGGCGCATAAATATTGTTGTACCGTGACCCACAACAAGAGCATCAGGCGCCATCTTTGTCTCATTGTGTAGCCAGTGCACCACTGTTATTGTTGAAATTTCGTCTTTTGATGTGGAAATTCGCGTTATTTGTATAACTATTTTGTTATACAAGTATACAATTGTAACAATGAGTCGTCCAAAGCGAGTGAGAAAGCTAATAACCCTTGAAACTAAGAAAGAAATTGTAAAGAAATGTGAGAATGGAAGAAGCATTGCGAAACTTAGTGATGAATATGGGATGGCTAAATCGACTATATGTCCGATTTTGAAGAATAAAGAGGAGTTAAAAACTGTGCAAGTGGCTAAGGGAATCTTTAGACTTAGCAAAGCAATGTGTAATGTGATTGAAGAGATGGAAAATTTACTCTTAGTGTGGATAAAGGAGAAAGAAATGGCAGGTGGTAACATTAGTGAAGCTATAATTTGTGAGAAGGCTAAACAATTGTTTGAGGACCTTAAAGCCAAGACTCCCAGTGGAAGTGATAGTGATGTGCCAGTGTTTAGGGGTACCTGCATGCTGAATAACACTAAGGTAAGATAAAGTACCGTATTTTTTACATTTTCCACAGAATTTTTTCAGTGTTAAGTGGTTGTATTTGGGGGCCTGGAACGGATTAATCCTATAACGAATGAATGCTATAACGAACGAGGTTCTGGAACCAATTACGTTCGTTATAGCATACCCCACTGTATTGCTAACTTACAGATTTACCTTTACCCGGCTCTAAACCTTTTTATGGGCAATACAAAAATTTAAAGCCTTAAGGTAATATGCTGGGACACTAAACAGTACATGCAAAATTTTCAAAAGAACTATTGTGTAATTTACATCATCAACATTCTGAGCATTTACCTACCAGTTTCCTTTCTCATTATTTTAGTTGTCATTGTCATTTACAGACCTAACAGGTGAGAAGTTCAGACCCTCTAAATGAAAATTCTTTCTCTTTCTTCTTATTCTAGTTCATCCAGTTGTTGCATCATCACATAATAAGTTTTCAAGGAGGTTAACAATGCAGTGCAAGATAACGACCAAAGGTAGATAGACAGACATGCCTAGATGACAAATTGTGAAAAAATTCAAAATTGCTGATTCTATCATATCTCATTCAAGGGTAATATGCTGCTCTCTTCAATGTAAGCTATCAATTATCGTACATAAAAAAAAAAATTTAAAAGTGCAGTACCTGCTATAGAACTCCATCTTTTGGCTACAGGTTGTCCTTAAAGTAAATAAGATGCTCAAGTTAGAGTGTTATATTCTGGCCTATGTGATTCACTTTCTTAAAATTATCAAACAGATCTCAAATGTGGTATTATAGTAAAGACATAAGCATACAAGCAGAGTGAATAATGTGTGCATGTAAAGCTTTGTCGAAGGGAATACACCAATTTGTAATGAATCCAATTTCATAATTACAAATACTATTGGCATATGCCGTGGGTATTGTCACCTCTACACCGTAAAAATTCACGTCAAGAGAATTAAAAACTAAGCCTTTACATTAATAAAAACCATGTACAGGTACTTTACCTTAAGCACATAAAATGAAAACTAGAGAGAAAAATCCACCACCATAAGGAAAAACTAAGGCATACCACACAATCAACAGCAGAAGAGTCAAAACAGTGAAAGAGGACAATCTCACCAGACTTCTGCGAGAGCTTATTTGCAGCACGGAGTTTTGTGCTCTCTTTGCTCTCAACTGCCTTGGGTCTCTCTATATTGGGCAAGCGTGCAAGAAGAGAGAGTGAGAATAGAATCTTCCTACACAGTCACAAAGCTGTTGGAGCCACATAGGTGTACATCTTCATAAGTAACACCAAATGAGTCTTGCAGGGTTAATGTCACACCTATCCACTATAATCATATTGTTAACTAGTTCTGCTCCAAGTCATGCATAAGAATTGTTTTGCAGGGTTACTACAAAGCTTAGCAATAGAATATATATAAAAATGGGGAAAATACAGTAGAAAATGTCCTGCCATAATAATTTGCAGCGTGAAAGCATTACACATCCCCTTTAACTTTAATAAGGGCTATTAAATTAATCCTTTTGTAAGAAGTAGGATTTTTCCAGAGTGAGGTTATGTATACTTGAAAGCAAAGGTTTGGGCTAATTGGTAAATTTTTTGTGCATGAAGTATGGGAACCATGATAGAGCATGTATATTACACGTAAATAATACACCTGCATTACAGCAACATCCTGCTTGGGGAATGAAGGACCAGTTCGTGAAGTAATTGTTCGGAGCCCAAAAGCTACCGGTAATTCTCCATAGGAGCAATATATTTATGGGGGTTGAGGTTCTGAACCATCTTACATGACCCCAATTTTGCTAAGATTTCCCATACAGTACTGTACAGCAGGTCAGGTTGCAGGAAGCTAAATCATTATACCAAAGTGTTGTAGCCCAAACAATCATAATTCAAATACAAGCAAGGAGTTTATGAACCTGGAACATCCCTAATTAAGATTGTGAATTATCATCATCATCAAGGTAGATTTATACAATCTCTGATGAACACCGACCAAGTTTGGAACTTTATCACAAGTGAACATTTAAACACAACTGTGTGAGCTTACAGCCCTCATGTGAAGGTGTTAACTAACCTCTGGTTCGTTCCCCAAATTCTCATTGGTTAACAAAAATTACAATGACTGACACAGAGAATACGTGCAAAATAATAAATCACTTAAGACAAAAGAGGGCTGTTAATTCATTCAGAATCTTAATTCTGCTAAGGCAGTGTTAGGGCCATCCTCTCAGGGGGAAGCTCCTGCACAGACTAAAGCAATTTAGATAATACAGTACGGTACACTGATCACCTTCATTTATCTATGAGTCACCTGGGTAAATTCCTTAATAATGCTTTTGTTTCACACCACTTCATCTGGCTCTCAGTATCAAATCCTTGTTCTAAAGTTTCTACGAGTATACAAGATATTTTCACAAGTAGATCCCAGAAATCCCAGACCATTCATGCACTCACTTATCAATGAACCATTTCTTTTTAATAAGCCTGCCAATAAATTTAATAGAATATATGCATTATTACAGGGTACTTCCTATTCCTTAAAAATTTACATTACAATAGTGCCCAAAGAAAGATTGGATTTTGTTAGTTGGGCATTAAGAGACTGAAAATCACCTTACAACAACCAAGCAGCACCTACATGTTACGGGTAGTAACTGAAAATGAGCAACAGCATTTATGCACATAAATACTAAGTCAAGAACAAACAGTATTTATCATCCACTTGAGAAAATCATAAATGTTCTTTTAAAGAATAGAAGAGCACATAAATACTATTAACATTAACAGCTATATCTACATTCTATTAAATTTTGTACGAGAGTCCATCAACAGAGTAAAGTCCATTTAACTGATTTTCAGGGTTCTCATAAAACTTACTGGTAGTTCCAAGGACTAAACAAACTTACTCTTCTTACACTACTTTTCAATGACTATCATTACCTTTAGTTTTTCTTGAGTAAGAAATTCCTCATCAAGTTTCCATAAAATAAACTGTCATTTCTTTACTCTTCTTTTCATTTTTGTGTGTGTGTGTGTGTGTGTGTGTGTGTGTGTGTGTGTGGTGGAATGGGTACAGGAATGTCAAGAATGAGTTGAAATGATATGGGGCAGGGAGTAGGGATGCAAGACTACAAAAATACAAGAAAAGGCTGAAACATATGACAGGAATAACACACACACACACGCACGCACGCACGCACGCACACACACACACACGCACACACACACAGTTTTCCTCACCTTGCAACTTACATACTGTGCTCTTCCAAGTTCATTTCACTTAACATCTATACTGTCTATTAAATAATCAATGTGACAGGTATAATGTGAAAACTGCTCCCAACTCGCCTCCTACCTGTACTCCTTAACCCTAACAAGCAAAGCTCATATTCACTCCCATCACTCTTGTTGTCTTCTCTGTCCTTTCTTCCCATGACACTAACACAATGCTTCAATTTCCTTACAAAAACTGATATGCACTGAACACCCACTTAGGCAATGTATTTTCACAACAACACTACTATTATTTCTTTAATGGTAAGTTTGTGCCTTTACAAGATCTCTAAAAGCCAATAATAAAATTCTTCTTATTCTTCAAATATTGGCTACTTATATTCCTTAACCCAAACACTTCATAGACAAATCCTTTTCTTCTTCTGAACCCCCCCACTGGTCTTCCTATATGAAGATCTGTTTACACCCCAAACTTCATCAAAAACTGATTCTCCCTTTATAATTTTTCTCAAGTCACTCTTAGCTCCACCCGCCCCCGACACACACACATATATATATATATCTTTTTATCTGTTATACCAGCCATTCTTCAGCTTTACCACCTAATTGGACAAAACTACTCTTTAAATTTACATATTACAGAGATCCCTGAATTATCAGTAGAAGTTAGCAATAGGGGAATTGAAAGCAGAAAAATCACCCTTGACAAACATCCACAACTAATACATGTAAATTATGAAAAGACTTAATCAAGTAAATATATCAACTTACCTGTAGCTGCGGGATCAGCGATGTATTGAACCACTGCCAACTCTCGCTTCAATCGCATCAGTCTGCGTCTGAAATTTTTTTTCATATTCACTTTCATATGTAATGAAACTAAGCTAATGATTCAGTAACTAAATTATAATGAGCACAAGTATACAGTACATGTATTAGCTTTTCATATTAAGCTATGTCAAAAAGAATTTAAGTCAATTGAGCCCAAGTCCTAGCCTAATCTAATCATTTGGATTGGGACCAAACAGGACTGGAGCCCCAATTGGATACCATGTGATCAGTCACCTGTTAAAACCAATATTTTTTTAATCGTATTAAGAATTACTTCAAAGTTAACTGTCTAAGGACCAAACATAAAGGACTGGTATAGATTTCATTAAAAGTTACAGGAACAACAAGAGGCGTATAGAATAGCAAGGGCGTATTTCTGAATATTTTAACTTGGCTTAATTTTCAGGTTGTACTGCATATTTTCTGCCCTCGTTCTGTTACAGGAATGTACCATGTTGCAGTCATATCCATATTACCCGACATCATTATTTGTTATGAGGAATGTTGGTGCTATTCTAAATGCCTCAGGAGTTGCACAGTAACCACTCCAACTTGGATCATTTCACCAAGAACCATGTAAAAGAAGTCATAACAGCCACCTAGGATGAAGGTACAGTACAAGTATATGGAATTAGCACTGCTGCTGCTTATAATCTGGGGAAAGCAACTATGCTTTACCTTTCTTCCTGCAACAATCTGTTTTACTAAAAGTCTACATCCCTTGTATTAACTTATACAGTATATATATATATATATATATATATATATATATATATATATATATATATATATATATATATATATTGAGTGTACTTACAAAATCAAAACATTTCACGCTGCTGAAAAAATGCATGTGGAGCTAGTCCCTATAGTGACCAACATTAAGCTTATTTAGTCACCATTCAGTAACCAAACCAAAGTGTATTACAGTACAGCATAAGGAGTAGCAATAGTTTCCGAACAGATCCAGTCATACATGTACAATATACTGAAGACAAATTCCTTATCAATGACTGAACTGAATCTCCTAAACTACCTATTAATACAGTAAAACTATCAAGGAACTGTTTCTTACAATAAATTAAAAAATGGGACGAGAAATTAGAATGCAGAGAGGAGTATTTAGGCGTATAAAAGAGGAAAAAATTTTAATTCGTAAAGGGCAAAACATGAAAAATTACAACCTATGAGACTGAAGAAATATATGAAGGGTAATGCAGGGATAGAGATCAGCCAATATATATATTCTCTGAAACTATAGAACACAATACATTGATAAAGCCAAGAGTCCCAAATTTGACTTCTTATCAAAGTGAAGGGCTGGGTAACCATTTTATTAGCAATCCCTTGCAAATAAAATGAATACACCTTAGGGTACTTAACATAAGACAGCTAAGAATCAAAACAGCTACAGGTAATGTGATTTATTCTAACTTACTTGTAGTAAATAGTAACAGCAATGACAATGGTGATGAGAATGATGGTGACAACACCAACAATGAGTCCAGCATTGTTGGGTCCTGAGGTGATGGGCAGGACTGGCTCCATGTCCTTGATTATTGGACTCGTGATGGGAATGTGACACATGTTACCTGCAAGATGGCAGCATATTCTCATCATGTGACTATAATTAAATAGATATTTAGCCACAGTTTCTACGAAATTAAATAAAATTGGTTTACAAATTTTGAGAGGCTTTCTTGTTTCAGTAAGGAGGTCTGGTCATGTTAGTGTTTATACTAATCCAAGCAATATCTGAAAAAAATTCATCTGCATAAAACTATCTAGATCATAATGTACAATAAAGAAATTGTACAAATACATCAACATCCACCACAGCACAGAACATCACCACCTTTCTAATGCACAAAACTACCTCACTTATCAAAAGACACAAACTAAGTCTATGAGCAATTTTACAGCATTTTTATATTTTGGGAATTTGTACACCAACTTTCCTTATGTTGATGGCAACACAACATTTGAAATATTAATATGGGGTTTTAACTTTTACAGCAAATGACAAAGACCTGAACACACAATATGCCCTTTCTAATGTTCTGTATCTGGTTTAATAATTACTAAAACAAAAAAATCTATACATGTTACATCACTATACAGTCATACTTCACATACCTTCAAAGCCATGTCTGCACTTGCAACCTTCAACTGGATGACAGATGAAATTGTCTGTACTACAGTTACATACATTCAAGCACTGACGTCCAAAATAACCTTCTGGACAAGCTGAAAAAAGAATACAATGGTTCCACTCAAACTACAGTACTGTATAACATATAGTTTTATTACCAAGCTGGCAATCATTTGTCACCTAGAGGTTACTGTAAACAACTAAACTGTATTTTTAATTATTACAGGTGCATAGGAATATTTAGAACACCTTGTACAATAAAGCAGATACTCCTAAAAAATAATTAATTTAAGAATTTTGATAGACTAAAATAGCAGACCAGTTACCCATAGTCACCCTGAAAAAACATTACTTGAAAATCACATCAGACACTTTTATCCTGGTGTTGTGTCTTTATCCTTCCAGTGCTATGAATATTGTGGTGGACAGACGTTTCATCACTGGGCCGTTGAATATCATGTTACATTTATTAAATTTTGATAATATACCTTTATTTTGGAGGCGATGAAGCTATGGTTAGGTTAGGTTTCGTTTATACGGGACCGGTGATGAAATGTCCAAGAACAGAACGATGCACCTGGTCTTGTGTTGGTGATGTTGAGTCACAGATCCTCCATGGATGTGCTATGAATGTCAAACTGCATTTTGTAATTCTTTCATTTTCCTGCCAAACTGGGAAGCTGATTTAACCAGAGTCTACCAACCAAACTCTCCTTTACATTAATTTCATTACAATGATCACTCTTTGTAGTGAGTGGTTTGCTATAGAAAGACATTTGTATATTTTTTTGGGATTGTTGGATTTTGAGATTTGTTTCTGAGACAAAATGGTTTTTTCATCGAAATAAGAAAAAAAAAGGAAGTTATCATAAGCTTGGTAGAACAACTTGAAGCTGGTGATCCTCACTTCTAAGCTTCAATTTTCTAATTATAGTGATTTTTGTTCTTTTCAGTTTAATTTTTTGTATTTAATAAAAAAACAAAAACATGGTCAGGGATAACATTAATCTTGGGAATAATAAATTTGGAATGAGTTGAAACACCATCACCGTGTAGCACCAACAATTCTTATTATTGTTTTTATTGTTAACGAGTTTCAGAGATGACAGATCACATTTGGAAGAAAAAAAAAGTCCCGTTGTAAACCTTAGATGTTAAATGAAAAAAGGGGTAAACATCCCATCTCTCAAATTAATGACATCAAATAGCAAAACCTTCCTATCGACAAAAGTAGCACTCTTTATTACAGTATTTAGCTCCATTGATCCAACTTATATGTCAGGGTCAACCAGACAGAGAGGAATATCATAGCAGAGCATATCTGTTACAGCAATAGTAAGAATGACAGTGAAGGAAGGGAAGGCGTTTTTGCTCTTGATTCTGGTTTCCATACTTTAAAGTTGGAAAAGTTTTGGGAAAAAATGAAGACCATTTATATACATTTCCAGCTATGATTGGATCTACTTAAAAGTAATTCCATTGAAAATCATGTCTGTGGAAAAGGAGTAGCCCTATTACACAAATGGTCACAACTTAAAATTTGTTTCTCTAGCTTCATTAAATGTATTTCAAAATGTTGAAGTTTAGAAAAACTTGGTAATTTCTACACAGTATAATTATACTCTATGACTGGCTCATGCTAATAGTTAGTTATGTAAACTATACTTGTGATTTATATTACTCTACTTACTCTGGGTGCAACCAGGTCCCATCCATCCCGGCTTACATTCACAAAATCCATCACTCCCACGGCAAGAGGCATGGTTACGGCAGTGGCAAGTTTGAAGGCAATTGTAACCAAAGGTCCCAGGGGGGCATGGCTGGGAACAGTCACCACCTCTCCATCCTGGCAGACATAGACACTCTCCTACAAGAAAACACACATTTTCAACCTTCCTGGTATTTATCATAACATAATATATATATATATATATATATATATATATACCCTGTAATGTATAGTCTTGTTCAAGATCCTTCGAACACTGCTGGAGACAACTGGCAACTCAAAGGCTGTTTGTTTACTATAGTATGTAGTATAAAATAATACGAAACAACAAAGCCCAACCATTAATTAAGCAACGGGGAACTAATCACAGATCACTTTTACATTCATTCATAATTTTTACTACATGCTATAGTAAACAGACGGCCTTGAGTTGCCAGCTGTCTCCAGCAGTGTTTGAAGAATCTTGAACGAGAATGTGCAAATCTTTCAATGGTACTTTTTCTATAAAATTAATTTATTTATGGGAAAGAAACAAGACTGGTGCTGAGGACATACTAAGTTTTCAGGGTTTGTTGTGGCTCTGCATAAGTAACACTCCCATGTAATATGACCAAGGCATAAATTTCATCATTGCTGGGAAAGGATGGCATAAGCTAAGTTCCCAGATCCCTTTTAATACCTTCACTGGCCTTATGGGAGTGAGGAAATCATTTGTATCCAAGTCAAGCAAACACTCCTTCTTTCCTCCTATTTCTAATATGTATTTAATTAATTATCTGTGTGGGTTTGATTACTGTGTTAATTATCCAAACTGATTGGGCATCACCATCCCAATCCTCTACACCAGATCTGCACTGAACAAAAATGACCAAACTGACAATAAGAGTCAGACAACCATCAATCAGTGGAAAATCCTCAGGCCTGAGTGACATGTACAGATTGATTCATGGACAAAAAAAATGGAACTAAAGAGGGACGGACACACACAGAAGTGGGTTTGACAAACCGTATTTATATGGATCATTTCTTTACAGTAAGTGCTGGCAACTGTCAAAGAATAACCAAAACCTTACAATGCTTTAAAACATTCATAGCAGTTATTACTCGATTACTTATTTTTACTATACCTGTTTCATGATCACACTCGGCACCATTACGACATCTGCATTCATTGGCACAGGCAATTCCCCACATACCCGGGGAACACGTGCGATCACAGCGAGGTCCTCGCCAACCAGCTGCACAAACACAGCTTCCTAACTGTGGCTGGCAGGTGCCATTTCCTGTGAACAAAATTTATATTTTAGTATTTCAATTAACTCTTGACATTATGCTACTGGTAGATTTTTTGGGATATTCAACTACAACCCATCGCACTATCCGTTTGACTATTAAGGAACAGTCATTAATCATTTACATAAGTTTGTTTTATTTTAAAAGCTTCTATACATATGTTCAAAATATATAAGTACTGCCATGAGTACACTGCATCCTCTACACACCATGCACACATGATGGACATATCTGGTAGCAGTTAACTCCATATCTTTCATTTCTGCAGGGAGTGTTGCAGGCTGCACCATGCCATCCTCGCTCACATGTACATTTCCCTGTCTGTAAGTTGCACGAACCATTATTTTTACAGTCGCACTTCTTTGTACAAGAGTCTCCATAGTATCCACGAGGACAGTGGGACTCACAGCTGACACCTGCCGAGGAAATAAACAGTCTGTGGCTCAAAAACAGCATTCCCAATACTAATTAAATTGCTCTAACTTATCTTATCACTAAAAATAACATGGATATTAATGTATTTCCAAAACTATAACACATACTGTAAATCAGATATAAATTATGCATCTGACACTACATTATATGGATTAAGCTGTAGTTATGCAGTATTATGTTCAACATATATTTTGATCTAGCTTTTAGTGCTTTCTTGTCATAAACCTTTTTATATATTTTGAACTGAATACATGATGGAGTCATCTTATGACTCTGATCCCTTAGACAATAACGTAAACAAATGTAGCATATTCTTGTGACTGGTGAGTTACCATCACCATTAATGGAACACTTTTTCAAACTCTGAACATTGCCAGAAGGTTTGAACTTCTCACAAATTCCAAATTTTCAAGTTAATTTTCAGAAGCAAAAGTGCCAAATTCATTGACAATTCCACATCAATCTTTTGCTCTGTTGAGCAAATACTAAATCTGAGTGGACAGAGCATGAAAGACCTCATGGGAGGTGTGTTAATTACAAAAGGTTAAATTGTCTTTGAAAGCAGGTCCTGGGGATTCCTGAATTATGTAAAGTCCATGCAACACTTCTGGATATCTATGAGTCAAAGTTTTTGGTTATCTTGAGGAGAGATTAGGTTTATAATATCTAAACAGGGATATTCTGAAAATAAATCCACTCTCTCAAAAAAATTTGCAGTAAATAATGCATTATTGCTGAATTTATTTACATAATCGATCTATAACAACACTATTCTCAACTGGATGAGGTGGATTATTCAATCAACAAATCACATTTTGCCAAGTTTAGTAGATTTATGAATGAAAAAAGAAAATTATGCTTATTACAGCAGGTGCTGTATTGCACAATCATTCCCTATAAATTTTAAAACAGCATTTTTTATTGTCATCAGTCACTACAAAGTAAACTTCTTTATAATAATGAACAATTAATGAAAATTTTAACTTACCTCGGAAGCCAGGTTTACATATACACCTCCCAGTTTCAGGATCACATCCCTCAACATTTGGCCCAACACAAGCACAGAAGTTTTGACAACTCATGCCATGATAGCCCTGATCACAGGTCTTCTCACATTTCTCGCCAGTGTGTCCAGGGCCACAAGAACACTTGCCAGTTACTGGGTGACATGATCCCTTGTTCCTACAATCACATTTCCTCGTACAATTGCCTCCATATGTACCCAGCGGACAGGTAAGAGAGCACTGCTGACCTTCCCAGCCTGAAAATTACATAAAGCAAACAATACTTTTATTTTTACTATTGCCAATGTATATAACAACAACTTTCTAATAAGTCTTTCAGACCATTTAATTTATTTCTCAAGAGTGCTGGAATCATAAGTAAACATGCACTAACTATTTAATGTCATCCATTCATTCTAACTTCTGTTTAAACAACATAATTAATGTAGAAACCATATGGCTTCAGTTCATAGTCTTCTTAAGCATTGCCTGTATTTACTTAAGGAAATGCAGTCAACACTTAAGAACACACTTAAGTTTCAAAATGTAAAGAAAACATGTATTCTGCAGTATTTACAAAAACTGGCTAAAGTAAGTAAAACAAAATTGTTTTAGAAAAACATTAGAAATTACCTGGTTCACATATGCATTTCCCAGACTCATGTGAACAGCCTAGGGAATGATCACAGCGGCACTTCAATTCACAATTTTGCCCATATCTGTTTTGAGGACAGTGTTTGCCACACTGCTCTCCATGATAACCTGCCAATATAGATGATCAATAAACACACAAATACCACCATTATACCAAATCAAAACTCAAACCTACAAATTTGAAATCTTTAAAATATTACCAGTAATACATACAAAGCTAATCAAAGTAAAGTTTCAAAGACATGCAGAAAAATAATGTATAGGCAACAATAGCACAACTTTTCTGAGATGCACTGTGGGATCACATCTTTAATGAATTCTACACAGTATAGTAAGTAGTATTCATTTTAGTGAATGACTATCTCTGTTTTTAAAGGAAATCTCAACAGTAACACTAGAATGTTTGCTGAGTAATTATAATAATTTAAATGTTTATGAAGCAGTTTCCACTTGCGTATAAATAAATTAGGAAAGACCCCACAAGAAAGTATGACAATTAGAATATATTGTAGTAAAATGAAAATTATAACAGCATTAGTGAAGGAAAAGTCTTGCAAAATCATAAAACTGACAAACAGTTATTAATGAAAGGATAATGTGGATCCAAGAGTCAGCAGTAGACCAAGGGTACTAGTCCCATTGTAGTGTGAGAACAGTCACTCCTCCCATAGCAGAGCACGGACACCACTTCTCTACCCCCATGGCAGTGCGACAGACAGTGCAACACTGACATTGTACATAGCTATGTACTGTATATAAAACACATACACACACAAAATCAAGGATATTAAGTGATGCCATGTAAAAAAAATTTATGTTGAGAGTATTGTTACAATGTGTATACTAATGATGACACTTCCTACACTTCCAATCCTTTCTGTGTTATGGTAAAGAAAAACTAGAATCAAAAGAGACCCCACCCCTTCATTTGCTACCATTCATTATCTTTAATGAACTCTGCTATGGTGTTCCCCTTCCACACCAAGGACCAAGTACAATATGGTTAGTCCTGAATACAAAAGAATTTAAACCTTAAAACAAAATAAATATATTCATCTTACCAGGTGCACATATACAGGAACCATTGACTGGATCACAAAAAGCACCATTTTTGCACTGACAATTCTTGGCGCACTTTTCTCCGAACTTGTAAAATGGACAGGCACGTGTACAAGTTTCTCCAGCCCAACCTGCCTTGCACTCACACTCCCCAGTCCATGGATGACACCTGCAGGGTAAATATGATTAAGATGACTCAAAATTTGTTACAATAACTTATTGTAAAAACTTTAGTGAAATTTTCCAGTACTGTACCCCAGTATAGCAAAGATACTTTGTTCTCTCCAAATTTTTAGGCTGGTCATAATGTAGAACAACTTCTAGAAAATTCAGCCATTGACTTTAAGTTGAGCCAATTGTAGAAGGACCTTACATGGTAGTCTGGCAGTGACAGTGAAGCTACGGACACTTGTATACATTGAGAAACAACACTGGAAGGATGATGAATCCCTCAGCACGAGAACATAAACAAGTAATTATCAATATAGGACAGTGCACGGTGTTATATGCTCTCAATGAACAGGATTTCCAAGCAGCTTTACCTTTCTCCATATCAAACAACTTTCTTTACATTACTGTACAGTGTATGCAAGAATAGAAAATAAGTTGGTTGAATATTTAGTGTAAGACTACCCTGTACTGTACAGTATATCAAAAGCGGTTTATCCAGAAAAATACTCTAAGATGCAATATGGTTAGTTAAGCACCTGTGTATATTATCACTTATGAAAATTAAATACAATGTCAAAGCAACATATATAAAGTCTTACCTGTCGGTATTATCTTTTTCACAAGAACATATTTTTGAACATCCAGCACCAAACTGATTAGGAGGACACGCAGGGATAGAGCAGTCACTACCCAGCCATCCATCCTTGCAGAAGCAGATGCCACTTATGTGAGAACATGTTGCTCCATTGTGGCAGCTACAACTCTCTGTACAGTTAACTCCATATGTACCGAGACGACATTGTTCTTGACACTGAGGAATAATATTAAATATGAATGTTGAATGGGTATATTTTAGATAACTGTACTTAAATAAAATTAACTTTCAAGAACTTATCAAATTAACTGGCAGTGCTTAATTTTAACCCCTTGTGTACAGGTTCCCCTATGAGCTGGATAAAATCATCTGGCATTGACCAAAAAAATAAATAAATTAAAAGTGGTCCCCCCATAGTAAAAGAATTAATTACAGTGCATACAGTATAAGCATTTGTTTCATACATTTATGAGAAGGGGAAAACTTAACAAAATACAACTTATTCATAGGCTGTCATCAGTAAACGTGGATTCATTACTTAAAATAACATATGACTCCATCAACGGACTAATTCCACTTGCGGGTTTGTGTTACCATTATGGGTAGATTACCACACCTAAGGATTCCTTCTGAGATGTGCTTTAAAATTGTGACCAAGTCCCAGGTTGCTAATCTGACTTTCTGCCTCATATACCGTACACACAATTGCAGGGTCTCAATTGTTTCTCTTACCACCGACAACACAACATACATATATCGTTTCTTACTCTTGATCCTTTCTTTAATTTTTGTATTTCTTTATGGTTCTTTATTATTATTATTATCGTTCTTATTAACATTATTATTACAGTGTTAATATTATTGTTATAATTATTATTTTATTACATTATTTTTAATTGTGTATTTTTTTATTAAATTTTTTTATTTACTATGAATTACTATTATTATTATTAAAATTTTGCCTCCCCCAGGCCCCGATGTAGGTCAGTGACCTGTGCCCAGGTGGGCTAATCCCTTAAAAAAAAATTATATATATAAATAAATAAATAAATAAATAAAAAATATATATATATATATATATATATATATATATATATATATATATATATATATATATATATATATATATATATATATATATATATATATGCTGAGAACCACAAGGAAAGAAGAAAAAAACACGAAGTTCCAAAGCGCTTTCGTGTAATTCACATCTTCAGGGGTGAGTACAGACTAGAGAGAATAATACAAATCAAGGTGTATATATATAGAGGAGGGTGAGACCAGGTCCACAATGGTCAGGTATTAGGTAATGACCCTACTAATCTTTAAATAGCACACAACGGTTGGTGGTCAGGTCAGATGGTCAAGTGACCCGGCCTTCTCACCTGATCACAAATCTTCTTAATTACAAAATTGTCCAGCTTGTACATGCCGTTACTCAAATTCATGTTGAATGCTTCGGTATGTTTAATAAGACTAGATTCAACATGAATTTAAGTAACGGCATGTACAAGCTGGACAATTTTGTAATTAAGAAGATTTGTGATCAGGTGAGAAGGCCGGGTCACTTGACCATCTGACCTGACCACCAACCGTTGTGTGCTATTTAAAGATTAGTAGGGTCATTACCTAATACCTGACCATTGTGGACCTGGTCTCACCCTCCTCTATATATATACACCTTGATTTGCATTATTCTCTCTAGTCTGCACTCACCCCTGAAGATGTGAATTACACGAAAGCGCTTGGGAACTTCGTGTTTTTTCTTCTTTCCTTGTGGTTATCAGCATATACCTAGATCACGCGCACCTACAGTGATTTACTTGCATATATATATACACAGCATATATATATATATATATATATATATATATATATATATATATATATATATATATATATATATATATTTCATGTAGATCCACAATGAAAACGTGGATAAGATAAATCTTGATAAAATCACACGGGAAAAGGGAAACAAAACCTACAGTAACCGAGGAGCTGTTGAGGTCTGCAATCATTAATGAATGAGCCAAAATGTTGGTGATTCTGTCCTCAAAGGGATGAAAAACTGTACCGAGATGAGTGGCCTTCAGTTTCAACATTTGCTATGACCTACATAATGTTCAGGAACTTTTGGCCATTCCTGGTATTTCTCCTCAAAGCAGATGTACTTGGGCAGATATTAACCCGGGTTAGGGTGCTGCTGGCAGTAACCCCCCCCCCCCCACGTGGGGTTAAATCGTGAAAAAAAAAGGCAGGAAAATAGTCGGACGTTCTGGAACATCACCCGGGGCCTAAGGGTTAACATACTGTACTGTGTAGCCTACAGATAACACAATGAAGGCTACTGATGACAGTCAGTTTACAGAGTTGTATTCTGTACTTCTAGTGTTGCATAGAAAATAAAAATAAAATGTGGAATAAACCCCTAAAAAATACTTTATTTTATTCAGTGAAACTATCATTAAACAGCTGGTGTGATTTTTCACCAAGCTGAGTGGCTGTAGGTTCTATAGGGATATGGGCAGTGAGGAGTGGTATAGGCAGTGACAGTCTTCCTTCCTCCCAGCGTACACACTAATTTTCTTGGAACACCTCAAAACTTATGGTAATTAAGATGCTGAGTATCCAAGCATTGTGTAGATACTGAAATACTGTTTCAGAAGGGCACTTGCAATGACCAGATAGAGTATCTAAAGACACAGAACTACAGGTCTAAAGAGGCAGCAAGTTAATAAACAGTGCTTACCTTATTCCCTACATATCCAGAAGTGCACTTACAGCGACCAGTTATGTGATCACAGGTAGCAGAGTTATAACAGTCACAAAGTTCTGAGCAGTTTTGGCCCCAAGTTCCCTGAAGACACGGGTTGGCACAAACATCTCCCTGAAATTTTAAGAAGCTAAAGTGATCATGAATTACTGTACAACAAAATTACATTCTACTGTATTTACTATTGTAGGTTTTCATTACTGATATAAAAAAATTTATTCATTTACTATACTTAAACAAGACACGCAAGGTTTCACAAATAACTTTGGTCCATCTACATGCACACGAGATTAAACCAATAAAACTTTATATCATTAATTCCTCGAAGCAACATTTATTCACACCACGTACACCAACTACTGTACAGTATTACTACTTACGGTCCAACCCGACGGACATTGACATTTCCCGCTTACTGGATCACAGTGGCCTCCATTCTGGCACTGGCACTTGTTCCTGCAGGCAGTACCATGAGTTCCCAGAGGACAAGATTTTTCACACAGAGGACCAGTCCAACCTGGAGGGCATTGGCAGGCCCCAGAAATATGGTCACAAGTTCCACTATTCTGACACCGACATCGATCCTTGCAGTCCTGCAGTTTCAATGCAAATATTAATGCAGGTATGTCTTAATAATCAAATAATTGTTTTTCCAGTTTTTGCTGTAGCAGTCTAGGTTTCCTTTTAAAATATTCATTAATTTCTTTTCATATTAATTACACCGATTGTCAAAGACTTTACAGACTTAGGCAGTGGATATACAACAGTCAGAAAGAAAATGCAAGCTTTTGTATAGCCATAAAAAAGAAAAGAAAAAAAAAGAGGTTCTTGTGATATCGAGTTTAAAACACAATTATCCAAAACTGAGTAAGAAAACTAAAACTGAAATGAAGATGAAAGGTAATTAAACTAGTGTGGCAGTTAGAGTGGATGTGTATAGACAGTACAGTACATATAGAGCCCTCTTCCCCCCCCCCTCCCCCCAAAAGAGTATTCGTAGTTTCTGGTAAATGTAAGTTCGAGACAAGAAAAAGTCTTCTCAGAATGAATCAGGATACAGTATGCAGAAACAGAATGAGATATTGGAGGATAATTTTTGGCTAAAGTCTCTCGAGAGATGTTCAATGAGTAAGGAAACATATGAATGCAGGAATGGCCAGAAAGTACCGAGTAGTTTTTGGAACTTTTGTGGGATGGCCTCCTGCTGACAGGTGCTGCTGGGTTGTGTAAAGCGAGTGATAAAATAGATGGACATATTTAGGCCTTACTGAGGAAGACACACCACACACCAGTACTGTAGCAGAATTATTACAGCAGTATGAGAAAGAATGATAGATTATGAAGGTAAAGTATGTACTGTATGTTCTTGACTTGACAAAGAAAAAAAAAAGCCTCGAGAAGATAGCTAGGAACAAAATTAAGGGAACTAACATGAAGTACTGGAAATGCAATAGAAGGCTGACTGATCAAACAGGCAAATAACAGAAGATAAAGAAAAATTAAAGATGAAGCCGGGATGTAACTCACCACACCATAGTATCCACCCTGACACTTTTCCTCACAGTAAGGACCAATCCACCCGGCATGACACGAACAGTTACCGTAGGATGGGTCACATTTTCCTTCGTGTCGACATGGACAATCATATTTACAGTCCACACCCCACTTTCCCTCTGGACAAGCTGGAAGAGTTATGTTTATGATAAGATAAATACAGTACAGTACTCAAACTTTATAAATTCAGTCACCAGAAATATTTTAAATCGGTTACGTATTTAAAATTAACCAATAATTAGCGATCTTAATTTATGTTAAATGAAACCGAGGCCAAATACTCTACAGGAAATTTATATAAATTATGCTATGAAATTCATTATACAAAAAATAAATACTATAACAACAACACTGTTTATAGAATATTAAAAATAATAATTTATATCAAAAGACAAATATTATAGTTTAATGTTTACAGTAAAAAGCAGTAACACATTGCACATTTATCTTGGTCAGTGTAGTGTATAGGCTTGTTATAAGTACAACTGTATAAAGTAATACTGTATTAAGTTTCAACTCCTCACCATTTAATGTCCTAAAATACTGACCATGACCAAAACAGCAAGGCTGGGACAGAATGTTGTGGTTAGACACTTCAATTCAAATGCCCCACCAGTGCCACACTAAACCTACACACTTGATCTTGAAGAAATGTACATGTCCTCAGTCCCCATGGGAAACGGCATTAGAAAATCCCACTTGCTTCTTGGGTAGTGTAAGAAAACAACCTATCTCTAACAGTTTGGGTATCACTAATCAATAAGCCAAACTATTATGCTGTCAGTGCCACTATGGATCCTTGGCTGAGTTGAAGTTAACCCAGTGGGTAGAACTAGTTTATGCCCCTTTTTAAAGAGTTTCCACTTGGGACATATAGATTTCTAGGTTTTCTAGACTGTAGTAATCTGCAACAAGCACTTCTGGTGAGTTGGTGTTTGTGTGTTTAACTATGTTAATTCTTTCCATTATTATATAAAGTGTCCAGATAATTGTTTAAACATATTCCCTCCCTACATGCAACTACTGTACAATGATAGAGGAAAATTTATGAGGTCAACTGAAATGACCTAGAAATATTTTTGATTACCCGAGAAATAAACTCTTATTTTTTATGATGAACTGATTCTAATTCTGTCTGGTGAGTGAGATATTATCCAAGGTCTCTCAATCAGTGCTCATATTAACATATCTTGCAGTTAGTGTGGAATGGGTCACCCCGTCTGACCCTCAAACATACCTTTACACACACACACGCACGCGCACACACACCTTATTCATGCCATCACTAGCCCCTGTAACAAATGATTACTACAGTATATAAATCCCTATCTTAGTATGTTTTATTTGTTTATTTTGTTCCTCGATTTGATTTAAGTCGAGTGAAAACCAAAGACCACTTTGTTATATTTGAAGGAGGCAGTGAGGTGTCTTTGCCTAATTGCAAGCTACCAGCTCATGTGATTGTTCGGACTGTCAACACCGCTAATTAAGAAAAAAAAAATCTATTATTATGTATGTTTCGACTAATAAATAGTAGATATTGATAATTTTGATGTAACCTGTCTTAGTGCCTTTACTATTTATTGCACAACATTTGAGATGGATACTGAAAATAAATGAGATGTATAAACAAGGTAGCAATCAATGTACAATTTTGATAAATACTGTATTGAGAAATACTGACAACTATAATTTTGAGTCATGGTGTATGTAATGAATACTGTTAAGTGCCAAATATTAACATTCAGTAAACCATTTTGACTTTAGCCACTTGTTATAAACTTATAAAGCATGTGTGATGAATAATCCGACACTGAAAATTAACATGAATGATCTTACCGCTTGTTGCACTAAGCGATGAAATAACTGGATTGTTTTGTTATCCTCGAGTGACTTGTTTTGAAATTACATATAACACAGTAGGGGATGATGTATGTGAATTGATGGTTCACCTGAAGCTATCACATTAGGCACGACTGCCTGTTAGGGACAAAAGTAACAGGTTAATTAATATCAAAAGTGAATTTCACTAGGGTCATGTGTACATAAAAGAAAAATATGTTCACAGATACTCCCACAAATGTACCAGCTACCTGCTTGATGTCGTGGCATGTCGGTTATCTAACCAAAACCACTAAGAGATTCCAGTTCAGAGCACACCCATGTGGCAACCACCAGCCTGATGCCTTGAGCTAGAATGCTAAGTGTAGCTACCCAGACAAAATAGAGCAAGGGTGAATAATTACCCAATCCAGATGGGCAGTTATTTGATTCCCTTGACAAAGTTCACCGATGGCCAATACAGAAATGCCAAGTGCTGTCATAATGTTGCAGTACATCAGAAGGGCTAGAGGCAGCATTGTTGTCAGAATAGCTTCTGCAGGCTTACCTTCACTAGCCAAGTATGCAGGAGAAACAGAGGTGCAGTCATCAACACTATCACCCTGTGCTTACAGATCATCACATCCAAGATGAACACATGATGGGCTCTTCTTGCACTCACCACAGCCAGGAAGCTGAACATGGTGGACTCCAAATGGGCTTTTTTTGCACTCACTGCAATAGTGCAATAGGTCTGCAGTTCAGAGTTGTCATGGATTGTCTGCCTGCAGCAGCCAAGAAATTGAAATCCAAACAAAAAGAAAACAAGAGCACCCCCCCCCCTCAAAAAAAGAGGTGTTCATATCCTAGAAAGAAGTTCCCCATAGAGATAAGTGTTCAATGCCTGTATCATTATGTCTCTGTCCTGTCAATTGAGTTTCAGTGAGCTCTGCCCAATGGGCCACCACATGTTGTGAATTTTGGTCATGCTGAGTAGCTGGAAGCCAGGAGCTAAACAAAGCAAGCTAGCATCTCTTAGGCACAAAAATGTGGTGGGAATACAGCACTGGATGCAAGCAGATGTTACCCCAGAACACATGGTCCAGGATCCTCTACAATGGAGACACGCCAGAAGCAGTTGTGGGAGATCAAGATGGATGGAGAGGTGACTTACGAGATAACGAGAAGATTGCTCCAGCCATTTTATTATTTCTTAAATGTTATTGGTGCCAGTCAATTGTTTTTCTTTCCTTTATTTATTTATTTTTTAAATTCAAACTGACAGATATTTTGTGAAGACTAACATATGATACGAGATAAGCCAGATATTTGAAAACCTGTTATAGACTTTGGACATCACTAATTTTCAAATTGAGAAGGAATGGATAATGTAGTGTGGGCTTGTTTCTCGAGTAGAATTGTACAAGACAATATTAAGTTCAGCTCCTCACCACTGAATGCCATAATATATTGATCATGACCAAAACAGCCAGCTTAGGTTAGGACATTGTGGTTAAGACACTTTGACCCTTATGGCCCACCAGTGCCACACTATCTATACTCGTCCTGATGAAGACACCTTGTCAGTCCTCATGGGAAACAGTAGGCAAAAAAATGCCACCTGCAGTATATCATCGTTTTATGGCCATTTTCCACGCTTGTGTAGGTTAGCCGCAGTTACCCCTTTAAAAATTTGGATAATGCTTATTGGTAAGCTAAACATATAGACACCACAGAACCAACACAGGTCACTGGCTTAGCTATTTACACTCGACTAATGGGGTGGAGCTAAGTCACTTAGTGGGAGGACCTTACTTATGCCCCTTTATAATTTGTTGTACACTTGGAACAAATATTTTGGGGAATTTTCTCGATAGATCTTACATAAAACAGAGATATTACAGCTTTTGAGCAAGTCAAGAGGCCACAGGCACATCTCGTGAACTGGAGCGCGCGCACACACACACAAACATCCCTCTGTATGTCCTCATCTCACCACACTTTCCCCCTCCCACACTCATTCACACCATCACCAGACTCTGTGAAACATGATCATCTTCTCCATAAAATAATTAATAAAAAATCTAGAAAATTTGCATTTTTATATTTTCTTTTATCTGAGAAAGAAACAAGATAGTATTACATCGAGCGAATTATGGACAGTCAACAATGGTACTTGATAAATCACCAAAAAATATGAATACTGTAGCAAGAAGTACCAGTGTGTTTCATTAGAAAAAAGTATAACAAGGCAACTACTACATACTGTACTATGCTGGAAATACCGAAATTAGAATACAGTAATCTTATATTTTGCACGAGGCAATTCTTCTCTATTTGGTTAAAGAATATAAATGTTTATTTGTAGTTATGATAGAGGTTTTACATAAGTTCTGAAAATTAAACTTTGCAATATGGAAGGAGAGAACTGACTTCTACATTCCTCGCTAACTTCAGAGTGGCAAACAGGTGGCAAGTGTTTGGAGAGTTTTGCAAGACCATGTAGAGTCATCCATGAAGGACAAAAGCAAAGTGAATGGCCACCTCTACACAAACACTAACATTCTATCCAAGCTAAAGAGAGTGAAACCCATTCTTATGATGCCAAACACTAGAATAAACTTCATTAATGGTTATAGATTTTGTGTGGTCACTCATCACACAACTAATCTAAGTTTATTGACAGATTTCAGACTATATTTGGTAAAATAAAAAATAGACAGTGCATTCAACCTTATATCATCACTACAAAGTTTACATCATTATTGTCGTTTCTGTCATGTTATCCGACAAACGTTAAAGGACTGTGTTGTTAATGGCCGAGTAATAAAACCATTAACCAATAGACAACAACATCTACCACATGCAGATCCACAACAATGGATTGTCACATCATAAACAATGGAGCAAATACTTAATGTAACTGATAACACCTTAAATACATTTTTAGCAAAATTATCCTGTTAACTGTGATTGAAGCATTTTTATCTAATAAGAACTTAAAAATAATTGCTCACATTTAATTTATTCACTTAAGTAATAATTAACAAACACAAACTTTGGCACTAAGTTAATAAAAATCGTAGCAATTTTGGATGCAGCACATTCAAAACCATAGCGACAAATACATTTTCAAGAAGAAACATCTAGGCATCAAGAAATAATTTATTTATTGAAATTAGTATTGCTAAAACTTAACATGGTTGAAACTGCAGCCATATACATCTACACAGCTAAGAGGAAATCAGCCATAATTCAATTAACAAATGACTTACCCCTTAATGCTGTGGGCCAAGAAAGACAAACAGGGAGACTATGAGTTCAACATTATATAG
This sequence comes from Homarus gammarus, assembly GCA_958450375.1. Classification (NCBI taxonomy): domain Eukaryota; kingdom Metazoa; phylum Arthropoda; class Malacostraca; order Decapoda; family Nephropidae; genus Homarus; species Homarus gammarus. The sequence continues at coordinate 2,094,595 of CAUDMG010001683.1, forward strand.
ACAGCACAAAACACAGTACAAATTGCAATCACATTATGTACACAATTAAAAAGTAGGTCTGCTCAACCTGCAGAAAAGGCATACAGTATAATACATACTGTATGCTGTAAGGATTCCAAGGATTGTTTGCCATCCTTTGGAGAAAATTAAGGAGAAAAGGATGATGATGCGCGAGAAAAAATGAAAGAGGACTGTGAAAAATAGATAAAAAAAAAATATAAAAAAATTATAAAAAAAATGCACACACAAGATGGCCTAAGTCACTTTGTACCCAGGGGATGAAAATAGTAATTCAACAGTCGAAATAATCCTTTTTCTAATGTCATATCAATCACATCACATTCCCATTTTAAAGAGGTACAGTAACACTGTATACAGTACTGTACCATGTTTCAAAAACCACTCGTCAAATCTTTTTCCCAATATGGGCTAAAGTTGCCTCAATCAAGAGCAACGAAGACTCTCCCTTGATTCACTCTAGTTCATATTCTCCAAATAATTATAATAAGGTATTCTCACAAATCAAGAAATTGGAAATACAGTCGAGTACTGTACAGTATATAAAAATGGAAGTTTAATCCTGATCTCATGTGAATTCAGATTGAGATAAAAACTGAACACTCATGATTACAGTAAATCACATGACTTGTGGAGAAGACTTAACATTATGACTGTTCATTCTCTAATCCACTTCAGAAAGTCTTCTCTACTGTGCTTAAGTCTTGTATTCCCTCCCTGGCACACTTCACCGACATTCCTAGACCTTACCAACTCTGGTATTAGCTCAAACTATTTCTTAAGCAATCTTCTCCCCTTCCTTCCCTTAATCTAATTACATATTCATAAGCTTTCATCCAAATACATTTAAAAGGACTTCTCTACTTCATTCATCATCCTATCAATCCTTTTAATTCCTTTAATTGTAATAAAGTTATTAATCTACCTGACAACTCTACCTAGTGGGCACAGTGATATGACATGAAGCATTTGTGAATCAGTATGGAGGCTATGGAGTCACTTTGTATGAACAAGATGAGAGTACTGTATGTCTACTAATATCAACCCTTTCTTATATCTCTCTACAAGTACTTTCCAAAACTCCCTGACTATATACAGTACCATCTTTGAGGTTTCTGAGCATGTTAATCCACCCCACACAAAATTAAGAGAGGAGTAAATATATTAAATAAAGTTATTTCCATTAACTGTCAAGATGAACTAGTTCCAATGTAACAACACTCAAACATCTTTATAATCAATTGGATGTATGAGAACTGTAAAAACGAGAAGAGAATGACTAATGTTCATCCATCAGTTTAATTAACAATAATATTATGGAAGAAATGCGGATGGATAACCAAAACAAGAGACTATGAATCTACTAATGAAGTGTGACATTATGGATGTGGATGGGAGAAACAGAGACCAAGACAAGATTACAATGGGGCTGCCACAAAAATTTTCAATCAGGCCTCTGTGATTAGTGTCATTTGACTTAACAATATTCAGTTGAACTAATATAAAAACTGCAACTTCATACCAACAGATTTCTTAAATGCTAAAACCTATAATGACTTGACATGTACCCAATTATAAACTTTAAGAATACTCTCTGTGGCTGAGAAGTAGTTGATGCTATCTGAATGAGTTAAACAATGTAACTGTACTGTATTGGTTTAATCAGTTCAGCCCCAATCAATTTTATTTTGTTTTCAAAACGTATCATTCTCGACTTTTCCAGCCACATCCAGTAACTTTTCTAAGTTACAAAAAATGGTAAATTTTATCTTTGCTACAGTTTCTATACAATAATGTGAGATTTACAAAGTAAAGCATATTTATTTCCAATACTGTAGTTATTGATGGCCATTTGACTTTGATATAACCCTTTGCTGGTACGTATAAAAGAAATTATTTAAACTCTGAAAGAAGGTGAGAAATATTAACCATTCAGTTTTATTCCTTATTAATACATATCTGATCATCAACAAACGGACATAACACAAAACAAAAGATCCCAACATCAAGCTAAAGCTAACCACCTTAAGCACAAATTGTTTCTTGGTTTCATATTTCCGTAAGCGCCCAGGGCTGGCCTTGTTATATTCTATTGCTGTGGCAGTCCTGGAGATATGGGGCCAGTTTACATTTTGAGTTAAAATTGAAGAGTCTACAGCACTACAAGCCTGGAGGTCATTGCTTTGCTCTTATTGTTTCTGCACTGTATCTTAAAATTAAATTGTTTATAATTATTGTTTTGTTTGATCTGTATAATTTTTGTCACAAGACCAGTCCTGTAAGAACCCACATGTATCACCAACACCCACCTTTACCCAAAACCCATACATGAGAACCATCAACACCCATCTTTAAACAAAAACCATATGTGAGGACCACCACCTAGACCATAGCCAATTAAAGACAACCGTTCTAGATACGCTAATATCATCAGACAAGACAAGGACATACAAAGATATTGTACAGTGGTTATAAAGAATGTCAAAGATGTAACACTGGCAATTTATTTAAATGAAAGAACTGGGCAGCCTTTTTTCTTAAATTTTAGTTCAATCATATTGTACACAGCCTTTTTTTTCAGGACTAACAGGTATACAGTAACTGGCAATTTCCAGGATTCTTTTAGTCACCAATTCTCAGTGATAAAAATAATTAGGACACAATAGCCAACTGTTTCCAGATCTTTCATTTAATTAAAGAAAAAAGTTTATTGCACACAATTTTGATGTCTCAAAAATAATTAGACAATGAGCCTTGCATATTAATCTTCTGACAACATTAGCAAGAACTAATACTAAGTAGCATATTAGTCGGTGTACATTGGTGGCAGCTAAAAGAGTTGAGGTGGGTGTCAGCAAAACCATATTTTACTCACAAGAATAACAATCTGGACCAGAGCATGGGCTCAAACCATTCTCAACTGTGATGTGGTCATTATCAAACTCCAAGTCATCTACAATCCAAAGGCAATGAACAATTTTAAATGCGTAAATTAGTGATCAGGAAACATTAAATCATCTTTGGCTTGACTAAAAGTAAAAAAAAATCTTCTTCAGTATGTTAGGAAAATAATCATTTGGAAAATTATGTAAATCAGATGAATTAGAAGTACAGTACTTACAGTAAATAAGAAAATGAGGTTATCAACTAATGTAGGCATCAGAAGAAAAAAAGTAACAACGTAGTAAAAATAATTATACTGTATTAACTTACTTATCTCACAGCTGGACCCAGAGTAACCAGCCTCACAACGACATTCATTAGGTTTGATGCACACCCCATGTATACAGTCCATTGAGCAGATAGGGATACACCGGTCATCAGACGGTACTCTGGTGAAGCCCGAACAACACACATCTACTGTTCGAGTTTTTGTCTGGCTCTGTAAAATACATTTTCAATGCTAATACAATATTTTGCACAAATTTAAGCAGTCATCGTCCCATTGTGTACATTCACCTATAAATATTTTGATTACTTGATGAAAGGGGGGAAAAAAATCATCATATTAGCCACTCCTATATAAAGCCGATCTACAATAACCAACACCCGGTCCGACTAATTACCCAAATGCACCCAAATGTAGCCAAATATAGCCGCAATGAAGTCAAATAATGGTCCTACATGAATAAATCGGACTGCTAATCACTTCTCGACTAGTATTTGGTGTCAAAAAGTCACAAAAAATTGGAAAACTTACTTTAATCTGAGTTAATAGATCGCGTGTATGTACCGAGGGAGCGAGGAATTACGTACCCAAATGTAGACGCAATGAAGTCAAATGATGGTTGTACAAGCGTAATTCGGGCTGTGAATCACTTCTCGATTATTATTTGGTGTCATAAAGTAAAAAAAAAAAAAAAATGGTAAACTTAATTTAATCTGAGTTGTGTTGTGTTAGGTTAGGCTAGGTACAGGCACTTGATCTATTAACTCAGATTACATTAAGTTTACCAATTTTTTGTGACTTCGTGACACCAAATACTAGTCGAGGTTAGGTTAGGTACATGCACTCGATCTATTAACTCAGATTAAATTAAGTTTACCAATTTTTTGTGACTTTGTGACACCAAATACAAGTCGAGAAGTGATTAGCAGTCCGATTTATTCATCTAGGACCATTATTTGACTTCATTCCGGCTATATTTGGGTACATTTGGGTAATTAGTCGGACCCTCCAACACCATATTCCTGCATAATACCTGTAGTACAATACAGTATAAAATGTCCCTCTTTAAAAACAAAAAAATCCTAAATTCATAAAAATATAACAATTAAAATACTGTACAGAGATTAATCAATACATTTCCCACTACACTGTATGCTTTACTTTACCTAGTGTGATGCAGACAATTACTGTAAAAATGAAAATGTAAGATAATTGCAACAAATGAAACAGTACGCAACTATAACATTTCCTTACAGGTCTCTCATTCTTGCATCCTTGGTAGGAAAAAAAATGTGGGAGTGAATCAATGCCACAGATCTGTCAGCTAATTATAAACAGTGTGGTTACAGCACACTGTTCACTAACCCTTCAGCAGACAAGAGGACAGTACCTACACATGTACTGTACAGGTAAATATAATACCCAGAAAACTACACTGCTTAATTATGGATGCAGAACTTGTGTAATTCTGCTAAAAGGTTTGGAAGAATTAAAATACAAAACCTGGCGAAGCATTATATTGTGCTGTGGATATTTGTCCGGTTGTCGGTTATGTAGTTTTTTTTTTAGACTAACACAGGAGTTGATAGAATTGGATAAAACTTTGAAGAAACGTTAATTAAAATCTATTATACAGACGGATGAAAACAAGAAACCATTCAGTGTCTAAAAAAAAATTCTTGTGAGTTAGGCAGGGTAAGGTAGGTTACTTTAGGCTAGGTTGGTTTTGGTCAAGTTCTAACCAAGTTTCGTCCAATTCTATCAACTCCCGGTGATATTAAAAAAAAACACCTGACAACCAGACAAATGTTGTATTGTATATGGATGGGCAACTAAGAAGGGGGCCGGGCCAAGCATTAAAATAATAACATATGTGCTAAGACCAGTGGTTACAGACCTGGGTTCTGAAAGAAGTTTTATAGGCAATCTTGTACTTGGAACATTTGGGCGGAATACTGAAGCAGTACGTGTAGGTTCGTATCCTGTAAGCCTTTGTGTGGGACACATTGCTCAAACTCGTGTACCTGTAAGAAAAAACACATTAGAAAGTTAAAGTAATATGGTCTGTATATATTGATAAATAACACATATTGAAAGCTGGGGTCACTGTCCTCTGATTTGTCAGTATTTCTCAGGACAAAGATGTTTTGCCGGTACAGTATTCCCATATCTTCAATTGGGTGACCAAAACGTCGAAGGCTATCTACCAGTAGATAGCAGATAGGTAACAGGAATCCTACACGTCACCACTGCCAAGCACACGACCCGTCCGTTATTAAAATAATACGATTTTTGTTATCTTCATTATTGGTAGCAACACTCACATGTATTGTCGTTGCCTCTAGCAGTCATTTGGCAAGGGAGGTCACATTTAAATAACTTGAGGAATATTTAATGTTCGAAAATGTTACCATCATAAAAATCCGCCATACAGTGCAAATCATCACACACCAGTAAACTAAGTTCTTCCCCATACCGTTCTCAGGTATACGATTACACAGAAAATTCTCTCTCTCTCTCTCTCTCCATTAAGACTCAAAATCCGCCCATTGTCTGCTGAGGTTAGGACAAATTGTGCTAGATCATGTTTGGACAACCATGGATCTACAATAAATATTGTATTCAGAGCTTTCGTTGTTGAAAATGGTGGAACTGGCATTATCTCGCCCCATATAAGTTTAAAATGTATTTGTTTTGCCAAAATGATTTAAACATAGAGACTGAACTATAAAAAAAAGATAACTACTGTACTCTCGTTATGTACTTCGTCCATCAAATTCAGTACCTGATATTTCAAATAAATATAATATAATTAATTATACATTGTAAAATTGTCATATAATTCCTTGTAACTGTTAATAAAGTTGGACAGGAAATACTTCAGGTGAGAGGAGAGGCACCAGTGTTTCACAACCACCACCACGGCGGAGGGAAATAATGGAGGGTTACGTGCCTGTGGGAGCTGTGGAGTGGCTGTGGCAAGCCGCCCGTGACGTCACAACACATTCCGCTGTCACATGGCAGTGTTCATCTAATGATTTTGAGCAATCGCTCTTTATTTAGTGACTAGCTTCTTTTACCGTTGTGCCAATTAAAGTTACGTTCTACGAGCCTTGTTGAATGTTTTATAAGAATTTTGGGATCATTTGAAGATCTTCCCCCCCCCCCAAAGTATCCAACTGAAGATCCTCCCCCCCCAGGCTAGATCATATGAAGATCCTCCCCCCCCCCCCAAGTAGGTTTGGGGGTTAGGTTAGGTTAGGTTTGGTTTGGTTTGGTTAGGTTAGGTTAGGTTTGGTTAGGTTAGGTTTGGTTAGGTTAGGTTTGGTTAGGTTTGGTTTGGTTAGGTTAGGTTTGGTTAGGTTAGGTTAGGTTAGGGGGGTGGATCTTCAGATGAGCGTGACTGGGCTTGATCATATGAAGATCCTCCCCCCCCAGGCTACATCAAATGAAGATGCTCCCCCCCAAGTAGGTTCGGGGAGGAGGATCTTCATATGATCCGAATTTTGCTATGGAAACTGATGAAAACGTAGTCGTGTACGGTTTTTTGTTTAGCCTTTAGGAGTTTATTGAGTTAATATTCGTTTTTAGGTTACGTTAGAAACGGCTCATTTTCGCAAGAACACCAAAATACACAAGAAAAATATCTCATAACAATTGGGAAATCGGGATGAGAAATTTTTTTTACTGTTTATAGGCAGTTTTAGTATGGGTTCGTTGTAGTGTATATCATAAATGGTAAATATTTCGTAATGTCCATGCACAGAACTTTATATTGATTCTTATTTAGAGACGAAAGATAGCATAAGAGAAAAAAAATACCTTATAGCGTTTTCGTCGGAAATTTAAAGCGAGTTTTTTTCTCGATTTCATTTAAAGAAATTGTGGAGAAAAAATACGCAAAAACTGACGAAACCACAGCTAACGACTTTCAAATATCAGTATGCTGTTCATGTCTACCCTACCTAACCTAAAGGACCTTACCTGACCTAATCTTATCTAACTTAACCAGAGAAATCATAAGGTCCTGACCTAACTGTTATGTAAACTTAACCTACCATAATCCACTAAGACAAAAGAAAAAAAAAACTAGAGCCTAAAGAAACCAAACCTGAAATTGAAGTTTAAAAAAGATGAAAAAGCAAGTAAGCGCAGGCCCAGGATTATCACGGGAGATCAAAACTTCTATATTCTTATATTTTATTTATAAGTTTTGCTCTATCTCCTTATATAAGAATCAATATAAAGTTCCGTACATGGTTACTACGAAATATTAACCTCCTGAATTCCTTTTGCCACGTAAAACTGTTGGGATATTATATAAACACGAAGAAAAGAGTTACTTGACACACATTAGAAGAGACGAAAGGGGGAAAACCACTAAACTCAAAACCGACAGCTAAGACTGGGAGCTCTGCCAGACGGAAGAATATACGGGTCCCCGGACTTCTTAAACCATATAGAGTCGGGTGTAAACAGGAAGAGGGGAAAATGTAGTCCCCCTCCTCAGTCCACCCCAAACACACATAAAAGCGACACTTCTACTATTTTTACCCATTCAAGTGGCTTCCGGTATAAGTCGTTTGCGCTTTAGTCGAGTTTGATTTATGAGCAGGACGCGGCCAGATCATTGTTTGCGTCACCTATTGATCCCCCCCCTGCGGTTACTCCTGTGTACCTGTGCTTTCACTTTCATCTTGCACAAACATTACATAAATTCTGGCACAAGACTTAGTTGAAGAAGGGCTAATTAATTGCAGGAATCACATTTTTTCGCAGATGAAGGATTAACCTTTTTAGAATCAATTAAACAAGGACAATCAATAATTTGCTATGATCTGCGCGAATGAGTATTAAACAGCTAAACATTTAAGACCAATGAATAATGTTGCATCAGTCTAAAAGAGACAGACCAATCTTACAGGCATCATTCCTTTACATCCACCATTAGCATCAGGTGGCGTGAATGTCCGGGATAGGGGACTAGGATCAAGGATTCTCAAACTAGAGAAGGATGGCCCACTCCTATGACAAAGGCGTTAACCGCCCAAGTGGCGCCGCCAAGCGGCTGGGGAGTAAACTAAATAATTACCGGACAAGGAATTAAGGGAGGGGGGAGACGAAAATTTGGGCGAAAATATTTTCTTTTGTTTTGTACATTTCTTTATAGCAGCTGTAATGAGGTACTGTGCAGCAATTAATTTATCTAGTAATTCCTCAAGGAATAGAAACCTTTCTTTCGATTTCCTAGAGATAAAGAGGGGAGTTTTACACCTATTTTTGTAAATGTTGACTATTCATTAGTTTATATGAGCTCTTTCTTTATCTAATGCATATAATACTGATAACTTTCCACTCTTCAGAATTGCTATTTAACGTCACAGCAACATTAGAGTATATAAGATATGCAGGATACTGTTGTATTCTCGAAAATATAGGCTGGAACTTTGAAGTTTTGGGTCATTATTCGTTTTAGGACCAGCCACGACTTTTTAGACGAAATTATAAGTTTTTCCAGTATATTTCGATGTATTTTGAATGGATTTCATATTAATTTCTTGGGCAAATTCATGAAAACCTTACCAAACCAAACAGTAGGGAAAAACACTCAAAACAGAACCAATGATCCAAACCTAACGATTTCATATATATATATATATATATATATATATATATATATATATATATATATATATATATATATATATATATGAAATCGAAGACCAAATAGTGTAAATCTGTAGCTATCGCCAAAGCTCTTACTGAAAGAACCGAAGGGAAAAGTTCCCGTGTATAGACAAATAATTATCTTCTACTGCAAAATAATCAACATAAATTAATCAATGTGTTACTTTGAAAAATTATCCAGAGATATCCAAAGTTTTATGTCAATAACCGACAGACTATATATAAATTGTTTGTGTTAAATAATCTGGTACTATCGCACAATATCATATAAAGAGCAAAGGGATTAATGTTTGCCACTCCCCAGCCGCTTGGCGTCGCCACCGTCGCGGAGCAAAAAAATTAACAAAGTGGGCCATCCTTCTCTAGGAGACAAAGACTGGCACGCAACCTTCTCATAATTATTTGGTGCCACTTCGAGTATTTGTTTGAAATGAAAAGCTCGCTTATCCTTCATAGCTAATTTAAGAAGCTCTAATAAACCTTCACGTTTAATAGTTTCCTTGATCAACAAACTTAAACGACTCGCGTATCGCGCAAATAACACTACTGACACTAATTCTGTACTGACAGTACTAATATTAGTTTCGTTAATGCGGTCATATATGGATCCCTTTCATACCGATCTTTATTACGCACCACGGCCACTGCCTTAACGTTTTTGTTTATAATCTCGTTATCATACTAGAATTACGAAAACAAAGATAACCGACTAAAGTGTACTCGATAGGCCCTCATGTCGTACAAAGATAACTACTGTATATTCTATCACTTTTGTCTTTCTTAAAAAAAAATCATGAACAAGCACATTTGCAATTTACAATTTTCTTTTTCATAAAATTCGCGTACGAAATATAATTTATATGCAAGGATATTAATTTTCCTGTGAATAAAACCTGTGGTTCGTAGATCTCAAGTGAGGCAGAGTTTTACAATACATCAATTGCGTTCGCTTAATTAAGGGGTCATAATTATCAGGCGTACAAAATTAGTATGATGCTGTTTTTAGAATCTGTGTATTTAACATGCGTAAAGAATGCATTTATAACGTCTATGGTCCTAAAAATAACCCATGCTAACTTAAGCCATTCACAAAAATCTAGGCCAACAAGGAATATATCTCTCCAATACTCCAAAATTTACGTTTAAATTTTCAAGGGTTTAAAATAGGCCTAACACCGATTTGCAGGTGTATAGACAAACTGCAGTATAAATGTGTTTTCTTGTGCCCTTTCACTCATATCTATTTCTTGCTGTTTCACATAAGCTAAGAATAATATGTAAACTGTGAGCCCCTCAGCAAGCTGCCATGGTTGCCGGGCTGTAAATCAGGGTACTTACGTTTCATACTTAGTGCAGACGTTAGGGCCGGTGAGCGCCATGACTGTGGAGGACCCGATCACCACGCCCACCGCCGCCGCCCACACCACCGACCACACTCCGCCCGCCATCCTCCTCGCTCCACCCTACTTGCCGCCGCTGCTGCTGTGGTGTTGTTCACACTCACGCCATCACCAATACACCTGCAACGAACAAAAATAACACTTAACACAACATAATACTCAACAACAGCAGAACTTACATTAACAACTGTACCTAGTAGGTAGTACATAGGTAGCTACCAAACAGGGAGGTACTACCGCCTGGGAAGATATTGGAAGCATAATGTGTTGTCTATGGTAGACCCTGCTGCCATATGGCACCACAAAAATTGTGACCAAGTCCCAGGTTGATCATCTGACTTTCTGCCTCATTTACACACAATTGCAGGGTCTCAATTGTTTCTCTTACCATTATTATCATTATTAATTTATTATTTTAATTTCAATTTTTTATTTATTTTTTATTGTAAAATGTATTTACTGTGAATTATTATTATTATTATTATTATTATTATTATTATTATTATTATTATGATTATAATAATATTTTCGCCCCCCAGACCCCGATGTGGGTCAGTGACCTATGCCCGAGTGGGCTAACACGCGGACTTCTACATATATATATATATATATGCAAGTAAATCACTGTAGGTACGCGTGATCTAGGTATATGCTGATAACCACCAGGAAAGAAGAAAACACGAAGTTCCCAAGCGCTTTCGTGTGAATTACACGAAAGCGCTTGGGAACTTCGTGTTTTCTTCTTTCCTGGTGGTTATCAGCATATACCTAGATCACGCGCACCTACAGTGATTTACTTGCATATATATATATATATATATATATATATATATATATATATATATATATATATATATATGTGTGTGTGTGTGTGGAACGATTACATATTCTGTAGAAAAATTTATTATTATTATTCTCATAAATTTCTATTACAATTATTGTCTTTACACTGACAACATAGTTACACCTATTTTAAATATTTGTAGCGAAACACCGTGATTATTGCAACCCGGGAAAAATTTTGGGGTGTATTACTTTTTCAACGATCAAAGAATCAAAATATTAAAAAAAATCCTTTCAACTCGATTAATCGGGGAAAAAATTCAGGCAACTTTTTATTTTCAATAATTCGGCGATATGTTTTTTTTATAAAATCAGATAAGAAAACTTTCACAACCACACTTTCAGTTTCCAACAAACAGCAATTGCCATCTAATTCAAAAACCCTTTGTTGTGCACTTTCGTCCACTCATCCTAGAAGGGGGTACTCAACTAGAACAGCACAAAGGCGGGTTTCTACTAATTACAGGATTGTACTGAACGACCCTTTTCACCCCTAATACAGTACAGTACGCCTGGTCTCTCAATTACCCCTTACACCTGTGCAAATTGATGTAAAAATATTCAGTGGTTCCTGTGTAAATGAGTGGTAGTGTTGTGTAATAATCATGAATATTTTTTACTCATTTATTTCTATATTCTTTCTTTCTATTAATTTATTTTTGTCAATCTCAATATCACTTCAGTTACCATATATTATCAACTCTTCATTCATTTATTTCATTATTACGCTATGCTTCGTTTCTTTAATTTTAATGTTTCTAATTCTCTATATCTCTCTTCCCTTTTCCTGTGTACATATTCTCGTTATTTATTTTGTGCATATATATTATTCCCGCTTCATTTCTCTCACTTCTTACACTACGTTACCATTTATTTAACTAGACTCAACAAATATTATAATTTCGTCTTTTGTGTTGGAGGATTTGATGGAGGGAAGGAGAAAGTGAGGGTGAAGGGGTGTAGCTGACATCGCCTTATATGTTACACTGAACTGTAGTCTTTGTTGGGCGTTCTTAAACTTACTGACAACGGCCCCTTTCAATTTATTGGCTAAATCTATAACTCTGGTATGTCACTGGCTTATTATACATCAATCGACTTATGATTGGTCACTGGTTACTCCACCCACCTTACGTTAAAGTTCAGTCTACTAGAAACAATCTCATTGGCTATCAAAGACACTGAGATGTGTTGTGTCTCATTATGGAGCAGTCGTAAATTTTGTTTTGAAGCACTTATGTAATTTGACCTGTTCTTACACACACACATACACACAGAGCCATGTTACATAGGAACCCATTGATAACTTACGTACAGTGCATTTAACCCCATTTCAAAATTACTGTATAAGTGTCTACAAATTAAAGTTCTCATTATTTGTTGACAAAGAAATAATTCTGAAGAAAAAACAAACAAAAACCAGGTTCAAAGAGTATCAAAATGAAGCATAAATTTTAAGAAAAAACAAGGTGGCGGGCAATGACATACAACAAGTTAAAAATACATTATACTGAACTGAATAAAAATTTACGAGGCACATAAAAACATTATGACGACCTTGTATTTTGACCTGGGCTGGAGTCCGCACCATTTCCTGTATAACTCGGCCAAGAAACGGGATGGTTTTACACAGCCAGATTATTTGATGCCTTCAATGTTTATCCAGTCATATTTTTGTTTTGTTTTTATGAAAGTCAACTTCGAGTTTCATTAGCTAATGTAGTGGTAAACGGTGTACACTGGTATTACAAGCTATATTTGTACTGTATGTACCAAAATACAATAAGAACCAGAAATGCTTAGCTTAACTCTTAATCTTACAAGACCATAATTGTTGAAGCGCAATACATATTATAAATTGCTGACTACATATATCGTTTGCAACCTCTTCCATGCGCCGACCATTATTATCAAGTTTAAAGTTGTCCCCTGGTGAAAATAACGTGCGTGAGAAGCGGTGACTCCACAACAGCGTACACAGGAAATCCCGTTCTTCTTGACGTCCTCGCAAGCCATATAATACGCACACAGATGGATTATGGTGTCTGTTTAGCTCTTAACTTTGTTTGTGGGGGTCAAAATGTCAACACAGCACACGAGTAAGCGGTTATCTGCACAACACAACGCGATCACAAAACATTGCACAGCTTGTATTCTTACTTCTAGGATATAAAGCGAGAAATTGATTGGTGCGTCCTTGAGTTTTTTAGTGTCGTATAATACGCTAACAATAAGCATGGGTGTGGACGTTGGTGTTGTTTTTATACGTATTGTGAATATTTATACACGGGAAATAAGCGAAGCTGTGGCTCTCTGTGTCCTCTCTAAAACGTTCGTGCTACTTACTTCACATTGTTACAAGAACCGAAGGTCAACAAACAATTGGATCATGGATGTTGAGGCTTTGTTTCATAAGAAACAGCTGTGGTCAAAATGTTGCTTCTATTAACTCTACGTTTTCAACACAAATAGCTAGAAACAATTTCCTCCAACCAAAATGATTCGGTTCTTGACGCTGACGCGTTTGTTCATAACAAGAAACAATTACTGGTGACGGACGCTGAATGTGTGAGTCACTACAGCCTGGCCAGGGTGTTGAGGCACCCAGCCAGCAGACACTCGCTTGTGGTAGTACAAGTGTCCTCTCACGGATGTCGGCCATCCTCCCTCACAACCCACCCACTGCCCTCCACTTATGTCTGCCCACCACCCAACACTACCCAACGCACACCCACTGACAGCCTCAACACCAACCAAACATTAGCAAACTAGCTGCTCCTACCAACACCAACCTACCACTAGCGCCTAGCTGCTCCCATCACCACCAACCAATCAACCTCATCTTAAGTTGCTAACTGCTCCCGGCATAAACTAGCCATTGGTTATCCCAACAGCAAATGATGAAGATTATTCCAATATTCATTTATTGGCTTCGGTTGTAGCTAAACAACAACACATCGCTGGCACCCTGTAAGCTTACTCACGCTAAAAGTGAACATATCAAACCCATTAAGTTACAACTGGTTAGATTCATAAGCTCTCCTAGGGCAGCATCAACCCCAGCAAGGGAAGCTCAGGTCTACCCTGCTGTCTCCAGCAAGTGGCCAAATGAAGATATAAATGGTTACTTAGGCTGCGTCCTCCTGACAGCGGGATAATCAAAATGACTTCCACCGCACATAAGTAAGTCATCTGCTCATGTGACTTTATCCAGAATCTCCTTCAAACTAAATAAGATATTCAATAAATCCACCAATCAGATTCCACGAAACGAGTGATGTTTTTAAATAAATATTCATAAAACGCTCTGAGTTTAAATTAACTGAATATGATACGAGCGAAACTGAATATGTTTATTACTGAATATGTGTATTACTTTATGTGTAATGTACAATTTTTTCAGAGTTCTGCAGAGAAAGTACGGTACAATATTTAAATAAAACCATATGAATTCGAACATCTTTAAAAGTACAGAAAGGAGTTTTACTTTTATTCTAGAATGTAGTTGCAACTTTGACGGTCATGCAACTTACGGTAACTAAGATTTTATAATTATTTTTTTCGCAACCTTTTAAGTACTTTACCATCTCATTTTGACAGTCTAGTGAAAAACAGTGTTCGCCAAACATAAACCAATCATATCCATGAGACCAGACACTGCGTGATGGGAATTTTGGCCCCAACTGAAAACGGTCTCGCGAACTCCTCTCTTCCAGTTCTGTATTGAGATGTCCAGTTTTGTCTTCACTAAAACATGGTAAAAGGTAGGTTACTGGGGCACTGGAAACCTTTTTTTTATTCTGGCGGGACAATTAAAAACTACGAGTTCAATGCACAGAACTACTTGCTCAGCCGACCACAAAAGTCTTCTGTACTATAAATATTAATTAGCAGTAGGCCTAGTTGTTATCTGGCCAGTGTAGCCGTCTGTACGTAAACATATCCCACAAGAAAAAATAAACATTTAATTTACAAGACACAAGACACCCGCTCGTTTCATAAAACCTAATAAAAATGTTCACTTGGAGGCCTGTGAGATGAACTGTGTCGTTTTTATTATTGTAGAGGACACTGTACTTACAAAATTAGAATATGCGCTTAAAACCCTTAGCTATTAAGAACGCGGTAATATTACTTTAGCTTTCGTTAATTACAACAATTCTTGGTGGCCTTTGTCTTCTTACAGCTGTACACCAGCGGCTAGGCGTTATTGAGGCTGTGCCTTTTTATTGCCGTAAAATCCAAATACTGAAGTATTAGAAAGAACAAACATTTCTGTACAAAACCCAAAGAACCACTAACAACATCCGAACAAAGACAACAATAACAGAAGCTCACCGTAATGACAATGGTTTTCTGCAGGTTTTTAAGAACAATACACAGTGAGCCTAGTGTGTACCTGAGTCGGCGGTGGCGAGCCCGATAATCAATAATAATAGGCTATTATTGCCAGGGGCTCGCCACTGGCGTTATTGGGAGAGGCGCCTCCGCCACACTCCACCATAAAGATCACCCATTTGGCTACACCAACATCAACTAACTCGTAAAGCTGTATCTTTTTCACGTTAACCCGTGGACAATGGCCTTCACCCCCTTGTTGTCAAGACCCGCGCACCCCTGCAATATAATCCTACTCCCCATAAAATCCAACCAGTTTCCTGGACAATTACATACAGGTACTGTAAAAAAATCCCTCAAGTTTCTTATTGGACCAAATACCCACAGACTCTTCCCTACTGGACAAAAGTCTACGTCTAAGCCAATACGTATAAACAATATTTTGACAATTTAAATTGGTCTAAATACCAGGTCACACTGTGGGTTAGGTCTGATAAGAAATTACTAGTGCCGTATAGTGCTGTCGTAACGGGCGGGTGATAAACAGTAGATGTGCAGTTGATTTTCTTGGGGGATCCTAAAAGAGAAATGAAGGTGTGGTGAATCATGACTAATTGGTCAACTAAATATAACGATTCTAACTCAGGTACAGATCTACGCTGCAGTTATTTGTGAACTTTGTGTGGTGAAATTTCCGCTCGGTTTCGTAATTTCCCAGAGGCTCCAAGGAAGTCGGGTGTTATCACAGAAAACATCACTAGGGCATAAGTTTATATGTAAACACAGCCACCAAGTAGCCAGAAGTTATTTAATCCATCGACATATTCGCTAAAAAACGAACATTTTAAGTCGTAGCATTAAATAAAAAATAAAAAAAAATATGAAAAGGGCAATTCCCCAAGTCTCCATAAAACATTTTCAGGCGGTCTAACTGACAGAACTGCCAAACGAGAAGGAAATTTGCAGTTTGTTTTGTACCAAACAAAAATACCTGTATTATTATTTCTGCTAAAGTTTCTACATAAACAGTGAAGTGTCAGGGACGGACATATATACTGCTCTCTTCCTGCTTGGCCCTCTGGAATGCCTCCTTCGTGGGGTCATGAAAATAATATTCTACTTTGCGATGTACCTTACAATGTTAGTGGTTATAATTAATTACTGCAGTTTAACATCCAGGGTATCTAAAACATGTTCTGAAGGTTAAAAATAAAAAAAATAAGACCTCTCCTTAGTTATTGTGATACCTTGCTTGACGAGTCTTAAGTCTGGTAAAGTCGTCCTGGCAGGGATCGTCGACCATGTAAACACAGCTTGTTACGGTAAGGAAGAGAACTGCACACTGGGTATGAACACCACTTTTATAACATAATGGCATCGTATCCTTGAATTAACGGAGTTTATGACGCTCCTGAGACATGAATACCTACTATAGCCAGCTGACTGTCTGTCGTGATGAATATTGAGGGAGGTTACGAGATCCAATAATACTCCAAGTTAGAATCGGTTCACAGTCACACCGTTATACGGCTGCTTCTGTTCCTCCGCTTAATCTGCAACGGTATTTTGCTGGTGAAGATCTGATCATTTAAGCTTTTAGCTGTCTGCAGCTCGCATACCAACGTCGTCCTCTCAGTTTAGTTGTTTAAGAATCCGGTACAGAAACTCGAAACATCTAAACTGCCCCCCCCCCCCCCCCCCCCCGACAGTAGGCCATGTACTTGTTGGTGCAAGTTACAAGTTGGCTAGTGTAAAGGACCCCAATGTTAAAAGTTAATCAAGTACTTTTAACAACTTCTCAAACATCTGCATCACTCGACTGACTCGGCCACGTCAATATTGCTGTTGTTGTTGTTGTTCACTTTGTATGTGTATTATTCTGGCAAAATAAACGGTTTCAATAACAATGACCAACACACTCACAGCTCAGGAGGGAGACCAGTCGCTTGAACTTTATTTTCACAATGTGGATAAATACATAAAAAAATATTAATAGAATACATGAACAATTATTTTCCCAACAATAATTATAAACGAATGTATAAACATAAAATTATTTAATACATAAACAGTAGACTGAGGTGGATAACACAGAATGGAATAAACCATCTGACTCAAGGGTGGCGAAAGGGTAGTGGTGGTAGTCTGATAATGGTAGTAGCAGTGATGGTACTGTGTTGTTAAAGGTAATGGTGGTAGTATTGTATTGGTAGTAAGGCTAGTGTGGCAATAGCACCATGATTGTATGTGTGTGTGTTTGCTAGGGAAGCAATGATGGCGGTGACATGGTGTAGCTGAGTGTGGCCCTCCCTAACATGAGTTGAGATGAATGTTGGGGCCGCAGTGTACCCATAAACCAGAGGGGCAGCTGCTGTGTGGGAGATGAAGTGACAACCTTACCCTCGCTGCTCCCACACTCCTGCCACTCTGTTCTACTACTATTACTACTGTTAATAGTACTACCACTACTACGGTTGCTGTAACTGTCAGGGTTACTACTATTATTACTGAGTGACTAATTACGTGGGTCTGTTATAATGAGATCTACTAGCACTGGGATCTACTAGCACTGGGATCTATACTAGCACTGGGATCTATACTAGCAATGGGATCTATACTAGCACTGGGATTTATACTAGCAATGGGATCTATACTAGCAATGGGATCTACTAGCACTGGGATCTACTAGCACTGGGATCTACTAGCACATGGATCTATACTAGCAATGGGATCTATACTAGCAATGGGATCTATACTAGCACTGGGATCTACTAGCACATGGATCTATACTAGCAATGGGATCTATACTAGCAATGGGATCTACTAGCAATGGGATCTATACTAGCAATGGAATCTATACTAGCACTGGGATCTACTAGCACTGGTATCTACTAGTAATGGAATCTATACTAGCACTGGTATCTACTAGCACCTGCAGCATGTAAAGGTGCGGTACAAGCCAGGGTTAATACCATCCAATAAGACAACGACCTTGACCTGGTATAGATCTTCAATTGGGTCAATGCCCGTGTGTGAGGGAGGGAGAGGTGAGGGAGGGAGAGGTGAGGGAGGGAGAGATGAGAGAAAGAGATAAGAATGAGGGAGATGGATGGAGGGACAGTTGACAGATAATAAAGAAGGTGGATGGAGGCGGGAAGGGTGAGAGAGGAAGGAGTGAAGAAGTGGAAGGCAGTGAGGAAAGAGGGAGGGAAGAGAAGTGGGAAGGAGCAAGGAAGGAGTGGCAGTAGAGTGAGAGGAGTTAAACGAAAATGAATAAGATTAAGAGGGACAGCAAAGAGGGAGTGAGAGGGCAGTCACAAGTTGGCTATCCCCACTCCTAAGCATCTGTTCAATCGCCTGGAAGACACTCCTACTCCCCACCCTCCTCACCACAACCTCCACACCACATGAAAGTGTCAACCCACACCCGCTCAGAAGGTCGTCACTCCTCCTACACAACCAACAACAATGACCTTCAGCGACATGGGCAGGTACCTACTCTCTCGCCCATACCTGAGGAGGCGTTACTATGCTACGGGTTATTGAGTCGAATAGGATGGGTCTTAGGCTTGACCAAATGAGTGTCAGAGGTATAAGTCCTATTAAATGGGTTGAGAAGAGGAGGCTAGAGAGACCCATTATGACGTAACAGTCTCTATTGTGATCATTAATGGGGCTTTCATTTTATCAGATGAATGGTTCTCAAGAGGACAATATGGGGGATTGGACCACTACCATTAGCTGATAGGACCAACATTATCATCCGACTGGACCATCATTAGCAGTTGATTGGATCACAATTAGTAGCCGATTGGACCACAATTAGTAGCCGATTGGACCACAATTAGTAGCTGATTGGACCATGACAAAATCTCATCTAACACAGTAACCACATTAAGAACCACCATCCGATTTCTTCAGTGAGTAAACGCATTGATTAAGACAGTGCAGGTATACAACGGGGAAATCAAAATAAATAAAACCCATTAATTTTCATAACTAACACCAAAGCAAATAAAAGGACACTCATGGCGGCGATGTGAGTAAATAAACACCAGTTCACACTCACAATCAAGAGCCCCATAAGACGTTCGCAAATCTCCGAAAACCTTCATTCATTCTCTGGTTACACGTTTGAATCCCATAACGGAGAGCATTAAACCTGATTAAATCCTTACGGTCACAAAACATACCCACGCCAATACAACCAGACTAACGTGTATTCATCAGCGAGCTCAGGTTCCAATTCCAAGCCACGAGTTATCCTACTTGGATCCTACGACGAATGCAAGATGCCATGAGCAGTTACTGTAAAAAGTACATATTATCATCCACCAGAGACGAATGTAACCAAGGACTATAGAACTTAATCTTTATCCAGAACAGAATTAGATTTTCGATACTGCAATATATCCTTGACTCGTGTATAATATTCTTAAGACCAACCATCTGGCAAGAGGGAACCCCCCCCCCCCCCCAACCAACATAAAACTTTAGCTGTATTTTACGCCTTTAGTACACAAATTCAGCTTATTTACAACGAACATCAGCTTGAATTTACAAAGTGCGATAACAAAGAGAAGATTTAGGCGAATATTAGTATAACGCGGGGTGGTATAAGGACGTCAAGAGCACCCCTCCCTCCCACCGCCACTCACGAGGCAGAAAACGTGCAGTGTTGCCATACGCATTTCAACTTTGCAGCAGTGTCCTGTGTCACCAAGACGCCTTAAAAACACACACACACACACCACACTCATCATCCAGCTAGGCCCGCCACCACTCCCTCCTGCCAGCCTCCTTGTCCTCAATTATTACACAAGTAAAACTACATTTATTCCCAAGTTTAAACATAAGAATGGTAAAAAAAAAATACTCAATATGTAGCGTTGTCAAGGCCGTTGGTGTTGACTGTAACTCACGGTGAGGGCGCTGTGGTTAAAAAAATTAGAAGCGAATTTTCTTAATAGTGTCTTTATCAGCCGAGTCAACAACGCTGGCGAGTGGTTATTTACACTGCGCTCAGCTAGCAGTTTTCTTTATTACAGGCTCGCGCTTCATCCATTGTCCCCACATCTTCACAACAAGTTAAAAGGCCACTCCAGCTTCCAGTCAGCAATAATTCTCAAACTTGAACCGAAAATCACAGAACTGGAAATATTGATAAGAAATTTATCAATACTGGTGCACTAAATATTTTTTTTCTTCTCTATCGGCTATGGGGCGCGAGGGCCTCCTTCCCCAGCCTGGGTGTCACTCTACCGGAAGAAAGATTTCAACTACCATAGCAAGACAGGCTGAGAGCCCACCCCACCGTCTCTACAGCCCTCAGTGAACCCATCCGAAAGTGGAGGAAACTGAGGCACACCTGAAGTACAATATGTATTTACATTCAGGAACGAGGAGCATTTCTTACAAAATCGCTTCTAAATGTTTCAAGGATAATACCCATGAGGTATACTTGACGACTATATCAAGACCCTTATCAATATATGAACGCAAAAATCATTACTCAGTTATGTAGAGAAGCTAATAATCTGACGTCACTTTCGAAGGTAATAGTTGCCGGCGCTCACTACGCAGTATATATATCTCGTTGATGTTGGAAGCTGAGCACTACGGGCTCTTTAATAAAGCCCTGATATGAGCAAAGTTCAACCCTTCTCATCGTGGATGGTGATATTTTATCTTACCCAACTTGGAGCAATAAGCCTCTCAAGGCATAATGTACTAAAACTAACAGAGCCACAGTGACTTCCACGCCATGACTGCGCTACCCCTTAATAAACTCTCACTTTAATTCCTCATATTACATGTCGTTGTAAGTTACGTTAACCCTAAGTTAATTACACCAGATGATCCAAGAGCCATAACCACGGGGGTGTTGGGCATTAATCAATAGGGGAACATTAACTTCCCTGTCAGCCTATAGTGGAGGCGAGGGAATAAGTGCGCATGCGTGCTGTCATTCAAGTACCCATGTCAATTTCACCCTCCTAATTACATCAAGTTTCCGTTTACACAAGTATTATCAGCTTAATGGCTCGATACCCATTACCTACTGAGCATATATTTACAGAAGACCAACACTGATATGAACTCTTAATATTCACATAAACAAACTTCACCAAAACTTCGAAATAATATCCCGGATAATCTCTCTCGCTTTACGCCGCTTCAACCATCTTATTCCACATTTATCAATAACACTTTTTGACTGGTCTGAAAAGTTTGAACGTAATAGTGCATTAATCCTCTTGATTATTAAATTACTGCCCTATAAATATCGACAGACTATAATAAGAGTATGGCCTAAATATCACCAATACCGCCCTAATGGTTGTAACAATATGACCCTCGCTTTATCAACTTTCCTATAATGTTGCTATGAGACGTCGTTCCCCAAATGCTGCCAGTATTTATAGCTCGGTAACTTTTTATAAAAATACGATACTGTTGTCGACAACCTGTTCCACATAACCCCAGGGCGGCTTTGCACTGGTTGCCTCCACATAAATTTCTTTAATTCTCTTTAATAATAATAATAATAATAATTTTGGATCACTTGAAGATTAACCCCTAAGGTTATTTCTCTAAGATTAACCACCCTAACCTAATATATGACCTATACTAATTAACATGAAACCTAACATCATTCAGGTAGCGTTATGGTGTTAAATTATCAGGTGAAATAATCATGGGCAGGGTTAATCTTCAGGCGACCCCTATTTTTTTTTTCACCTACGGGTATTTAGTTACAACTACCTGCTTCATACATCTTTAGCTGAGTGACGACAGCGCCTGGGTGACTAGACTTGACTACGATTCTGGTCTTAACTCCACAACAGTAATTATAAACTATACTATTCTAAGACCAGTAACTGTGTGTGTGCGTGTGTGTGTGTGTGTGTGTACTTGTTGATAATTACTGCAGCGCCTCAAACTCTATGTACAAGAATTATGACCTTGGTTAATACACACAGAAGGAAGGCTTGTTAATCCCAGCGTCGTATCTCCAACCTAACTTAGCCTAATCCACCCTTATCCAAGCTTACACTAATCTAACCAAACTTAGCCCTCCTTTAACCTAACTTAACCTAGTCCCTTCTTATCCTAGCCTAGATATCTCCTAACCTAACAGCTTAGCTCACCTTAATCCTAGCCTAAGCCTTACCTAATTTAGCCTAACCCACCCCTAACATAATTCACTCACCCCTAACCTAGCCAACCCCAACCTAACCTAACCATGCACACACCCCTCTCTCCCTCTCTGTCTGTGTGTGTTTTTTATCACTAACTTTTTAGGGGTCTGATTCCGGTCCTGAGCATCAAAATTTGGGCTAGTGCACCAACCCTGGGCCAAGGCTAACCCACACCTCCCTCCCCCAGCCCACTGCCCACCTCGGTTAACCAGGAACAAAACAAAGGCTTCGCACTTACTCCTTCCTCCAGACGGCATTACTCTCTTTTGCACTCCCAGGCAAACGTCACACCCTCTTCTCTCACGCTTTTATAAACAGCTAAAAGCCACACCTTCCCCCCCCCCCCCACCTTTTTTTACCCAGGCTGTAAAAGCTCTTGTGTGTGTGTGAGTGTGTGTGTTGTGGAGTACTCGGGAGTGAGAGAGGCGCTGTCTCGTTCACTTGGCTCTTTTAACTCAAAAGGTGGGGATGAGAATAACAATAATAATAATAATAATAATAATAATAATAATAATAATAATAAGCCAGAGAATAAGTCGGTTTTGTAATTATAACGAAGTGAATTAAAACTCCCATTTTTGTGTTCCCGGTTCTTTCATTAATAATTAAACAACTTCAAAAGGTTCTGAAATATTAAAAACACACAATAAAGATTATTTTATATACATACATGTGGTAATCTTTCATTGTTTTAACCAGGGATTAAAAACAAATCCTTAATACATTACCAAGACTCGTAAATGAGTTTAAATAAATACTAACTGGCCTTAAACGCCTCAATGATTATGTTAGATCAGCTCTGACTAGCGGACGGTGGGTACAAACACACACACTGCATATAACATTATCTACTATATAAGTTGCAGCACCAAATTCCAATACTTAGTAATATCTGGTGAACGTTGCTTTTCACTATAAATTACGTCAGAATTAAACCAAAATGAAAACAACTTTCTAATACAGTACAAAGAAAAAAAATCTGTACCATATTAATTGTTATCATTAATAGTCTTACTTAAGTCTATAATCCACGATGCCCTCCCTTGTCTTATCCAGTTTAAGTAACGATAAAGCGACCAGATAAAGCCAACGCCTCGGTTACGAAACGTTAAGTGGATACAGCCAGCCTTGCTTCCTCGTCTCCCGCCATAAGAGTTTTTGGTAAGTGCTCAGGACAGCTCTCCCCCCTCCTCCCAGCCCACCTAACTAGAAATGCCACAATGCTCAGGTTTCAATGTCTCATAATCGCACAGCTTACTAACAGCCAAATATCCCAATTATTTTTTTAGGAGGTCTAAATTTTTCACGACGCACAACTCAAAACGATAACCAATCATTATGTTTTGTTGACTGCTATACCACTGTTCTCACTGTCTTGTCTAACATATAGCTGATGATTCGCCTCCCGCAGTTTATTTCACCGGAAGATTCGCCTCCCGCAGCTTATTTCACCTGAAGATTAACCAACACAACACTATCCAACCCCCCCAACTCTCAGGTAACATTAGGATGGTTGATCTTCAGGTGAAATAAGCTGCGGGAGGCGAATTTTCTGGTGAAATAAGCTGCAGGAGGCAAATCTTCAAGTCATTCTAATTTGTTTACGAAAAGTTACAGGTGGAAACAAAAACAAACCCAAAATTCTGGCAAAAAGGAAAGTAAAATCGACGATTCAATCATCCAAACGCTATTTCAAAAACAGTGAAATATCTCCCTGGAAAATATTTATACATATACATACATACGGACAACAGAGCGGCGGAATTCGTAAAAAAAAAAAATGACCAATGTTAACAATTTCATGCGTCATTTAGAAGCAATAGAAGTCGTGAACAGGGAGGTTAGGTTAGGTTAGGTTAGGTCAGGTCAGGTCAGGTCAGGTCAGGTTAAGTGTATTTATTCCCCGATATAATGAATAAGCTGATCATTGTTTACCCTAGATATAATGAACAATAAGCTGGTCATTGTTTACCCCGATAAAATGAACAATAAGCTGGTCATTATCTCTACCCTCGATATAATGTACAATAAGCTAATTATTGTTTACCCCGATATAATGAACAATAACCTAATCATTATTTCACGTCATTAATACATTATCGGTTAATGATCATTATTCTCTACGTCAAAATAATACACTTAAGAGCTGGCCATTTATCTAGGCCACCCACTTACTTGTTCGGGCCAAGTAGGTGATTAATTTCACTCGTCGGCTAGCCATTTAATCGTACTCCTAATCCTCCATGAAATTTAATGCCATTTTAAAACCCAAATGGCCCACGTAATCAATAAATTCAAGAAAAGCCGTAAAGTGAAAATATTGCATCTGGCGGGGAAAAAAGTGCAAAAAAATTCTAAATATTCTATAAACTTCAACGAAATATTATAAATAACA
This sequence comes from Homarus gammarus, assembly GCA_958450375.1. Classification (NCBI taxonomy): domain Eukaryota; kingdom Metazoa; phylum Arthropoda; class Malacostraca; order Decapoda; family Nephropidae; genus Homarus; species Homarus gammarus. The sequence goes on from CAUDMG010001683.1 coordinate 2,119,648, forward strand.
TAATTATTAAAGGTATTTTGAGATTAGGTTTGAAATAGATAAATTAGATGTATATAAATTAACATGGATAAGAGTGAGAAACAAATACAGGTACAGTATAAATAATAGTGACTCTCTCTCTCTCTCTCCTTGATTACAAAGCTGTGCACTAAAAGCTTGACTGTGATCCATCCACCACGAGAAGCTTAAAATACGCAGTACTCGGACGAAAGCGTGACACAGACGAAGACATACAGCTTTACATGTCATGGTGGTAACAGCTCACCACAGTGCCACACAACCAACACCAAGTACAGGTTGGTCGTCAGGGGGGCAATGTATCGACCACCAGGTAAGCTACACAAATTAACTGTACTCTACCTGTACTGCACCTGTCCCACGGCTAAAAACACACCAGAGACACGAATAGTTGTCCTTGTTAGTCCACCTGTCCAGCTTCTTTGTGGTGGGGCGGGAAGGGAATGTGGAAAGGATGAAGGAAGAGTGAGGGGAAGGGAAAGGGAAGAGGAAGGGGTAAGGAAAGGGGAAAAGGTAAGGGCAAGTGGTCCTTCTTAATACGTTTTATGTTGACAAGTATGAACAGTACCAACACTCCCACAACGACCCACACGGTATAGTAATTAAGAACCCACGTTGACACCTGACCTCGGCGGGTATTTAACAACATTGACCCTCCCCGAGTACCAAGCGACTACGACCAAACAGAACCTTGGTAGAGGAATGGTTGTTTATAGTCGGATTTATAACCTTTAGAGTCTATAGTAAGTTCCCATGAAAATATATACACGGGATCACCTGAAGATTAGATAACCCGGATTTATTTTACTTGGTTGATCTATCCTTAACCTAACCAATATACTTCCCCCCTCTCTTTAATCTAATCTCATCCTAACATAGTATAGTACCCATCCTAGCTTTAACCTAGCATAGCACCTACCCTATAACCTTAACCTTAACTAGCCTTTAACCTTAACTAGCCTTAACCTAAACTAGCCTTAACCTAAACTAGCCTGAACCTAAACTAGCCTTTAACCCATGTCATTCTACGGGTAATGAGAAATGACAGTGAACAGAAACTTTGGATCGAGGACAGAAATGACCAGGAAGGAAGGAAGGAAGGAAGGAAGGAAGGAAGGAAGGAAGGAAGATGCCAAGTTTAATGTTTACAACTTTGACCCCCTGACTCCACCCTCCCTCCCTGGTTATATACAATGTTTCACCACATCTACTTTATTGTTTGGGCTTTATTTAATAGACCTTATTTATGATGGTCTGATGGTGAAGGTGAACCAGTCTCCAATTGTTATAAAGGAAGAGTAATTTTTGTATATTATTATTATTATTATTATTTCTCGTAGCCTTATCATAAGACCGGAATACAGTACAGTGTTTTATGTACAGTTTGTCTTATTAAAAACTATTATTACTACTACTACTACCACTATACCCGTGATACTACTACTACCACCACTATACCCGTGATATTACTACTACCACCACTATACCCGTGATACTACTACTACCACCACTATACCCGTGATACTTTTTTTTTTTTTTTTTTTTTTTTTAACGTGGCCTCCAGCCTCCCCCAATAGCCACACCTTCGCCACCATTTATTTACCTTAATATTAAATATCCTAATACATAAGAAGCTATCCTATCTGTGTTAAATTAGTTGAGCCACAGATCTATGCGGCATTCAGTGACTGTAGCCTCATAGTCAATATCTGCAGCAGTTGTCGGAGTTGGGGCAGAAGCTCTCGTTCCCCTGAGGCAGAGCAAAGCCGACCGAAGGAGAGAGAAGGACAGTCGACATCTCATCCAGGCTGTGACGTAACTTCTGGGCTGCTGCTTCTGTTCGGAGATCAGCTCCGCGAGTCTGGCGTAGAAACATCTTGCACTTGGGCCCATCCCACCAGAGGTTGTGAACACTAGAGGAGTGAAGCTGCCTTGATCAACGTTTTGAATTCTCTCCCCATATGCCCTTCTCTTGTCGTTCTCGTTCCTCCTATGTGCAGCATCGAGAGCTATACCCGTGATACTACTACTACCACCACTATACCCGTGATACTACTACTACCACCACTATACCCGTGATACTACTACCACCACTATACCCGTGATACTACTACTACCACCACTATACCCGTGATACTACTACTGCCACCACTATACCCGTGATACTACTACTACTACCACTATACCCGTGATACTACTACTACCACCACTATACCAGTGATACTTTTTTTTTTTTTTTTTTTAACGTGGCCTCCAGCCTCCCCCAATAGCCACACCTTCGCCACCATTTATTTACCTTAATATTAAATATCCTAATACATAATAAGCTATCCTATCTGTGTTAAATTAGTTGAGCCGCAGATCTATGCGGCATTCAGTGACTGTAACCTCATAGTCAATATCTGCAGCAGTTGTCGAAGTAGGGGCAGAAGCTCTCGTTCCCCTGAGGCAGAGCAAAGCCGACCGAAGGAGAGAGAAGGACAGTCGACATCTCATTCAGGCTGTAACATAACTTCTGGGCTGCTGCTTCTGTTCGGAGATCACCTCCGCGAGTCTGGCGTAGAAACATCTTGCACTTGGGCCCATCCCACCAGAGGTTGTGAACACTAGAGGAGTGAAGCTGCCTTGATCAACGTTTTGAATTCTCTCCCCATATGCCCTTCTCTTGTCGTTCTCGTTCCTCCTATGTGCAGCATCGAGAGCTAGGTTACGGTGACAAGTGGCCATGGGATCGAAAATCCTGATGTCGAAGAAAGCTCGCTGTCCCCGCGTCCAGAATCCTCGAGCACTGACGTCCACACGGGCTTCGTTAGATGTGTTTGAAGTCCTGTGTTGGAAGATCTCACCATCCAGTGGAAGGAGGGTCGGTTCTACCATGACGTCCCGGCAGATTTCCTTCAACATATTTGCTGTGAGATCCCTTACCTCGTCATGCCTCATGCATATGAAGCCCCCCTTCTTGCAGACCATGGCGTGATCGCCGTCATAGGAAGAGCCACACACGCATTGGGAGGGCAAACCATCTACTGGCCAACCGTACCTTAGAGCAATGGCATCTGTAAATTCTTGTTTGTTAAGGCTGAAACCATTTGCCCTTATCGGTAACGTAGTTAACCAGTTCGAGGCGCCCACCTCCTGCGCTATAGCTACTTTTTTTGTCAAATTTTCTGGAACCTGCAGCAATAGTTGCTGCAACATGTCATTTTGGCAGTGCTGCCGATCTGTTGTAATGGCCCTACGGATCTTATTTACTTCCCTGGTGTCCACTTCCCCTGTTGCATTCTGGGCTATTATGTGGTCAGTGAGGGCTGCCGTGAGCTTAAGTGAATTTTGATGTTCAGTGTCAGCAATCTCCTCTGGATTAGTTAGTCCCATCCCTCCCAGTCTTGGTGGAAGTGCAAGAAGTGTTCTTTCTGCTGGGGTTAAGTCAGGGTGTTTCACTAGTTTGGGAATGAACTTGACACTGATGGCTTCTTCCAGAGGGTGGAGGAGGGGTCCGATCTCAGGGATGGTACGCATCAGGTAGTTCCAGCGATGCTTGACTCCATGGGTGAATGCTGCAAAGGCCGCATGTGGCTCTGTGTTAGCAATCTCAGATAGAGCTTGGATTTCGCTAACCCACTCATTCACCTTTCCAGCTACGTACTCGGTCTTGAAGTCCGTAGTGCCAATTACTGCGCCTAGATGTCTTTGGCCGTCCTTAGTTACTTTGACCTCACTTCCGCCAAAAGCCTCCAAAGCCCGTTCATAATGTTCTGGCTTCACGATGAGGAAGGACTTGCTAGCGTTTGGGTGGTACCCTATTTGTGGACCTCGCGATGTTACCAGGTCCCACCACTTTTTGATGTCCTCCACTTTTCCTGCTCCTGTAAGGTCATCAGCATATGCTACTTGTTTGACCCCGGTTGTTTCAAATTTTATTTCTTGTTGGAGCACTGATAGTCCAATTGCATACATTGCCATTGCTACGGGGTCCCCCTGTGTTGTTCCCTCGGTCGACTGTAGGATGGTATCACCTCGTAGAGCCTTGTTGTTTACTACGTAGAGGTCTGAGGGATTCCTATACGAATTTTCAACATACATCGCAAAGCTAGGACACTTGATCTTGATGTTGTGCAGTGCAGCCTTGCGGTTAAGTATGTTGAATGCGTTTGAAGCATCCACCAGGAGAACGGCCTCACAATCACGCTGCTCAAATATCAATCTCATGGCGTGAATGGCCGCCTCCCCACCAGCCTGGTGGCCAGCACACACTTGTAGGTTCCCTGCTGCTGCCCTGACATCGTCCTTTACCACCTCCATTATGCACTTACCGATGATCCGCCTCAGCACTTCCCCCACCCCTATAGGTCTGCATCCTGGTTTCTTTTCCAGAGGAATAAGGCGGCAGGCCGTCAGGGCCTGGAGGTGATGGCAGTGAGAGGATGCAAGCTTTCTTGCAAGGGCGGCAATGGCAGTGCAGAGATCGCTTGCTGCAGGGCCAAACTTGTTTGTGCTGAGGATGACTCTCCAACCGTTTGCATCCAGACCTGAAGGGCCGGCTCCTCCTCGAGTCTTCAGTGCCTTTTTCCACACCATCTCTCCTGTTATTTTCTCGAATAGGACAGTGATACTACTACTACCACCACTATACCCGTGATACTACTACTACCACTATACCCGTGATACTACTACTACCACCACTATACCCGTGATACTACTACCACCACTATACCCGTGATACTACTACTACTACCACCATTATACCCGTGATACTACTACTACTACCACCACTACACCCGTGATACTACTACTACCACTATACCCGTGATACTACTACTACCACCACTATACCCGTGATACTACTACTACCACCACTATACCCGTAATACTACTACTACTACCACCACTATACCCGTGATACTACTACTACCACCACTATACCCGTGATATTACTACTACCACCACTATACCCGTGATACTACTACTACCACCACTATACCCGTGATACTACTACTACCACCACTATACCCGTGATACTACTACTACCACCACTATACCCGTGATACTACTACTACCACCACTATACCCGTGATACTACTACTACCACCACTGTACCCGTGATACTACTACTACCACCACTATACCCGTGATACTACTACTACCACCACTATACCCGTGATACTACTACTACCACCACTATACCCGTGATACTACTACTACCACCACTATACCCGTGATATTACTACTACCACCACTATACCCGTGATACGACTACTACTACCACCACTATACCCGTGATACTACTACTACTACCACCACTATACCCGTGATACTACTACTACCACCACTATACCCGTGATACTACTACTACCACCACTATACCCGTGATACTACTACTACCACCACTATACCCGTGATACTACTACTACCACCATTACTAGTTTTTTTTGGTAGGTGTCAACTCTCTTTTACACAAGACACCCCCCCACCTGAAGAATAGGCACCCTAAAATGTCGTCAGGGAATGCACCTACTGTCAGGAGCCAGCGGCCAACCCACTGGAACACTATCTCCTCGACTGCGAAGTCACACAAAGTCTCCGAAACAGAATTCGAAACTCCCAAGAAGCACACACAACACCAGCGGCCACTCTAACCCGAAAGGCCCAAACAAACCACATTCACCACCTTCTCCGGGTCATCACACGATACCCACCACCCAGATAGCTTAGGAAGTATCCTCCCCCAGCAAGTGCGGACCCCAGTTCGGGGGACGCGCCACTCCGAAACGTCCAAGAGTGGGGCTGGTGGTGAGCGTTCACTGACCGAAGGTCCGCTCACACTTGCAAACCTGCAGTGTCTTTTCATATCTGCTGGTAGGACAACTTCCATCTCAAATCCGGTTTGGCTGCTCTAATCGCTCCAGCCGGAACCACCAAACGGGCCGCCTACAGGCAAAGGCCCGTGTCGGACTACGGTCCGACAATCTCAACAAAAACTTTAGGTTAGGTTACGTTAGATTAGGTTAGGTTAGGTTTCACGAGCTCAGCAGGTAAAATCAATTGGGGTGTCCAATCTTCACGTGATCCACCACACATTCCCCCTTGTTATATATAGAAACTCATTCTCCAAACTTTTCTCATTAACGAGTACAAGTTCCGTCCGTTTGTATTCACGTCTGTAGTCAGAAGCATCAGTGCAAAGATAATGATTCCTGTAATGGAGAAACAAAAAAGTTTAAAATATGACGTCATGAGTAAAGTATTGGTGTTTAAATGACTCGTGATTATTCAGTTATGACGTAATGGAAGTTAGAATATGACGTCATGAATACTAAAGATACTGAACCGTGAATATCAAAAGGGTTAAAAATAGGAGAGTCTGACACAAAAGCGGTGGCTCGTACACCTCAACTCTCAAAAGTAATCAACAATATTACCTGAAGGCGAAGGTGGAGTCTTTCATGCAGGGGAGGAGGGAGGCAGTGAATGGCTCTCCCCCCCACCCCCTCCCCTACAGTAAGAATACATACAGTACTCTAGTATACTGAATAGGGAGTGTACATGAACTTAATAATACTTATACAGTGAGAAAATATACAAGATTTGGGTATATTTGCAGTAAAGTCGCCATTTAGGAAACTTTTTTTCTCTTTTGGGAAGGATTCTATTTATATTTCCATCTGGCAAAACAACAAATTCTAACCTATATTCCAATGACTATACACAAAATGAATGTACAGTGGTTTAGTTGGTGTCGTGTTGCGTGCATTCAAATTATTTACGCTAGAGGCCGCCGCAGACTCACTCGACGTTCCTGGAACTTTACACTCCTTGGCTTTGATGATACATGTTGGTTGGACACGGAAATCAAAGAAAAGTCTGTGGATTACATTGGTAAGTTGTATTTGTTTAATTATTTTATTAATATTCAAGTGTTTAGATAGAATACTCATTATGTATATACAGTAATACTCATGTGTAACGTCAACTGGCTAAATAAGGTAAAAGATTAATGGAACTTCACTCTTCCATAACGAGGTGTACGGGGCTAAATCATTTTTAAACACGAAATAAAAATACGAACGTTAACTAATTTAACCTCACCTAACTAATCTAAAATTACATAAAAATGATGAACATAATTATTCTAACCTAATCTAAGATGGATAGGTAACGTTTGGCTAGTATCGTCCAGGCCAGAAATGGTTTTATGTCGTAGTCCCCATTGTTTATATTTTTTTTCTGTACCTTCTAGTAAAAAATTTGGGCCTTTAAACCTCGAATTCAGTTGATTTTTCCATAGTTCCAGTTATATAAATAATCAAATGTATGTAAACTTTCTGGTCAAAACCTAAATTACTGTATTATGAATGCGTCTACAGCTGAATGCTTACACTTTTCTAATACTGTATTGGGTAAACATTAATTATGCCAACCTCACCTATACAGCCTAGTGGTTGACTAATTGAAATTTGGTGGCTTAAATTTTGTTACCTTGAGTTGGTTAAAATTTTAAGACATCTTATATTACGATAGATTTCATAGGTTAAACAATAAAAACTTAGTTATTACATATATAAGTCTACCGTCTCGTCAGTGTCTCCAGCTACGGTAGTGGCTGTTAATATATTTTTTTCTCCCAAAGTTAAGGTTTGAATTCAACTTGGCTCTTCAGTTCTTAGTGTAATAATGAGTAAAATATACACATAGGCTCGACAGCAGGACGACAACTTGGGGCTATAAACAAAACAACGGCGAAAACGTGAACATGACCCCCCCCCCCCCCCATGGCTTGGCCCTACGAGTACGATAACTTAACCCCTTAAGTACAATAAATACTTTATTAATAATCTAATTATCTTGCAACACCAGTTAAGTTAGGACAAGATAGGAAGGTAAGGTTCGGTTACTCCGTGTAGTCTGTCGCCGTTAATGGCTCGTCCAGGTGACTATATTCTTGCCAAAAGCAGTAACAGTAAGCAGTGTGGGGTAGCCTACACATTCTATTAACTGTGAACGTGAGAGGGAGGCAGTTTTTGAAGCAAGTTTTCAAGGAAAGGGGATTTGGTGTTATAAAAAAACTTTTGACAATGATCTCTGACGTTTTTTTGTTTGTTTTTTTCAGGGAGATTGAAACGCTTATTTTATGGAGCGGAACAGTGTACATGTATACTTTATATTTAGAGGGACGAACACTGTGGCAGCCATTCATGACAGGAGGGAGAGTAACGCCCTCTAACCAGTCAGGACGTGCACTAAAAATGTAAGATAGGAGACACCAAAATCACGTCTATATATCATTTAGTCGGATACCGTGTTACCGAATTAAGAAAACTATGGTTAGGTTAGAAAGTGTTCGATACTATGTAGATCATCTAATATACAAGAGTCAATAACTCCACGTATACCCCTTCGGAGAAATGCAAGTATAGTTGTTCTTTCCGTAATGTTTAATAGTTGCTTAGGGTATTGATCTAAGGCAGAATACGTGTTTAAAAGGACCTCAGAAGTTGGAGCAAGGAAACACACATAATAAGACTCCCTCAGCGTGTTGAGAGCAGCAGACGTCTTTACGTGATTGGTTTACAGGAGATCCTCATTTGTACTCCCAAGATGCTACCACAATACACCTTCCTATGTTTATCAGGAGTCTTTAAACCACCCACGTTTATCAGGAGTCTTTAAAACACCCACGTTTATCAGGAGTCTTTACAACACCCACGTTTATCAGGCGCCTTTACACCACCCACGTTTATCAGGCGCCTTTACAACACAGCTACTCAATTATTGTCACGCTCTGTGTAATTACTATACTGTGTAATGCATACTATCTAACAAAGGCTGCGTAAACTTTCAATCATTTACTTTTGGCATTTTGATCTCTTGTGAAATCCGAAACTGGATTCATGTACTTTTGTCAGAGTTGAACACACACACACACACACCACACACACACACACACACACTCCGGTGGCCAGCAATTTCAAATGACAAGCGACATAAAAATATATTTGATGTTCGGTATGACCCTCCAAATGATCAAGCAGATAATTTTGGGGTCCTTTTTTGTCAATATTTCAATCAGTATTCCGGTAACGTTAAGGAAAGGTTCATTAGAGCGCCGCCGTCATTAAAAACAACCATTTATTTTTACAGGATTATTCTTCGTTTTATTTTAATACAAGGTCATCGAAAAAGACCGATTCAAGGTTCGTAAGTTCCTGAGAGCTTAATGTCAACAAAGTCTAAATTTTTAACGTGGTTCAAAATACAGTAACTCGTATTATTTAAGCTTGAGTATGATAATCACAAATCCTGGTAAGTTTTGTGAAGAATTAAAATATATAAATGGCTAGCCTCCTTTCCTTCACATTCATTAAAAATTCAATACACAATTAACACGGCTCTTAAAACCTTCAAACAAGTGAACGATGCGAAGTAAAAAATTGTGGCAACCTCCTCAAACTTTTACGAAAATGTTTCCTCTCTCTAGCGTTTATTTCCCGTCTTCAAAGCCTACAGTAGGAGACTTAACGCCATTACCATATTATTTGGCCGTGTACGAAAGATTATGAAGAAGACATCTGACACGTGTAGGTCTTCGAAGGCCGCCACCTGTAAAGTGCTGGTATTAGTTACTTTTATTTTAAAAAATCTGTCCAATTACTTACCAAGAGCATTTCCCCTTCGCGTGCTGGAGATTAGTATTTACACACGAATGCTCAGTAGGCAAACTACCTTTGTTCAGTCTCTCACCGCTGCCATACTATACCTTGAGTCGCTAATACTGAGAGACAAACAGGACGGGCAGTGCTGTTACGAACTATCAACTCTGTAATGAACGACTGTTTAATGACTCCGACGATTTTACTTTCATAAACGTTTTACTGGGGAACGGATTTTTTTTTTAATTTACTTAGGAATTAGCAAGCAAGCTGTGTCCTCTGCACCTTCGGCGAATTGACAAAACGCCGATTGATTTTAGCAGCAACCAATCACTGAGGACTGTCAAATTTGCGTAGTGTATATATCCGTGAGTGATTCGTTCTTGCTATACTTCAACATGTTTCAATATATTTGTTTTTATTCACAGCAGCAGTAGGGCAGGTCTTGTAACATACGAAGGACTTGCCTTAAACTCCAACACACGGTTTCATATAAAATAAGTGAGATGCCTACATTGCATCCGTATTATTCTAGAGGTATCAAAAACATTTTTTTATTCAAGGGGAAAAGTAAAAACATTTAACTACAGCAATAAATATATCCAAGTCCCTGCCACGCGCCGGAGGAAAGCTGTTATCAGACATACTTCTACAGTACAAGTGTCCGTCGACAACTGGACGAGACCCAACCCTGAAATGCTGTTAGCTGTTTCCATTAAATGAGTTACATAGCAATCCTTTTCTAGTTAAAAAGAGTTATTCCTTTCACAGCGTGCACGCTGGGGAGGAACACATAACTTACAACTAGATATACGTTGATTGAGCGCCCCCGAGAATTTCGAGCCTGCAGCCAACTCAATAATGTTACTCAATATTCTGTTTGTTGCTCACTTTTTTTGGGAGGCCATTCAGTGTAACACTAGTACAGAGCGCATCAAATATAACCTACAACTTAAATCACCCACTTATCATTTTAACTGTGGTAGCCACAATGCTCCTGTAGTTTTCATCCCAGCGAGTCTTTGGTGGGTGTTGGTGGGCCAGCTGGTCCTCCCGGGCTAAAGTGACGCTCAAACACATCATCATAACATCATAAAGCGCCAAACACAATTACGTTTCAGTTTTCAGATGCAGTCTAAAACAGTACATGTTCTCTCACAGACACAGAGTCACTATAAAGTTCCCGACAGAGTTTAGTTGGCTTGTGCTATATACCAATACAACCCAGAATGAGCGTAGATATTAACACTAACAAAATGGCACCTTTCCGTCCAAACACAATACTCATTACGTCTGCATATAAGTCGTTCACCTTCGCTATACAGTAATGCAGAACACAACCTCCAAATCCTCACAGCTCAAAACTTCCCACTGGCCTGCGAAGTGTGGTGGTGACGTACGGGTGTAAGTAATAATAATAATAATAATAATAATTAATAATAATAATTAACGGTTTATTGAAAAAATTCTGCAGCCCGAAGGCTGAAAATGTACATTGGACATAAATGACTTATTACATACATTGGTGTGGCCACCGTCGATTCGTCAAGTAGTCAGTCTGCTAATGTTGGACGAACTGGTGAACAGTAAACACACGACCACCACACGGCTTGTGACGCGAGTAGTACAACCCATTCCGGTGGTTCTGGGGGGTTATCTGGGTTTTAGCGAGAGTGAAGACATCAAGTTTTCGTATTGTTATTATATTTATACTGTAGAGTTGTTCCTATAGGCACGATTATCCCTCAGAAACAACAGGCCGTATAATAAACCTTTGGGCACACAAGGAGGCAGCGTGACCAGTAATACACTCCACCATCCTAATTTCCCCAACTTGTAACCACTGGGAGTGTCTCGAGATTGAACCAGTAAGGTGAGTGTTGTCTCCACTTAACCACCACACCCCCAATAATTATGTTAACCTGACACAAGCATTTCAGATATTAAAAATCATAAAATAATAATGTGATTGGTAATAATTAGCTCTTCATGCGCTGTCTTAACATATAGTACACCCGATTCTGTACCATTATTTTTTATTGCTGAAAATGGTAAAGGGCTTCAAGGGGAAAAAATATACTTAGAACCAATGAAGATGGACACACGAATCACTCCGCTGGCTGGTTGTTGACAAATAGTGGCAAATATTAACCATTGACGTATAACAAGCGCTCACAGATCATAAGTGCAGTAATACAATATAATCCTTCAAGATTATTATTAAAAAAATGGAACAAGAAAATATGACAATTTAGTATACAAAAGTTTCCAGTATGGCATTGGTCTCAACTGTCTTGGTGATAAGTAACATAAATAATGATTTTTGGCGGGAACGAACCACTATCAGGAGGTATACTGTACCCATGGGACTTGGTCAGCTAAAACCAGACATAGCTCAAGCTATGTCTCCTCGCTACATCACAACACTCATCCAAAACACCAAAACAAACAATCCAATTAAAATATCCCCCCCCCCCAAAAAAAAAATAAGGACCTAACACACATCTTTATTTTATATAGTTATATTTGGTGAGGGAAGGTGACGGCTACAAGATACATGCTGGTAAACTTGTACCTCAACAAGTATTATTATTAAATTACCTGAGATGGAGTTAGTAAAATATTACTGATTATAATACGAAAAACAGAAATGGATGATATATGTTAATTCAGTGATGCAACTTGTGTGTTTGTGTGTGTGTGTCATACCTCATGTACTATCGTGGACAAAAGTTCGCTCCTTCCCAAACTGAAGCAGTATCGACCCGCACAGCACACCCGCACCAGATAACAATCAGGGTAAGTCAGTTCGGAGACTCATTCCCGTGTCTCAGTTTCACTAAAGGGAGCGAACTTTTGTCCACGATAGTACTGTCTTTACACGACCTTAAAATGATAATAATTCAACTGACTGTCTATCAGGTGAATAATATTATGAGATAAATAATATTTTCCATGCGTAGTCTACCTACCTAGTGAATAACAAGTGATCGCGGGCACGTTCGTGCCCTTGTGAGAGTTTGAACGAGCGTGACAGCATACAGCGAATGAGGGTGTGCCAAGTCCATAGACTTGCATAGTTTTCCATCGTAAATAAAATTGTTAATGCCTTCCTAAAGAAACCATCGACATGGGACCAGGTTTGTTCCATTCTACGAATTTTTTGCGATTTTTCCACCAAGTTTGATGAAAAACGATTGTGCAGTTTCGGCTGCCCAGAACAGACACACAAACAGACCTAGTCCTATAGTATATTAGATGTATAAAATTAATGTTATTTTCTTATAAGTTTTTTCTAATAATCATATCAATGGTTTCCGACTTTCCCCAGACTTCCCTTAGCCGCCGTGCCACTGTTGGTGATCGATGGCCAGGGTGTTGGTGCTGGCAGTTCCCACGGCCACGTCATCAATGCAGCCACTGATCAGGTCTCACGAAACTTGATGAGGCTTCCCCCCATTGAATACGTCAACAACTTCTTCAACACACACAGATGCACACAGACAGACTGACACACACACACGCTGGGTAACAGGTAGAGATATGACACCCCAGAGAGTAAAACTGTTTCCTCTAACTGAACGTATGCTTCCCCCCCCCCCAGTGGTGAACTTTTTTATTTATGTCGTATGAGGATAGGAACGAGCCTTGTGACAGCATTTCTCTTGTATACAACACCTTCATCGCCATACCACTCCTGACAGACGATCATTTACCTTCTTCAGGAAACTCCCCAAACCTTCACAACGTCTGCAAGAATCAGCGGGAGGTACGCATGGAGTAGGAGTGTAGTGGGAGGGAGAGGCGGAGGGGGTATTTTTTTTTTATTTATTTATTTTATATTCAACCTGGCTTTCGACATTCGTGATAATTATTACTATTATTTCTTTTTAATTTATGTGCAATTAGTGGGGAGGTTATTTTCACTGTGTTAAGGACGTTAGACAAGGACGATATTTTCACCTTGTTTACACCCGTTTTCTGTCATCAATTCTTTAATCGTATTCGTGTGACTAATTTCCGTTTTCAATATTTTTCTCCCCGTTTCTATTGAATTACTCCCATTATAAATTTATTCATTTTTATATTTTATAATAATTTAATATTTTCTTCTTTGCTGTAGACTTTTCAAACATTTACTTTCATTTTTCTTTTCAATGGTGCAATAATATAATTTGTAAGACGATCATTTAACGTTTTTTTTTTAATAAATCTGATGTTTCCTGTTTATATATAACGTTCAATATAAACCAGAAGTCTTGATTATCTTTCTCAATATAAATCTGATGTATGTATGTCTCTTCTAATATGAAATACACTCTCACTGCCTTATTGCAACACCCGAAATCAGACTCTGGCTCACGTACACACTGTGGATAATACCAGTGGGTGATCTTTCCATTAACCCGGATACCATGTGACCTTATAGACGAGAGAGAGAGAGAGAGAGAGAGACTAGTTGATTATCCCCTTTTCTTCTCTCCCTCCACTACCCACTCTCCATCTCTCCCACCAAAAGACCCCATTCCTTCCCTCCCTCCGTCACTCATTTGAAGGCAATTGATTATGAAGGTGGGGGGGGAGGGGGGGTGTCCCTCCCATATCTTCCTCCTCACCCTTCAGTATTTCAGCCCACCCCCCACCCACCCCCCATTATATTGAAGACATGGGGGCCCACCAGACCTTCCTTCAGTATCTAGGGGGGTTACGGGGGCGGGTCCATTGCCACTCCTAACTGAGCTATGAGATGGCCCAACCCGATCCCCTCCAACCGTCCATTGTTTGATGGGCGCCCAAATTCCCCACGGACCGCATGCGGCCCTCCACATTCCCGCTCTCATAGAGTGAAAGGGGGCCCTAATCAAAACGCCCTTCCCGTCAAGCGTGGGGGACTAGTCAAGACGCCCTCCCGTCAAGTGTGGGTACGGTGGGGGCTTAGTCAAGAAGCCCTCCCCGTTAAGCGAGAGGGCCCCTCCCTTGACCGCCAAACTCACCCCTGGTAGCTAAATGTTCAGTTTTTGTTTCGTGTTCTTTAAGACGGGATCTGCAGCAAAATATTTTAATGTTTAATTCAGATGGGAAATCCAGTTGTGGGGAGACAGGAAAAGCTAAGTCTGAGAACCACTTATGAAGTAGACCACCTGAACGAACATACGAAACCTAACCTAACCCAACCGAATCAAAACTACTCGAGGCTGGAATTTGTAGTGTTTTTCATAATGTGGTTTAAAAATATAAAATGAAGTCCTTACTCCTTTATCGGATTTTCAGTCTATTGATAAAAACTAGACAGGAGATAAAGTTACAATATCGCGTAATTTACGATTTGGAAGACCACTAGGCTAACGTCAAGCGCCAGGACGATAACCTTCCGATATCATAACGATAACCATTTTCTTAATATAAACACAGTGGTGAAGAAGACCCTTCCAAAAATAACAGAAACTCCGCTGAGCTAGACAACCCCTTACCCTCCCTTCTTCTTCCTTAAGCAGGGGTCACACTCCCCTCACCTCCACGCTGACTCGCAACTTTCCGCCCCCTACACTACCTCCACAGGCCTCCTCCTCCTCCTCCTCCTAACCCTTCCCCTCCCACGGCCGTCTCGCCACCACTACCACCCCCACGCCGTCTATTTCCCCCTACCCCTCAGCCCCCAGCAGCGGGCCGGGGTGGTCACTATGGAGGGGGGGAGGAGGGGAAGGGGAGAGGAGGGCAACAGCTTTACTGCCTCCTTGTCCACCCTGCTGTGCTGTCTGCTCTGGCGACAGAGGCCTCCTCCTTAAAATCCCTGCCTCACTCCCGCCCGCCCGCCCGCCCGCCACGCCCACTCCCGGACCTTCTAACCAATAATGTTGGACAGAGCGGCCTCGGAGACACTGTTGTCGAGGACGATACGACCTTGGACGAGATATCTTACAGGACGTTTAAGTAGAGGACGCTATAGTGTTGGTCCCAACGTCTAATTCCCGGATCTGGAATTCAACGTTTCCGAGTCACGTGAAGATTAAGCACCCCCACAGGTAGCGTTAGGGTGCCTAATCATCAGGTGAAATGAGCTAGGGTGCCTAATCATCACGTAATCTACATATCCTATTAGCTTTAGCAAGTTTCGGCTGCGCGGGGGGGGGGGGAGGGGGTCAACATTCCCCAGCCTAACCAAATCACGCTAAAACGTCGGTGACATTAACGTGGAGTCACGCCCTCGAACACACCGAGCGAAGCAGTGTGTTGTGGCGGCGGGGCAGTTCCTTCCACAACACAACACTGAGGTAATGAATGTGGCCTACAATTCTCTCTCTCTCTCTCTCTCTCTCTCTCACATAGAAATATTTACTACAAAACAACAAAAAACTTCTTTCATTCATCAGGACTGAGAAGTAAAGAACAGTAGCACAAATGTGAACGATTGACCAGGAACCTAAAGAAGACCCTTACTGTAACAAAAGAACAATAACAATACTGAACAGAACAACACTATAACAAGTACATAATAATAGTAGAACAAAACAGAATAACAATATTACAGTAAGACACTAATAGATGAACAACACTTTATAACAATAGAAAGTTCTTCAGAGTACAATAACATAAGTACAGCGACCGAAAACTTCTTGAAGAACATTAGGGCAAAACTATGACAGGAATTATTGCTTCATCAAGAACACTAACAGAACCGTATAACAACACTTGAAGAACACTAATATAACAACACTTGAAAAACACGAATATAACACTACTAAAATCGCGGACAAAATGCTTTAATCTAGAACATTATAACAAGAACAGGTCTATAATATTTCTCGATGAACAGTATATTAGAAGAACAGTAACTCATAACATATAGAACGTAACACCTAACAAAGCACAGTAACACATAACACTTACCAGGAGAACATAAGAACATAAGAATGGAAGAAACTGCAGCGGGCTTATTGGCCCATACTGGGCAGTCCCGTTTACACCCAACCCCTATTGCTCATATAAGCATCCAACCTATGTTTGAAGCAATTCAGCGTATTCGAGTTAATGATGATATTTGGTAACTTGTTCCATTCATCCACTACTCTGTTTCCAAACCAGTGTTTACCTATTTCACGCCTAAATCTAAATTCGTCTAATTTAAAACCATTGTTACGAGTTCGCTCCTGGTTGGATAGTTTGAGTACCTTTATAATGTCCCCTTTGTTTAGCCCTGACTTCCACTTACACACCTCTATCAGGTCGCCCCTCGCTCTACGTCTCTCGAGGGAGTGCAAATTAAGATGCTTTAACCTGTCTCTGTACTCAAAGCTCCTAATGCCCGGGATTAGTCTCGTCATTCTCCTCTGAATTCTTTCCAATGATTCTATATCCATTCTGTAATACGGTGACCAGAACTGAACTGCGTAATCCAGGTGTGGTCTCACAAGAGCAAGATACAGTTTTAGGATGACCTCGCTAGTCTTGTAACTAACACTCCTTTGTATGAACCCAAGTACTATATTAGCCTTGTTACGAGCAAAAACACATTGTTTACTTGGCTTATGGTTCCTACTTATCATTACTTCTAAATCTCTCTCACAGTCGGATTTCTCTATGGCATCGTTGTTCATCTGGTATCTGGTTTCCCTGTTTGCATCTCCTATAATGAGTACTTTACATTTGTCCACGTTGAATTTCATCTGCCATTTTTCAGACCATTCGAAATTTTTTTTTAGATCTTCTTGTAGTTTTGCGGAGTCCTCGTCGGATTTAATAACACGTCCTATTTTAGTGTCATCAGTAAATTTACTTATGTTGCTGTCTATGCCGATATCTATGTCGTTTATGTATATAATAAACAATAATGGTCCAAGTACTGAGCCTTGGGGAACTCCACTTGTGACGTTGCTCCAATGGGACTTAGTGCCGTTAATGCTCACTGGCTGTTTACCTGTCCTGTAACCACGCCCTTATCCATTTAAGGATATTACCTTTGATGCCATGTGCTTCTACCTTTCTAATTAGTCTTTCGTGGGGGACTCTGTCGAAGGCTTTGCTAAAGTCGAGATATACCACATCATAATTGTGCCCCTCGTCCACGGATTCGAAAACTGATGAAAAGAATGTTAATAGATTAGTTAGACAAGAACGTCCGCTTGTGGAGCCATGCTGGGAATCATTGATCAATCCGTGCTTCTCCAGGTGATTTCGTATAGAGTTTGAATTGATTGCTTCAAGTAATTTGCCTACTATTGATGTTAGACTGATTGGGCCGTAGTTAGAGGATAGTGATCTATCCCCCTTCTTGAAAATCGGTATTACA
Source organism: Homarus gammarus (assembly GCA_958450375.1). Taxonomy (NCBI): domain Eukaryota; kingdom Metazoa; phylum Arthropoda; class Malacostraca; order Decapoda; family Nephropidae; genus Homarus; species Homarus gammarus. The sequence continues at coordinate 2,137,600 of CAUDMG010001683.1, forward strand.
TTCGCTATCCTCCAGGATTCTGGTACTACACCTGTTTTTAAGGACATGTTAAACAACTTTGCTAAGGGCATACTAAGCTCTTCCTTACATTCCTTTAATACTCTGGCAAATATCTCATCGGGACCAGGTGACTTATTAGGCTTTAGTTTGTCTATTTGCTTACTAACATTGTTACTAGTCACTACTATCACGCTTAATTTGTTTTCTTCACTATCTCTGGGTATCATGTTTAAATTTTCAGTGGTGAAAACTGTTGAAAAATATTTATTCAAATTATTGCTCATTTCTCCGTCGTTATCAGTGAGCTCGCTGGTATCTGACCGTATTGGTCCAATCTTCTCTCGTGTTTTAGTTTGATACATTTGGTAGAATCCTTTGGGGTTTGTCTTTGCCTCCCTTGCTATCCTTACCTCATTATTCCTCTTGGCTTTCCTTATCTCGATTTTAACCCTACTCACCAATATCTTATAATAATCCTGGAGGTAAATTTCGCCACGCTTTATCCTTCTACCTATAGAACAATAACATCCCACCAGAATATAAGGTGAACAAAGAACATCCCACCAGAATATAAGGTGAACAAAGATCATCCCACCAAAATATAAGGTGAACAAAGAACATCCCACCAGAGTATAAGATGAACAAAGAACATCCCACCAGAGTATAAGATGAACAAAAGAACATCCCACCAGAATATAAGGTGAACAAAGAACATCCCACCAGAGTATAAGATGAACAAAGAACATCCCACCAGAATATAAGGTGAACAAAGAACATCCCACCAGAGTATAAGATGAACAAAAGAACATCCCACCAGAGTATAAGATGAACAAAAGAACATCCCACCAGAGTATAAGATGAACAAAAGAACATCCCGCCAGAATATAAGAACAAATAACATAACATTCCCAGAGTATAAGGAGAACAAATAACATAACATTCCCAGAGTATAAGGAGAACAAATAACATAACATTCCCAGAGTATAAGGAGAACAAATAACATAACATTCCCAGAGTATAAGGAGAACAAATAACATAACAATAACATCCCCCCAAGAGGTTACGTCAGATAGTCGGGAAACACAGGCTGACTTAAGGGCTGACATCCGGCACTACTGCAGGGTAATGGTGAAAGACCTGGCTGACGTTGGACATGACGTAGGCAGAGGATGTGAACGTATGTAAGGGCACGCCCATACGCCCACAACCGCGAATGCATCCCTCCGCCCATGTCCATAAAAGTATGCCTCTGCCCACGCCCACAAAGGCATGTCTCTTCTGACTCGTACATCTACAAAAGTATGTCTCTGCCTACGCTCATAAAAATATGCCTATTATCACGCTCATAAAAGTATGCCTCTGTCCATACTCACGAAAGTATGCCTCTGTTCACACTCGCAAAAGTATGCCCTTATTCACACCCACAAAGTATGCCTCTGTCCATACACAAAAGTATGCCTCTGTCCACACAAAAGTATGCCTCTGTCCACTCACAAAAGTATGCCTCTGTCCACACGTACTAAGGTATGCCTCTGTCCACACTTACAAAAGTATGCCCGTCCACAAAAGTATGCCTCCGCCCATACACAACATGCACGACCTTGTGTCCGCGCACGTTCAAAGTTGTTTCTCCGCCTACTCTTCAGCCCACACCGATTGCCTAAACTAAGTGCGTCTTGCCACGCTAATCCACGCCCACACCCACGCCCGCACAGCACGGCTCATCCAGTGTTATTCCCTTACCCACTTCTAAACTCTCATCCACGCCCACACCGTCCAACATACGCCCCCACACCATACAACACACGCCCCCACAGTCATCCACGCCCACACCATCAAACACACGCCCCTATAGACCTTCCAGCCCACACCATCCAACATACGCCCCCACACCATACAACACACGCCCCCACAGTCATCCACGCCCACACCATCCAACACACGCCCCTATAGTCATCCAGCCCACACCAGCCAACACACACCCCCACACCATACAACACACACCCCCACACCATCCAACACACGCCCCTATAGTCATCCAGCCCACACCAGCCAACACACGCTCCCACACCATACAACACACACCCCCACACCATACAACACACGCCCCCACAGTCATCCACACCCACACCATCCAACACACGCCCCCACGTTCACTAGCCGCTTCACACTGAATTTCATAAATATGCGATAGACTAAAGGGGAACGGAGATAAGGCAGGTTATTGCATTTTAAGAGCAGTCGGTGGCGGCAGCTATGACCTTCTGCCTAGCTTGGATTCCCATCGTTAAACTTTATTTTCATCCCATTTTTCCCGGTCTCTTGGGAGTTTAGAAGGCGGTGGCTTTGGTGGGTCTGCGAGTCAAAACAAAAGAGGAAGTGGGACCCATAAAAAAAAATAGACGACGTGGTTTAGGGGTAGTGGGGATACATCACACGGCAGATAAAACCTTAGGTACGCAAGGATGTAACGTGACCGGCACTGCACTTGACAACTTCCATTTCCCCAACTTCAAAAGGTCTGGTACCCGTCAGTATTTATCAGGTGTCACGGCTCCCACTAAGGCCAGCTATGTTAATATTATTGTTGTTGTTGTTCACTGGATCACTAGCGCCCCTCAACACACACACACAACAACAAGCTACGTATTTAGTTGACCGGAAGTAGAAATAGTTTTTGTATCACGTCTCGACTGTATATTGTATCAGTACAGCGTCCTGTTATTCTATCATGGTGTTGAGGAGCGTCGGGTGTTCCACAAAATCCAATCTAACCAAACCTAACTTAAACCTATCCTAAACTAGGAACACAATATCAGACTTAACTCGGTATAAAAAAAAATGTAGTCGAGATATTAAACACGTAATCTTCTTGTAGTTGGGAATAAATTTGGTCACAGATTGCAGGGCAAGATTTTACACGTGTCTCAAAGCCTGTCAGAAGCAGTGCGGATATAGCACACTGCACTCGACCATCATCAATTCCCCAGCCAAATGTTAAGTTCTGTACCTCCTCACATGTGGGTCGACTAGAGGTGCCTCGGTCGCGAGCCAACAACTTTTTATACAGGAAGCGAGGAACTGTACCCACTAAGCCAGTGTACAAGGTATACCGGTGACAGTACCAGTAGCTTAATGCGTTACATAATCTGGTCTGTTAATACTAAGACCTACTGTGGCCTCTCACGCCCCTGCCAGCCACTGCACCACTCCCAGTATTGACTTCCTCCCCCGAGACACACACTGAAGAAATTTTATCAGTTCTCGCTTGAATACATCCACTAGATTGCCAATAACTTTCAAATTACCAGTCCAGGATACTCTTAACTGCCTTTATACCGTTTATGTGGCAGAGGTTTCAATGTCTATTTTTCGCCTAGTCACCGCGCGCCATTCCGCACAGTTTTTACTTTCCTGTATTTTACATTTTTGTGGTGTATCAAAGAATGGATCAAAGGTTAGCAAAATGATAAAACACCCACCCACACACACACACACACAAACACACTTATGATTAAATAACTTATCATTACTGTTAACATCATCAGAAAAACAATATTATTATCAAAGGTAAAACATTATAATTTAATACTATGATCATTATAGGTCAGGTGCCTTTGTCTTTTATACACCTAAGTAATTTAAATATTCTGTTAATATCTGGATGAGGAAGAGGAGCAGAGTGTGGGGCGAGGAAGGTCTTTATATGCCCAGTACCGTATATAGAAGGTCTTTATATGCCCAGTACCGTATACAGGAGGTCTTTATATGCCCAGTACCGTATATAGAAGGTCTTTATATGCCCAGTACCGTATATAGGAGGTCTTTATATGCCTAGTACCGTATGTAGAAGGTCTTTATATGCCCAGTACAGTATATAGAGTACAACACTGGGAAAATCAAGCCCACACATTCCCCACCTGAGCTCTGTTTACTATTAAAAGGCCAACACACATATTGCCCACCTGTTGCACCTGATAAGCTCAGCTACACTGGTATGCACGAGCTCGCGGCCCGGCCAGCCAGCCAACAGTCACAGTCTGGTAGATAAGAGAAGCTATGGCCGTAACCCCAGTCATAAGGGGGCCACTGAACTCTTCCACTCACCTGCCCTGCCATCTTGTGGTATTGTTGGCAGTGGTCTGGGACACCTCACTCTCTCCCTTAAGACCTCCTGCGAGTTTTCCAAGGATGAATAAGGAAAACTCTAGTGGTTGAAGATTATACCCGCCATTTCATATACACATAAAGGTTCATAAAATCGTATTTATTTCAATTCTACGTAAAAGACCCTGACAGGTCGAGTCTTATGTTTCCCGTTGTACGTAAATACTTAAGTGGCATGTGATTATTAAGCAGATAATACAATACCAGCCATGGGTGTTTGTGCAACAGTCGCTAGTGAATATAATAGAATGGCAAGCTTACTGTTGTTGCCATCACGTGATCACACTATTGTTGGGTGGTGGTGGTGTGTTGCCTTAAATGTGAAGATATAAATTAAATTATCCGAGCATTTGCGGATAATCTCCCGCTTCAAACTAAAAGAGCAACACAGAAGTCACAAGATAAAGCATCAAGTGCCGCAAACAATACCTGTATGGGATGAAACATGAACACACACTGCACGTTGTAAACAGACTGAACATGTTATTATATAAATGGTGAAAAACTCCCACCGCAGCAGTCCCGCCACATTCCTCTACGATGTTTGTGTTCAACAAGAGTTCCCTTGGACATTGTTCCAGGATCCCTTAAGTTTAGCATCGAATTCCTCTTGGATGACCAGCGACGCCTACACACAGGATGGACTTAAGTCACCCACTCCCTGCACTGTACGGCTTCCTCACACATATTCCCGAGCTGTGGCACACCTCAACCTCCTCGTCCCTGCACACACACGATATTCTAACACCAAAACCAAACACAGGAACATAACTTCAAAATGCCTGGTTTAAATTAAGTAAATACACTTTGGTGATAATAACGGCTAATGCATTGTTACTCTAGCCAGGCCAATGTATTCGGACGCCAGCCCTCACCCGACTGGATCAAAGGTAAACAGTGACTTAACCTGGAGATTGACTTTACACAGGCGGCCTTATACATACCAATCACTGGCCAAAACGAGTGGCTGACATCATCGTCTCCAGCTGGGGGCATGCCGTCAAATACAACACAATAACATTCTATTATAGCGGTCAGAATAAGTGAATGATAACGAATGGTGGCTGAGTGTGTCTGTGTGTGTGTACTAAACTGGTCTCAGACAAGCTGAGCACTTACCAGGATTATCGACGTGATAGCCTACATAAGCACAATAACTTAGTGGGTACCAGTGGTCTAAGTTATGATCATCCACGAACAATTCAACGAAAACAATAAAACTAAATACCACAAACAACTTTGTGTGTCCAACTGCTTCGCTGAACAACATCACCACAATATCCACAGGAGCGTAATGTTAAGTTCTGGCCATGCCCACCAATTACCTAACAGTCCAAATGGCGTAGTTGACAGCTCTTGTTTTTTATGGCTTCTGATTCCCGCGCAGGTAAATGAAAACCTACTTACATTTATTAGTTAATCCGTAATGCAACTTAAGATAATCTAAATCAAATCAGAGGAGATTATGACAGAGTATTAGTTGTGTTCACTGCAAAGATCTGTGGATACGTTCAACACCCAGTAGTGGTGAGTGTGGTGGTAGTATTTGGCAGCTTCCAACAGTTGTATGTGAATTTGGATCACCTGAAGTTTCGCCCCCCCCCTCACTCAGCTTATTTCACCTGATGATTAAACACCGTAACGTTACCTGGAGGTTTGGTTAGTATTTGGATTAGGTCTGGTTCGGTTCGTGTTTAGGTTAGATCAGGTTAGGTTAGGTTAGACCAGGTTAGGCTAGATCAGGTTAGGTTAGGTTAGACCAGGTTAGGCTAGATCAGGTTAGGTTAGGTTAGACCAGGTTAGGTTAGGTTAGACCAGGTTAGGTTAGATCAGGTTAGGTTAGGTTTGGTTAGGTTAGATTAGGTTAGCGTTTGGGTGGTTAATTATAAGGTAAAATAAACAGGGTGGCGAATCTTCAGATGATCCGTGAATTCATTCTGGCATCAGTGAGATAAAAAATATAAACAGACCTTGGTGGCTGGTGCGTCTATACCAACCTCTTGAGTGGCTCTGATTCCTTCAACACTTCAAGCCCTCACTTACCACGAGCAGTACTGTATACACGACCTTATCCCGCCCACTCTCCCTCCCCCCATACACACTACCAGCATAATCTAGTCTCTCTCACACACACACACACACACACACACAGACACACACACACACTTTCGCCACGTTCAAGCACACAGCCTAGATCACTTGACACCGTGACTGGTTGTAGTGTGCGCTGACTGTGTTTGTTTACATAATGCACCACAACTCTACGTCACTGGAAGTTTGCTTTCTTGAAATTTTCTTCGAGTTAAAATAAAAAAGCATATTTCTTATCATTACTGGCATTAGAAACTTGATTCGTGAGGTAAACTATATTATATCACTAAGGTTGAGATGTTAAAATGTGAATTGTACAAAACCATACGACAATTTACAGCCACCGAGATACGACATATAGAACTAAAAATCACAAATAAATATATCGAATAAACTAACAAACGTTACAGAAAAAACTAACCAATAATTACAGTAAGGTGGCCACACCCACGTGAGTTTAGGACATTACCACGGAAAAAAAATAATAACATTAATTCAACAGTACAATCTTATATAAATCCAATGTTGTGTTAAAAATAATAACATACCTTAAATTATTGTAAATAGGTTAAGGCTTCATGCTTAAATTACAGGGCAGATAGACATTGGGTCAACAATGTGTCTTGGATGTCTCTACTACGGCCGCTCGGCGTTTTTTTTTTCGTTATTTTCACGGAGTTTTTCCTAGCGTTTATTTGGGTATTTTCACTGAGTTCTGAATAGCATTTATTTAGGTATTTTCACTGCATTCTACCTACCAATCACCAGACATTCACTCTCTTTGATCTTCCGACAATTTTCTGACCTGTTTTTCCAGTATTTTGGGGAAGAGAAAATTGCATATAAATTATTTCTAATTTACAAACCACTCCACCGCGTTTTATCAATGAACATCACGAGACCAGGGTACTAGGGGGGATGGGGGAACGAGACCAGGGTACTAGGGGGGATGGGGGAACGAGACCAGGGTACTAGGAGGGATGGAGGAATGAGACCAGGGTACTAGGGGGATGGAGGAGCGAGACCTGGGTACTAGGGGACGGGAGACCAGGCGCTAGGAGGACGAGACCAAGCACGGGGGGGGGGGGGGGAGGGCGAGATTAGGGCGCTATCAGTCAGTCCGATAACACTTATAGTACAGCCAAGTGATCAGTCACTATTATCAACTCAGCTTAACCTAAGATTAACCCTTCTGACCCTAATCTAACCTCACCCCCCTGACCTTAAACTAACCTAACACCCCTAACGCTGCTCTTCAGATGATCCAAGGACATTGAACAACTGTGAGACGGTGTTATACGCTTGTACCAAATGCCAGCTAGGTTAGGTTATGTTAGGCTACGTTAAATTATGTTAGGTTACGTTATGTTATGCTAGGTTTGGCTAGATTAAGTTAGATTTACAAGAAGATGTTTAATCACCAGGTAAAATAAGCTGGCGTGCTTAATCTCCAGGTGATCCAACAGGTAATACCCAATTAACCAATCAAATACCTTCCTGACAACAAAAAAACAAGTTTACTCAACCAATCAGAACCCTCGTAATATTAGTGCACACCTGTCCTCTACCTACACCTGTACCTTTACCTACACCTGTACCTCTACCTACACCTGTCCTCTACCTACACCTGTCCTCTACCTACACCTGTACCTCTACCTACACCTGTCCTCTACCTACACCTGTCCTCTACCTACACCTGTACCTTTACCTACACCTGTCCTCTACCTACACCTGTACCTCTACCTACACCTGTCCTCTACCTACACCTGTCCTCTACCTACACCTGTACCTCTACCTACACCTGTCCTCTACCTACACCTGTACCTCTACCTACACCTGTCCTCTACCTACACCTGTACTTCTACCTACACCTGTACTTCTACCTACACCTGTCCTCTACCTACACCTGTCCTCTACCTACACCTGTACCTCTACCTACACCTGTACCTCTACCTACATCTGTCCTCTACCTACACCTGTCCTCTACCTACACCTGTCCTCTACCTACACCTGTCCTCTACCTACACCTGTCCTCTACCTACACCTGTACCTCTACCTACACCTGTACCTCTACCTACACCTGTCCTCTACCTACACCTGTCCTCTACCTACACCTGTCCTCTACCTACGAACTTTTCATGACGTTTCAAAAATTCATCCGAAATTCCACGCCTCTTTCAGTCAGAAAATACAAAATGAAAAAAAAAAATCCATTACATAAATCATTTTGTTCCATGACTGTATAACCTGTTTTTAACCCCTGAGAATACCCCCCCCCCCTCCCTCCCCCGTTTACCATAGTTAAGAATAACACTGTTTTCTATATCCGAGAATAAATTACAAGAGTAAAGTTAAATATACAAAAATAAACTACAAGATAAGAATAACCTACTAAAATAAGAGTCTTTTATATTTACTTACACAGTTCATGGAGGGTGGTGGTCAGCCGCTCACTCCACACTCTGAGAATGGAGAAGCTAACGTGAGTGTTGGTAATGACGACGATGATGATGATGATGATGATGATGATGATAATAATAAACCAATCGCATCACAACACACCTGTAACACTATACCACAACACACCTGTAACACTATATACCACAACACACCTGTAACACTATATACCACAACAAACCTGTAACACTATACACCGCAATACACCAAACCTGAAATATCTCACATGTATCACAATGTTATAAATAAAACACGAATTATACCTGTACGTGTCATGTTAATATATACAATACCATAAATATCTCGTATTATTACAGTAATAAACACAAAACTATTAATATATACATGTCACGGTAATGTTATATATACACACAACATTTAATTATACTCTATGTCACATTAATGGCGCCAATTTTCAACCATCGATTACGTAACGCCACAACACACTTTCCTAATGTTATCTTAATCACCCCAGTTGTTTACATTCATCGCGGGACACAATAACAAACATCACAAAACAACAATATATCACCTTATAGCATTGTCAAGAACAGTGAGCTGAGTGTGTGTGTGTGTGTGTGTGTGTGCCGATAGCTGGTAAACAGGACGTAGTACACCTCGCTCCTCTCCCCATCCGTTTATAAAAGTTTTCTTCAAGTTTACTCAAAGACATTATCCAGAATAGGCCTAATAGGGGTGTACTGGGTGGGGGAGGAGTGTACTGGGTGGAGGAGGGGTGTACTGGGTGGAGGAGGGGTGTACTGGGTGGGGGAGGGGTGTAATGGGTGGAGGAGGGGTGTACTGGGTGGGGGAGGGGTGTAATGGGTGGGGGAGGGGTGTACTGGGTGGAGGAGGGGTGTACTGGGTGGGGGAGGGGTGTAATGGGTGGGGGAGGGGTGTACTGGGTGGGGGAGGGGTGTACTGGGTGGAGGAGGGGTGTACTGGGTGGGGGAGGAGTGTACTGGGTGGGGAGAGGGTGGATTGGGTGGGATATGGGTGTGGGTGGGAAGGAGTGTGCCGGACAGGACAGGGATGTGGGTGGAGTGGGGTGGGATAGGGTGGGGTGAGGTGGGGTGGGGTGGTGAGGTGGGGTGGGGTGAGGTGAGGTGGGGTAGGGTAGGGTGGGGTCTGACAGATACAAATGTTGCTTGGGTTACCCTATTCTTGGACAGGAAGGGAAACACATTTTCTCGTGGCAATGGACAAACCTTTGGACACGAAACTACTTTGTTATTACACCATATATATCTATTTTTTTTTACTTTATAACACACACAGGAACAGGTAGACAATTAATTACAACCCTAACAGTTTAACTCTCTCTAAAGATGTCATCCCTCAAGTCCTAACTACCAATTAACTCTACAACAACACAATAAGAGTAACACCACTACATGATCGGAGGCCCTGTAGTACTTCCCTCAGGCCCCCAGCATATAACACCCACCACAACAGCCTCCACAGGGTACAGATGGCCACCACTTGTCATCCGTCAGTCACCCACTCACTCATCACACATCCGTCATCCATCACCACAAGTCCACCTCAAAGGGAACTCAACAATCAAAAAGAGACAACTATGATTATTTCCTCTGTGTCTACTGTCCTAAATGAATTAATGAATAGCCGAAGCCGTGCTGTAAGGTGTAATGTAAGTGAAGAATGGGTGCATGAAAGATGTACAAAATACAACTTCTAAACCTGCAGGTAATATGATACGAGGCCATCTAGCGGTGTATTTTTCGACTTAGTATTCTGTGCAGTGCATCTAAAATTCTAGTGTGAGAGAGAGAGAGAGAGATACTGTCATGATAGCGTTATTCAATACAGACACCCATCAGGTTTTAGGTCTCCCACCTACTGATCCATCCCACTGACCACATCACGGACCCAAATACCTCAGGGACATGACACAATGGCGTTTGACATAGATCATGAAACACTGTGTGAAAAACTAGAGGTTCTTGACCCTGGTTCTGTTGACTGATTTAGGTATTATCTAAACGACAGCATTCTTGCCGATAACCTGTGGAGTCCTACGGGGGAGTATCCTAGGACCATTGACCTTCCTGTGTTATGTAAAGGACATGTCCATTGGTGTTAATTGTAAAAACCCTTGTATGCAGACAACAGTGGCCTTTTAGTGTCAGATAAATATCCAAAGGTAATACTTTAAAGGTTGCCATTTGAACAGGTGCCAGGCAAACAATGGCTTAAAGACAACAAGTAATCACAACATCTGAACCGTTACCCCAGAGAAGATACTTTGGGCTGCCTGACTCTTGACTATCTGGGGAATTAATTGTAGAGAATAAAGTAAATAAAAGAAGTGTTTATATAAATTTTCTTTTTGTAACGCCAGATGTCTCTATTGAGCGCTGATAAAAAGCAATTGAGAATATTCCAGTTCATCATGGTTCTTTGCCTCAACACAGCCATGCAGACCACAAAGTATTCAAAACAACACAGTGAGGTTTCTTCTGGACACAAACACCGGACATGTTAAGTGAGACAGGTAGTGAAGCAGTCGAGGCTAAATTACACCAATAAATAAATAAAACATTTTCCTTAACTTCATTGAAACTAGTATTTTTATCAAACAGCTCAAAGCTAAAAACTAAAACACACACAGCCGATGAAGCAACAGCAAGACGAGAAACAAGAGATTTTCTATATTACAAATTATAAAATGTTGTACTGTCGATGCGGATATCCTGCTCAGTGCTGTGCTTAGTCAACATATTATCAAACTCTTTCAAGTTGATTTATTATTATTAATTAGTAACAATGACGAAGCAAAGGTCTCTACCGGAAATTAACATCTGATGTATTTGACAGCTCCTTGGTCCAACTGCCTATACCATTGTTTGCATACCAGCACTGCCGACGTGTACTGGAGATTGTATACCTGCATTGTCTATATACATGCTGAACTGTATACCTACATTGTTTATATGCATAATATGCTGAACTAACTACACACACACACACACACCAAAACCGTAGTCATGCACATCAATACCGCCACCACTCCAGTGCAAGCTCCAGCAGTTACAGTGGGTGCCCATCCTCTCCAGTTAGTGCAGTCTGCCAAACTCCTGGGTGTAACTATAAACCACAAACTGGACTGGAAAGCCCATGTAAACAACACTATCAAGGCAGCCTCGTACCGACTCTACATGCTACGACGACTCAGGTCACTTGGGGCACCCACGCCAGAGCTGAGGACTATCTACAACGCATTTATTCTCCCAAAATTAACGTATGCGTCACCAGCCTGGTCGTCTTCTCTCAACTCTACCCAACATCGTCAGCTGGAGAAGGTACAGAAGAGGGCCTGCAGAATCACGCTCGGCACAGACTACTCCGGGTACAACAGATTTTTACAGATTGCCCCGGAGGGGGCTAGTTTATTGGGCACCCGCTTACATCCTGTGCAAGGTGAAGCGCAGAAGCGTTTACAGTGCCCAACTGGGAAGCATGCGGAGTTCATGCTTGCCTTTATGACTCTTGCATTAAGGGCGTAAAAGGCCTGAAGGGTCATGGGTTTTGTCAGCAAGTTACATAAAGTGACAATGATGCGTGTGTGGGGGGAAAATTCCCGGTACAATTTATCTGTTTATGGCAAAGTGTGGCAGGTCCTTAATAATGTCAAGTGCCAGGCCTGTCACTAGGAGGAGGGATATCTGGTCAGGGAGGGAAGAGGTGCCACCCCTGTAGGGGGAGGTCATAGGGCAAATGATGATGTGGTGAAAGAGGGTGTGAGAGTCTGTTGACCACAAAGTTTACAAACAGTGCGGCCAGGCTCAGGGTTGCCAATGTACTAGGCATGGTGAAGTACAGTGGGGGTGGAGGTGATATGGTGTGGTGGGACAGGTACAGTAGGAGTGGAGGGAGGCACATAGGCATTGACAACATTGAGGGACACACCTTTTAGTGTTATTGTGATGGTGTGTTCGTTGACATGTCGGTGGGGTACAGGTAGCAGGGGGTGGTGTCCTCAGGTCCAGGTAGCCCTGGTGGAGACAGTTCAGACACGGGCGCGGCTTGCGGTGGGTGGTGGACAGGTTGAGGCACCAAGTGTTGTGAGGATGGGGCAGGACTTCGCTCGGGGGCAGCAGGACACACCAGGGCAGGCCCGGTAGGCGCTACACCAGTAGTGAAGGCCGCCGGCGGTGGAGTAGGCTGTAAGCAGGGGGAGCTCACAGGGGGACCAACAGCTTGTGTCAAACCAGCAGAGAAGAGTGATTGGGTGGCAACAGAGGGCAGGAGTAGGTGGGAGATGGTGGTACAGAGTGTAGCGAAGAGTTGTTCAATACGGTTGGTAAATTCTTGGAAAAGGGATATGATCTGTGTCATGTCACTGGTGGGGGGTTGTGGGGGGGCACCGATGGGAGCACAAGGCCTGACAGCCTCAGAGTAGAGACGGGGAGGAGGCCCAGTAGTAGTTGAGTTAGGAGACGGCCGGGACTGCTGTGTTGTAGCCAGATGAGGCCAGGCAGAGGCAGGTGTTGTTGAAGAAGGCGTTGCTGGAGACACAGGGTACACAGGGGAGTGTGGCCCGGAAGACTGGGGGGGGGGGGGGTGTTGTGGTAGACTTGGCCTTCGGGGAGGCTTTTCCCCTGGGACAGACGGGCGATTGGGGCATTGCCGTGAGTCAGCATTGTGCCGGCCGCCACAGTTACAACATCTGGGATTAATTACATAGCCCACCCCACCACTATTAAGGTGGTCTTTGCAACAACGCTCTCTCCACCCTGGAAATGCCATCCCTCAGTGACCTCCACCACCACGCACTAGCAGGGTTTGGCAGTGGACTACTGCACCATCCTCGTCATCGCAACCTACTGCCACGTGCAGTCCCCCGCCCACCTCGTGCAGTCCGCCACTACAACAAAATTCAGCCCATAAGAGCCCTCACTGATAGATAGCACCATCCCATCTATTATTAAAATAATAAACAGCTCCTGATTCATGTACTGTACAGCCCTGTAAATGTATTGAACGCATATCATTATGTCTAAATCACATGTAAGTTTGTATATTTTCAGCCACCGGCTGCAACTCTATTAATAAACCGTTTATTAATATTATTATTATTATTATTATTATTATTATTATTATTATTATTAAACACACACACACACACTATCTCATCCAGTGATTTAAAAAGGGATTGCCAAAACCTTGCAATAGCTCACCTTCTATGTCTTACATTTGTAGGTTAGGTTAGGTAGTTAGCCAAACGACAAAGGGATACAAGCAAACCAGTCACTAATGCAGAAGGTAGACTACAACTAGACCAGACAAGTACTCCTGTAGAAGGTATACACTACAACTAGACCAACCAAGTACTCCTGTAGAAGGTATAGACTACAACTAGACCTGACAAGTACTCCTGTAGCAGTAAAAGCTTAGGAGGAGGTGCTGCTACCTAAAACTCTTTCGTCACGTTTCCGATCTGGACAACAAAGTATCTTACGTAACACAGGAAAGAGAAAAGTCTTTAATTTTCAAGAACTTCACAAAGAGAGTGCATGCGGTTTCGTAAGCCTTCCTGTACTGTACATGGGCACCGTACAGACAGACAGACAGACAGACATATAGATAGACAGAGATAGATTGACACATATATAAACGTACAGACACAGTGGCAACCAGACAAACATATACCTGTAACCAGACATAGATAGACACAAAAATACCCCAGGACGGCAAAACAAACACACACGTAATATAATTTCTCAACGTAGAGGAAGGTGCGCTAAGATCCAGGAACGAGTGAACAACAATGAACAGGACGGGCGAGGCCTGGGTTACGTCAGCGCCGGATACAATGTGTGACCCTTGTCTTTCCACTGTATGACGAGGTCCATTTATATATCTTGTGTTCGTAGAAGAAGAATATTTACCCTTTAGGCAGGAGTTTCAGAGACACTTACACGGATAACTTGACATTCAGGCATCCACCAAGACGTCTAGATATTCTGCCAAGACGCATAGATACACCCCAAGACATATAAATACATACCAAGAAGTCTAGATATTCTGCCAAGACGCTTAGAGACACTCCAAGACGTCTAGATATACTCCAACACGTCTAGATACACTCCACGACGTCTAGATACACTCCAAGACGTCTAGATACACTCCATGACGTCTAGATACACTCCAAGACGTCTAGATACACTCCAAGACGTCTAGATACACTCCAAGACGTCTAGATATACTCCAAGACGTCGAAATATACTCCAAGACGTCTAGATACACTCCAAGACGTCTAGATATACTCCAAGACGTCTAGATACACTCCAAGACGTCTAGATATACTCCAAGACGTCTAGATATACTCCAAGACGTTTAGATATACTCCAAGACGTCTAGATATACTCCAAGACGTCTAGATATACTCCAAGACGTCTAGATACACTCCAAGACGTGTATATACACTCCAAGACGTCTAGATATACTCCAAGACGTCTAGATACACTCCAAGACGTCTAGACATACTCAAAGACGTCTAGATATATTCCAAGACGTCTAGATATACTCCAAGACGTCTAGATATACTCCAAGACGTCTAGATATACTCCAAGACGTCTAGATATACTCCAAGACGTCTAGATACACTCCAAGACGTCTAGATATACTCCAAGATGTCTAGATACACTCCAAGACGTCTAGATACACTGCAAGACGTCTAGATACACTCCAAGACATCTAGATACACTCCAAGACGTCTAGATATAATCCAAGACGTCTAGAAACACTCGAAGACGTCTATATACACTCCAAGACGTCTAGATACACTCCAAGACGTCTAGATATACTCCAAGACGTCTAGATACACTCCAAGACGTCTAGATACACTCCAAGACGTCTAGATACACTCCAAGACGTCTAGATACACTCCAAGACGTCTAAATACACTCCAAGACGTCTAGATACACTCCAAGACGTCTAGATATACTCCAAGACGTCTAGATACACTCCAAGACGTCTAGACATACTCAAAGACGTCAAGATATACTCCAAGACGTCTAGATATACTCCAAGACGTCTAGATATACTCCAAGACGTCTAGATACACTCCAAGACGTCTAGATACACTCCAAGAGATCTAGATATACTCCAAGAGATCTAGTTATACTCCAAGACGTCTAGATTCACTCCAAGACGTCTAGATACACTCCAAGACGTCTAGATACACTGCAAGACGTCTGGATATAATCCAAGACGTCTAGATACACTCCAAGACGTCTAGATACACTCCAAGACGTCTAGATATACTCCAAGACGTCTAGATACACTCCAAGACGTCTAGATACACTCCAAGACGTCTAGATATACTCCAAGACGTCTTGATATACTCCAAGACGTCTAGATACACTCCAAGACGTCTAGATACACTCCAAGACGTCTAGATATACTCCAAGACGTCTAGATACACTCCAAGACGTCTAGATACACTCCAAGACGTCTAGATATACTCCAAGACGTTTAGATATACTCCAAGACGTCTAGATATACTCCAAGACGTCTAGATACACTCCAAGACGTCTAGATACACTCCAAGACGTCTAGATACACTCCAAGACGTCTAGATACACTCCAAGACGTCTAGATACACTCCAAGACGTCTAAATACACTCCAAGACGTCTAGATATACTCCAAGACGTCTAGATACACTCCAAGACGTCTAGATATACTCCAAGATGTCTAGATACACTCCAAGACGTCTAGATACACTCCAAGACGTCTAGATATACTCCAAGACGTCTAGATTCACTCCAAGACGTCTAGATACACTCCAAGACGTCTAGATACACTGCAAGACGTCTGGATATAATCCAAGACGTCTAGATACACTCCAAGACGTCTAGATACACTCCAAGACGTCTAGATATACTCCAAGACGTCTAGATACACTCCAAGACGTCTAGATACACTCCAAGACGTCTAGACATACTCCATGACGTCTAGATACACTCCAAGACGTCTAGATACACTCCAAGAGATCTAGATATACACCAAGACGTCTAGATACACTCCAAGACGTCTAGATACACTCCAAGACGTCTAGATACACTCCAAGACGTCTAGATATACTCCAAGACGTCTAGATACACTCCAAGGCGTCTAGATATACTCCAAGACGTCTAGATACACTCCAAGACGTCTAGATATACTCCAAGACGTCTAGATACACTCCAAGACGTCTAGATACACTCCAAGACGTCTAGATACACTCCAAGACGTCTAGATATACTCCAAGACGTCTAGATACACTCCAAGACGTCTAGATATACTCCAAGACGTCTAGATATACTCCAAGACGTCTAGATACACTCCAAGACGTCTAGATACACTCCAAGACGTCTAGATATACTCCAAGACGTCTAGATACACTCCAAGACGTCTAGACATACTCCATGACGTTTAGATACACTCCAAGACGTCTAGATACACTCCAAGAGATCTAGATATACACCAAGACGTCTAGATACACTCCAAGACGTCTAAATACACTCCAAGACGTCTAGATACACTCCAAGACGTCTAGATATACTCCAAGACGTCTAGATACACTCCCAGGCGTCTTGATATACTCCAAGACGTCTAGATACACTCCAAGACGTCTAGATATACTCCAAGACGTCTAGTTATACTCCAAGACGTCTAGATACACTCCAAGACGTCTAGATACACTCCAAGACGTCTAGATATACTCCAAGACGTTTAGATATACTCCAAGACGTCTAGATATACTCCAAGACGTCTAGATATACTCCAAGACGTCTAGATACACTCCAAGACGTCTAGATACACTCCAAGACGTCTAGATATACTCCAAGACGTCTAGATACACTCCAAGACGCCTAGATATACTCCAAGACGTCTAGATACACTCCAAGACGTCTAGATACACTCCAAGACGTCTAGATATACTCCAAGATGTCTAGATACACTCCAAAACGTCTAGATACACTGCAAGACGTCTAGATACACTCCAAGACGTCTAGATACACTCCAAGACGTCTAGATATAATCCAAGACGTCTAGAAACACTCCAAGACGTCTATATACACTCCAAGACGTCTAGATATACTCTAAGACGTCTAGATATACTCCAAGACGTCTAGATACACTTCAAGACGTCTAGATACACTCCAAGACGTCTAGATACACTCCAAGACGTCTAGATACACTCCAAGACGTCTAAATACACTCCAAGACGTCTAGATATACTCCAAGACGTCTAGATACACGCCAAGACGTCTAGATATACTCCAAGATGTCTAGATACACTCCAAGACGTCTAGATACACTCCAAGAGATCTAGATATACTCCAAGACGTCTAGATTCACTCCAAGACGTCTAGATACACTCCAAGACGTCTAGATACACTGCAAGACGTCTGGATATAATCCAAGACGTCTAGATACACTCCAAGACGTCTAGATACACTCCAAGACGTCTAGATATACTCCAAGACGTCTAGATACACTCCAAGACGTCTAGATACACTCCAAGACGTCTAGACATACTCCATGACGTCTAGATACACTCCAAGACGTCTAGATACACTCCAAGAGATCTAGATATACACCAAGACGTCTAGATACACTCCAAGACGTCTAAATACACTCCAAGACGTCTAGATACACTCCAAGACGTCTAGATATACTCCAAGACGTCTAGATACACTCCCAGGCGTCTTGATATACTCCAAGACGTCTAGATACACTCCAAGACGTCTAGATATACTCCAAGACGTCTAGTTATACTCCAAGACGTCTAGATACACTCCAAGACGTCTAGATACACTCCAAGACGTCTAGATATACTCCAAGACGTTTAGATATACTCCAAGACGTCTAGATATACTCCAAGACGTCTAGATATACTCCAAGACGTCTAGATACACTCCAAGACGTCTAGATACACTCCAAGACGTCTAGATATACTCCAAGACGTCTAGATACACTCCAAGACGCCTAGATATAATCCAAGACGTCTACATATAATCCAAGTCGTCTAGATATACTCCGAGACGTCTAGAAACACTCCAAGACGTCTAGCTACACTCCAAGACGTCTAGATTCCCTCCAAGACGTCTACATATAATCCAAGTCGTCTTGATATACTCCAAGACGTCTAGAAACACTCCAAGACGTCTAGATACACTCCAAGACGTCTAGATTCACTCCAAGACGTCTAGATATACTCCAAGACGTCTAGATATACTCCATGACGTCTAGATACACTCCAAGACGTCTAAATACACTCCAAGACGTCTAGATACACTCCAAGACGTCTAGATATACTCCAAGACGTCTAGATACACTCCAAGACGTCTAGATACACTCCAAGACGTCTAGATACACTCCAAGACGTCTAGATATACTCCAAGACGTCTAGATACACTCCCAGGCGTCTTGATATACTCCAAGACGTCTAGATACACTCCAAGACGTCTAGATATACTCCAAGACGTCTAGATATACTCCAAGACGTCTAGATACACTCCAAGACGTCTAGATACACTCCAAGACGTCTAGATATACTCCAAGACGTTTAGATATACTCCAAGACGTCTAGATATACTCCAAGACGTCTAGATATACTCCAAGACGTCTAGATACACTCCAAGACGTCTAGATACACTCCAAGACGTCTAGATATACTCCAAGACGTCTAGATACACTCCAAGACGCCTAGATATAATCCAAGACGTCTACATATAATCCAAGTCGTCTAGATATACTCCAAGACGTCTAGAAACACTCCAAGACGTCTAGCTACACTCCAAGACGTCTAGATTCCCTCCAAGACGTCTACATATAATCCAAGTCGTCTTGATATACTCCAAGACGTCTAGAAACACTGCAAGACGTCTAGATACACTCCAAGACGTCTAGATTCACTCCAAGACGTCTAGATATACTCCAAGACGTCTAGATATACTCCATGACGTCTATATACACTCCAAGACGTCTAAATACACTCCAAGACGTCTAGATACACTCCAAGACGTCTAGATATACTCCAAGACGTCTAGATACACTCCAAGACGTCTAGATACACTCCAAGACGTCTAGATACACTGCAAGACGTCTAGATATACTAAAAGACGTCTAGATACACTCCAAGACGTCTAGATATACTCCAAGACGTCTAGATATACTCCAAGACGTCTAGATACACTCCAAGACGTCTAGATATACTCCAAGACGTCTAGATAAACTCCAAGACGTCTAGATATACTCCAAGACGTTTAGATATATTCCAAGACGTCTAGATAAACTCCAAGACGTCTAGATATACTCTAAGACGTCTAGATACACTCCAAGACGTCTAGATATACTCCAAGACGTCTAGATATAATCCAAGACGTCTAGATATGCTCCAAGACGTCTAGATATACTCCAAGACGTCTAGAAACACTCCAAGACGTCTAGATACACTCCAAGACGTCTAGATACACTCCAAGACGTCTAGATATACTCCAAGACGTCTAGATATACTCCATGACGTCTAGATACACTCCAAGACGTCTAGATACACTCCAAGAGATCTAGATATACTCCAAGACGTCTAGATACACTCCAAGACGTCTAGATTCACTCCAAGACGTCTAGATATACTCCAAGACGTCTAGATATACTCCAAGACGTCTAGATACACTCCAAGACGTCTAAATACACTCCAAGACGTCTAGATACACTCCAAGACGTCTAGATATACTCCAAGACGTCTAGATACACTCCAAGACGTCTAGATACACTGCAAGACGTCTATATATACTAAAAGACGTCTAGATACACTCCAAGACGTCTAGATACACTTCAAGACGTCTAGATACACTCCAAGACGTCTAGATACACTCCAAGACGTCTAGATACACTCCAAGACGTCTAGATACACTCCAAGACGTCTAGATACACTCCAAGACGTCTAGATATACTCCAAGACGTCTAGATACACTCCAAGACGTCTAGACATACTCAAAGACGTCTAGATATACTCCAAGACGTCTAGATATACTCCAAGACATCTAGATACACTCCAAGAGATCTAGATATACTCCAAGAGATCTAGATATACTCCAAGACGTCTAGATTCACTCCAAGACGTCTAGATACACTCCAAGACGTCTAGATACACTGCAAGACGTCTGGATATAATCCAAGACGTCTAGATACACTCCAAGACGTCTAGATACACTCCAAGACGTCTAGATATACTCCAAGACGTCTAGATACACTCCAAGACGTCTAGATACACTCCAAGACGTCTAGATATACTCCAAGACGTCTAGACATACTCCATGACGTCTAGATACACTCCAAGACGTCTATATACACTCCAAGAGATCTAGATATACACCAAGACGTCTTGATATACTCCAAGACGTCTAGATACACTCCAAGACATCTAGATATACTCCAAGACGTCTAGATATACTCCAAGACGTCTAGATACACTCCAAGACGTCTAGATACACCCCAAGACGTTTAGATATACTCCAAGACGTCTAGATATACTCCAAGACGTCTAGATACACTCCAAGACGTCTAGATATACTCCAAGACGTCTAGATACACTCCAAGACGTCTAGATATACTCCAAGATGTCTAGATACACTCCAAGACGTCTAGATACACTGCAAGACGTCTAGATACACTGCAAGACGTCTAGATACACTCCAAGACTCTAGATATAATCCAAGACGTCTAGAAACACTCCAAGACGTCTATATACACTCCAAGACGTCTAGATATACTCTAAGACGTCTAGATATACTCCAAAACGTCTAGATACACTTCAAGACGTCTAAATACACTCCAAGACGTCTAGATACACTCCAAGACGTCTAGATACACTCCAAGAGATCTAGATATACTCCTAGACGTCTAGATTCACTCCAAGACGTCTAGATACACTCCAAGACGTCTAGATACACTGCAAGATGTCTGGATATAATCCAAGACGTCTAGATACACTCCAAGACGTCTAGATATACTCCAAGACGTCTAGATACACTCCAAGACGTCTAAATACACTCCAAGACGTCTAAATATACTTCAAGACGTCTAGACATACTCCATGACGTCTAGATACACTCCAAGAGATCTAGATATACTCGAAGACGTCTAGATTCACTCCAAGACGTCTAGATACACTCCAAGACGTCTAGATACACTCCAAGACGTCTAGATACACTCCAAGACGTCTAAATACACTCCAAGACGTCTAGATATACTCCAAGACGTCTAGATACACTCCAAGACGTCTAGATACACTCCAAGAGATCTAGATATACTCCTAGACGTCTAGATTCACTCCAAGACGTCTAGATACACTCCAAGACGTCTAGATACACTGCAAGATGTCTGGATATAATCCAAGACGTCTAGATACACTCCAAGACGTCTAGATATACTCCAAGACGTCTAGATACACTCCAAGACGTCTAAATACACTCCAAGACGTCTAAATATACTTCAAGACGTCTAGACATACTCCATGACGTCTAGATACACTCCAAGAGATCTAGATATACTCGAAGACGTCTAGATTCACTCCAAGACGTCTAGATACACTCCAAGACGTCTAGATACACTCCAAGAGATCTAGATATACTCCAAGACGTCTAGATTCACTCCAAGACGTCTAGATACACTCCAAGACGTCTAGATACACTGCAAGACGTCTGGATATAATCCAAGACGTCTAGATACACTCCAAGACGTCTAGATTCACTCCAAGACGTCTAGATATACTCCAAGACGTCTAGATACACTCCAAGACGTCTAGATACACTCCAAGACGTCTAGACATACTCCATGACGTCTAGATACACTCCAAGACGTCTAGATACACTCCAAGAGATCTAGATATACACCAAGACGTCTAGATACACTCCAAGACGTCTAAATACACTCCAAGACGTCTAGATACACTCCAAGACGTCTAGATATACTCCAAGACGTCTAGATACACTCCCAGGCGTCTTGATATACTCCAAGACGTCTAGATACACTCCAAGACGTCTAGATATACTCCAAGACGTCTAGTTATACTCCAAGACGTCTAGATACACTCCAAGACGTCTAGATACACTCCAAGACGTCTAGATATACTCCAAGACGTCTAGATATACTCCAAGACGTCTAGATATACTCCAAGACGTCTAGATATACTCCAAGACGTCTAGATACACTCCAAGACGTCTAGATACACTCCAAGACGTCTAGATATACTCCAAGACGTCTAGATACACTCCAAGACGCCTAGATATAATCCAAGACGTGTACATATAATCCAAGTCGTCTAGATATACTCCAAGACGTCTAGAAACACTCCAAGACGTCTAGCTACACTCCAAGACGTCTAGATTCCTCCAAGACGTCTACATATAATCCAAGTCGTCTTGATATACTCCAAGACGTCTAGAAACACTCCAAGACGTCTAGATACACTCCAAGACGTCTAGATTCACTCCAAGACGTTTAGATATACTCCAAGACGTCTAGATATACTCCATGACGTCTAGATACACTCCATGACGTCTAGATACACTCCAAGACGTCTAGATACACTCCAAGACGTCTAGATACACTCCAAGACGTCTAGATATACTCCAAGACGTCTAGATACACTCCAAGACGTCTAGATACACTCCAAGACGTCTAGATACACTCCAAGACGTCTAGATATACTCCAAGACGTCTAGATACACTCCAAGACGTCTTGATATACTCCAAGACGTCTAGATACACTCCAAGACGTCTAGATATACTCCAAGACGTCTAGATATACTCCAAGACGTCTAGATACACTCCAAGACGTCTAGATACACTCCAAGACGTCTAGATATACTCCAAGACGTCTAGATATACTCCAAGACGTCTAGATACACTCCAAGACGTCTAGATACACTCCAAGACGTCTAGATATACTCCAAGACGTCTAGATATACTCCAAGACGTCTAGATACACTCCAAGACGTCTAGATATACTCCAAGACGTCTAGATACACTCCAAGACGTCTAGATATACTCCAAGATGTCTAGATACACTCCAAGACGTCTAGATACACTGCAAGACGTCTAGATACACTCCAAGACGTCTAGATACACTCCAAGACGTCTAGATATAATCCAAGACGTCTAGAAACACTCCAAGACGTCTATATACACTCCAAGACGTCTAGATATACTCTAAGACGTCTAGATATACTCCAAGACGTCTAGATACACTCCAAGACGTCTAGATACACTCCAAGACGTCTAGATACACTCCAAGACGTCTAGATACACTCCAAGAGATCTAGATATACTCCTAGACGTCTAGATTCACTCCAAGACGTCTAGATACACTCCAAGACGTCTAGATACACTGCAAGACGTCTGGATATACTCCAAGACGTCTAGATACACTCCAAGACGTCTAGATATACTCCAAGACGTCTAGATACACTCCAAGACGTCTAGATACACTCCAAGACGTCTAGATATACTCCAAGACGTCTAGATATACTCCATGACGTCTAGATACACTCCAAGAGATCTAGATATACTCCAAGACGTCTAGATTCACTCCAAGACGTCTAGATACACTCCAAGACGTCTAGATACACTCCAAGACGTCTAGATACACTCCAAGACGTCTAGATACACTCCAAGACGTCTAGATATACTCCAAGACGTCTAGATACACTCCAAGACGTCTAGATACACTCCAAGAGATCTAGATATACTCCAAGACGTCTAGATTCACTCCAAGACGTCTAGATACACTCCAAGACGTCTAGATACACTGCAAGACGTCTGGATATAATCCAAGACGTCTAGATACACTCCAAGACGTCTAGATATACTCCAAGACGTCTAGATACACTCCAAGACGTCTAGATACACTCCAAGACGTCTAAATATACTTCAAGACGTCTAGACATACTCCATGACGTCTAGATACACTCCAAGAGATCTAGATATACTCGAAGACGTCTAGATACACTCCAAGAGATCTAGATATACACCAAGACGTCTAGATACACTCCAAGACGTCTAAATACACTCCAAGACGTCTAGATACACTCCAAGACGTCTAGATATACTCCAAGACGTCTAGATACACTCCCAGGCGTCTTGATATACTCCAAGACGTCTAGATACACTCCAAGACGTCTAGATATACTCCAAGACGTCTAGATATACTCCAAGACGTCTAGATACACTCCAAGACGTCTAGATACACTCCAAGACGTCTAGATATACTCCAAGACGATTAGATATACTCCAAGACGTCTAGATATACTCCAAGACGTCTAGATATACTCCAAGACGTCTAGATACACTCCAAGACGTCTAGATACACTCCAAGACGTCTAGATATACTCCAAGACGTCTAGATACACTCCAAGACGCCTAGATATAATCCAAGACGTGTACATATAATCCAAGTCGTCTAGATATACTCCAAGACGTCTAGAAACACTCCAAGAGATCTAGATATACTCCAAGACGTCTAGATTCACTCCAAGACGTCTAGATACACTCCAAGACGTCTAGATACACTGCAAGACGTCTGGATATAATCCAAGACGTCTAGATACACTCCAAGACGTCTAGATTCACTCCAAGACGTCTAGATATACTCCAAGACGTCTAGATACACTCCAAGACGTCTAGATACACTCCAAGACGTCTAGACATACTCCATGACGTCTAGATACACTCCAAGACGTCTAGATACACTCCAAGAGATCTAGATATACACCAAGACGTCTAGATACACTCCAAGACGTCTAAATACACTCCAAGACGTCTAGATACACTCCAAGACGTCTAGATATACTCCAAGACGTCTAGATACACTCCCAGGCGTCTTGATATACTCCAAGACGTCTAGATACACTCCAAGACGTCTAGATATACTCCAAGACGTCTAGTTATAC
This sequence comes from Homarus gammarus, assembly GCA_958450375.1. Classification (NCBI taxonomy): domain Eukaryota; kingdom Metazoa; phylum Arthropoda; class Malacostraca; order Decapoda; family Nephropidae; genus Homarus; species Homarus gammarus. The sequence continues at coordinate 2,163,283 of CAUDMG010001683.1, forward strand.
TCCAAGACGTCTAGATACACTCCAAGACGTCTAGATACACTCCAAGACGTCTAGATATACTCCAAGACGTTTAGATATACTCCAAGACGTCTAGATATACTCCAAGACGTCTAGATATACTCCAAGACGTCTAGATACACTCCAAGACGTCTAGATACACTCCAAGACGTCTAGATATACTCCAAGACGTCTAGATACACTCCAAGACGCCTAGATATAATCCAAGACGTGTACATATAATCCAAGTCGTCTAGATATACTCCAAGACGTCTAGAAACACTCCAAGACGTCTAGCTACACTCCAAGACGTCTAGATTCCCTCCAAGACGTCTACATATAATCCAAGTCGTCTTGATATACTCCAAGACGTCTAGAAACACTCCAAGACGTCTAGATACACTCCAAGACGTCTAGATTCACTCCAAGACGTCTAGATATACTCCAAGACGTCTAGATATACTCCATGACGTCTAGATACACTCCATGACGTCTAGATACACTCCAAGACGTCTAAATACACCCCAAGACGTCTAGATACACTCCAAGACGTCTAGATATACTCCAAGACGTCTAGATACACTCCAAGACGTCTAGATACACTCCAAGACGTCTAGATACACTCCAAGACGTCTAGATATACTCCAAGACGTCTAGATACACTCCCAGGCGTCTTGATATACTCCAAGACGTCTAGATACACTCCAAGACGTCTAGATATACTCCAAGACGTCTAGATATACTCCAAGACGTCTAGATACACTCCAAGACGTCTAGATACACTCCAAGACGTCTAGATATACTCCAAGACGTTTAGATATACTCCAAGACGTCTAGATATACTCCAAGACGTCTAGATATACTCCAAGACGTCTAGATACACTCCAAGACGTCTAGATACACTCCAAGACGTCTAGATATACTCCAAGACGTCTAGATACACTCCAAGACGCCTAGATATAATCCAAGACGTCTACATATAATCCAAGTCGTCTAGATATACTCCAAGACGTCTAGAAACACTCCAAGACGTCTAGCTACACTCCAAGACGTCTAGATTCCCTCCAAGACGTCTACATATAATCCAAGTCGTCTTGATATACTCCAAGACGTCTAGAAACACTCCAAGACGTCTAGATACACTCCAAGACGTCTAGATTCACTCCAAGACGTCTAGATATACTCCAAGACGTCTAGATATACTCCATGACGTCTATATACACTCCAAGACGTCTAAATACACTCCAAGACGTCTAGATACACTCCAAGACGTCTAGATATACTCCAAGACGTCTAGATACACTCCAAGACGTCTAGATACACTCCAAGACGTCTAGATACACTGCAAGACGTCTAGATATACTAAAAGACGTCTAGATACACTCCAAGACGTCTAGATATACTCCAAGACGTCTAGATATACTCCAAGACGTCTAGATACACTCCAAGACGTCTAGATATACTCCAAGACGTCTAGATAAACTCCAAGACGTCTAGATATACTCCAAGACGTTTAGATATATTCCAAGACGTCTAGATAAACTCCAAGACGTCTAGATATACTCTAAGACGTCTAGATACACTCCAAGACGTCTAGATATACTCCAAGACGTCTAGATATAATCCAAGACGTCTAGATATACTCCAAGACGTCTAGATATAATCCAAGACGTCTAGATACACTCCAAGACGTCTAGATTCACTCCAAGACGTCTAGATATACTCCAAGACGTCTAGATATACTCCAAGACGTCTAGATACACTCCAAGACGTCTAGATACACTCCAAGACGTCTAGATACACTCCAAGACGTCTAGATATACTCCAAGACGTCTAGATACACTCCAAGACGTCTAGATACACTCCAAGACGTCTAGATACACTGCAAGACGTCTAGATATACTCCAAGACGTCTAGATACACTCCAAGACGTCTAGATATACTCCAAGACGTCTAGATATACTCCAAGACGTCTAGATACACTCCAGTACGTCTAGATATACTCCAAGACGTCTAGATAAACTCCAAGACGTCTAGATATACTCCAAGACGTTTAGATATATTCCAAGACGTCTAGATAAACTCCAAGACGTCTAGATATACTCTAAGACGTCTAGATACACTCCAAGACGTCTAGATATACTCCAAGACGTCTAGATATAATCTAAGACGTCTAGATATGCTCCAAGACGTCTAGATATACTCCAAGACGTCTAGAAACACTCCAAGACGTCTAGATACACTCCAAGACGTCTAGATACACTCCAAGACGTCTAGATATACTCCAAGACGTCTAGATATACTCCATGACGTCTAGATACACTCCAAGACGTCTAGATACACTCCAAGAGATCTAGATATACTCCAAGACGTCTAGATACACTCCAAGACGTCTAAATACACTCCAAGACGTCTAGATACACTCCAAGACGTCTAGATATACTCCAAGACGTCTAGATACACTCCAAGACGTCTAGATACACTGCAAGACGTCTATATATACTAAAAGACGTCTAGATACACTCCAAGACGTCTAGATACACTTCAAGACGTCTAGATACACTCCAAGACGTCTAGATACACTCCAAGACGTCTAGATACACTCCAAGACGTCTAAATACACTCCAAGACGTCTAGATACACTCCAAGACGTCTAGATATACTCCAAGACGTCTAGATACACTCCAAGACGTCTAGACATACTCAAAGACGTCTAGATATACTCCAAGACGTCTAGATATACTCCAAGACGTCTAGATATACTCCAAGACGTCTAGATACACTCCAAGACATCTAGATACACTCCAAGAGATCTAGATATACTCCAAGAGATCTAGATATACTCCAAGACGTCTAGATTCACTCCAAGACGTCTAGATACACTCCAAGACGTCTAGATACACTGCAAGACGTCTGGATATAATCCAAGACGTCTAGATACACTCCAAGACGTCTAGATACACTCCAAGACGTCTAGATATACTCCAAGACGTCTAGATACACTCCAAGACGTCTAGATACACTCCAAGACGTCTAGATATACTCCAAGACGTCTAGACATACTCCATGACGTCTAGATACACTCCAAGACGTCTAGATACACTCCAAGAGATCTAGATATACACCAAGACGTCTTGATATACTCCAAGACGTCTAGATACACTCCAAGACATCTAGATATACTCCAAGACGTCTAGATATACTCCAAGACGTCTAGATACACTCCAAGACGTCTAGATACACTCCAAGACGTCTAGATATACTCCAAGACGTTTAGATATACTCCAAGACGTCTAGATATACTCCAAGACGTCTAGATATACTCCAAGACGTCTAGATACACTCCAAGACGTCTAGATATACTCCAAGACGTCTAGATACACTCCAAGACGTCTAGATACACTCCAAGACGTCTAGATATACTCCAAGATGTCTAGATACACTCCAAGACGTCTAGATACACTGCAAGACGTCTAGATACACTGCAAGACGTCTAGATACACTCCAAGACTCTAGATATAATCCAAGACGTCTAGAAACACTCCAAGACGTCTATATACACTCCAAGACGTCTAGATATACTCTAAGACGTCTAGATATACTCCAAGACGTCTAGATACACTTCAAGACGTCTAGATACACTCCAAGACGTCTAGATACACTCCAAGACGTCTAGATACACTCCAAGACGTCTAGATATACTCCAAGACGTCTAGATACACTCCAAGACGTCTAGATACACTCCAAGACGTCTAGATACACTGCAAGATGTCTGGATATAATCCAAGACGTCTAGATACACTCCAAGACGTCTAGATATACTCCAAGACGTCTAGATACACTCCAAGACGTCTAGATACACTCCAAGACGTCTAAATATACTTCAAGACGTCTAGACATACTCCATGACGTCTAGATACACTCCAAGACGTCTAGATACACTCCAAGAGATCTAGATATACACCAAGACGTCTAGATACACTCCAAGACGTCTAAATACACTCCAAGACGTCTAGATACACTCCAAGACGTCTAGATATACTCCAAGACGTCTAGATACACTCCAAGACGTCTTGATATACTCCAAGACGTCTAGATACACTCCAAGACGTCTAGATATACTCCAAGACGTCTAGATATACTCCAAGACGTCTAGATACACTCCAAGACGTCTAGATATACTCCAAGACGTCTAGATACACTCCAAGACGTCTAGATACACTCCAAGACGTCTAGATATACTCCAAGACGTCTAGATATACTCCAAGACGTCTAGATACACTCCAAGACGTCTAGATACACTCCAAGACGTCTAGATATACTCCAAGACGTCTAGATACACTCCAAGACGTCTAGATACACTCCAAGACGTCTAGATATACACCAAGACGTCTAGATACACTCCAAGACGTCTAAATACACTCCAAGACGTCTAGATACACTCCAAGACGTCTAGATACACTCCAAGACGTCTAGATACACTCCAAGACGTCTAGATACACTCCAAGACGTCTAGATATACTCCAAGACGTCTAGATACACTCCAAGACGTCTAGACATACTCAAAGACGTCTAGATATACTCCAAGACGTCTAGATATACTCCAAGACGTCTAGATATACTCCAAGACGTCTAGATACACTCCAAGACGTCTAGATACACTCCAAGACGTCTAGATATACTCCAAGACGTCTAGATATACTCCAAGACGTCTAGATACACTCCAAGACGTCTAGATACACTCCAAGACGTCTAGATACACTCCAAGACGTCTAGATATACTCCAAGACGTCTAGATACACTCCAAGACGTCTAGATATACTCCAAGACGTCTAGATATACTCCAAGACGTCTAGATACACTCCAAGACGTCTAGATATACTCCAAGACGTCTAGATACACTCCAAGACGTATCTCCAGATATATTCCAAGACGTCTAGATAAACTCCAAGACGTCTAGATATACTCCAAGACGTCTAGATACACTCCAAGACGTCTAGATATACTCCAAGACGTCTAGATATACTCCAAGACGTCTAGATATACTCCAAGACGTCTAGATATACTCCAAGACGTCTAGATACACTCCAAGACGTCTAGATACACTCCAAGACGTCTAGATATACTCCAAGACGTCTAGATATACTCCAAGACGTCTAGATATACTCCAAGACGTCTAGATACACTCCAAGACGTCTAGATACACTCCAAGACGTCTAGATATACTCCAAGACGTCTAGATACACTCCAAGACGTCTAGATACACTCCAAGACGTCTAGATATACTCCAAGACGTCTAGATACACTCCAAGACGTCTAGATACACTCCAAGACGTCTAGATACACTCCAAGACGTCTAGATACACTCCAAGACGTCTAGATATACTCCAAGACGTCTAGAAACACTCCAAGACGTCTATATACACTCCAAGACGTCTAGATATACTCTAAGACGTCTAGATATACTCCAAGACGTCTAGATACACTTCAAGACGTCTAGATACACTCCAAGACGTCTAGATACACTCCAAGACGTCTAGATACACTCCAAGACGTCTAGATACACTCCAAGACGTCTAGATATACTCCAAGACGTCTAGATACACTCCAAGACGTCTAGATATACTCCAAGACGTCTAGATACACTCCAAGACGTCTAGATACACTCCAAGAGATCTAGATATACTCGAAGACGTCTAGATTCACTCCAAGACGTCTAGATACACTCCAAGACGTCTAGATACACTGCAAGACGTCTGGATATAATCCAAGACGTCTAGATACACTCCAAGACGTCTAGATACACTCCAAGACGTCTAGATATACTCCAAGACGTCTAGATACACTCCAAGACGTCTAGATACACTCCAAGACGTCTAGATATACTCCAAGACGTCTAGACATACTCCATGACGTCTAGATACACTCCAAGACGTCTAGATACACTCCAAGAGATCTAGATATACACCAAGACGTCTAGATACACTCCAAGACGTCTAAATACACTCCAAGACGTCTAGATACACTCCAAGACGTCTAGATATACTCCAAGACGTCTAGATACACTCCAAGACGTCTTGATATACTCCAAGACGTCTAGATACACTCCAAGACGTCTAGATATACTCCAAGACGTCTAGATATACTCCAAGACGTCTAGATACACTCCAAGACGTCTAGATACACTCCAAGACGTCTAGATATACTCCAAGACGTCTAGATATACTCCAAGACATCTATATATACTCCAAGACGTCTAGATATACTCCAAGACGTCTAGATACACTCCAAGACGTCTAGATACACTCCAAGACGTCTAGATATACTCCAAGACGTCTAGATACACTCCAAGACGCCTAGATATAATCCAAGACGTCTACATATAATCCAAGTCGTCTAGATATACTCCAAGACGTCTAGAAACACTCCAAGACGTCTAGAAACACTCCAAGACGTCTAGATTCACTCCAAGACGTCTACATATAATCCAAGTCGTCTAGATATACTCCAAGACGTCTAGAAACACTCCAAGACGTCTAGATACACTCCAAGACGTCTAGATTCACTCCAAGACGTCTAGATATACTCCAAGACGTCTAGATATACTCCATGACGTCTAGATACACTCCAAGACGTCTAAATACACTCCAAGACGTCTAGATACACTCCAAGACGTCTAGATACACTCCAAGACGTCTAGATACACTCCAAGACGTCTAGATACACTCCAAGACGTCTAGATACACTGCAAGACGTCTAGATAAACTCCAAGACGTCTAGATATACTCCAAGACGTTTAGATATATTCCAAGACGTCTAGATAAACTCCAAGACGTCTAGATATACTCTAAGACGTCTAGATACACTCCAAGACGTCTAGATATACTCCAAGACGTCTAGATATAATCCAAGACGTCTAGATATGCTCCAAGACGTCTAGATATACTCCAAGACGTCTAGAAACACTCCAAGACATCTAGATACACTCCAAGACGTCTAGATACACTCCAAGACGTCTAGATATACTCCAAGACGTCTAGACATACTCCATGACGTCTAGATACACTCCAAGACGTCTAGATACACTCCAAGAGATCTAGATATACTCCTAGACGACTAGATACACTCCAAGACGTCTAAATACACTCCAAGACGTCTAGATACACTCCAAGACGTCTAGATATACTCCAAGACGTCTAGATACACTCCAAGACGTCTAGATACACTGCAAGACGTCTAGATATACTAAAAGACGTCTAGATACACTCCAAGACGTCTAGATATACTCCAAGACGTCTAGATAAACTCCAAGACGTCTAGATATACTCCAAGACGTCTAGATATACTCCAAGACGTCTAGATACACTCCAAGACGTCTAGATACACTCCAAGAGATCTAGATATACTCCAAGACGTCTAGATACACTCCATGACGTCTAGATACACTCCAAGACATGATGTTACCCACACTCCAGGATAACCAACCATCTCTAGACACTCCTCCCCCCAAGACATGCTGACATCCCCCAGCACCAGACCATATCACTAGGGTCTTACAACAGGCGTACAATATAAAGAGTAGCAACACACACTGAGCTACGTAACAGCTGGCTCATAACACCAATACCCCACAACCAGAAAGGCCACTAAAATGCCTTTATAGTGAAGCTGAACATCTGGGACCCTGAAACAGCTTGGTGAAATATTTAAGAACGGTATTTTCTTTGGAGAGAGAGGAAGAGGACGAAAGAATATTAAAAGAGAGGAGATAATGATAATTTTCGTGTAAGTAGAGAATTGGATGAAACCACCTCCCTACTCTTAAGCAACTTGGATATACTCTCTCTCTCTTCTCACCGCATACATACACACTGCTACCACACGTAACATCTGCAGTTCGTCACACTTGGGTTTATATGCGTCACAGGTTTAATTATGGTTCATATCATGTGTTATGAGGCACGGAGATGGTTTACACACACACACACACAGACACACACACACTTACAAGGAAGTTCTTATTTACCATCTGAATGAGAATAACGAGTGAGGTGAAGGAAATAAGTAATGATAGTAACTTATGAAGAAATTAAAATAGTAATGGGACGCGGTACATGAGTGTGTGTGTGTGTGTGTGCGGGGGAAGTTACAGACTAACAGCTCACTACCGGACGACCAATAACAAGCCTTAACCGGTGTCCACTCTCACTCACTCCCCACTCACTCACTCGCTCGCTCTGGTTCTCTCTCTCTCTCTCTCTCTCTCCCTATTTCATCATTCCCCCCTCCCTTTATCTCTCCCGTACACTGTTCTTAATTCCCCCCTTCATCCCACTCTGTCACGTTTGTCCACTGTCTATTACTCCTCCCTCTCACTGTCCATCACCCCTCCCTCTCACTGTCCATCACCCCCCCCCCTCACCCTCCCCCTCACTGACCTAGTAACAGACACCACCTATTTATATGAATTGTGATGACGTGGCTGATACTTGACCCTGACGCCATAACACACTTGTCAACAGTCTTCCTCCCTCTCTCCTTCGTTCATTCCTTCCTCCCTCTCTCCTTCCTTCCTTCCTTCCTTCCTCTCTTCTCCCATCATTCCTCTTTCTTTCATTCCATCACTCCACCCTTTTTCCCATCTCCATCTCTCTCACTTCAGCCATCTCTCCCTTATACCATCCCATTCTTCCCTCCTTTCATCTCTTTATCTCTCCCATCCCCTCCCTGTCTCACATCCTCTCTCCCTTATGCCCCTATCCTCCCTCCCACTGAACACACCGGCAGGTACCCCAGGAATCAGGGTATTTAACTTTATAAACATCTACTTCCCTGTTGCCATACTTAACTCAGGGCCTTTAACTTTAATATGTCAACCTACAACTCTATGGCAACTCTACCCTATGGTATATAATTTCCATAAGCTTTTGTAAATTCAAATTATACAATAACATATAATAATTTTCTTGGTATAATTGTACAGGAATTATCAGATGCTTTAAGGACCTACAGCATCGTAAAGACTCAGCCAAGTCAGGTAAGTCGCGGTAAAACCAGTACCTTCCTACCATACCCCGAGCTCTAAGACCACGAGACCAGTCTTAAATAACATTACTACTACTACTACTACTACTACTACTACTACTACTACTACTACAACAACAAGTAATAATAATAATAACGGTACCTCTACAAGACAGTTACCTCAAATATAGCTGAACAAAGGAACATCAGGTGACGTAAACACAATAATGATAACTTGAGAGATAACAGCCGTCACACCCTGATAATGAGCCAGCACCCACTCCACTCTTACTGGGGGAAGGGGAGGGGGCGAATCTTCAGGTGAAATAAGCTGGGGTGGCGAATCTTCAGGTGAAATAAGCTGGGGTGGCGAATCTTCAGGTGAAATAAGCTGGGGTGGCGAATCTTCAGGTGAAATAAGATGGGGTGGCAAATCTTCAGGTGAAATAAGCTGGGGTGGCGAATCTTCAGGTGAAATAAGCTGGGGTGGCAAATCTTCTGGTGATCCATGTAAATGTAATGTACTCAAAAATAGACAAAGAAAACGGATTCATCAACGGACAAAATAAACGAACTCAAACAGAAAACAAACTTATAAACAGAAAAAAAACTCACAACCAAAACACTCAACAAAAAACGGACTCAAAAAAACAAAGAAAAAGGAATCAAAACAAAAGTAAACGGTACTCATTAATCGAAGCGTTTCATAAACCTGCTCAAAGCTTCGATACCACATGAAGCAGCTCTTACATCGTATACTATAGAGAAGGATGGGTCTGATCAGGTGTGTTCCGGGTAGTCGAGGTGGCCGCTTTGTTTACATTCTCCAGCACGTCGCTTTAACCACAACACGAGATCGTAAGTTGTATTTTTACTGTAACACAAGATACATGAAGTGAGTTAATAACTAGTACCTAACTTGACCTGAATGGCACCTAACTTAACTATAGTGGTACATAACTTAACTATAGTGGCACCTAACTTAACTACAGTGGGACCTAACTTAACCTAACTTTACCCGAGTGGCACCTAACTTAACCTAACTAGCACTTAACCTGACAACCTGTGAACTAGCACCTAGACCACCTAACTTAACTGGCACTGAATTTAACCTAACTGGCACCTAATCTAACTTAACCTGACTGGCACCTAATCTAACTTAACCTGAGTGGCACCTAACCTAACCTTCATTATAACGTCAAAGCTACAGCGACACTCTTACTATATACAGTAGCGTAATAATTGTATGGAGACATGTGATAAACGTCTCTGATTGGCTAGTTTGTGTCATACTCACTACTACTACTACTACTATTAATACTACTACTCACTACTACTATACTTTTTTTTTTTTTTTTTTTTTTTTTTAACGTGGCCTCCAGCCTCCCCCAATAGCCACACCTTCGCCACCATTTATTTACCTTAATATTAAATATCCTAATACCACGACTACCACACCATTACCATACATATCACCACCACAACAACTACAATCATGATACCTATACAACCATACCTCACTAACACAATTAACATCACACCACACCCCTGAACCACCATTACTACCACATCAACACCCACACCCCCCCCCCCAACAACTACTACCATCATCACACTTCCATTAACACCAAAGGCCACATGACACTATTTGCTCACTGTCAGGTTGTCGTCGTCAGCCCTACGTCAGCTCCAGGTGCAGATAACACTTTAGATTAACTAGAACTCTCCTTAGGTAGTCTTGGCTGGTAAGATATGGCCTCATGGTTTAGGCGGCGCACTATTGCCACCGTGTTCTCCACTCCTGAACATGGCCGGGCAGATTACCTTCCATGTCCCCCTATTGGTTAAAGGAGCAAGCTTCTCGAACGACTATTGGTTAAGAATGCAAGCAACTCAAGCGCCTATTGGTTGAGAATGCAAGCACAAGCGTCTATTGGATGTGAGAGCAAACACCTTGAACGTCTATTGAATGTGAGAACAAGCACCTCGAACGCCTATTGGTTGAGAATGCAAGCAGCTCGAGCGCCTATTGGCTGATAATACAAGCTACTCGAACGACTATTGGATGCTAGAGCAAGCAGCCTTGAACGCCTACTGGTTAGTGTGCAAAACACCTCGACTCTTATTGGAAGAGAATGAAGATTACACGTTGGTGGAGAATACAAACATTGGTTCACTGGTCCATTGGTCCATAGGTTCAGAGGTTCAGTGGTTCACTGGTCCATAGGTTCAGTGGTCCATAGGTTCACTGGTCCATAGATTCAGTAGTCCATTGGTTCAGTGGTCCATAGGTTCAGTTGTCCATCGGTCCATAGGTTCACTGATCCATAGGTTCAGTGGTCCATTGGTTCAGTGGTCCATAGGTTCAGTGGTCTGAAAACTTACTGATAAGACGCAAATAATTTCAGTTATCTATATCAACCTTTCCTGTACTAAGCTCTCTTGCGTCACCAAACTAAGCTCTTGCGTCACCCACCAAAGCTCTTGAGTCATTAAAAGTTAGTAATGTACTCGTACTAAAAAGTCATATCGTTTGTCATCGCACATGATTAACTATATCGTACATGAGGACTTAGGTTATCGTACATGAGGACTTAGGTTATCGTACAAGAGGACTTAAGTTATCGTACATGAGGGTTTTAAGTTATCGTACATGAGGATTTAAGTTATCGTACATGAGGACTTAGGTTATCGTACATGCGGGTTTTAAGTTATCGTACAAGAGGACTTAAGTTATCGTACATGAGGATTTAAGTTATCGTACATGAGGGTTTACGTTATCGTACATAAGGTCTTAGGCTATCGTGTTATTATACCGCACATGAATCTGACTTCCTCCACCGTATATCCACAATGATTTACCGTACAAGAGGGATTTAGTTGTCATCAATGGAGTGTCCAGTGACCGTAATAAAGAAGCATGTCTCCCCAGGGCACCATCAATAGCACCAACAGCTGACCCTAGACACATCAACTTTTAAAACAAAAGTTGAGAGCTTACCTGCTGGAGTCATTCCCCGCAGCGACACACACTAACACAGATTTTTATCATTTAAACCTAAACCTAAACCCAACCTAACCAAAAAAAAAAAAAAAACCACTATCGACATCACATAAATACACCACACAAGCAACAGTTGACGAGAAAATATGAAAACCTATATAATCCCATCAATTTGTACTTTATTCCAGGCACACTCAAACGCACTTACAACTCGTGGTGTTTAACGTGCACATAGAGAGGAGATATTGCTTTAAACATTACATATTGCTACGTAATGTAAAAAGTGACCTATTGCATTAGGACAAACCTTTAATACCCCCTAAGCTATGTGGAATTTTGTCACACACCTGTTGTTGTCATATGCTGAATTGGTCGGTTGTATTCCGTTGGTTTAATTTACGTTTTCTTTAGTAACAATAATGGGGGGTTATTCTGAATTATATTAACAATTTAGTAGTAGTGCTCGTAGTAGTGGTAGTAGTTGTTGTTGTAGTACTTATTGTAGTAGCACTTGTTGATGTTGTAGAAGTAGACGTAGTTATAGGGGAGGTTGGAGGCCACGTTTTGACATTTAAAGAAAGTTGTAGTAGTAGAATTAGTAGTAGGAAGAGGAGGAAGAGTAGTCGAAACAGTAGTAGTAGTAGTAATCGAAGCAGCAGCAGTAGTAGTAATCGAAGTAGTATCTAGTAAAAATAGTTGTAATAATAGTTACTAAAGGGCACAGCAGTAGTGGACTGTACACAACACACACTACACTACACTACACTGTATATGTGTCCCAGAGGTGTGTTGGGTTAAATAGATCAAAGTGGGAGCGTTATCTTGTGGGGGGGGGGGGGGTGGTTCAAGTGTGTGTGAAGTGATAACGGAGATAAGGCGAATCTTGATTATTGCGATACTGTACTGTCTATCTGTCTAAGTCTCACTGTCTCTTTTTGTCTGTCTAGGTCTTACTGTCTTGTACTGTGCCTCTCTTCCTCTGTCTGTCTGCCTGTCTAGGTTTTACTGTCTTGTACTGTACCTTTCTTTTTCTGTCTGTCTGTCTGTCTAGGTCTTACTGTCCTGTACTGTGCCTCTCTTCCTCTGTCTGTCTGTCTGTCTGTCTGTCTAGGTCTTACTGTCTTGTACTGTGCCTCTCTTCCTCTGTCTGTCTGCCTGTCTAGGTTTTACTGTCTTGTACTGTACCTTTCTTTTTCTGTCTGTCTGTCTGTCTAGGTCTTACTGTCCTGTACTGTGCCTCTATTCCTCTGTCTGTCTGTCTGTCTGTGTGTCTAGGTCTTACTGTCTTGTACTGTGCCTCTATTCCTCTGTCTGTCTGTCTGTCTGTGTGTCTAGGTCTTACTGTCTTGAACTGTGCCTCTCTTTCTCTGTCTGTCTGTCTATGTCTTGGTCCAACAGTCACTAAATTCTAATATTTTTTTCCATTATTTGTTTCTCTATTCTGTTATATTTTTACTGTTTATCCCCATTAAACAGCAAGTATCAATCAGGTTTAGAACACGTCTCTTTTCCCCCACCTAAAACAGAACTGGTATTAAACAGGACTGAAATATGTATGGTTGTTATCAGCTGTTGAACGAGAGCACTTTTACCGGGACCTCTTAAAGTGGGTTGTTGTTGTTGTTGGTGTGTGTGTGTGTGTGTGTGTGTGCTGGATTAACAAAATGAGGGTACACACACACACACACGAACAACAACCCACTTTAAGAAGCCCGAGAATATCTTCAGGTTGATAACAAACGGCAAACACTCACGCGAATTACACAGAGAATGAGTCCGACCCTCCAGACGAGCCCTGACCAACTGACAGACACGGGCGTCAAACATGCAAAGATCAAGGCAGAATGATTATATACTTTAACCTGTTCCTCCGTACGTGTGTTAGACCGTAGTGGTACTGAACAAAGATATGTTGATCGATTTTTTTACGGTGTATTGTTCATTAATCACAAGCACCAGGGGGAAATGTTCGTTCAAATATTTCACTAAAATGTTCACTGTTCACAAGTTATTGGGAAATGTTCTTTAGTTTATATATATACTTACAAGTAACTCGGAAAAGTTCTTCAACATTAACAGTAATACAGTATGTTCATTAAACACAAGATATATACAAGGAAATGTTCTTCAAATTCTACACTAAAATGTTCACTAACTACAAGATCACCGGATACTACATATACATGTATTTATGTGTGTGTGTCAGGCTAAATAGACATATTTTAATTATCTACACCCAAACACAGGTGTACGTGGGGGGGGGGGGGGAACACCTGTGACAGATAACCTCTGCTTCAACAGGTGTTTCGTTGCGTTCCTCTACTCACGTGCTAATAGCCAGCTAACTTCCACAAACTTGTCACCGTCAGGTCACACTACAAGCTCGATGGTGATAGCTAGGGTCATACTACGGGTACTGACTCACACTACAAGCTCGATGGTGATAGCTAGGGTCATACTACAGGTACTGACTCACACTACAAGCTCGATGGCGATAGCTAGGGTCATACTACAGGTACTGACTCACACTACAAGCTCGTTGTTAAAAATACCTGTAATTAGGTTATAATAATAATTTAGTGTTTATTTACAGCGTGAAAACTAATCGACTAAGTATAAAATAAAAATAAAAACATACTGAAGAGTCTTGTCACTTAATGTTTATTTTCCATAAGATATGATTGATTTGTCAAACGTAAATAAATAACTTTCTCCTCACGCTAACACGACACCACTGTTTACCTCCTAAGCCCCGCCCACTCCCAGGTTAGCGTCCTTAGCAACCATTACAATTTGCGTACTATGATTGGCTGTTCGTTGCTAGGTGAGTCATGATTGGCCGGCGGTTGCTATATGACTCATGATTGGCTGTAAGTTGCCATGTGACTCAGGTGGATTCACGGCAAAAATCTTCTTTGTTGGTGATCTGAATATTCATTACGTCAGGTTATGTTAGGTTTAAGGTAGTTAAGCTTAAGGTGAAATAAGCTGGGATGAAGCTACAGGACTACGTGTGGACAAAGGCTACAAGACTACGTGAGGACAAAAGCTACAAGACTACGTGAGGACAAAGGCTACCTGGGGACCAACAGGTGCAGCTGGACCCTACTACCTGTGTGAGGATTTACTCCCGAGGGCTCCTTACAAGGTCATTTGGGACCCCGAGAGATTACCACCCCCCTCCCCCCCCCCCAACTACCTATTCTCCCTACCTACTTACCTCTCCCCCAACTACCTATTCTCCCTATCTACCCTCCATCCCTACCGCCTCTCCCTTATCTACTTACCTCCCTACCTATCTCCATCCCTATCTACCTACCCCACCATTTTTCCTTCCCTCCCTTCCATCATACCTACACCACTCCTCTTTTAACCCTTCTTTATCTACCTTTCCCTCCCTCCCTCCCACCTCCCCTCCCTCTCCTCACACACACCACCTACCTTGCCTGGCTATACCTTACTCTTTCCACCAAAGCTAGAAGAAAACGCTCCACACACACTCTCTTTCCCCCCTGTTACACCACCACTCATCCCCCTTACTGTAGGCTTCCCTCACCAAAAGCTTAAAGTTGGAATAATTAGTCTCCCTTACAGCTCTCGATTCTCACCCTGAAGACGTTCCCTCCCTCAGGCTATTGACAAGAGCCGGGTCTTCTCCCTTACTCTCAGTATAAGTGGAGTAAGGATATTTATATCTGTTTATGTAGAGAATTGTCTATATTCTACATGACGATTCCATATTTATTGTATAGTTGTCATGATGATAATAATAATAAATAATAACAACAGTAATAACTAACACTAACAATAATAATAATAAAAACTGTAACTGTAATTATTATCTTCATTTAAAACTTAATATAACGTCAACAATAACAAAGGCTCTCTTCAGTTTTTTTCCTTAGTCATGAAAAAAAAAGCTCATATTAATCAGATACACAGAAGGTCAGGTCCCACAGTATTACTGAATGGTCCCACAGAATAGATTAAACCACGATAAATAAAACAGTGTCTTAAAACACACACAAAAACACTCAAATAATTATCTTAATAAAAAACGAACACCGGATCTTAAATCGAAAAAAATACCGTAAAAACACTAAATTTACGTAAAAACACATTCAAACACGTACAGTATGCACAATGGATCAAGGTTAACACGTAAATTATGAAACAAAATAATTATATATGAAATTTGCAAGAAAAACATTTTAAAATCTCACAATAGAGAATAAAATCCCCTGGTGACATTTTGAACTATCTGGCATCAATCTACTGAAGGGTCATAATACTTTCAATTTTTACTTATATTTTATACATACAGACATTACATAACATTATTTTTGTTTTTTGAGAATTCTAACATAATCTACAGTGAAAAAAACAACTTCCACGTATAGTAAATAACACGTACATAACTAACACATAGATGCCAGACGTCGCTATATATCGAGGGGATTACAGCAGCCAATGGTCCGTGGCTCGCTATCCCACAAGTCAACGGTAAAACGTCAATTATTCGCTATATAAAAAACTCAGCCAATTTAATCCCAGAATGTAAACAATGTGGAATATAACAACAGATTCTCTATTATATGTTAAAATGAAAAGAAAAACAAAATGCAGACATATCACCAATTCAATGACAATAGCCTACACGACACAACAGGATTCATATTTATTGCATGTATTACTCCAGCCTTCAGGATCAATTCAATCATTTAGTATTATATCAAGTTATTATAATGTATAAGAGAAATGTATGTGACTCATACTGGATATCACTTACATAATGGATTACATACTGAACATTTGAATCCGGGACCAACGAACTCACACACTGCCATAACTCGCTCTCCCGGTAATTGATTCTATTTTGGGATTTAATTCTTCATTCTTACGTCTTGACTTACGAGGAATATTACAACATTTTAATGACAACATGAAATTTAGTCACCCTGTTTATTTCACCTGATGTACTAACACCCTACCTGGTTAAAGGTAGGTTAGCTGTAGGTGTTTAGTCACCAGGTGGTACTAACACCCTACCTGGTTAAAGGTAGGTTAGCTGCAGGTGTTTAGTCACCAGGTGAAATAAGTTGGGGGTGCCTAATCTTCAGGTGATCTACAATAGTCATTTGATGGAGGAAGAAAGATGGCGTCGCCCTGTCATCACTCCTAACAGGGACCAGGTGTATAGACAGGCCCGTTCTTTAGGGGGGGGGGGGGGGTGAACAGGAGCGACCGCCAAGGGCCCCGCGGGGCCCAGCACTAGACCCAGTGATCTCGGACACATTACCTGTTGACTGGTTAATCTGACCTCACGGCTTACGCCACCATCACAACCGTGACCTTACCATCCATAGCGACAGTCCCATGGGGGTTGGTTCCTCTTACCGCATAATCTGACTCCATAATCCATTGCACTCATAAGAACATAAGAAAATAAGGAGTCTGCAATAGGCCGGTTGGCCTGTGCATGGCAGCTACTGTCGAGAGTTACTACCACTCTCTTTCATCCATTAATCTATCTAGCCTCCTTTTGAAACTTTCCAGCCTTCCAGCACTTACTACAAAGTTGCTAAGCTTGTTCCACTCGTCCACCACACTATTTGTGAACCAGTTCCTTCCTATCTCCCTCCTAAACCTAAACTTATCCAACTTAAATCCGTTGCTCCGAGTCCTATCCTGCTCGGATATTATAAGAACTTTATCTATATCCCCTTTATTGATTCCTTTCATCCACTTAAATACTTCTATCATATCTCCCCGCACTCTTCGTCTTTCTAGGGAATGCAAGTTTAGTTTCTTTAACCTATCCTGATATGGAAGGTTTCTAAGCCCCGGAATAATTTTCGTCATTCTTCGCTGCACCGAATCCAGTGAATTGATATCCATTCTATAATAAGGGCACCAGAACTGAACCGCATAATCGAGGTGCGGCCTGACTAGCGCAAGATATAGTTGCAATAAGACCTCTGCACTCTTATTACTTACACTTCTAGATATAAAACCTAATACTGTGTTTGCCTTATTTCGAACATTAACGCACTGTTTTCTAGGCCGTAGGTCCGGGCTTACAAGTACCCCTAAGTCTCTTTCACAAGTCGACTTCTCTAGGTTGATGTTGTTAAGGCTGTATACACTGACAGTATTTGTTCTTCCAATATTAAGCACTCCACTCCACACCAGGGTCAGTAACCAGTGAGATCAGGTTGTGTCCTGTCCTGTGAGCTGTGACTCCTGCCTTATGAGTTTTGTGGATATACTTTTTTTGGTGTAAGAAACATGGTAAGCAGAGACACACACACACAAACAGGCTGAGTTGCCCCGGGCCCCGCACCCTCCTAGGGACGCCCCTGTGTAAAGAGCTCTCAACCCCGCCCCGATAATAATAATAAATAATAATAAAAATAATAATAACAGGAACGTATAAGCAATGGTGACTAAAACTACCACCACCACCCACTCATCAAAGAGAATTGACAACGGGTGAAGTAGCAGCTGTGGCCACGATCACCCCCCCCCCCTTAACCCCTGACCACAATGGTAAGGGGAGGTGGTCAGGTGATCGGTGTGGAAGGGGGGGGGGGGGGGGGGGACACACCCAGGAGTTACCAAGTCTCCTCCCTCCACGATCCGTCAACGACCGCCATTATTATCGCTTACCTCAGTGAACAAAAACATTACCTACCCTATTTCTGTCACTTCCTATCTCACGTCTCTCACTTCCTACCCTATTTCTGTCACTTCCTATCTCACGTCTCTCACTTCCTATCTCACGTTTCTCACTTCCTACCCTATTTCTGTCACTTCCTATCTCACGTTTCTCACTTCCTATCTCACGTCTCTCACTTCCTACCCTATTTCTCTCACTTCTTTACTTTCTAGTCGCCATTTCTTCATTCTCATACCTATTGAGTTTCTAACCAAACCTACCTGTACTTGTATTTATTACCTGAGACACTGTAATCAATTAGTACAGGTGAGTCACAACACACCCCCCTCAACACACCTGCCACACTAAATCCCCCTTTTTTCCTCTGGTCTTCTGCAACACCTCAACATTTACCCTAAAATCTTAATAAATACAATTGCAAGACTTTCTCCTTTACGTACAGGTTACCGAAGAATATAATTTCCCTGGGCTGATTAGTTCCCCCTTGTTTAATCTAACTCATTCCACCTGCTGCCATAGTAATTAACATTTTCATTACCTGAGCGATAGTTTCTTTTTTCGCTACTTCTCTTCGCGTATCTCTTGCTTACACCTGAATTCAATGTAAACGCCGGGAAATGCTAGCTAGATAGTTACTGGGAATAATAAATGACCTTTGGTCCATTTGCTAAAGTAGGAATCTAATTCATGAGAGAGTGGTTAGGTTAGGTTTTCTTCGTCACAATATCGTGCATGGTTACGGAACTATTCACTGGACGATGTAAGCACTAGCATACCGATTCGTCGTTTAAGGTCAACACGGTAAAAAAAAAAACGCTCGTCCGGTTAGTCTGTCACGTTCCTAGACCAGTTTTTTTTTATCTTGTGGTGGCCCTGTTAGAAAAATGCTGCAATACGTGTCCTAGAAAAACATATCTGGTCAAATTCGTCACATAAAAATGGGGATAATCATAAAAAAAAGACTTGATATGGACAGTTTTTAAATATTGTGGTGACCTTGTCTGACTGTAGCCTACGTGAGCAAACTGTCTGTCTGCCTCACACACACCCACACGACGTCAGACCATTTCCATGACGTCACAAAAGGCGCTTGACGTCAACAACACCCCCATGACGTCACAGAGGGCGCGCGTTCAACAAGCGACGGACACAATGGTGAGGAAAATCATTACCAGTTTAACAATTCCATAAAAATATCTTGCAACGGAAAAAACCCACTGGTAATAAATGTTTAATTACTTCATTGTGTGTGACATGATGAAGTTTGGAGAGCTTTGAGTTAATATGTGCCAACCTACTCTAATATTTTGTTACTGATACAAATAAAACTCACACTCTTTACTTTCGAAATAAAAATACCGATATACCTCGTCAATTTCTTTATAACAAAATCATTATTGCCTTCATTCTTTAGTAAAACAAATAATTAGGCTTGTTAATTGTCCTATGTTTTATTTTATTAAGCTAGGTGAGGAGGAGAGGGGGAGGGGAGAATCTTCATGTGATACCTGAGTAAGTAAACAACATATGTATATAATGTAGGAACCTTGAGACAATGTGTGAGTAGAGAGGACAATATGTAGTGACGATGTTGCTCCAGTCCCAGCTAGCTATGACCGAGCTCCCCCCCTCACCTCACCTTGTCTCATCGAAATACAAACACACACACACACACACAAGCACACATATCTACGGAAATACAAACACGCTCTCTCATACATACGGTATATATATAAATACTCTTTCAAAATCACATACTGTTTTTTCTCTCTCTCTCTCTCTCTCTCTCTCATCACGGACAAAATTCAATGAAAGTATAAACGGGTCTCGGGTCCTGTTGACGGATATTAGTCTACCTGAGTGGGATGGGGTGGTGGATGAGATGAGGGATGAGAGGGATGGAGTGATGGATGAGAGGGATGGAGTGATGGATGAGAGGGATGATACGATGGATGAGAGGGATGGGGTGGTGGATGAGAGGGATGGAGTGATGGATGAGAGGGATGGGGTGGTGGCTGAGTGGGATGAGACGATGGATGAGATATGAGACGGATGAAGTAATAGATGAAAGGGAATTACAACACCAGTAACGTATTTCGCCATTTGTGATATAAAATTCCCACCTTTGACTATAAATCACAGTCAATCACCTTTTAATTAACTACCTATCACCTTTATGTACAAGTCTTACCTGGGATTTACCTGCAGGTAGGGGGGGGGGTGGAAGAGCACTGGAATCACCCAAAGGCAGAGGCTGGATGGGGGTGGGGAGAGAGGGAAAGCTCAAACGCGGTATTTGCCTTCACGATTCCTCAATGATTTGCCTCGCTTAGAAGAGTTCGTTTTGCCGGGGACTTTTACCTAGACATGATACTTAAGATTCTCTCCTACCTCTCCCTTCCCCCCCCCCTTACCCCTCCCTTTCCCCCCTACCCCTCTCTCTCCCCCACTCTCTCAGACACACTGCCTGTGACCTTAAACATGTTCACTATGGCAATAAATCAGAGAAAAGTTAGGATGGCTTACAAGTTTTAATTTAAAGTAGATGAACGAGGGTGAACTGTCTCTCGGGTTATTTACGGCCCTTTACAGCATATTGGGGCGGGAGGTTACTACTATGGTGGTTATGGTGTTGGTTGTTATGGTGCGGGAGGTTGTGGTGTTGTTGGTTATGGTGTTAGTGGTTGTGGTGCGGAAGGTTGTGGTGTTGGTGGTTATGGTGCGGAAGGTTGTGGTGTTGGTGGTTATGGTGCGGAAGGTTGTGGTGTTGGTGGTTGTGGTGTTGGTGGTTATGGTGCGGAAGGTTGTGGTGTTGGTGGTTATGGTGCGGAAGGTTGTGGTGTTGATGGTTGTGGTACAGTAGGTTATGTTGCTGGAGGTTGTAGTGTTAGAAGCTAATACTACTACTACTACTACTACTACTATCATTTTTCTTAACTAATTACAAACACTAAAATCAAGTCCACGATGATGTTGCCATTACACAGAGAGACTGACTACCTGTGTTTAGTTAAGGTAGAGTCTCAGTGTTAATTTTGTCCCCTAACTAGTGCTAAGTGAACGTATCTGGTTAAGGTAATATCCGTATAGTTTTGTCCTATAAATGTAATTCGGATAAGAGACAGAGTGTAATTTAGATACCATTTTCGCGAGTTAATCGGATATATTCACCCATCGCGCGAAATCTGAAAATCTCAACACTCGTATTATTCCTGCGAGCGAACATGTCCAGCCAATATTTCTACTGACGAAGGGCACTAAGACCTCAACCATTACCCGGGTCACAGGAGGATACGCCCCCCCCCCCCCCCACCTCTCCCTGCCCACTCTTTACCTCCCCTCTCCTCCCCACTCTTTACCTCTCCTCTTTGAGAAGCTTGATGAAAGGACGGTGTGGAGACTCAACCAAGACGCTCAGACTCATCATGTAAAACACACACACACAGTCAAGTCAATAAAATGGAAAGGAGAGACAGAGAGGAATGGAGGAGTTGAGAGGGAAGGAGGGAAAGGAAGAAAGGAAGGAAGAAAGGAAGGAAGGAACGAACAAACATACAAGGAAGCAGAAATGCATAACATATGAGGGGGAGAGGAACAAAGGGAGGAACAGAAAGAGGGAAGAAGACAAGGGGCAGGGAAGGAAGGGGGGGGGAGATAAGGAAGACAATAGGGAAGGAGGGAGGAAATGAAGGAGGAAGAGGGAGGGAATGAGGATTGAAGGAATACAGACAGACGAAGAAAGGGATGGAGGAAAGAAGAGAAATGGTGAAGAAAGAAGGGGAGGATGGGGGAAGGAAAGAGAAGGAGAATAGGGGAGGGGAGTAGATGAAGGGGAAGTAGGGAGGGGGAGGAAGATGAGAGAAGGAATGCCACGTAAAGACAGACAGACAGACAGACAGACAGTTACCGTAGTGCATCGGTTCTCTTGCCCCGTCGAAGGAATTGTTTTCGTATGCAAATGAGGGGCCGAATCCTTGCTATCATTACCTATAGGTGTACATCGTGATGCCGCTCGCTAACACCACTGCTGCTCGCTAACACCGCTGCTGCACCGCTAACACCGCTGCTGCTCGCTAACACCACCGTCAGAGTGAGCGTTACAGTGCGAGTATTTGTGAGTTTAAAGCATTATTTACGTGTTATAATCTGAGTGTTAACCTTGATTTGTTGTGATCTGAGTGTTCGTGAGTCACTGTAGTCTGAGTGGTTGTGAGTCTAATGATCCTCTAGGTGTTACAATCTGAGTGTTATCAAATTATCCATCTTATATGTAATTAAAAATGATGAGTTAACAGTTGACGTTCATATATATGCCAACGTCCCTGTCACACACACACTCAGACCTTGGTGGTGTGGTTGGTAATGTTAGGTACAGAGGGAGCTAATTCAGTGTACTTATTTCCCTATTAACCTTGATTTGTTGGGTAAGAGTGACACAGCAATGACGTTTTTGTTTGTTGTTCTGTAATGTTTAAGGAAAGTGAAAACAAAAACACGTTTCTCTTTTGTCTATAGTCAAGATTAGAGTGTTTTTGTTACGTCATATTTTAGAGTTACAACAACAACAATCTTCTGTTTTTGTTTTATGTATATTTTGTTTGTATATATTACTATGTGTAGAAGATGCATATACATACATTAAAAAATCCCTCAAGAAATCCCTAACCTAACATAACCAAATCTAACTTCCAAAAATAAGTCGAGAGGGAGAGTTACACAATGACTTGGAGGTACAGCAACATACTTTTGGAGGTACAGCAACATACTTTTGAAGGTACAACAACATACTTTTGGAGGTACAGCAACATACTTTTGAAGGTACAGCAACATACTTTTGGAGGTACAGCAACATACTTTTGGAGGTACAGCAACATACTTTTGGAGGTACAGCAACATACTTTTAAAGATACATTTACAAAGTATAATGTGTACTATAGGAGACGTGATAGTTGTTGTGGTCGCTCATGTGTTATCTGTCAGTACACAGCCTCCGATAACACCATCAGTGAGACATATCTTCAAGAGATATATATATACCATAGTGACGATGATAAGCCTGTGTGTGTGTGAGAGTGCCTCGATCTTCTCCCCCATACTAAGTCCGCCACGCCTACCAGTATAAGAGACACGCCAACCACTCAAAAGACTTCAACCCTGTTTAAATTTCATCATTCTTTCTATACCGTAAAAGAGATGAAAGTTATGTTCATCATTTTTTTTTAACGAATAAATAGTTGAAACAGAGATCAGACGAGTCCCCGTTAAATCTATTCATTACATTTTGCGGTTCGATGGAAATTCAATTTGATTCGAATACTCCTCTCTCTCTCATACTACTCTCTCCCACATCCCCAATACTGCTCTCTCCCTCACCCCCAACACTGCTCCGCCTCTCTCCCTCCCTCACCCCCAACACTGCTCCGCCCCTCTCCCTCCCTCACCCCCAACACTGCTCCGCCTCTCTCCCTCCCTCACCCCCAACACTGCTCCGCCTCTCTCCCTCCCTCACCTCCAACACTGCTCCGCCTCTCTCCCTCCCTCACCTCCAACACTGCTCCGCCTCTCTCCCTCCCTCACCTCCAACACTGCTCCGCCTCTCTCCCTCCCTCACCTCCAACACTGCTCCGCCTCTCTCCCGCCCTCACCTCCAACACTCCTCCGCCTCTCTCCCTCCCTCACCTCCAACACTGCTCCGCCTCTCTCCCTCCCTCACCCACGATACTGCTCCGCCTCTCTCCCTCCCTCACCTCCAACACTGCTTCACCTCTCTCCCTCCCTCACCCCCAACACTGCTCCGCCTCTCTCCCTCCATCACCTCCAACACTGCTCCGTACACCCTCCTTCCCTCACACTGCTCCCTACACCCCCCCCCCCCACCACATCAAGGAACACACTCAGTAACAGCCACTGAACTATGAACAACTATGAGAGATGACCACCGCGCCATTGAACATCCAGGGTGTAATTAGCTCAAACGACCTCGTGTTTACCTCTAAGTGACCTGAATCACTTGGATACCAAACAATAGTGCCAGAGGTGTCCGTAAATATAAATTGCTGTTGGTTAGGTTAGGGTCAAGTTAGCGTGGTTACTCTTCGGTTATAAGAATGTGGGGTGCCTAATCTTCAGGTGATCCGAGAAAATATGTTTAAGGCTGTATTAATAATGTAACCAAACATAGGCACGTACATCTAACACAGCCAAGCACACATACACCCAATGATGAAAACAGTACATATTCAACCATGGTCTCTGCAGGCTAAACACTACAACCTAACCTAAACACCCTAACGCTAACCTAACCACCCTAACACTAACCTAACCACCCTAACACTAACCCAACCACCCTAACACTAACCCAACCACCCTAACACTAACCTAACCACCCTAACGCTAACCTAACCACCCTAACACTAACCTAACCACCCTAACACTAACCCAACCACCCTAACACTAACCCAACCACCCTAACACTAACCTAACCACCCTAACACTAACCACCCTAACACTAACCTAACCACCCTAACACTAACCCAACCACCCTAACACTAACCTAACCACCCTAACACTAACCTAACCACCCTAACACTAACCTAACCACCCTAACACTAACCCAACCACCCTAACACTAACCTAACCACCCTAACACTAACCCAACCACCCTAACACTAACCTAACCACCCTAACACTAACCCAACCACCCTAACACTAACCTAACCACCCTAACACTAACCTAACCACCCTAACACTAACCTAACCACCCTAACACTAACCTAACCACCCAAACACTAACCCAACCACCCTAACACTAACCTAACCACCCAAACACTAACCTAATCCACCCTAGCACTAACCTAACCTAACCACCCTAACACTAACCACTTTATATCTGGAAGACCATAATATTTACACGTTACTCAAAAGATTTCATCCATTACGTTCCTATGTGATGTGTTTTGTTATTATGAAGGTCAAGTTTGATTATATACTCGACTACTGTTCCTCACTCACTGAAGCAACACCTCGAGAAGTACCCAGGAATATTAAGTTTCCTGTGAAAGTAACCTCAACCGGATTAAAAAAATGATAACATTAATCAAGTTATCTTCCTTTTGTACTCTTTCATGTTATCTATCTCCTCTCTTCTATTCTCCTGTTTCAAATTATCCTTCTCTCCTCTTTCCCCCAATAAGTCACCATTTCCGAGTTATCCGTCATTCCTACTCTCTATTTAGCGAGGCTAGCTATAGCAGCCACCAGCCCCCCCCCCCCCTCCGTCTCTCCACAGTAATTTACAATCTGTCAGTCACCTCACAGCTAGGCATCGCCCTCACCGACCCCGTCAATGTAGGTCAATAATCCCTATTGGCGTGTGTGTGTGTCCCAAACTATCAACATGACGATAGTGTTGCTATTGGCGTGTGTGTGTGTTCCTAACTATCAACCTGACGATAGTGTTGCTATTGGCGTGTGTGTGTCCCTAACTATCAACCTGACGATAGTGTTGCTATTGGCGTGTGTGTGTGTCCCTAACTATCAACCTGACGACAATGTTGCTATTGGCGTGTGTGTGTCCTAAACTATCAACATGACGATAGTGTTGCTATTGGCGTGTGTGTGTCCCAAACTATCAACATGACGATAGTGTTGCTATTGGCGTGTGTGTGTCCCAAACTATCAACATGACGATAGTGTTGCTATTGGCGTGTGTGTGTCCCAAACTATCAACCTGACGATAGTGTTGCTATTGGCGTGTGTGTGTCCCTAACTATCAACATGACGATAGTGTTGCTATTGGCGTGTGTGTGTATCCCAAACTATCAACATGACGACAGTGTTGCTATTGGCGTGTGTGTTGATAAATATACCGAGGGAGACCCTGCTGGGGGGGGGGGGGTCACAGTGGCCCCAATCATTTCAAAAGGTTTAAGCTTTACCGTATATGCATTAAGCCTAAGTTCCAATATGCAGATATGGATAATCAATCGGTGGCGGCCAATACCATGTGGAGAATTTACAATTAAGAGAGAATTCCAAACCAAGGCCTCGGTGTGCACGACAAATTTACTGTACTTTATGGCGCCATTAATACACTTTCACTGATTATTTGTTACGTTTTAATGAAGCACACGGGGCGAACTGATGGTGAGTGTGCACTGCCAGTTTTTAATTCAAAGGTTGGGAGGAGGGGGAGGAGAAGGAGAGGATAGCCAAATGCAAGCGAATTTAATTAAACACGACCGAATCAATTAAGGTTTTCGGTAAGATGAGGTTAACTGGTCCGAACCGTCGGGGGGAAATTGGCAACACAGTGAAGAGAATACGGTATTAGCCAATCAAGACAGCTGCTCTTAAACACAGACTGTCCTCAGGGGGATAAACCATGGAGTCGGGCAGAACTTAAGGAATAAATAATCACCATAGGGCGGGGGGGGGGGGGGGGGTGGGGATACGCTTATTTCACTTGATCTAACCTCACCTAACAACTATTCCCTCAGGAGAACTATTCTGCCTTCCCTTACTCTAGTTCTCAGAGACAGATTTTATGTTCATTGATTTCGGCAGTAGAGTATCAGAAGCAGCGGCACCCCCCCCCCCCCCAATGGCACTCTGGGGAGGGGGGGTGCCACGGTGCCTTCGGGAAATTGACAATTACAGCTTTTCAGCTCAGTAACGACACAAGTTTCCTTTCTAAATTTGAGGGTTAGGACCGCCTAGCAGTGGTAGTTTGCATAGACACTTGATAGCATGGGGGGGGGGGTGAAAGATAGTTCTGGGGGGTAAGTTCTCAGACAATGAATGCAACAATATTAATTAAAATCTACAGCTCAATAAACACTATTACTTTGTGCTCATCGTTGCTGTGTATATATATTTGCACTTTTATAGTATTGTATTTCTAGTCACTTTAATATTAAGTACAGTATCACCTGAAGAATATCCACCCCAGCTTATTTCACCTGAATATCCACCCCAGCTTATTTCACCTTAAGATTAACCACCCTAACATTAACCTAACCTCACCCCCCATGTAGCGTTAAGTTGGTTTAGCCTCAGGTGAAATAAGCTGGGGTGGATATTCTTGAGGTGATCCAGTGTATCTAATGTTGTTGTGGTTGTTTACGCTTTAGTGGTTGTCATGGTTACCGTACTATCAACATCTTACAATACATACTCCCAACAGTCCCCCTCACGGCAGTTGCTCGAGGCTGACCTTAATCCAGGGGTCGAGTCTTACCTTACCTACATTTACACCTGATATTACGTAGTGAGCGTCGACACTGGCGGGCAGCCCCTTAACGTCAAACACTGATGATATAAAGGTCAAAACTGTCAGATTTAACTGCCTGACTCTTAATCTTAACAGTTTCTCTTTGGCAATTAAACATAAACGAAGTAAAATAAGATAAACAGTTTGACCCAGAGGTAAGGCATGATGGAGGGAGGCACAGGACTTAAGCTCTTATAGGGAAGTTAACTGATGTGGTGTATATAATCCCTGTTCACCTTTTACACCTAGTACCTAAGTCACCTCCTGTGTAGTACTAAAAATACTCAGTAACATTCAGTACCACAATATCCTACCCACTGGGAACTGTTAAACACACCCTTTGTGACCTCTGTAAAAATAAAAGGACCCCCCCCCCCCCGAAGATTAACCACCCTAACGATAATCTAACCCCCAGCTTAATTCCTCTAGAGATTAGTAAACCCTAATGCTAACCTAACCTAACCACCTGGGACGGAGATTCTTCAAGTGGTCCTGAAATATTCTTAATGTATAGAGGTTAATAATTCAAGTTATTTTTTTATGGAAGTAACACACACACACACACACACACACAATTTAAGGATGGGCGTGTGAGAGAGAACTGGTGTGACGAGGGCGTGTGGAAGGGGGACGATGATTGCTACAGTCAAGTGTGATGATCTCAACAAATAAAGGCCTGTCCTGTCTCGGGGTTTACTGCTAACAATAACACATCAACACAAGACAGAGAAACACTCGGAAGAAACTAATGTTGCAATGGGTTAAATATTTATGTCACTAATTAAGGTTCACGTGAGGACCAGAGTTTATTTTACCTGGATGATTAAGAACCTCAGTTTATTTCATCTTATGGTTAAATATCCTAACACAACCTGTGGGTATTAGGTTAGGTTAACGTGCTTAACCATCCCGGTAAAATAAACTGGGGTTCTTAATCTTCACGTGTTGTATAATATGTGAGTACAAAACAAAAGTCCTGGTGTCGTACAGTGGAGTCCGTGTGTGTGTGTGTGTGTGTGTGTGTGTGTTTTGACCCTCCATCACCTGAGTCTGTGTGTGTGTGTGTGTGTGTGTGTGTTTTGACCCTCCATCACCTGAGTCTGTGTGTAGCTTGGGTTATATAGGAGAGGAAAAGTCTTTGTTGTTGTTGTTGCTTGAATGAAATAAAAGAAGTAAGAAGAAGGGAATTTAAGGCCCCCTCAGAACAATACTCGCTTAAGAGAATCAAAGTAGCATTTTTTTTTTTACAAGAACAACAAAGACATCAGTCGAGAGGAATATTTTGTGTTGGTAAAAAAAAAATAAATAAAAAAAAGCGATGTAAGAATATAACTGACACGTGAGGTAATTTTCTAATATTTCTCACAAAGTTAAAATAAACACAAACTGACAGCACTCAACCGTTCTCCTTCCGCGGTTTAAAAACATAATAAAAAACATTCAAGGACAGAAATGTGGGAATGCGTCGCTTGCACTTCCTACACTTACAAGGTGAAGAAACTTTACCTTGTGTTTCGTAGACGAGTGTTGAAATGGTATGTGTTCAATCTCCCAACTGGTAAACAAACAGACCGTATTGATGTTCCTTCTATAGAGTACAAACACACAAACAGATCGCCCAAACACCACCTAGAAGAAAAATGTGTACAAGCTGCTGCATTACACGCCCCCTTACCTTTTACTCTCTTCACAACAAACGGGGGAGACTTAGGAAATCTTGGCGGGTCCTCATAAACGTCTTCCTTGATGCTAACACGGTTCCTGAAGCCTCCCTCGCTCTCCCAGGCACCCAACTGTGTGTGTGTGTGTGTGTGTGTGTGTGTGTGTGTGTGTGACATTTTCAGCTGGAGGTTGCGTGAGGCCAGACCAGACAGCCACTTCTCCAAGCTCACTTTCTGTATTAGCACTGACCATTGTGTTGTGACGTTTGGCCCTCATGCTGGCCAGTGTGTAGTGAACGTTTGGCCCTCATGTTGGCCAGCCAGGCTCTTCACAACACTGGCCTGAATGCTGTCAAGGCTCCACCCAACATACCAGCCTCCAGCCACCAGCTCTCTCTATTACACAACTGTTCTCAAACACAGACACTTCTCTCTGGTAATAGATCTTAAACACTGATGAGGACTTAACAGAGGAGTAAGTGTACCAACTGTCAAGACTAATTAAACATGAATGTCCTTTAAGGTACGACCACTTCATAATCCTTTGACGATCACAACCTTTTAAAACCATATGACATTTGTACTCAAGGGGTTAAATTCACCGTCTTAGAAGGGTTAAGATGTCTTAATCAACGGGTTAACATCCATTGAACTCATTACGATATCCCAAACTTGTACGAAAAGTAACTACTGATGCGAATGGCCGTCACTATTTAGCCAGCAAAATGAACAACACTACACACACACACTTGTCGATGTTGACAAACGACAAAGGTTAAGTTATCTTGTTCCATATAGGGGGGAGAGAGAGAGAGAGAGAGAGAGAGAGAGAGAGAGAGAGAGAGAGAGAGAGAGAGCAGCCGGGGCCATTCACACGGCAGCCGCGGGTGTTGCTGACTCACCAAGAGCTGTACAGTTAACGCGTCACACCAATGGCCTTATTACCATCCTTCAAGGCTGACCAATATACCACGGTCTTTACTCCACGAATCACCACAACACTTAATCCAATAGCCGTACAAAGAACTCTTGATTCCTTTATTCCAACAACTCGACATTTCGCGAAGTCACAAGTGAGAAGACCAACACCGCCACCTGTTCGGAGACAGTGGAAGAGGCTGTACATGCCCCCCAGCACCTGGCAACAGTGAAGTGACAGTCGACCGGGAGTAAGCTGACAGGTGGTGATGAGGTCAGTAAGAACCAGCCAATATAAACTTGAGGATGAGGGTACACAACACAACGTCCGTGGCCCGTCATAACAGTCACCCTTATTGCCACACCACGCGACGCTGCCCCTTCATATTGCTCTATTCCCTCACACTAGCGTCGTCATTAAGCGTCCCTCATACTTAATTGGCAGATCCAGAAACTCTTAATTACATTGAATGTTTTTTTTCTTCTTTTCAATGTCATTAAATAAATAACCTTAATAGCCCCACGTACACATTAAATACGTTCACTATTGATAAGTACAATCTTTACCCAGAATTTAATACATATTCCAGTTATGAACAATTATTATAATGTACGTTCAATGTTCAGAACACTGTACACACACACACACACACATATATATTACACTATAAGCGCATCTTTTATATGAAGAATTCCCTCCAGTGATGACCAACACCGAGGAAGGTCAAATCCATAAAGCTCAAACCCATTGTACAACAGAGCTGCCAACGACAACCAATGCTGGAAAATATTTTGAGTATAACTGTTTTAAAAGTTCGAGCTGGGAGGCGTAATAAGATTGGCCAACTTTTCTTCCATTTCATTGCTTTTTTTTTTACTTCAATATTCGATAAGTAAACTGTTTGATTGTTTTTTACTTCAATATTAGCAAAGTAAACTGTTTGATTGTTTTTTACTTCAATATTAGCAAAGTAAACTGTTTGATTGTTTTTTTACTTCAATATTCGCTAAGTAAATAAGAAATGGAACCTTGGGTGAGTCCCGCGATAACGTGAAACATAATGGCTAAAAATAACATTGCCCTAATAAGGTACATTTAATCCCCGGATCAGAACTGTGCGGGTAATGGTTATGTGATCCTTGTGATAATAGCAACATGAAACTGTAAAACAAAAACTAAAATTTCTTCTTGACAGAGATCGCTGTTATGTACATGGTGTAAACAAGATCTCTATTCATATACTGTACTGTGAATACTGAGACTATAACTTACTGGAGGGGTTGCAGGCTCCACACGTGTTGTTTCAGTGATGGTGCCTCGCTTTACAGAATCCTTTCCACGCACGATTACCTCACAGATCCACCAACTATCACAGTACACAGGGTAATAAAACCTTAAAGAAAGATATATCCTTAGCTGGAATCACTGGCAAACTCAAAACCTTGGTGACTTCACTGTTGCAGTGTCTTTCAATATGAACTGTCTGCAAACTCACTGACTTTCCGGTCAAAACTTTCACTTAGCGGTGTGTTGTGCCCAGGTATGTGTGGCGCGGTAGCTGTAGTTGGGTGTATTCATTCAGGGAGCAAGAGGGGTCTCCACTACAGTCCGTTCAGCTCTATCCCTGTGTCCAACAATCGTCACTGACAACTGCTCTTCAATTATCCTTTCTGTTTCATTCAATAACAAGATTTGTCTTAATTAGGTGACTTGAGATACACACCTGTTTGAATATTGGTTCTACTACAGGTCTCAGACACACTTGGGTTTACATTAAATTCCACTATCACTTTGGTACGTAAATCCAATACCGCTTGGCGAGCCGTCAGGACGCCGTGTCTCCACACATCCACGCGCTGCCTAGCGACCAGCACAACTGAGAAGCAACTGAGCGAGGGGCGACCCAGCTACGGTACCACCACACCACTCTCACACACACCCTCACTCACCACCACGACCACCTACTCAGTCTCAGCTGATCCACCCTCCCCACCAACCGTCCCACACCATCGCTGTCCACCACGATCTATCCAACCTTCCCGCCCCCCTCTGCACTCTCTTCACAACACCAGAGTTTTTGGTCCTACAGGTCATCCACGTTTTAGCGCGCCTCTGTGCACGTACACAGACATGGCAAACAAAGGAATCTTCCAATTAATTCAAACAAGACAAACAAATGTTAGAGTGGGTGAAGAGCTGAGTGTCTGGCCTGTGTATATTAACGGACTCGGAGGGCGTTTCCTTCACGGCTTGACCATCTTAGGGTCCACCCCCACCACCATGCCTCATCACCCTCACTACCTCGCCCTCATCACCACCCTACACCACCACCATCACTATCACCACCATCATTTAGACAACTTGGAAAACAGTACTAGGTGGTGTGACTCATTCATGGTGAGACATTGTTATAAGTCTTGTGGTTGTTAGGGCAGATATGGTCGACACCTCAAGGTCCTTTTGACAGTTCTTTTATGTTGATTATGATGGTGGTGATGGTGATAGGGGTGAGGAGGGTGGTGATGGTGATAGGGGTGAGGAGGGCGGTGATGGTGATAGGGGTGAGGAGGGTGGTGATGGTGATAGGGGTGAGGAGGGCGGTGATGGTGATAGGGGTGAGGAGGGTGGTGATGGTGATAGGGGTGAGGAGGGCGGTGATGGTGATAGGGGTGAGGAGGGCGGTGATGGTGATAGGGGTGAGGAGGGTGGTGATGGTGATAGGGGTGAGGAGGGTGGTGATGGTGATAGGGGTGAGGAGGGTGGTGATGGTGATAGGGGTGAGGAGGGCGGTGATGGTGATAGGGGTGAGGAGGGTGGTGATGGTGATAGGGGTGAGGAGGGCGGTGATGGTGATAGGGGTGAGGAGGGCGGTGATGGTGATAGGGGTGAGGAGGGTGGTGATGGTGATAGGGGTGAGGAGGGTGGTGATGGTGATAGGGGTGAGGAGGGTGGTGATGGTGATAGGGGTGAGGAGGGTGGTGATGGTGATAGGGGTGAGGAGGGTGGTGATGGTGATAGGGGTGAGGAGGGTGGTGATGGTGATAGGGGTGAGGAGGGTGGTGATGGTGATAGGGGTGAGGAGGGTGGTGATGGTGATAGGGATGAGGAGGGCGGTGATGGTGATAGGGGTGAGGAGGGTGGTGATGGTGATAGGGGTGAGGAGGGCGGTGATGGTGATAGGGGTGAGGAGGGTGGTGATGGTGATAGGGATGAGGAGGGCGGTGATGGTGATAGGGGTGAGGAGGGTGGTGATGGTGATAGGGATGAGGAGGGCGGTGATGGTGATAGGGGTGAGGATGGTGATGGTGATGATGAGGGTGGTGGTGATAAAGGTGACGGTGATGATGGTGAGGGTGGTGGTGATGGTGATGATGGTAGAAGTGACGATGATAGTGGCGGTGATGGTGGTAATGGTGCTGACCTTGGTGGCGTTGGAGATGATGATGATAATAATAATAATAATAATAATAATAATAATAATAATAATAATAATAATAATAAATGAATTACCTAAACTTATCCAAACTATATAATATACTTTTTGCTCAACACAGGTGAGCTATACAAAGTACACACAGTGACCCCTGAAACTCAAGTAGTGGGTTAATTACTACAGGTGGGTCCTTGGGGGTATTTATGGACGGACAGATAAGGGGAGCCGTAAACGTTTTGGGTGGAGGGCTGTGGTCGCCAATCCTCAGACCAATGGATGGCCATGGCCCCCTTGATAAGCTGACTGACCTGAGGATGACCCCCTTGATTGACTGACTGACCTGAGGACGTATGGAGGATGATGTATAAGGAGGAACCATTAGCTGTGACTCATACGGTTTATCTAAAGGCATCTGATAAGTTCCCGCATCGATGTTTGTCCCGATAAACTCAGCAGTTACGACATTCCTTGGAGAAACACACCGGTGGATGTCATCTTTATTTTGGGCAAAACAGAAAACGGTAAAGGGATTCTGGTGTGAACTTGGGCTGTGTAATATTAAGAGGCATCCTGCAAGGTTGTGTGTTTGGTCCGACCCTCTCTGCCTTATACATTATTAATTTCGTGGCTGCGTCCTCTGAAGGCCACCGCCATGCTGACGAGGCGAAGGTGCCCCGATATATATTCAGTCAGCTCAAGACCAGAGACAAAGTTAAATGAATAAAGTCCGCCTCCAGAAACGGTTGAACATTCCCTGCTTCCATCCAGGTCTGAGGTAAAGTGACGACTATCGGCAGGAAGGACAGAAGAATAACATATATTTCACCAAGGAGGAAAATAATCGACTTGGGAGAACGAGACTGAAGAAAACGATCCCACGAGTGGTAGCTGACAGTAAACTGATGCTGATTCTACGGACGATCAACTTAACAAGGTGACCATCACTCACCCAGATGTAGGAAACGTCAGATGGCTGTACAAGGTCCTGGAGCGACCACACTTACAACACACCAGTGCAGTATGGCGGCCCCCACAAGATGGAAGACATCAATACAATCGAGAATGTTCAGAGAATGGCGACGGAATTGGTACCTGGTCTGTAAACCTTGAGTTATGGAGACCGTCCCAGGGCGCTGAAGATGCCATCAACAGTGTACCGAGGCGCACGGCGGACACCTTCAAAATAATGCCAGGATATACTGTACAGTGTGTCCATAAATTATGATCCATTTTAAAATTTATTAACCTCATAAATATTATACCCAGAACACAGTGCACATCTGGGAGTCTACTAACACAATAAAAGAAAGACTTATGAGTTTTTCAAGTATAATAAAACCGACGTGTTCTATCTTTCATGATTTTTGAGGTTAATGAATTCTAAAATGGTTCAGGTGAGTTATGGGCACGCTGACACCACACCGAAATGATACAGACTAACTTCTCAATGGGCTTCCTGGTCTGGGCGTGTGGGGAAGCTGACGTAAGCAGGTGCCCGAGTTTTTAAATGAGCTGGTCTTCGAGAAACGACCAGCCAATCCCAGGGCAGATAAGGAAGTCATGTCCCACTCCACACCTCAGGATCTATATACACACACACCAGCCCATACGAGCACGAACTGATCGCTATAAGAACAGCCCAGTCCCAACCATTGTAAAAATTATCAATAACTTGTAATCAACCAGTGTATTCACTCCCAGTCAATCTTACTTTTTGCACTGTCACTATGTTGAAATGCCCTGTAGTATGACCTTCTCCCCACCTAGTTATTATATATCATATTTGTATCACTTATGTTACTTGTATATTATTTGTCAATCAAGAGACCCATTCCCCAATTATGTAACTGTGTGTTTTTAATCTTCTGGCTGCCATGCTCTTTCAATAAACCGTTAATTATTATTAGTATTATTTATTATTATTTACACACACACAAACAAAGACAAATACACACAAACACATACAGACAAAATAAACACATACACATAAACACACACACACACACACACACACACACACACACACACACACACCAGTATCACCCTTTAATAATAAAACCTAAACACTCTGATTTACATAATGGGATAATGAGTAGAAACTAATGGATCACTTAAGGATTAACAGCCTAGCTTATATAACCTAACCTAACCTAACCTAACACTAACCTAACCTAACCTAACCTAACCTAACCTAACACTAACCAAACACTAACCTAACTAAGATATAAACATTATCAACTCTTAAGCCACGTACGTAAAAAAAAATAATCCCTCACGTGCGAGTATCATTATTAGTCATGTCAGTTAAGAGAGAGAGAGAGCCAAGAATCAGGCATCTGTTACGTCATAGTTGGCACACGAGCAAAGGAATTGTTGTTGTGGTTCCTTAAAGATGCCAGAATGTTTGTTTACTTACGGTGTGGTAGTGAGGGTGGTGGTAGGGGGTGAGGATGGTGGTAAGAGACGATTGTGGTAGTGAGGGTGGTGGTAAGGGGTGAGGATGGTGGTAAGAGACGATTGTGGTAGTGAGGGTGGTGGTAGGGGGTGAGGATGATGGTAAGAGACGATTGTGGTAGTGAGGGTAGTGGTAGGGGGTGATTGTAGCAGTGGGGGTAGTGGTAGGGGGTGAGGATGGTGGTAAGAGACGATTGTGGTAGTGAGGGTGGTGGTAGGGGGTGAGGATGGTGGTAAGAGACGATGGTGGTAGTGAGGGTGGTGGTAGGGGGGTGATTGTAGTAGTGGGGGTAGTGGTTGAGGGGGAGTCACCATCCTCAGTCTCAAGCGGCACCTCCTCCAACTCCTTCTCACCTCCACCTCCTCCTCCTACCCCACCTCCACCTCATCCTCCTACCCCACCTCCACCTCCTCCTCCTACCCCACCTCCACCTCCACCTCCATTCTCTTCTCGTCCGTGATGTCATGTTCAAAGGTTTCTTATAATAATTGTCGAGTGCAGAGTCGACTAACCTCTCTCTCTCTCTCTCTCTCTCTCTCTCTCTCTCTCTCTCTCTCAACTCATTCTCCGACCAGAACAAATAAGATCCACTGTGCCGGGTGTCTGTGGCATAGCAAGGCAGTGTAGGGGACACACTATGGAGGTGCCAACGGGTGCCAGCGGGTGCCAGGTTACCTTTGTTTATACCACAGTGTTGACAGCTTCTGAAACACTTAGTAACGATGACTGGAAAGTGGAGAGGAGGTGGTGTGTGTGTGTGGAGGGGGGTGGGGGTGGGTGGGTGTGTGGAGGGGGGTGGGGGTGTGTGGAGGGGGGTGGGGGTGGGTGGGGGGGTGGGGGTGGGTGGGTGGGTGGAGGAGGAGGGTGGGTGGGTGGGTGTGTGTGTGTGTGTGTGTGTGTGTGTGTGTATGTATGTCTGGAGGGGTGTGTGTGTATGTGTGTGTTAGTAGTAATACAAAGTAAAGTAGTAGTAGTAGTAGTAGTAGTAGTAGTAGTACGGGAGGCAAATCTTCAGGTGATCCCTCGCACCTTCAACAACAAACCTCGGATCATTCACAACTAGATGAAACTATCATTCACGATCGAATTTAATTATCACAAATACAACCAAAACTAACACCCAGGTGACCCAGCACTAAAAAACGAAAAACAAAACAAAAACGAAATAAAACGACGGTATATTTACTATTGTCAGCTAGAGAATTTCCGGTTCACTTAATCTCGTTCAGTTCATTGCTATTTCCGACTAACAAGCGTTTGAGTCACGCCGCTATCACCAGAGGACTCCATTGTTATACCTGGTGAAAACGGTGCACGACTCTGGAATAATGACGTGATCTATAACGAACAGAAAACAAGAGTAATATGAAATGCGCAGCAAAAATGACTTCAATGCTCTCTTATTAATAAATCGTATTATTATTATTATCACTGGCGTTTGTCAGGGTTGATGTCCTTGGTAGTTTGGGATAACGAACGATAAGGCTTTGATTGTTGTGTGGTCTTAGGTCAGATGGTGTACTCTTGACCTCTTTCTTGTGGATTCTAAGTGAGGATATTATTTTACTCTCTCTCTCTCTCTCTCTCTCTCTCTCTCTCTCTCTCTCTCTACATTTCTTCTCTTATCTCTTACCAATTTTTCTCTTTCTCTCTCTATCTTTGAAGTCTCTCTCTATTCTTTCTCTATCTCTCAAATTTTATCTCTTATGCACCAGCTAAGGACACACACACACACACACACACCTTATAATAGCAACTTCGCCTCTTCCAAGTTTGTTTACAGCGCACTGCACTCGTCTCGTTAACAGGAAATGACTAGTTGTAGCGTATTGCAGTAGCCGTATATAATTATCAGCGGCAGCAAGTCTGAGAACACGACTGGATATGTGTCTAGTATAACTTTAGTCTTTATTAAAAGTGTTTCACGAAGGCAAAGGCACGTTCTGTAATATATTAACTGTATATAGCTTTGTACACTATGCTGGGACACGGGAGTTAGGTGTGTGTGTGTGTGTGTGTGTGTGTGTGTGTGTGGACTATTATTGGTGCTGTGTTTTTTTTTCTGTCGTGATTCATATTATGATGGAAAGTGTTTATAAACATACGGACATGAATATACACACAAACACACACACACACACACACACACACACATCGATACACACCACTAGAGTCTATACATAAACAGAGAGAGAGAGAGAGAGAGAGAGAGAGAGAGAGAGAGAGAGAGAGAGAGAGAGAGAGAGAGAGAGAGAGAGAGAGCCTTAATTTCATTCATTCATTCATCCCGTTCTCTCTACTTCCTTCCTCTGTCCTCCCTACCCTCACTTTCACCCATTACTCACCACCCATCACCCACCACCCACCACCCATCACCACCACCCATTGCTATACTCCACCATGACTGGATTTTGATAATTGTCATTTTTTTAACACCTCTTGTCTGTGTGATTCTGATCTTGTCATGATATGTCTTATGGTCTGTCATGTTATATCCTGTGTGTGAATCATGTTAAGAGTGTTTTAGTGGTGTTTTTCCATGGTGTTTTATTGGCTGTTTGATGAGAATAAGTTCTTTTGTTTTTGATTGGTGTTTTTTTAATCCTACTTAACTCACTCAGCTACATACCTATCCAAACACACTCAGTTAGCCATATACTAACTTACCTATACCCAGCAGACCCATAGGTGCAACCCCATACATCCACACAACATCATCTAGCCACCCATCTACCCACTCACAGATCCACTCAACACATTCAGCTACTCATCCACCACACCCACCACCCCCACCACACCCACACACACCCACCCACCACTCATCACTATTCCTAGAAGCTCAATTACGTGACTGATCACTAAAAAATTGTTTCCGGGAAGGTAAGAAAGAACAACATCTACTGTATGACCTTGGTGCTGGGTCTCTCTCTCTCTCTCTCTCTCTCTCTCTCTCTCTTCCCCCCCCCCCTTTTATTACCGCTATTCTCTCTCTCCTGTTCTCTCTCCCTCACTCTAAAACTTCCTCCCCTCTTATCATCCTCTCGTCTCCTCCCTCTTTCCCTCTATTTTCCCTCTTATCTCTCATCACCACTCATCCCTCTCATCACTCTCCACCGTGTGTGTGTAAGAGTGAGTGAGTGAGTATGGTAAACATTTCTCACCACTAAACAGACCAATTAAAGGGAACTACAGCATATAATTATAGATTATTACCTTAATTAACACTAAGGATAAATCCCTAATCCGACCCTAACACCCTCTTAATTAACCTAACCTAACCTAACCCAACCTAATCTTAACGCCCCCTTCCTCAAATGTAAACAAATTGACACCAGCGCCACCTAGCAACGCGGCGGTGAAGCTTCCTTGTTGTCATGGCGACGATGACGCAGAGCTCAAAAGGAAATTCAATTATTCTCTTTAAAGGTACCGGATTATTCTGCCGCGACGACGAGCCGGGTGAGGAAAAAAATGTTTATCATCACTATTTACGACGGCTGGAACCCATGTGAGAGAGAGAGAGAGAGAGAGAGAGAGAGAGAGAGAGAGAGAGAGAGGAGGGGGGGGGGGGGGCGTTGTAATTCTCAAAGACTTACTACAGAAGTATTTGCATTTTAATATTATCGACAGTCAAGTCCCAATACAGTTTCGACATTATTTTATCCCCGTGTTTGTGTGTGTGTGTGTGTGTGTGTGTGTGTGTGTGTGTAAATTCAAGGGTTCTAAGTAGACATAACACTGATTTAGTATACACACACGCACACACACATACATAACACGACTCCTCAACACTGTAACCCCTTGAAACCCCTTAACTGTATCCCCTAAAACCCCTTAACTGTAACCCCTTGAAACCCCTTAACTGTATCCCCTAAAACCCCTGAATTGTAACCCCCTGACACGACCACTTCAAAGAAAACCTGAAATTGACACTAGTTCATCTACCCAGGTTATTACAGTCACCATTCAAGGCGTTTAACGTTAACAGAGATACAACGGAGACATTACAGAGCTGTACTGTACCTGTAGCAGTTAGCTGTACCCAGATGTAACCTACAAATCTTAGCTTAAGCTTTCAAGCACCCTATGCCGCTGTTTACAGACACTTACAAATCCCAGGATGTAACAAGCAGCGTAATGTTATGGCGTATGTGATTTAGTGGTAATGGTGCTCCTTGTGTACAGATCCCAGGATGAACAAGCGTCATGTTACGGTGAGTGAGGTGATTCTAATGGCTAATGAGGAACGCTGGTAATTTTCCACCAGAACAATAATAACAAAATCATCTCAAAGAATATTCCCCTGGACTAAAATCCCATTGGAACAAAATTCACTTAAACAAAAAAGATTCCGTTGGACTAAGATCCCACCTTGTAATATTCCACGGGACTAAAATCCAAAATATTGCAATAACTCACTGGACTAAAAACCCAACTTAAGATAATTTAACACAACTCTAAAGTTAAAATTAAAAACTAAACCAAAAAAACAACAACAACATTTAACAAAAGATATATGTTAAATTGAGATACAGTATTAACATTTAGTTTGAGAAAAAGACAATTGAAATATTACCTACAATGTTAACTATTGTATATATTAAATTTTATAGATGGAAAAGAAACTAAGTATTAAGATTGGTTAAAGCAAGAATGAAATAAGAATCTTTGGCCATATATAGAGACGAAGGGATAATGCCACAATAATGGGTTAAGCTGAGCGAATAATGCCACAATAATGGGTTACACTGAGGGGATAATGCCACAATAATGGGTTAAGCTGAGCGAATGCCACAATAATGGGTTACACTGAGGGGATAATGCCACAATAATGGGTTAAGCTGAGGGGATAATGCCACAATAATGGGTTAAGCTGAGCGAATAATGCCACAATAATGGGTTACACTGAGGGGATAATGCCACAATAATGGGTTAAGCTGAGCGAATGCCACAATAATGGGTTACACTGAGGGGATAATGCCACAATAATGGGTTAAGCTGAGGGGATAATGCCAGAAATAATAATGGGCTAAGCTGAATGGATAATGAAGCAATAATGGGTTAAGCTGAAATGGGTCAGAGGAAAGCAGAGAAGAATATGGATGAATAAAATTAAAACTTGTGGTTCCAGTAAAGAGGTAAAAGATAATTAGAATGACTTAAAAAGATAGATCAGGTGTGAGGATGGCTGGCTTATCGACTGACAGATTAACACTAACTTAGATTAGGTTAAGTTAGGTAAGTCAGGTTAAGTCGGTGGAAGCTAATTCAGGTTAAATTAGACCAAGTTAAATTACACTAAGTTAAACTAGGATAAGTTAAAATAAGTTAAAGTACATTATAAGAGGTTAAAATTTACACTCAAAACACATTTATTATTGCCTGTTCTTTCAGCCATTCCAGTGTCATATAGAACTATCAACACGGTGTTTTATTATACACGGTGTTTTATTATACACGCTGTTTTATTATACACGGTGTTTTATTATACACGGTTTTATTATACACGGTGTTTTATTATACACGGTGTTTTATTATACACGGTGTTTTCTTATACACGGTGTTTTATTATACACGGTGTTTTATTATACACGGTGTTTTATTATATACGGTGTTTTATTATACACGGTGTTTTATTATACACGGTGTTTTATTATACACGGTGTTTTATTATACACGGTGTTTTATTATACACGGTGTTTTCTTATACACGCTGTTTTATTATACACGGTGTTTTATTATACACGGTGTTTTCTTATACACGGTGTTTTATTATACACGGTGTTTTATTATACACGGTGTTTTATTATACACGGTGTTTTCTTATACACGGTGTTTTATTATACACGGTGTTTTCTTATACACGGTGTTTTATTATACACGGTGTTTTATTATACACGGTGTTTTATTATACACGGTGTTTTATTATACACGGTGTTTTCTTATACACGGTGTTTTCTTATACACGGTGTTTTATTATACACGGTGTTTTATTATACACGGTGTTTTCTTATACACGGTGTTTTCTTATACACGGTGTTTTATTATACACGGTGTTTTCTTATACACGCTGTTTTATTATACACGGTGTTTTATTATACACGGTGTTTTATTATACACGGTGTTTTATTATACACGGTTTTATTATACACGGTGTTTTATTATACACGGTGTTTTATTATACACGGTGTTTTCTTATACACGGTGTTTTATTATACACGGTGTTTTATTATACACGGTGTTTTATTATACACGGTGTTTTATTATACACGGTGTTTTATTATACACGGTGTTTTATTATACACGGTGTTTTATTATACACGGTGTTTTATTATACACGGTGTTTTATTATACACGGTGTTTTATTATACACGGTGTTTTATTATACACGGTGTTTTATTATACACGGTGTTTTATTATACACGGTGTTATTTTTACTATACAGGAAAAAATAAGTATAGAACACCTGGTGGGGGTTTACAGGTGAGAATTACCACCTAATGTAATCTCTAAAAGCCTAATCAATCTCTCTCTCTCTCTCTCTCTCTCTCTCTCTTACACTCTTTATTTTTATCTGGCTAGCATACACACCTTAACTAACAAGCAAACACCTGAACTAATTAACACACCTGAACACATACACACCTGATCTAACACTAACACACACACACACCTGAACTAATACACACCTGGTCTAACACTAACACACACACACACACCTGAACTAATACACACCTGATCTAACACTAACACACACACACACCTGAACTAATACACACCTGGTCTGGGTCACATATGTAGGTTACCCAACACTGGCTCTGGGATTTGCAGTCTCCACCAGCCCATTTAATGCTACTGTTATTGTTGATGGTAGTTTAAGTACCCACCCCAGCTATAATGACCTCGTTAAGCAACTCTCTCTCTCTCTCTCTCTCTCTCTCTCTCTCTCTCTCTCTCTCTTTCTCTCTAGGTAAAGTTCTACTGTCTGTCTGTCTGTCTGTCTGTCTTTATGCTACAGTTTTTGCGATCTCATGTTTTGTCTATTTCCTTAATTTCTCTCTCTCTCTCTCTCTCATTCTTTTTCTTCCCTCCTCCCATTCTCTTTAATTCTTCCTCCGTTTCTCTTTTCCTCTCTTCTTGTCTCTCATACAGTTTTTCTTTCTCCTATTTTCTCTCTCGCTCTTTCTATCTCTTTTCATTTCTCTCTGTCCCGGAGCACAGAGAGAGAGAGAGAGAGAGAGAGAGAGAGAGAGAGAGAGAGAGAGAGAGAGAGAGAGAGAGAGAGAGAGAGAGAGAGCCTTGATAATACGTCACAACTCTGCTCACAAAACTAAGCAACATAATATTTCCTTAATCATAGTCTACCCTCTTATACACCTGGACACGACAGGTTAATTAATGTGGTAATGGTGGTAGGCTGCATAATGTGACCCTCATTATGTCTTTGTTATTTTAGTTCACCTTTAGCTCGTTGAGGTTAGGTTAGGTTAGGTTAGGTTATGCGTGTTATTGTTTAAAGTTGCTGCTGGCCTACAGTACTACATGGTCAGTTGTTCACAGCAAACGCGTCCAGAACCAGTCTTAACCTTTGTGGCGTGACTCGTCCGGGCCAAGAAGTGGACGGTCGTGTGTGTGTGTGTGTGTGTGTGTGTGTGTGTGTGTGTGTGTGTGTGTGACCTTTACGTTTCCTAGTAAAAGTTGGCACCCACATGTCTACGGGTAGAGTTCAAGGTACTTACAGACTACACTAACACGTACACGACATAGTTTAAGACACGTATACATGGCGTAATACAATACACGTACATGGCGTAATACAATACAAGTACATGGCGTAATTCAATACACGTACATGACACAATACAATAAACGTAC
Organism: Homarus gammarus; assembly: GCA_958450375.1. NCBI lineage: Eukaryota > Metazoa > Arthropoda > Malacostraca > Decapoda > Nephropidae > Homarus > Homarus gammarus. The sequence goes on from CAUDMG010001683.1 coordinate 2,207,601, forward strand.
ATGACACAGTACTACACACATACTGTACATGATACAGTACTAAACACGTACATGATACGGTACTAAACACGTACATGACATAATACACGTACATAACGCAATACTAAATAAGTACATGATGATACAGGTAAATCAACTTACCTGTGAGTCATCAAGCAGCGCCGCACTTACACACTATAAAAAAAACCTCCTTATTTTTCACTCTCGATTAACCTGAACTTCTCCAAACACACTCGCGTTCTTCCCTCCCCCCCCTTAAGCTAGTAGCGCGTTCTTTAAAGGTTCATACGCTTAATTTTCACCCCAATTTGACCTAAGAGAACGCGTTTAAGTACCCCACGTTCTTAACTAGTTCGTCTGTGTAAAGTTCCTGAGATGTGAGAACGCGTCTAACTAACATGAGAACGCGTCTAACTAACCAAAGTTCTCAAAGGTTCATACGTTCAACTTTCTCTGAACTGGATATAATGAGAACGAATCTGTCTGGTTGAATGATAACCAAGATGGCGACAGTATTGCCCTGTGACTTTATTTACCTTAAAATGATGATGTTTTTTCTCTTATATCTGCTCTGGTTCACACACACACACACACACACACACAATCTATCTATCTATATATATATCTATCTGCCACGGTAAGAAAGCGTTCATTTAATATTCAGTGCCTAATCTCTCTCTCTCTCTCTCTCTCTCTCTCTCTCTCTCTCTCTCTCTCTCTCTCTCTCTCTTTATTATGTCATTTTTCCTTCTGTCTTTCCGTCTGTCTGTCTCCTACTTCATTCTGTTTGTCCGTCTGTCTCTCTCAGCAACAGGTTAGGTTAGGTTAGGATGGATAATCTTCAGGTGAAAGAAGCTAAGGTGCTAATCTTCTGATGATCCTAATTTCCTAAACATCATTTTTTTTTTACTGATTATACCCACAAACGTCCAATAAAAACGCAGAACAAATCACAGCTCCTTTTCTATTGGTGAATAACAAAAGCTTCTCTCCTATTGGCCATAAATGGAGACTCAAACCTAGAACCACCAGAAAACTCAAAACTTTTTTTCCTATTGGTTATATCCTACACTGACAATTCAATCAGAACGCAGGAAAAATCACGGCTCCTTTCCTATTGGTTGTATTCGTGGGACAGGAGTGTATGGGCAGGAAGTTGAGGATACGCCCGGATAGCTGCTGCCACCTGAACCATTGTGTAACTCACCGCTCACCTCCCTCCATCGCCCCCCCCCCCCAACCTACTGCCGGATATGAGAGAGAGAGAGAGAGAGAGAGAGAGAGAGAGAGAGAGAGAGAGATACTGCACTCAAACGTAACCTGACCTTATATAATGTTACCTAACCTAACTTAACCTAACCTTATTTAACCTAACCTAACCTAATGTAACCTTATTTAACCTAACCTAACCTAATGTAACCTTATCTAATGTAACCTAACTTAACCTAACCTTATTTAACCTAACCTAACCTAACTTAACCTAACCTTATTTAACCTAACCTAACCTAACCTAACCTTCCCTAATCCAACGTCATCTAATCTAACCCAATCTCACATAACCAAAGGTAACTTAACCTAATTGTACAGTCACCCAAAAAAGTCTTGTCGCGAACCACGATTCAGACTCGTGAACCCGAAGCAGTAGACACTGATACATTATTCTGTCCATAAATGCTTCGGATTCAAGAGTCTGAATCTCGGGGTTCATGGTTCGCGACAGGACTTTTTTGGGTGACTGTACCTATCAAAATGTAAACCATTGAAATTAAGGGTTAACCTAACCTAACCTAACCTAACCTAACCTAACCTAACCAAACCAAACCTAACCTAACCATAAAACATTGTGGCAACCCAAACTGTTAGATTCGACACCTCTTTATAATTTTTCGCTGCTTCTGAATAAATTACGGTTGATTCGGGGTAAAATTAGGTTACGTTACATTATAATTAGATTTTGTTAGTTTAGGTAGAATGAAATGAGAGAGAGAGAGAGAGAGAGAGAGAGAGAGAGAGAGAGAGAGAGAGAGAGAGAGAGAGAGAGAGTCCACCCTGATTAGTTCAGATTCCGTTTCTTTATCGGTTCATTATTAAAAGCAACCAGACGAAGAAGCTCCGGCAATAAAATTCATTAAAAAAATTTCCCACTCCGCATATAACGAGGGGAGTTAGATGCTGTTCTCTCTCAGCTTCGCCTAGGCCGGAAGTTGCCTCCAAATTATGTAAATAAAAACTTTGTCGGAGAGGCGTGAAAAACTCCAGATAATGTGGAAACTTGGGGGCCAGTGTGTGTGTGTGTGTGTGTGTGTAGGTGAGGCTGCTTCTTTATATGCGGAGTACCCAGTGTGTGTGTGTGTGAGTGTGTGTGTGTGTGTGTTTTCTCCATTTCGAGGTTCCGACATGCAGTGATGACAAGCAGCGTTAGTAGGTATAAACCAACAAGTAGATGCTAGATAATGCCAAGTGTTCAGGGAATTGTGTCCGCATCTGCACACACACACACACACACACACACACACACAGAAGAAGGCACCATCAGATCAGCAAACGTCAGCCACAGATGTCAGCAACGGACATCAGCAAAGAAATTAATAGATGTGACTAAATGAAATCCCTACTCAGATGTCACCAACAGAAGTCAGAAGCAGCAAATGTCAGCAGTAGCAAATGTCAGCAGAAGTCAGCAGGGGAGACAAGGCCACAGTTGACAAAGGGCTGGACACAGCGACTACCCCACCTGATGAAGTCACGGAATAGAGCCCTCACACCATACGATGTGGCCACAACCATGTCCACACTAACCGTGGCCACTACAGCCATGGCCACACTTTAACCATGGCTACAATACAACAATAATTACTTCCAAATTTAATGTCTTTCTCTCTTTGTCTCATTCTTTCTTTATCTGTTCCTCTGTTGTGTTAAATCTTTCATTATTATTATTACCCAGCATCATCACCATTATCATCATAACAGTCATCTCCAAATCATCATCATTACCACCACCATCACCACCACCACCACAGAACAAAGCTTGGAACACACTCATCAAGGCTACCAGATTGTAATAATACTCTTCTGGAATTTCCGCTACACGCTATACTCATAACTTCATCTACAGCTTCAGTGTTTCCTGTAGACAACACCCTCGGTCGTAAGGGTAGGGAAAGAGGGAGGGAAATCTACAGTGAATAACCCCTCACCCCCTGACCTTGAGGCAAAAGGCCAGGACGTATATCGTTTGAACTTTGGGATAAACTAAAAAAAAAAAAATAATATACTGTATCGTTTTGTTGAATTTCGTCAAAGTTCAATTCCTGTTGTAAATAATAATAATAATAATAAACATCTTGCACTTGGTCCCATCCCACCAGAGGTTGTGAACACTAGAGGAGTGAAGCTGCCTTGATCAACGTTTTGAATTCTCTCCCCATATGCCCTTCTCTTGTCGTTCTCGTTCCTCCTATGTGCAGCATCGAGAGCTAGGTTACGGTGACATGCGGCCATGGGATCAAAAATCCTGATGTCGAAGAAAGCTCGCTGTCCCGGCGTCCAGAATCCTCGAGCACTGACATCAACACGGGCTTCGTTAGATGTGATTGAAGTCCTATGTTGGAAGATCTCACCATCCAATGGAAGGAGGGTCGGTTCTACCATGACATCCCGGCAGATTTCCTTCAACATATTTGCTGTGAGGTCCCTTACTTCGTCATGCCTCATGCATATGAAGCCCCCTTTCTTGCACACCATGACGTGATCGCAGTCATAAGAAGAGCCACACACGCATTGGGAGGGCAAACTTTCTACTGGTCGACCATACCTTCGAGCAATGGCATCTGTAAATTCTTGTTTATTAAGACTGAAACCATTTGCCCTTATCGGTAACGTAGTTAACCAGTTCGAGGAGCCCACCTCCTGCGCTATAGCTACTTTTTTTTTCAAACTTTCTGGTACCTGCAGCAACAGTTGCTGCAACTTATCATTTTGGCAGTGCTGTCGATCTGTCGTAATGGACCAACGAATCTTGTTACTTCACTGGTATCCACCTCCCCTGTTGCGTTCTGGGGTATTATGTGGTCCGTGAGGGCTGCCGTGGTGCTTAAGTGAATTTTGATGTTCGGTGGCTGCAATCTCCTCTGGATTGGTTAGTCCCATCCCTCCCAGTCTTGATGGAAGTGCAAGAAGTGCTCTTTCTGCTGTGGTTTTAAGTAAGGGTGTTTCACTAATTTGGGAATGAAATTGACACTGATAGCTTCTTCCAGAGGGTGGAGGAGGGGTCCGATATCAGGGATAGTACGCATCAGGTAGTTCCAACGATGCTTGACTCCATGGGTGAATGCAGCAAAAGCCGCATGTGGCTCTGTGTTAGCAATCTCAGACAGAGCTTGGATTTCACTAACCCACTCATTCACCTTTCCCGCTATGTACTCGGTCTTGAAGTCCGTAGTGCCAATTACTGCGCCTAGATGTCTTTGGCCGTCCTTAGTTATTTTGACCTCACTTCCACCGAACACCTACATTGCCCGTTCATAATGTTCTGGCTTCACAATGAGGAAGGACTTGCTGGCGTTTGGGTGGTACCCTATTTGTGGACCTCACGATACTACTACTACCACCACTACTAAAATAAAAACTCACCCAAAGACTAAGATTTAAACCATTAATCTTATCACCACAATTGGAGGTTTTTGTCCACCCCAGCAAACTTCAGCCCATGTTAGTTCCCAGAGGCGCGCCACAACACCCAGCCTACACCGTCCCTTCCATGTTACCATTACCAAACTCTTGTCCTCCTGCGATCACACCTCACCTCCCCTCACCTTCATTGAGAGAGAGAGAGAGAGAGAGAGAGAGAGAGAGAGAGAGAGAGAGAGAGAGGGAGAGAGAGAGAGAGAGAGTTCCCATGTCCAGGCTTTTCCTACGCTGAAGAGACGTTGTTTAGAGAGAGAGAGAGAGAGAGAGAGAGAGAGAGAGTTCCGGGGGGATATTTATATAGAGAAAATAACCTCACTACTCTACGTCTAAACTGAGCTATTTAATCTTTGAAAATTCACCTGAAAATATATCTCGTGGTTTATATAATATCTCCGTCCAATCCTATTTCACTTTCTACTCACTCTTGCATCTCGTTATCATAGGGGGTTTAAAAAAAGTATTTATACCTCATCAGCGACCCGAGAAACTTGTCATTGTCTTTCCCGCGCTTTTTCCATTGTTTACATCCATCAGCTGATCCTCCCCGCGCAAGATGTCAAAGAAATAAACAACTTCTTCGATACAAATACAAACTCACACATTACCTATCATTCTTCTTTTATTTTCTATTCTAATTTTTTTATATCTTTCACTCCCAATATATGAAAGTAAAATGAAAATAATATAAAAACAAAAATGGACCCATCACGTTCGGCTGGGTTTGGTCTAGTCGGCCATACACACTACAGAATTCAACAACGTCCGGCATGTATAAGGGAGGGGGGGAGGGGGGTGGAGGTGTGGACACGGATGAATTATTGGTGAATGGTTCGTAACAAATGGTAAAAAAATAAAAATAAAAATGAAAGAGTTAAGTTATAGTGCTGGTGGTAGTGGTAGTGGTGTGATGGTGGTAGTAGTGGTAATAGTAGGAATAGTAGTAGTAGTGTGGTAGATGACATACATGAGAGGTGGGGGGGGGAGTGGAGAGGAGCAACTGTTCAACTCCTTTTCTCTATAAGATTTTGTGAGTGAAAGGTCAGGTGTATGTGTGTATGTGTGTAAATAAATACACACAAATGCACATACGCTTACACATACATACAGAAGAAATATGATTAAAAGGACCACCACCAAGAGATATAACTTCATCTCTCTCTCTCTCTCTCTCTCTCTCTCTCTCTCTCTCTCGTCAGTGTTACCAATTCAAGGGGACGTGAGGAATGTTACCAACTTATTATATTTTTTCTTCTGTTGGTAATATACGGAAAGAATTGCTCCTTTTTGTGGGGTGTCAGAACGTGGTGTCCGCTAATAATGTCATGTACGGTGGTTTCAGCTAATGGTGTCAGGTAAGGTGGTGTTAGGTAATAGTGTTAGGTAAGGTGGTGTCAGCAGTGTCAGGAATGTGGTGTCAGCAGTGTCAGGAATGTGGTGTCAACAGTGTCACAACGTGGTGTCAACAATCAAGAACGTGGTGTCAGCAACGTAGTGTCTACTGTGTCAGGAACATGGCGAGTAGGGTTAAAACCGAGATAAGGAAAGCCAAGAGGAATAATGAGGTAAGGATAGCAAGGGAGGCGAAGACAAACCCCAAAGGATTCTACCAAATGTATCAAACTAAAACACGAGAAAAGATTGGACCAATACTGTCAGATACCGGCGAGCTCACTGATAACGACGGAGAAATGAGCAATAAATCCAATAAATATTTTTCAACAGTTTTCACCACTGAAAATTTAAACATGATACCCGAGGCACCGACTCTATTCAGATATGGTGAAGAAAACAAATTGAGCGAGATAGTAGTGACTAGTAACAATGTTAGTAAGCAAATAGACAAACTAAAGCCTCATAAGTCACCTGGTCCCGATGAGATATTTGCCAGAGTATTAAAGGAATGTAAGGAAGAGCTTAGTATGCCCTTAGCAAAGTTATTTAACATGTCCTTAAAAACAGGTGTAGTACCAGAATCCTGGAGGATAGCGAATGTAATACCGATTTTCAAGAAGGGGGATAGATCACTATCCTCTAACTACCGCCCAATCAGTCTAACATCAATAGTAGGCAAATTACTGGAAGCAATCATTTCAAACTCATTACGAAATCACCTGGAGAAGCACCGATTGATCAATGATTCCCAGCATGGCTTCACAAGCGGACGTTCTTGTCTAACTAATCTATTAACATTCTTTTCATCAGTTTTCGAATCGGTGGACGAGGGGCACAATTATGATGTGGTATATCTCGACTTTAGCAAAGCCTTCGACAGAGTCCCCCACGAAAGACTAATTAGAAAGGTAGAAGCACATGGCATCAAAGGTAATATCCTTAAATGGATTAGGGCGTGGTTACAGGACAGGAAACAGCGAGTGAGCATTAATGGCACTAAGTCCCATTGGAGCTACGTCACAAGTGGAGTTCCCCAAGGCTCAGTACTTGGACCATTATTATTTATTATATACATAAACGATATAGCTATCGGCATAGACAGCAACATAAGCAAATTTGCTGATGACACTAAAATAGGACGTGTTATTAAATCTGACGAGGACTCCGCAAAACTACAGGAAGATCTAAACAAATTTTTCGAATGGTCTGAAAAATGGCAGATGAAATTCAACGTGGACAAATGTAAAGTACTCAGTATAGGAGATATAAACAGGGAAAACAGATACCAGATGAACAACGATGCCATAGAGAAATCCGACTGCGAGAGAGATTTAGGAGTAATGATAAGTAGGAACCTTAAGCCAAGTAAACAATATGTTTTTGCTCGTAACAAGGCTAATAAAGTACTTGGGTTCATACAAAGGAGTGTTAGTTACAAGACTAGCGAGGTCATCCTAAAACTGTATCTTGCTCTTGTGAGACCACACCTGGATTACGCAGTTCAGTTCTGGTCACCGTATTACAGAATGGATATAGAATCCTTGGAAAGAATTCAGAGGAGAATGACAAGACTAATCCCGGGCATTAGGAACCTTGAGTATAGAGACAGGTTAAAGCATCTTAATTTGCACTCCCTCGAGAGAAGTAGAGCGAGGGGCGACCTGAAAGAGGTTCATAAGTGGAAGTCAGGGCTAAACAAAGGGGACATTACAAAGGTACTCAAACTATCCAACCAGGAGCGAACTTGTAACAATGGTTTTAAATTAGACAAATTTAGATTTAGGCGTGAAATAGGTAAACACTGGTTTGGAAACAGAGTAGTGGAAGAATGGAACAAGTTACCAAATATCATCATTAACTCGAATACGCTTAATAGCTTCTAACATAGGTTGGGTGCTTATATGAGCAATAGGGGTTGGGTGTAAACGGGACTGCCCAGTATGGGCCAATAGGCCCGCTGCAGTTTCCTCCATTCTTATGTTCTTATGTGTCAGCATTGTCGGGAACATGGGGTCAGCAGTGTCAGCAACGTGATGTCAGGTGTGTCAGGAACATGGTGTCAACAGTGTCAGGAACATGGTATCAGCAGTGTCAAGAACGTGGTGTCAGCAATGTCAGCAGTGTCAGCGAGGCACCAGGATCAATAAGCCACCACTCCCTCCTGTGAATTTGAGTTAGTTATCACTCAAGGGTTTGATGTCACCCTCCAGTTACTCATATTTAAGGTCACCCTTCAACACTTAGACTTACTAGGTCGTTCTCCACCTTATGTCTTCTTCCATTGAGTCTATCACCACCGCAACTACCTACACTACCACCACCCACCAAAATCACTACCACAACCACCCATCCACCTATCACTTCCACCCACGTCACCGCCGCCCCCCGCCCAGGTAAATTAAGGGGTGTCATACGTAAGGGTTGTAATCCATCATAGGCAATCAAGTTGTTCCTCCCTTAATCCTTCTCACAACTTTCTTCAATTCCTCAACCTTCTTTATTTTCTCTCTCTCTCTCTCTCTCTCTCTCTCTCTCTCTCTCTCTCTCTCAGTTTTTCTCACTCACTTATACTCCCTCACTCTCACTTTATACTCCCTCACTCTCACTTATACTCCCTCACTCCCTCTCACCCCCCTGAACGTCTCTCCGTGAGTAACTAACCGACACACTTACTGAGAGACTTTTTCCTATCCAGCTGGAAGAAGGTAATATTGCCAGCTGATGAGAAATTGTTGATGTATAGTTTCGGTGGAGGATAAAAAGTAAACAAGTAAACAATAAGTGTAGACAGGTGTTTCAAAATGGCGCCTGTAGACATAAGAAGCTCCTGTCCCATTAACTGTAAACAGGTAAACAACTTTAAGAGTAGACAGGTGTTTCAAAATGGCGCCTGTAAACATAAAAAAACTCCCATCACATCAACAGTAAACAACAGTAGTAAACAGACAGCAAAACAGTCCAGTTCCATCGTAAACAAACAGTCATACACTCAAACAAACAACTTTCACCTTAACTGGTCAGAAGAGTTTATCGTCAGTCGGGATGCATTATACAATTAGACTAGTTTGTGTCACTTAAATTTACTCAAGACTTGCAAATGAGAAAGGTGGATTAGAGGGGAATTTAAATCTAGGTTCTCAAACATTCGTCACGTAAAGAAAAAAAATTCCCTTACTTGACCCGGAATTAAGAGGGTTTAATCTTTGTTTGGTCGAGTCTCTATGCAATTTTGACGCCATTTTGTACGTGGTTGTGTGGTTGTTATAGTGACAAGTTGCAAGTGATTCTCAAAGTCCTTGTGACCTATTGCGGGCAGTGCGGATATAGTACACTGTAAATTGATTTTTTTTTCTCAATATACAAATGAGGAAGTGTTGTGGGCACTACACTCGACCACTTTTGTTTCCTCAACTGTAAAATAAATTATCTAGTCACAGCTAATATTAACAATTACCACTACAACAACAAAAACAATGACAATAATACTACTAATGATAATCCACAAAATTGATCCCCCTGACTATGTATGTACTGTATATACTGTATGTATGTATGTATGTATGTATGTATGTATGTATACGCCAGATTGTCCCAAAAATACAGACGGGATGTTATAGAAAATCTGAACACGAACAATTAAATTGGACAACGAAACAATCTCAACTATTTCCCTGACAGTCGACAAAAAAAATTGTTATAAGATTTTTGTACCTGTTCAGTCAGGTATGGACGGCACCACTATCAACATTCTCAATTGAAAAAATTCGGTTTGAGCCGCCAATGTGAAGAATGTGTGTGTGTGTGTGTGTGTGTGTGTGTGTGTGTGTGTGTAATAATAATAATAATAATAATAATAATTAACGGTTTATTGAAAGAGCTTGGCAGCCAGAAGGCTGAAAATATACAGTTACATAATTGGGGAATGGGTTTCGATTTACATATAATATACAAATAACATAAGTGATATAAATAAGATATATAATAACTAGATGGGGAGAAGCTCAAACTGCAGGGCATTTCAACATAGTGACAGTGCAAGATGTAGTATTAACTGGGAGTGAATATTCTGGTTTATTACAAGTTATTGATAATTTTTACAGTGGTTGGGACTGGGCTGTTCTTATAGCGATCAGTTCGTGCACGTATGGGCTGGATGCGGTTGTGGTGTCGAACAGCAATTCTCGGGCTAGGGATCTCAGGTGGGAGTAGGAGCCGGTGTCGAGGATGGTGTGTGTGTGTGTGTGTGTATTTCTCCATTTCTACTTTTTGTGGTTCCGACATAGGATCACCTGAAGAATTGTCACCCCAGAGTTTGGCAGGGTGACAATTCTTCAGGTGGGGTCAGGACCCTCCATGGTTGTTAATCTTCAGGTGAGGTCAGGTCAGATGGGTAAAAGGGTGGAGTCAGGACCCTCCAGTCAGGTAGGACTATATAAGAACATAAGAACATAAGAAAATAAGGAGTCTGCAACAGGCCGGTTGGCCTGTGCATGGCAGCTCCTGTCGAGAGTTACTACCACTCTCTATCATCCATGAATCTATCTAGCCTCCTTTTGAAACTTTCCAGAGTTCCCGCACTTACTACAAAGTTGCTAAGCTTGGATACACGCACAGAACTGTGAACCACTCAGTCAATTTTGTGGACGTGAATACTGGTGGTCACACACAAACGACTGAATCATATTGGAACAAGAACAAGAGTTACATCAAGACCATGCGTGGCTGCAAACGAGGCTTTTTAAATTCTTACCTTCAACAATTCATGTGGCATGATTGCTGTTCAGTACCCTTTGTAATAAGCAACATGTATTGTATTTTGGAATACTGGGTAAAATATTTTGTATTTTGGAACACGGTGTATGTTATTCTTCCTTTTTCTTTAAACTTTTTACAATAAAGAAGCATAACACAAAGGATTATATTTATGTTATCCAAATTATACAAATTATATTCACTGTGGGCTGGGGTGACGATTTTTCAGGTGATCCCCGACATACAGTGATGACAAGCAGCGTTAGTAGATAAGATGCCAGCTTTAACCTAACCTAACCTAACGTACCAGGTAGCGTTAGAGGGAAGCAAATTTTCAGTTCAGGTCAGGTCAGGTCGGAGGGTATTTCAGACTAGCCTCTTGACTTCCACCTGACCCCTAAGCAACACCTGGTGACAGCTCGGGGTCAGATCAAGTCAGGTCACAGTAGCTTCACAGGTGTGCTTATTCACCCTAAGTTGTGGGAAGGAAGGTTGTGATTTGCCTGGTTGTGTTATAGTCGTTATTAACTCTCTCTCTCTCTCTCTCTCTCTCTCTCTCTCTCCTGTCATGTTACCTGGGTTTCGCAAAGGGGGGGGGGGGGGGGGGGGGGGGCGGGGGAGCTGAATATTTTGGTCATGCCTTTTTCACTCTGTTGCGTGATGTCATGCTCTCTCACACACACCCACGCACACGGTAGGATATGTGTACACCATCAACTCCGTACGTCAAGCTTCGAAATTGTTGGGTACAGACAAACTCTGTCCTCCTCCCCCCTCCTGCCACCCTCTATCACCCCTCTGCTATCCTCTGCCACCCCCTGCTTACCTCTCCCACCCCCTGCTTACCTCTGCCACCCCCTGCTATCCTCTGCCACCCCTCTGCTATCCTCTCCCTCCAATTCTCTCAGCAGCTCTCTCCTCCAATTATCTCTTCCTCCCCTCACCCTCCAATCGTCTCCTCCCTCACCTCCAATTACCTCCCCCTTCCTTCCCTCCAATTGTCTCTTCATCCTTCCTCCGCAGTTTTCACCTCCCTCCCTCCCTCTCCTCCAAACTCCTCCTCACCCCTCCCTCCCTCACCTCCAAACTCCTCCTCACCCCTCCCTCCCTCACCTCCAAACGCCTCCTCACCCCTCCCTCCCTCACCTCCAAACTCCTCCTCACCCCTCCCTCCCTCACCTCCAAACTCCTCCTCACCCCTCCCTCCCTCACCTCCAAACTCCTCCTCACCCCTCTCTCCCTCACCTCCAAACTCCTCCTCACCCCTCTCTCCCTCACCTCCAAACGCCTCCTCACCCCTCCCTCCCTCACCTCCAAACTTCTCCTCACCCCTCCCTCCCTCACCTCCAAACTCCTCCTTCCTCCCCCCACTCCAATACTCCCACACACAACAGTATCGTGGGGCAAACTGGTACTAGACCCTCCAGGGATACTCACTAATATGCAAATGAGATACACACAGGTATACAGGTTCATTAAGTCAACACCTAGTACCACTACCAACACCCACAGGTACTTGGTATTTCAGTCAATATCACCCTGGTAACTCCTGTTGATACCAGGTGATGTGTTAATACCTGTAGGGAGCTCATGATTATAATACCAGGTACTTGTAATTTATGATAGCAATACCAGGTAAATCATGACAGGAATAAGAGGTAACTAATGACAAAAATACCAGGTAATTTGACACCTAATACCAGGTAAATAATTACTAATATATGAGTACCAGGGAGGGAAGAAAGGGTAAAAAAGGGGATAGGAAGTTGGGGGGAAGGAAAGAAGGAAGGAAGGAAAAGGGGAAGGAGGAGGGAGAAGAGAAGAGAGATACAATTACATGGGAAGGTGAGGCAGTACCGGGAAGGTGTGTGTGTGTGTGTGTGTGTGTGTGATGACAGGTAAGCGGCGGGCGATGAGTAAGGCTTCACGCTCGATTCACCATGACTCACCCCTCCTCCCGGGAACGTGACCAGTGAGGGGGAGAGGGGGAGGAGGCGAATGAGGAGGGTGAGAAATGGGAGGGGAGAGAAGGAGAGGATGAGGATAGGGGGAGAGGGAAGGAGAAGAAGGATGAGGATAGAGGAAAGGAGAGGAGGATGAGGATAGAGGAAAGGAGAGGAGGATAGAGGAAGGAGAGGGGAAGGACCGAGAGCAGGAGAATGAAGAGGAAGAGGTATTCTGCTTTACTCTTCCTGCTTGGTTCCCTAATTACCTACTTCCTTGTTTACCTGTTTGTTTGTTCGCTTGATTACATGTATAAGGTCCACCATTTTGTCTCTTGTAAATTAATGCTCTTAAGATCCTGTTATTTATTTGTTATTGTCAGAAATAAATAATGATTGACGGCATCTCACTTAACCTGTCAATAACCTGTCTGTGTGTGTGTGTCTGTCTGTTCTGTCACACACACACACACACACACACACACACACACAACTATCAACTCGTCAATAACTTATTTCCTCCCTCTCTCCCTCTCTCCCTCTCTCTCTCTCTCTCTCTCTTCTCCACCCTTTATCCAATCCTAAAACCCCTTAACCAACCCCATATCCCTTAGATTAATAACACTGTTTAGTCTAACCCTTCATCCCCCCCTATAAAGTTAAGTACAAACCCCTTAGGAAAAAAACCCTTCAGTTATATACCAAAAAAATTAATACCTCTGTGTTATGAGAGAGAGAGAGAGAGAGAGAGAGAGAGAGAGAGAGAGAGAGAGAGAGAGGTATTAGTTTTAACACCTACAATAGCGGCAGCAGAGACGGTATATATAAACGAAGTGGCTGATGATGGAACTCTTGTCATGAAAGCACATAACTCGCTCAAACGTTATTAAATGATGAGACATAACTTACAGCTTTAGTGTTATGAAAGGTCGTTACACACACACACACACACACACACACACACACACACAGACACACACACTTACATCTACTTCAACAGCCTAAAAATAATTAAATCCTCATTCTATTTACATTGTCTACTAAATTGTTTCTTTTCTTCTCTGTCGCCTTTCCATTTTCTCTCCTTCATCTGTTCTTTCTCTCCCTTTTACTCCTCCCCCCTCTCTCTCACCTCTACCCTTCTCTCTATCTCTTTCTCTCCCTTTTACTCCTCCCCCTCTCTCTCACCTCTACCCTTCTCTCTATCTCTTTCTCTCCCTTTTACTCCTCCCCCCTCTCTCTCCCCCCTCTACCCTTCTCTCTATCTCTTTCTCTCCCTTTTACTCCTCCCCCCTCTCTCTCCCCCCTCTACCCTTCTCTCTATCTCTTTCTCTCCCTTTTACTCCTCCCCCTCTCTCTCACCTCTACCCTTCTCTCTATCTCTTTCTCTCCCTTTTACTCCTCCCCCTCTCTCTCACCTCTACCCTTCTCTCCCTCTCTGCTACAGTTAATTTATTATCACCACTGGGAGGATTACTATGGATCTAATGGTTTATTTGTGTACAAGTGCGATGTTTTGTCTCTGGCATAGGGAAAGTTTGAACGAAATTTTCTGTGTTTGAGCGATATATTTGGCGTTTTCCACTTAATAAGAACAGTTTAATAATCTCTTTTATGTCTCTTTTTTTTTCAACATTTTCAGTTTTCTTCGTGTTTTTAGCAGGGTAAATAGTTTAAATATATACTTTGAAGACTAACATGGATATTTTCCCAGTTATGAAGTAAAAATAATAGTTAAAATTTCTAATCCCAGGATTTGCTAAGGGCTCAGAGGAGTGTGGGGGCGACAGGAGTGAGTCCACAGCACCTACAGGTATATTATGTAGGTCTCCTCCCGCCCCTCCTCCTTCGGCAGCCTCGACCTACATCACTAAAGTTCCTTGTGATGTGATGAACTGTAGTGGTCTAGGGCGCTCGTGAGGTGAACTGGCAGATCATGTGAAGATTAGACACCCCAGTTTATTTCCACTGATGAACACCCTAATGCTAGCCTAGCCTAACTTAGCCCAACCTAACCTAACCCTAATCTAACCTAATCTATCCTAATTCGAACCAAACCTGATTTAATATAACCTCTCACTTCCCTCTCCCAGTGTCTTAAAACAAACCTGAAAAGGTGCC